>CM026426.1:98772188-99405965 GCA_014871385.1 Ceratodon purpureus
TGACTCATGCATTCTCCAATCCATCCACCTTTGCTCCTTATTTTTGTAAGACTTTGTATTCTTCACTACAAGGCGTAAATCAATACAGTTTGATCTTATAGTTCCTGTGGCATAAATATCTTGTGCTATGAGATCCTTGAATAGTCCAACGCTTGTGAAGAATTGTCCATTGCTATGAGATGGCCCTTTCTCTCGATATCCGTTGTCAATTCTAAACCCACTTTGTGAGCTAGCTTGGGCTCGCCTCTTGCAATTTGATGTTCTTCTTCTATGAGTTGGCTCTTACCGCAATATATTGAAAAATTCCACACAAACTTAGAAGTAGAGCATGCCAGACACGACACTTTTATCCTCCACTTCTGTGGTTTCTAAGGCATGTACTGTCACAAGGGACAATATGATCCCTAATATTGTATCATCATTTCATCAATTATGCAGAATTTCCCTACTGACCACACGCTCTTACATATCTCTCTAATGGCTTCTACCAACCACTGCACTTGCCCCAACTTATCGTAACCGGGCACATCTTTATCACTCACATATGTTGTCGGATTAGTGATATGTAGACATTTTGTTAACACTATGAAACGAGAACGGGTCA
Source organism: Ceratodon purpureus (assembly GCA_014871385.1). Classification (NCBI taxonomy): domain Eukaryota; kingdom Viridiplantae; phylum Streptophyta; class Bryopsida; order Pseudoditrichales; family Ditrichaceae; genus Ceratodon; species Ceratodon purpureus. The sequence goes on from CM026426.1 coordinate 98,772,793, forward strand.
TGATTTTGAAGATAATTGAGCAGTGAAAAATCAAACCTTTTTATGCCAATACGACTTTATATTTGGTTGACTTTTCATATCCATATAAAGCCAAATTTTCATCAATGCCTTGAATTCAGAAGTGGTGAATTCCTCCCATCCGTTGCCGCCATAGTCTTTCCATTGCTATGAATCTCCATAGCATACCGATATGCCACATTTAAGAAAAGCCGGACTTTCAAAAGTCCAGAATGGTCAAAGTCCAACTGAAATATGGTGGATAGGGTGAATTGTAGGATCTTATGATCCAGCAAAGACCTAACCGTTTTATGAAATTGAGAGTGACAATAAAGGTTAGAAATGCAAAATATAGCAAACATTGCTTGGGTTTAAGTGCGAAACTTATCAAGCATGTGGATATGTAAGATTGGCAACTTGTAAAACACCGTAAGATCCTACTATCCATGGTAAGTAGGTATATATAAACACTTCACGTTAGAACATTACATAAACAGTAAAGAAGATTCCAAAAGTACTCATACAAAAGTTATCAAACATGTGGGTATTGTAATATTGGCAAGTAGTAAGTAGGACCGTAAGATCCTACAATGCTTGGCAACCATAGATGTAAATACACATCACATTATTTGGATTTTGTGAACTATAAAGAAAAATCCTTATCGGAGTACAACGGTAGTGTTCCGCCCTTTACATGTTACTTTGTATTGTGTACACATCAGAGATGCCACTACTCCTCAAGCCTCAATAACAACTAGTAACCATGTATTCTAAAACTATCTGATTGTGAGAAGCAGCTCTATCAAAAACGAGCTGGACAATCTCAACACACACTAATTACTCCGTAGACATTGCACATGGAGAAAAGCCTCATATGATCGCTAACGGCCATGCATAGTGCGGACCTTCGCACTGGACTTGGCTCGAAGAGCACTACACCTAGTATCGACGGATGGATGCACGGATCCAAACGACGAATACGACGAATGCGGGCTGGCGTTCCCTCTGCACCACTGATCTTGGCCAGAGCACCGACTTCCAGCACCCTCCGAGAGGTCGTATGCTTTGTCAATGATGCGGAGCCACCCTGCAGTTGACATGGTCTGGGTTGACACTTCCCCTGTGTGGCTGAAGTGAACGCTGCCAACACTCTTGGACTCCTCGGACTTCTCGGACTCCTCGGACTCCTCGGACGTCAGTGGAAATGCAATGCCGGAAGCGTCAGAGATCTCCAGCAACTCTATGGTGTGAGCAATACTCCAATATCACTCCGCACCTGGCTGCAGAAGGCATGTGATGTATTTGAAAGTAGAAATAGCTGTGTTGCGAGAACGGGTGACCACTGCCCTAAACCATGGCCGGAGCTCCTCAACGTCAGTCGGTGTCTCCTGATACTGCGGATACCACACATTGCTACCCCGCCTCTCCATAACGACAAAATATTCGACAATATGCGACTAACTTCCATAGTATGCGACCTTCTTCTACAGTATCCGGCTGGAGTTCGTCTACTAAACTGGTAAAAGTTCTAGTAATCCACTTCTCTAGGGTTTTTGGACGCCTACTAGCCATCGTTCACCTAGCCTAGTAGAGCCTAATCTCCTACTCGGCGATAAGTAAATATTATTAGGACTAGGACTAGCTTAACTAGCTGACAGCTAAAGGAAAGAAGCACATCTAAAACTGAATAATCTCACAGCAACCAGGCAGAGGCAAGAGCAACAAAAACAAGTGCTGTATGATTAAAATAAGTAAAACCCCAACACAAGTAGCGAAGTTCAACAAGATTGTAGGATCCTACAATCAATTGACGGGTACTACTGGGCAAAACAAAGCACTTCTAAAACTGAATAACCTCAAAGCAATCGGGTAGAGGAGATCGTAGGATCCCACGATCTAGCGACTAAGCTCTGGGTGAATATGGGGGATAAATTATGCGACGGCTACGGATCCATAAGGTTAGCAGTATCAAGGTTAGCCAATGCTTTTACTCGATCTTGCTTTGGGATCTTCCGTGTCTTGGGATTTTCTTTTGTTGTGGATTTTGCAAAGACCACTGAAGTAACATGAACTTGTTTTGGTCGTCGATCTTCTTGTACCCAAGTAGCGTCCCAGCAATTCTCGTACTTCGTCTTTGGGTCGGTGTGGCGATTTCTGGGCTCCAAGAATTCGATAGTGAACTGCCCATAGTCTGCATTTCGTTCATCACGATTGACTGCTGAACATGCTCTCCCTAATCAGACGGGATAAATATCTGGGTCGGAGGGACGAAGTAGGACCCAAGCCCCTGGTAGGACATCTCGCCATGGGTTCAAGGCGCGCTTCGGTTGACCGGACTTGAGGCCACAATAGGGCTCGGGTTCTTCATCCTCAGGTGTGACATCTGCCTTGGGGAGGAGGCATAAAGGCGCACTCTCCATACCTGACCAGTCATGATTAGGCCAGAAACCCTCTACCAAGGTCGTCAAGGTTGGAAGAAGAGGTTTCTCCAATTTTGCGAGAATGCCCTTCCAGTAATCAGTATATGGAGGAAAATCATTGCGAAATCCCGAACATTCAAGCATCCCGCCTTCCCAAAATTTGATGTAACCTTGAATCCCACCCTTGAGGAATGACTTCTTAACGAGATTTTTGGAAACCTGTTCTCTTGCCTTGTCTTGGTTGCCGGTGGACGCAACAGTCTCATCACCCCACAAATTCTTGAAAGGGACTAGATTGGGGATGCGAGATGGTATCTTCGAATTTTCATGAGCATCTGCCTTGAATAGACGGATAGCCGGCTTGTCCCTAGTTAGCCAGTGTTGGTCAACTGTAAACTCCTTGAATCGCATGACGGGCCACCCGCTTTTGTCTACATAGAATTTGAAGAGGTGCATATTTCCCAAACCCACGAGAACATCCGCTCCGTCAATGAGATAGCCTTCCACGAACGTTTTGAAATCCACAACCTCCTGAACAAACTCGGGCACGATACTCAATTCCTGGAATTTCATGAAAGCCAACATCAAGTCCGCAACAATGTAAGTATTCTGACTCTTCAAGGTCTTAGACAGATTGCTAAAGTAGGCATCAATATCCTTGTGCGTATGCCCTACTAATAAGAAACCAGCCTGGATCTCTTTGAATACACGCCGATAAGTAAGCATCGACAAGAACCCCATCAGGAATTGGTTCTTGTTGTCCTTTGCGGAGTTATCCAATTGCAAATAAAGTTTCTCTGGGAGCGGAATACGTTCACTGGAGTTATTCGTTACCGGGGGTAGTACGTCAAAACATCTGGACTTTCCCGTAAGCATGGCTTGAAGAAGGAGTTAGCGGGCTCAGGAGGGAAAAGTTTGCCAGATTGACAAATGGGTGGTACCTCAAGACGCTTAAGCAGTCTCGCAAGCGAGGAGATAGTGTAGTTAGAGTCGCCTGGCCACAAGTCTGTCGAATAGTGAGCGTAGGCACCGTTGCCGTGCCCATGCGTGACCATGTCAGTGACATTCATAGGGAACTGTCCCAACGGTGAATTATGTTTTGTGGAAACGCGCATTCGAGGAATAGCCGTCTTTGCGGTATCCATTTTGTCGTGGATAATACAAAGTATTTTGCCCTTCTGCCTCTTTGACTCCTCCCTCCAAGTGTGGTACAGACGCCTACAAGACAACTGAAGATTGCAATGGTCCTGTTTTTGTTTCACAAACTAGAGGTATTCTGGCGAGCCCTTTATTGATCGGTCAATGTTCTGGAGACGAGTGTCGCACTCTGTGCACTTCGCGAAGGAACTCCCAACGGGTTTGATTGCGACATTCTTGAAGTGCTGCTTCTTCAGCCTACTTATGGCTGACTGAGACATCGCGAGTAACGCAAATTCTAAGTTGGTCTGCATATCAATCCAAACAATATGCTAGTGAGGAATGTATCCTACTAATACTCTTCATAAGCATTAGCAATGTGGAAATCAAGGAGGCACGCAATATTAAAGTTGCTAAATCGTGAGAGAGCGTAGGATCCTACGATCCCAGAGTAGATGGCAATTTCCCGTAAACATTTCCTCTCAACTTAGAGATCGTAGGATCCTACAATCACGTAGGAGAGTAATTGGTAGCCGGTCACTATGGATCGCTCGTAATAAAAGGTCACTATAGTAAATGGTAAACCTCGTTAAAGATCAAGTGAACCGATGTTCCAAGTTGTTGGATCGTAGGATCCTACAACGTCAGGAATTTCAAGCTAATGTCCCACGAAAGATACACTGATTTGACAAGAGGACGTGTTGTGCATAGTTAGTACCTGGGTGGCGTCTTGTTGGATCATTTTCCAACTGTGACCAGAGGGTAGAAACTTCTGTGTGTCCATCCTGCTAGGTGCCATCATTCTCATCTGATTGGGCATAAGATCAGTTGTCTCATTGATGATGGCTGTGATTGTCCCAAGTGCTTGCACTGTTCCAAGGCGGGGCCATTTGACATCCATGTTCCCATGCGTCGAAGACACGACACCTCTCTTGTACTGGTCCATGTATTTGTGAAACGTCGATTTTGGTATACCATGGATCTTGTACCATGCCGTAGCGCATACATCCATTCCATTCAACGTGACGTACTTCTCCTTCCTACTACTCCCCACATAGCGGAACTGGCCACCCACAGATCGTGCATAATCCCGGCGTGCGTCGAAGTCCTTCAACCAGTACTTTTGTCAAATGACAAGTGTATCCTGGGGCCTGAACAAGCGGACGCATTCCATGTAACAACCCGCTGAAAGTACAAAGCTTGAATTTCTACGAGTAGAGTCTTCTTGGCATAGAGATTGAGTTTCTTGTCAATCTGCTTTTTGCGCCGAATAAATCGATAGGGGGCTTTTGGGCGGCCTCTGAGATGCGTCTGGGTGTCCACACCGTCAGGATGAAGAGTGTAATAGTCAATTGAATCGCTAAGCCTATGCCCACCCTCAAATACACATTCTGCTATCGGCCACCTACGATGGCTCATAATTTCCCCTGGATCTCTGAGGAAGATGTCCAGCACTGTAACTCCAATGTATCCCACTTCCAAGGTGTGGTCCTCGAAAGGATCCTCTGGACGGACGCAGTTGATTTGTCGAGAGGCCAAGATATCGCCATTGTCGTTTAACCACTTCACAACCTTTGCAACCCACTCAACTTGAGAACTTGTGGAGTCTGAGCTTTCTCCATCGCGCGTATTCCGGATCACATTTCTTGTCTCCCAAAGTACTGTTCTACCAAGCGAATCTGCGAAGATGGAGATGTCTGTCTGTAAAGGTTGCATAGGCAGGTAGAGCGCCATTGGAGCTATCTCAATGGGACGAAGAAGGGTCATCCCGAGAAGTGGTGATGAGATCGTAGGATCCTACGATCTTCCACGGACAGAAAAAACGTTGGATATCACGGTTACCACCGTGGACCCTCTTTAAGATAGCAGAGAAAGGTAGGGTTGACACCTCCAAGTTTTGTTGGTGGATGCCCCCAATGGATCGTAGGATCCTATGATCTGTTTCCAAGTACCATGGAAGACACTACAACGCAGAGATCGTAGGATCCTACGATGTGGTAAAGCCCTTGGTCGATGGCAAAACCACCGATGGTATTGTAGGATCCTACGATCTTCTCATGTTGATAGCGGATGCCTAAAAACATTCATTGGATCGTAGGATCCTACGATTCCATCGGTGGCCAGTGCGGAGGCCTCTCCAAAATTAGAGTGATTGTAGGATCCTACGATCCTACAAGTGATCCGAAATCGTTTTGATGAATATTCGTCCGTACAATGAGTAATTAGTGGACTCTAGAATTTCATGTGATACTACAGTAACTGGCATATTTGTTTAACGGCAGCTGATAGCATCAACTGTAGGAACCACGTAAGAATATGCATTAGAAATTGCTATTGAAATGATTCTGATGCACTTAACATGCGATACAGTATGTTATCTACAGTCGCAAATACAACAATGCCTGTCCTAGGCAAGATGCAGGGGGTTGAAGCGTGCTAATTTTTGCTGGAAGTCATTAATTGTGCAAGAACCTGTGTTTGTAAGGAAAATAGGCAGTAATCCGGACGGCAAGCAAAAAAGTGTGTCCCAGCAAGATTTGTCGGAGTCGCAATTCTTACGACTTATCAACATAATTTAGCAAACAATATAGTGGAGAGGGAAACTATGTGCAATACCTGTGAATGACGTCAATTTGGATCCGTATTTCCCGATGTGGACGCCGCGGAGTCGATGATGCAACACGGTGGAAGCTAAAAGTGTTAACTACAAGAACCGCTTCTAAATTATATTAGAAAATGCCATTGGAATGACTGTGATGCACTTAACATTTAAATTTATGTTATCTACATTCGCAAAATAAATAGAGGAATGCCTATCAAGACGTAGGGAACATTTGAGCGTCCGGATTTTTGCTGGAACACATTAATTGTGCAAGAACCTATGGTCTATAGGAAATAAGTCAAGAATCGAGGGAGCAAGTAAGACTACTCTTCTGTCCATGCAAGATTTGTCATTTAGCAGTTCATACGAATTATCAAGTTGATCAAGCAAGCAATTTAAGAGAGAGGAAACTAATTGGACCTCTGTTTGAGATTGTCCTCGGTCTGTGTTGCCCGCTATTGACGCCGCGGAATCGATGATCTCCTTCGTTGGAGCTTAAGGACAGTGTTTAGTTGCTGAATGTTGAGAGAACACAACGTCGATAGATGAAAACAAATAACGATATGTCTAAACTGGAGGCGACCTAAGTTTAATGCAAGTCTTGGCAACTTCGTGCCTTTACTCAAGAGCAAAGCTACGCCCTGAGTATGAATGTGCACTAATTCTAATAAACTGGCAGAAACGAAGTCAAACCAAAGAGGAGAAACACCACGGCTATTACTTCTTCATGCATATGAGGTCAGGATCAAGATCAAGAACTAGTAAGCATACTGGGCTTGCGTAGGAACGAAATCATTCTCACGGTGCTGAGGAAATGAACAACTCTCTTTGATTGAACAAGTGATCATTTGAAGGAGCGTAGTAGCAATAGATTAGTCGGAATTGTTACTAAGCCATGAGACCATTCAATGAACACAATGAACAAAGGGTAATTCAGTACCAATCATGAAGTTGCAGCAAATTGTCCGTCTCGTGAAGTATCATGATAATTAAGTGTGCTCGGAAGGGTATCTAATTGAGTAGACACAGGACCTTCAGTGAAAAAGTGATTGGCATTCATGAACCCAGAACCCTGGAAACCCTAAACCCTAAACCGTGAAACCTTAAAATTCTTCAGTACATGGTATATTTTTAATTTGAAATTTAAGAAAAATAAAATATCAAAATGAATAGTCCTCTCTAATAATAGAAATAAAATGGTTAGCAAGTAAATATTCATCAAAAATTAAAAGTTCCAATCATTGTACATAAAAAATCCTTCTTATCTAAATAATAAATAGGATCGTGCCTCCATGGCCACGATTTTGTATCATATTTCTCCGCTCTTGTTCCCTATCCTTTTTCATTCAATTTTTTTAGAGGTTGAGGATTTCCTTTAGAGAACAATAACACATGGGGAGATGGCATAATAGACATAGTCAAAAGAATGATTTTTGGTAGAAATTTAATAAAATTTTAACCACAATTTCAATTTCTACCTAATTGAAGAATAGGGTGGAAGTATGCTAGACCAATGTACTTTTTGAGTCACAGTACAATATACATTGAAGGCATGAATTTGTACTTTTAATTACATGTACTCGGAAGCTATTTCTTCGGGTTTTGTTTTGTTTTTCCAAATACTACATATGTAGGGACTTCCTATGCATTATTGAATCAGTTAGAAAAGCATGTTAAGTGTGTTCAATTTGTACTATTGTGCACTAGTACGAAAAGGTCACACAGTACTTGTATATGAAAAAAGTACACAATTCGTAAATATCAAAGGCTCTAATTCTGTTTTCGTTTTTTGCAAAGGAGATAAGAAAGAATAGCCTATTGGAATCTATCCCTGATTTTACAAAAACATAGTTAATTTGATCTGTACATGGAAGTAAGTGCTAGTTTCAGTTGCAACGGAATACAAAGTGGAAAATTAAGATTTTTTGTAATCGGAGGCATTATACTCGACGGCCGCACGCATTTCTACAATGGCCTTCTGTCAAATAATGAAAATGGTCATTTTTCCGTTACTTGAGCCTCAACGTCTTCCTGTGTTCTACTTGTACAAAATGTACGCATGAGTATATGATGTACATGGGATCTGTCATAACTACTGCCTTGTTCTTTTCAACAGATCCGATTTTCCCGGGCCGCCATGCCATGAAGGCGCCGCCACCTCTTGATTTGTCCACGTCACAGTCTCTCTCACTGATGTCCTCTAATCGCCCATGCAACACACTGTTGCGTGTTTGCTGTAGCATGTTGTTGGTTGTGTTGAGGTTTACAATGTGTTGAGGGTTTTGCTTCGTGTTGTAGTTTAGCTTGCATGCTGTGAGATAACTCTTGTTCATGAGTTTAACGGCGGTTGCTCTTCCTCGGTGAAGAATGTCAAAGTCCACGCAGCGGCAGGTTCTCCTTGTGCAGAGACTGATAACATGATACTTTACTGCAGCTCCGATCACTGAGTTCGGTTCTTCTTGCTGCCATTCATTCTGTGAGGTTTCTCATTCAGGTTATGTTGAAGAAACCCCAGTGTCAAAACAAGGGAATCGTGATTTCTATCTAGGCAGATGCAACAACGTAGATGAGTCCCCTAGGCGGTCTTTATTCATGAGTCCAGTTTCGATATGTTATTCTGCAAGTAGCTTTGAGAACACACCTTCTGTTTCTGAGGGAAGGCGTTCAATAGGGTCTCCTACTGCTTCTTGCGAATCTGTTGCGTTCAGGAAGTGACGAAATTAATATTTGACGGTGAGTTCCTATTGCAGTCTCATGAAAGAATTATTTTGCGTTTTTCATCTGTAACCCTTCACGGACTGAACTCCGCGACCATGATCTCTGATTATTCAATTTCAGAAAACTGATGCAGGTCTATTTTTTTCTACGTCTGTTTTTCTCTTAGGTTTCCAGCGATGGGAAACACCGCTAAGAGGCAACGCTTGCGACAAGGTATCAGCCGCCCAGGTCCAACAGCTAGGCTTGCTGAAGCTCGCTTGCAGGAGGAGTTTAGGGCCGTAGCTACAGAGAGGGCAAGAGAAAGGAAGGCCCTTCAGAGAGCACGAGATAGACAAAGACACGAGGAGGCAATGGTTTTAGCTTCTGTGCCGCCGGATCATGAAGTTGATGATGCTCTCACTGTGCGGGAGTTGAACCAGATCTCCCTTCGCATAGCACAGTACATAGTCGAAGAGTTGAGAAGTTGTCTCGGTCCATCTAGTAGGAGAGATGTTATGGAGAAGGTTATGCGTCATAACACTATTTCGCTTTTTCTACCTGTTTACTATGCTCGGCCACAGGAAGCAAAGGTTATTCATTCTTTCATTGAGAACTTCAAGAACGGGTTACAGTTAGTGAAGCAGGCTAACTCTAACGAGCTGTTGGCAAGGAAAAGTGCTTTGTTAGATGCCGTAGTTAGCCAGTGGATCAAGGGAGTGTGGCCGTTGTCACGTGTTTTGGTTACGATACGGAAGAGCATCAATATTGCGTTAAACAGAAGGGTTTACACCCCCAATACTCCAGACACTCTTTGCAGTCTTCAATTACATCGGAAGAAGAGACCAGGGCTATCTGAGTACGTCAATGAATGCATTTATGCATGGTGGAATGGTCAAACAAAAGTATCACCAAACAAGAAGGACATCGTCAAGCATAGAGTAGGTCGAAAAGACTGGGCCGAACCTCATCCAACACATTACTTGTGCGAGCCTCAGGTGAGTTGTAACTTATTGATCTCTTGTTTGTATAATATGATGAGTCCGATTGCTTAGTTTACATACTTTCAGTACCTCATAGGACAATATGGGTATCAGAAGGTTGTAGAGAAGTCAACATTAGTTACTTTGTAGTTGTTGTGTAGCATATTTTGCCTGGGCTGCATTCCATGATACATAGTTTGGATCAAACAATTTCAAGAAAATGTATTATACATAATCTTCTTCGGGTGTGTACTCTTTGTAATGTAAACTTCTAGCAAGGTCCTGTTAGAGCGAAGTATAATTTGTACTGGTTGTGTAATTTGGAGTCAATAGATGATTTAGTGCTTTTGCGGACTTTAGATTAAAATTGGATAAGTGGTACCGTGAGTACTTTACGGTCATGGTAAGTACTGGACGTGCACTGTAATGTACTTTTTGACTTTGGACTTCCCCTAGTTGCGATGCAGGGGTGTAAATGTCCATATGATGGTTCGTCACTGTACTTCTTGTACTAGGTTAGAGTTTTTCTTTAATACAGTGTTTAATAATTGACTAAGACTGCTACTTTTGAACACTCAGCAATAACTAAGAGTACAACTTAGTACTTGGAGTCATGTACATACGTTGCGTTGCCTTGTATTGCAAGGTCTTCATGTACTTTTTATACTTGCGGCATTGTTCAGAGTACTGAGGGGTACCGACTGTTCTTATCATATACATGATTCTCACATAAGAGTTATGTCTTTTTGTAGAGTAATGGTGTCAATTTTGTACAATTAGTACATTTCATTGCATGTTTAGTAACAGGTTCTGAATGAGGGTCCTAAATTGTACCTGATGTACAATTGTGCGTGATTGGCAGACCTCATTCTTCTTGCGCTTCGAAGAGGTCCACCCAAAATGTACTGTGCGGCAGAGGGCTTTTGAGAGGTTGAAGCCATGGTGGGTGCGAAAACTGAAGGAGAGGAATATCTGCTGTTGCATATACCATGTGGAGATGGACATGATGAAGGTTGGATTGAGCAACCTCAGAGACAAAGTCAGGGGGCTCCATGTGCATACCGCATTTGATTGTGCGTGTACGATGTGCACAGGCAGTATGTAAGTGACTTGTTGTGCGCATGAGAATACTTTCAAACAAATAACTCTGATGCGGGAATCATGTGTTTGTCCAAAAGGCGAATTTGATGTGTGGCGTAGGCTTGAATGTCTCATGGGCGATTGTTCTAGCTGTGGTTTCCGCATGAGTTGTCTGGTTCTAACACCTTTCTTGTTAGATGGAAGTGTTTCGAGTAATACCAGGTGGGAGTGGATGCTCAGTCTGGAAAAGTGAAGAAACGTCTTCGGGAAGCTTTCAGAGAGACAGCTGTTCACGAATTCCTATTTTATATGGAGAAAACAGTGACCACCTTTATCACACACAACTTCAAGGCACAATGGCAAGATGAGCAATGTCAATTGATGATGAAGAATGTTCCGGAGGGAGTGGTTGTGTCACATATCGACTATGCAGAGAACTACACTTTCGCCATCCAAAATGAGGTCCAGAGCTTGTACTACTTTAGTACTAGTGTGACCATCGTGGTGAACATTACAATGTGGAAAGAAGGAGAGCAGACCATGAAGCAGACTCACTTCTGTATATCTGATGATAAGGCTCATGATTCAGCATTTGTTCAACACTTTTTGACGTTGCATTGGGATTGGCTGGGTGATTCAAGGTTGACACTGGAGGAACATTGGGTCTACAGTGACGGGTGTAGTTCCTAGTTTAAGTGCGCGACAGCTACGTACTTTGTTGCACGCTACCTTGTGCTCACTAGGGGTTGCAAGATGCGGTGGAACTATTTTGAGTCGGCTCATGGAAAAGGAGAATGGGATGGAGCTAGTGCCGTGGTGAAGAGGGCGCTTGCTGCTAAGCAGATCCAAAATCCATTGGAGCCCTTATAGAGTGCTGCTCAAGTTGTGGAATTCATGGAGAAGAAATACATAGAGCGTGTTGCCAGCTCATATACTCATGCTAAAACTTCCCCTCTTTCACGTGTATTTTGGTTAATAGGAAATACAGAGGTGGATCATAATGATAAGAGTATCAAGTGTAACACTTTGCCCAGCTCAAAGAGTCTATATTCTTTTATCGGCTTCTCTATGGCTGATCCTACTATGCTTAGAACTCAAAAGTTGTCATGCTTCTGTGTCCCGTGCATTGATGGTGATTGGACTAAGTGTGAGAACCTGTCGCATGTGCAGGAGTGGACTGTACAGTGGCTCTATCCAATGAGTGCACGGGCTCTAGCACAGCAAATTGAAGAAGCTGATTACGAGGCTAACTGGGTGTATGACGGCATTTTAGAGGAGGTCGGTGACTTGGTGGACATCGGCAAAAATTTCATGATTCCAGCAGAAGTGGAGAATGAAGACGGGGTGGAATTCTACATTCTCCAGTGTCAAGCGAAGAAGTTTGTGTTAGCAGAGCCCATGACTTGCCCTTTGGGCGGGGGGGGGAGGGGGGGGTATTTAGGGCTGGAGATGTTGTGATGAGAGCAAAGTATTACAAGAAGTATGGACGTGGTGAGAAGACGTATGTGCTCTGCGACAAAGCAGTTGATGCACACGTTGATGCCCATCTAGTTAGAGCTTGTAAATTCCCTATGGTTCTAGCTCAATACAGGGTTAAAGGTACTTCTGTATACAAGATGTCAAGTGAAATGCTTCAGATATGTGAAGATGCCCTACGAGAGTGGTAGGCGTTCAACTAAGATTAAGTACAAGTTGCAAGCTATGAACACTGATTTCAGGATTGTTTCTCACTTGACGGTGGTTTTAGAAGTACTGGTCCCGTGATGATAGAAGTCAAACAAATGCTTTGGTATTTGTCTAACTGAAAGTGAGCTCCAGAGATATCCCGCTATCCAAGTGCTCCTCCTTTTTTTGCTTCAGTCATCTATTGTCTGGCATAGTAGTCTGTGATTAAGAGAACCTGCAATCCCTTACTTTCTTTTATTCTTTATAATCTTCTTTTCATGCTACCCACACCCATTACGTAGTATCACCCATTCTGTATTTCTTTTTTTATTTGGAGTCAGGCTGGACAATCATAGTTCTACACTTTGCTGGATATTAGGTACTGTAGTTTTTTCCTTTTTGTTTTGGGCCTTTTACAGGGAGCACTAGATAGCGGTACCTCAAGAGCTCATATCTGAAGATAGTAGTGATATCGTAGAATGTTGGAATTGGGAGCTATCGGTTTAGGGTGAGAGGTTTATTTCTCATTTGACGTTGGTTTTAGAAGTACTGGTTGGTTTTTAGGCAAGTACTAACACTACTCAAACAGTACCATTGAAACATTGATTCTAATAATTTACAAGTGAGTTTATAAACTCAAGTTTAGTCTTCGAGCTCTAGAGTTTGTATGGTTGTCTATTTATCCGAGTTGTTCTATGTTTGCTTTAGAATAGTTGAAGTTCCAAGAGTCCCAAAAATCCTTGCATTTGGTTTACTTGTATATGTAGTGCATCAAAAAATGTACAAAGAGTATATTCTGGATATGCAGGTGTAGTATATAAAAATGTACAAAAAGTATGCTCTGAATACATCTTCGCTAGTACAAACAGTATATCGGCAGAAATATAGTTCAAGATTAACCCCTTTTATGCATAAACAAAAGGCTTGCTGTTGAAAGTCTAGAAGAATGTACGAGTGTGGTTCTGCTTTACAGAAGGATATCACAACACATATGTGGAGTCATCTTCTCCTAGGTGGTTTACTGGCTGACCTTCGGATGGCAAGTGGTAAGGCATTGTCTCTACACATTTTACTCATACACTTACAAGTAAACTGAGGTAAGTCCGGATCATCATTGTTAAAATTAGTGCCATAGTCCCAGGTTAGTTCCTCTCCAGGACGTATGATACGACTTGCAAAAAATGCTACATGATAGAAGCGGCGATCCACACTCTCTATCAAAATAGGTATGTCCACTAGGTTAGAATCTTCACACCTGTAATGACAGAGGCCCACAGTCAGGTCATATTGTAGAATGTAAGAAGAAAGACCGAAAAGTATGTAGAATATGGTCGCAAGTTCTAACCTGTGGTTCAAAAACCTAACCACATTTCCAAATCGAGTAGAATCCAAGCACAATGCATTGTGGTCGTCGAGTTTCCGCTCAGTGGCCCAGTCAGCATCAAGTTGCAAGCTATAGGACTGACCCCCAACTACCCCCACGTTCCTAACCATTTGCTCAGCATTTGTTAAAATCTCTCCCGCCAACTCAAAAACGAATGCACCTCTAGGTATTAGCTCAGTCGTCCAAATCTTCCACCCCGTAAGGGCTGTAGGAAAAACCTCTATTTGAAACTTCATCCCCTACTGGACAACACGATTGCCACAATCACTATGACACCTACACTTGACATTGCTCTCCTTAAGGAAAAGACAAGGAACATGACCTCGGCACACTGATTCGCCATTAAAACACCGTCTACCCTTCTTACAGTAATGTGCATCTTCTTCGTTGTGATTGTAGAGATACGCGTCCTCCACAATGCCTCCTTCGGTATATGCAACTCCTCCCACTGAATCGGCTTGGCACGCACAAGTACCATTCCCACCCAAGCATTCCGGGGAACAAAGACAGTAGTCCCGAGGTCGAAGGCTCTGAAGGGTGGTAGGCACGTGTGCTTGGTCATAGACCAAGCTAGAATTAATATACTGAAAATAAGTCATAGCAATATCAGACTGACCAACAAGGACAGGGATCCTCTCTAGTCCCTTAGACAAATCTGCTGCATCCTACCAAGCTTCGGCCTGGTAGAATCCCATCCCAACAGACCACCTTCCCCTCGTCATACTCTTAAAATTAGAAATGCGAAGTTCCAAGGCTGCTGGGGAAGACTAACATAAGTACAAATGCAAAGAAATCACATTGGATCGCAAATAACACATCAGCATGGAAAATAAAGTACACAAGCCGTAACCCTTCCTTGTTAGGAAGACCACAATGATGAGGTAAGATACATTAATATACCTGCAAATCCGTTCTATACAAGCATTCTACCGCAGATCAATAGATCAAAAACCAAAAAAAATAAAATATTAAAAGCAATCTACAGATTGCTCAAGCCCTCATTCTAAATGCTGCCTCTTCGCCGTTTCTGTGAGATTCTGCCACCTACCTTGTCGCCCTTTCCCTTCTCATTTTTCTTGCTCTCACTCTTACAACCCTTAGCCTTGGTCAATGCCGGGGATTCCTCAGACGCTTGCTCGGCCTCCTTGGCGGTGCGTGCTCTCGTTCGCACATTGGCTTCAGGGACAGCAACGGGACTCCCACTCCCCCCAACAATCTCGGCCGGCTCCTTGTACGTGGTCTTGTCTGCGGAATAAACATTCTCTATCGCCCCGTCAAGTCCCGGCCCTGAGTCTCCCTCCACAGTTGGACCCTTTGGTCTCCTCCCTCTCAATTTGAATGGTGACCGGGGCGTATGACCCTTCGACAGTTCTTCTCCCTCTCCTTCCCCAGGCTCATCATCTGTCACGCGAGGCACTTCAATCTCGGCTCTAGTATCCTCCATAACGACCTCTGTATCCTCCATATCCTCCTCTGCTTCCATGGAGCCCTTCTCCTTTGCCGCAGCCATGCTCTCATTTATTCCCCCCTCCGCCTTCCGTCTTGAAACCGCCATGAATTTGGCTGCAGCCTCCACCTGCACCAATGTATCTACAAAACCTGAGGCCGTGGCTCCTCCACCATCCTTAGCATACTCTCCCCAGAGGAACTTGCCCTTGCATCCTGGCAGGCATTGCGACCCTGGCTTGGGTGTCTCCTTCCTTGCGGGCTGCGGCTCATCCTCCTTTTCTTTCTCCTTCGATGTCAGCGGTCCCTTCTCCTTCTCTATAGCATCATCCCCTTCCGCCACTGCCTCATCCTTCTTCCGCGCGCTCCCAACACGACCACCCTTCTTTGGCGATAATTCGTCGTGTAGCCCCTCACCTGTCCCCTCCTCCACTGCCACACCCTTCTTCCTCCCGCTCCCAACAGTTGGACCCCTCTTCGGCACTGTTGCGCGGTCCCCTTCCTTAGCTTTCCCCTCCTCCACTGCCTCGCGAACCTTCCTCCCGCTTCCAACAGGGTGTCCCTTCTTCATTTCTAGAGCGCCGTCCCCTTCCTCAGTTGGCTGATCCTCCACTGCCTCGCCCTTCTTCCTCCCGCTCCCAAGAACCCCAACCGCCTCGCCCTTTTTCTTTCCACTCCCAATGACGCCCGCTCCTTCATCCCTCTTCTTCCCTCCTGCAACAACGCCTAAACCACCCGCCTTGTCACCCCTACCCTCTTCTTGGCCCTCTGCCGTCACTCCTTCATTGCTCCCGGCTCCTGGCGGTGGCGGTGGCGTTGGCGGTGGCGGGTTGAGGAGATGTCCATCTGAACGGAGCGGCTCTATTGAAATGTCACCGTCTCCAACATCCTCTCGACCCTCCCCCGACTCACCATCACTGCTCTCCGAAGTTTCACCTAAGACGATAGCGGCGGAGCTTGAAGGTAAGGGGGTCATCTTGTTGTTGTCCTCTTCGTCAGAAGAAGAATCGTCTCCCGAATCTAGCTCTGGTTCAGCTCCCTTTACATGAGTCCCATCCGAGAAACAGTCCATCACCACCTTCTCCACCGGCTTCTCCAGCATTCGAGGAACTCTAGATTTAATGCTCTTGCCCCTGACAATCCTTTGCGGCTCTTCACCTAACTCTTCTGGATTGCCTAGAGGCCATGTTGGCTGGCTTGTCTCCCCTTCCACTGTTGGCCCCGCATTCTTGACGGCCTTCTTAGGTGATGCAAACCTCAGGCTAGAACGTGCCACCAAACATCCCGTTAGAGTCTAAACACATGGTACCAAGTGTAGTTGCAGTCAACTAGCACATTCACTAACATCATGCTAAATTTCAACCGTTGGATCTTTACGATTTGTGAGATTATAACGTTCAAAGTTACTCTTTTTTTTTTTTTTTTTTGGCTTTGCCCGAATGGCATATTCTAAATGGTGCCAAGGGAGAATTCATGATTGTTACCCCAAACATTATGCTCATATTTTTTGTCATTTAGGTAACTAAGTTGGGCACCTCCTTGCAAAATTTTAGTGCCAAATAATACTTTTAGGTGCTTCATGCAAATTTTTCCCCATTTCAGGGTCTAAAAACTACTTCAATGTAAGAATGGGGATGTTGTGCAATTGCACCATCAAAAACTATTTTTTGCCAAATTGCAATGGTGAAGATGTACCTTTATATGAATGAAAAATTTGGGTAAAAATTTTGAAAAAAAAAAGCAAGATCTCAAATTTTGCTAAATTATGAAGTAGAAACCGTCCATATGTATTAGAAAATTAAAGTGGGCAAGGAGAAAAAAAGGGGACCCCCTCGCAGTGGGATGAGTCTAATATACAAAGGAGGTCAGAACTATAAATGACTTCCAACCACCATAAATGTTGGGCCCTCAAACCTACATGGAAGTGCTAAATGCAAATGGAAAAACGGAATGGGGCTGTTGAGAACTTGTCAGGTGGGTGGACTCTAAACAGAAAAATTTCTAAACTTGAGGGGAGGGGGAGCTGGGTCCTCAATCAGGTGACTCATCAAACCATCAATTAGGTGATTGGGCATGGAATCCGCTACTTTGCATAGGATGAATCTGCTATTAGCTGAATCTGCTATTAGGTGAATTTGCTATTGCACAAGGTGCAAGGTGCGTGGTCATGGGGTAATGCTCATGGGCCCATCCCATGTGGTCATGGGATGTCGAACATGAGGGGCATGGTGGGCTGGGGCCGGCTTGTAGAAGGGGCAATGCAACTTCAATTGCCATGATCTTTAGTGATCAGCCAATAGTGCCTTGCCTTACCATCAAATTTCAATTCACCCACACTAAGTCCCAAGATGACTATGACCATGCCAAACCCTCTTTGTCACTGTGCACAGACTGTGAGTAGTTTTCTCAAATTATATCAGTCTGGTTGTGAGAAGACTCTCACTGTGCAAGGTAGGAATTGCCAAAAAAATTCAACTGGTAAGATGCCGACCATGATGTAGATGAATTTATCCAAAAAAAAGGAAAAAAAAAAAATATAAAGAAAAGAAAATATTCCAAAAATGATAACATACAAAAATAAGAGATAACTTACATGAAACTCTAAGTCCGGCGTTGCCGCCGGTTGTGAATTTTGGTGTGCCATCTCTCATAACATCCACGGT
Organism: Ceratodon purpureus; assembly: GCA_014871385.1. Taxonomy (NCBI): domain Eukaryota; kingdom Viridiplantae; phylum Streptophyta; class Bryopsida; order Pseudoditrichales; family Ditrichaceae; genus Ceratodon; species Ceratodon purpureus. Next base: position 98,790,864 of record CM026426.1, read on the forward strand.
CAAGACACATCCACTTGTCACCACAATTGTGACAATAATAGTGGGATCTTTGAATTTGGCAAACTAGACTATGGCGTCGTGTAGATGAATAGCGAGGAACGCAAATTGTAGGTTGTGGGGGAAAAGGAGGAAAATCGGTGGGATGGGTAGTCTTCCTCGGCCATCCATGTAGTAATGCTTCACATAATCCCTTTTTGAATTGTAGGTGTGTCATGGAAGTAACCGGTCTCGGGCGCTCGTTGACATATTGAACACAATCCAAGTAGTAAATATACATATTCACCACCGAAACGTCCAATAGGAAAAAAAAAATGCGATGCCACCATTTGTGACTCCGCACTTGGCAACTATAAGATGCCCGGAGTTGATCGGCGACGTCAACTCCCCTCATATGAGTAGTATACTCCAACAAAACCGGTGAAGTTTGAATAAATTCCCAAGTTGCACCATTTCGCCAAGGAACCACCACCACCTTCTCACATAGAGCTTGAATGGGTAAAGCATGAGTAAAAATAAGTAGCACCGATTTTTTATCCTTCCACATAACACATCAGATAGTCCCGGAGTCATGCATTCTCCATAAAGTTGTGCCTTGGGGCACATTTTTGAATGCATTTTTATTTTTCAAACACAATGGAAGGCCAATACGATTAGTCCGTATGGTTCCACTTGCATACACTCCCTTAGCTAAAAGTGTAGTGAAAAGTCTGATACTAGTAAAGTAGTTATCCATGGTCAGACAATGGCCTACACCCCATAGGCCATCAAGCAACCTTAGAACAACGTTATGTGCCAATCTAGCATGGCCCACCCTTGGTTGTGGTTGCTCTAAGGGAGGAGGATTGAACCCATTGTCTTTCCCGCAATATATCTCAAAGTTCCATACAAATTTTGATGTGGAACATGCCAAACACCACACCTTCAAGCCCCACTTTTGGAGCTTTTTGGGCATGTATTGGCGAATCGGGGAATAAGTCTCCTTGTATCTTATCATCATTTCATCAATAGTAATAAATTTCCCCAAACACCATGCCATTTTGCATCTCTCACGAATTGCATCAACAAGCCATCTTGTTTGACCAATCTTATCATAACCTAGGTCATTTCTAAAAATCCTGTCCATGTTTGTAAGATGTAAACATCTTCTAATATCCTCAAAACGACGCCTTGTATATATGCTTGAAATAACGGGACAATGGAAGGGCTCATCTTCCATCCAATAAGTTTGCAAGTTTGGTTGCACTTTCAAACCCATCAATAAGGCTACTGCCATAAATGCTTGGAGGCCACATATGGTTAAATTCTCTCAATTAGGGCCTCCTTTGGTATGCCCAAACTCATCCAAGGGAGCACTAGCATATCGGTTGGTTTCTTGCACAATAGTGAGCAACATGTGGGGAGTCCAAAATATGCCAAATAATTCCATAAAAAGTGGGTAGAACACGATGGTTTTGTGAAGGGCCTCTTCTATTACCCACAAATGGGGTAGGCATAGGAGAATACATAATACTTGGATTTCCCCATGTTCCCTCTCTGAATTCATGTCTCAACCCATCTCCTCCATCACCATCACTATCACTCTCACTTTCTAGCTCTGGAATATCTTCACTACATGTATCATTCCTTACTCTTCTCCTTCTCTATCCCAAGTTTGCATCTAAATTATTGCCTCGAGCATTCCCTCGTTCTTCATTCCCCATTCCAAAAAAAATATTCTCCTAGCTATCACTGTCCCCATTACCCTGAAATCCCCACCCACCATCTCCTCCCCCCGGTCGTCCCCCATACCCATCTCCTCCCTCATCCCCATCCCCTCCCCCTCCCACTCCATCTGTCCCTCCCCCTCCCCCTCCCCCGTCCCGCTTCCCTGCTACCGTCTCCCCATCGCGCCCCCCAATCCCCAAATCTGGCATCATGACCCCGTCCCCAGAACCTGGCATCATGACCCCGTCCCCCAAATCCGGCATCATGACCCCGTCCCCCAAATCCGGCATCATGACCCCGTCCTCCAAGCCCGCTGCCCGACCTCCAAGCCCGCAGGCAGGGGCGCTGAGCCTCTCACCGCAGCCCACCAAGTTACAGGCAGGCGAGGCGTGGGCTGTGGCCTGCCCGTTGCTGCCGAGCTGGCAAGTGGTGGGCAGCCTTCTGACCGCTGTCCCGCCTAGCATGCAGCCCGCATGCTGTGCGCTAGCCTCCTTGCCTTCTTCCGCGCTATCGTTCGGCGCGGAAGTGCTCCGCCGCCCTCCTCCTTCACCATCCCCACCCGTTAGAACTCCAAATTTCAACCCACCATCTTCTGCCTCCTGTTGCTCCCCCGGTCTGACCCTCCTCTTCGCGTCGCACTAAGGACCCCCCCTTGAACTCTCCAATTTCGAAACCATGGGCAGGGTATTGCTGCCCGCAAAAAGGCGGCGTCGTGGTCCCCGCCTCCAATCCAGGGTCCACCCTGTCCCAACCAAGGCAACCCGCGATAGCTCCAGCCTGTCTACTCCAGCTCGTTCTGTAGGAGCAATGGATGACGTCCATTTGGAGAAGATGAACATTTGTCGCCCTTGTACTGCAATACCTGTGTCCATCGAACTAATCCTGTTCTGCCTAAAATTTCGGATCTTAGAATTCAAAATACAGTTCAACAGAAGAGGTTATTCCGAAAATAGACCCTACAGAGCAAAAGGGACGTTGCCGTTCTGCCGTGCTGTATTGGGCCTGCAGTTATTGGTAGTTGTGCTTGCAGTAGGACGGCTATAGGATGTAGGTGTAGTGTTTAGGGTCACTCATTGCGGTTTAGGGTTAGAGCCGCATCTTCAAGACGTCCTGCATAAAGGGCCTTAGGGATTCTGTACTGCAGTATTGCTAATATCTCTGGACTTAGGGAATTTGTGTTGTTGAATTGTCGTCTGCTTTAATGCTACCTCCTTAGTTTGCTCATTATCTGGTGTTGCGTGTGTGCTGTGTTACATGGTTAGGAAGGTTTAGGGTTTTGGGAAATGGTTGGACTGGTTGATCCTTGCACTGGGGACTCTGATTGCATTATATTTCCCAGTCAGCCACATGGATGGAAGCAAAGTGTTGTCCCTGGTTGTGATTTTGGGGCAGCTTTTATTGACCTATCCAGTGATAATGTCACTGATCTCAATAGAGATTCCTTTAGGGTTGGTTCTTTGGAGGTTCCTGTGAATCCCTCACGTCATTTCGCATTGCCCACAGTCCAACTTACTTATGTCGATCTCTCTGCTAGTGACAATGATAGTAGTGGACTAAGTCCAAAGGGTGTAGATAGTGGAACTCCCTTTGAATGGCTTGCGGACGAATTCAGGGGAATTCCAAATTGTGTCTTAGAAGAATTGTCTGGAGCTCATACATTCATAGAGAAGGGACACTGTCCTTCTAACCATGAGAGGCAGACAGCAGACAGAAGCAAGAAGGACCAGCCCACGAAGACAGAAGCTGCTCCCACAACGAAGACAGAAGCTGCTCCCAAGACCAAGACGGAAGCTGCTCCCACGACCAAGACAGAAGTTGCGCCCACGACCAAGACAGAATCTGTTCCTATAACACGTGGTCCACGTGGTCCACGTGGTCGATATCGACGTGCCAATGGAGGACCTCGGGGGAAATATGTACGTCGTGGAAGGCCAACGGCAGCACCAATTACGCTTCTTGATGACTGGGACACTGAAGAATTCCCTTATGAAGGACCAGAGCGAGAACGCGAGCTTCTGAAGAAGCTAAGGGACATGAAGCAGACTCCACCACCGGGGCCGTTCTGTAAGGAAGATGTAGCATGGATTCCGATTCGAACCCAGAGTGCAGGACAATACTTTCTTCACGAAGTAGCAGTCATTCCCTGGAGCAGGCTGGACGATTTCAAAAACGGCGAAGGCATGGACAAGATGTTCCCCTGCAGGTTCACAAAAGAAACCCTGAAGAAGAGACCGCCAGGCTCTCTCAAAACTCCTCGGGCAAACAGTGCCTCCAAGGTCATAAAGTGAGTTTTGCTGAACATGTTGTTTAGGGCATTCTGTTTTTCATTGCAACTATTCATTGTATATCAAATCTTGTACTGCTTGCAATGCATGAGCTAAATACCGTGTCACTGGGCTTTTACGTTGGCAGATTCAGCTGCAACTTTGGTCCTGCTGATCACTCCCACATCTACGTAAAAGACCTCAAAGGTCTTCTAATGGCGGAACAACTGAAGAAGCAGAAGAGAATTGCCACTGTTCTACAGAAGAAGCGGCGAGGGAAGAAGCCGCAAGCAGATTACGATAAGATGTCAACGGAAACGAAGACAGGCCAGCAAAAGCAGCGAATGTCGCAGAAGGAAGCTGGGACGTCCATGAAGAAAGGGTGCCAGAGGCACTTCCTAGCCAAGCAGAACTACATGGATAACTCTTTGAGTCAGCTGGTATGCAAGATATCCGAGCATGTGAACAGCAATGGGGACCAATGCCATGGCCTAGCTATTCCTGGTTGCAAACATTCGATGGGAACTTCACTGTCTGATTCGAAGAAAAAGGAACTCACCGCCATGTTGGACTGTGGGTTAACACCTACCCAAGTCATGATCCAACACAAGGCGCATGTCATGGAGTTGGCGCTTGCAAATGCGCCTGTCGGACGTGATACGTTTGTGTTGCCTCATGATGTGAGAAACTTGGCTAACAAACGTGCTGGAGATCTGTGGATGAAACACAAAAACGAGATTATCAGTTTAAGGATGTGGAAGGATGAGAACATCAAGCGCGTATTCTTCTATCAAGAACACAGTTTGATGGACATGAACCAAACAGAGCAGCAGAACAACCCATTTGGACTTGGATTCCAGACAGAATGGCAGTTTCAGATGATGCTGAAGTTTGGACACGGAGGGGCTCTTGCCATAGACGCCACCTTTGGAACCAGCCATTCTAGGGTGAGTTACCTCTGTAACTTTGAATATGCATCCATAAATTTTGCGAACTCTTTTCCTAGGGTTAGGGCAGCATCCATGTCTTACAGAGCTCCAGTCCATGTCTTGCAGTATTCAAAGTTTGTTCTGTTACGTCATGGTGGCATTCCTAGTCTTTGAACATGTCTCAACACAACCGTTTCAATCTACCTGACTGTTTTGTCTTCTCTTTATTGGCAGTATCCTCTCTACACGTTAATGGTCTTTGATGAGTGGCGAAGTGGAATACCTGTGGCGTATTTTTTCACTTCATCTGCAAAGGAAGAGCACTTGAAGCCAATTCTTCAGGCGTTGAAGGACAAGCTGAAGAAGGCAAAGCCCGACTGGGAGCCTTCTTCCATCATTACAGACAATGCACAAGCTGAATTAAACGTTTTAGAGTAAGTTCTTGCGAATTTCACAAATGTATTATGCGTCATTCATGTAACACAATGTTGGTGGTGTTTATGCTTCTTCTAATGTTATATATTTACTGTCTTGCAGTAAGTTATGGCCAAAGTCAAAGATCCTCCTCTGCTTTTGGCATGTGAAGAAAGCGTGGGCCGAGAATGCCAGGACAAAAATATCTCGCATAGAAGACAGGGAAAAGACATTGAAAGAAGTGGGGGACGTGATGTACGGAAAGGGTTATGTTCACGGCATGGATCCTGTGGAGTGGGCAGGTCTGGAGCTAGACAAAATTAGAGCCAGACGTCCTTCTGCAGAGCGTTTTATGAAGTATATAGACAAACACTGGAGGAAGAAGATTGGTATGTGGTGTATTGCAAATCGCAATATTCCGCATGCAGGACAGAACACTAATGCGGCAATTGAGTCATTCCATGCTAACCTTAAGCGGATCTTGTACCTTGAGAAACAGCGATTTATGGGGCGGAGGATGGACTGGACAGCAGATGACATGCAGCGGGTGGTAACAGCACACTACTGGTACTTCAGGGCGTTGAAGGAGTACGGATTTATTCGTAATAGAAAACAAGAGATTCTTATTTGTAGTGCAATCTTGGCAGCACAGGAAATCCCGGATGATTATGTGCATTTCAATACTGAGGGCGAAGATATCGCGTTGGTTGTATCAATTAACAATTATCCCCAGGTGTGGACGGTATATGGGCCTAATTCTGAATGGGCCCAGTGTGATTGCTTCCTAGGGGAGCAGAGCACGATGTGTAAGCATGTGATGAAGTGTTTTCTGATGAAGCATCCCTACATTGAACCAGGCCTGATTCTCCGAGAGGCTGGAACAAGGCACGGTGTTGAGAGGACAATTCCTCTATCCCAATGCTTTGAATCCATGCCTAGGGAAGAAGACGATTTAGAGGATTCTTCGTGGACGAGTAATAGTAATTGTGCTTCATCGGTGGTCTTGCCAAGCGATGGTACTGCGAAGAATCCGATTATACTTGGAAATGAAGAAACAAAAAAAGAAATTCCAATTCAATTTCAGGGACCTGTAACTCAAGATAGCCCTGAGGTGGTGTTCAAGGAGTTACTATGCACTGCAAAGACTCACAGTGAAATCCATCTTCACTTAGTGGCAGATTTGAAGCACATCAGGGGTAAGTATCGAAAAATGATAGCTCAGGGGGTGCTCCGCCCAGACCTTAAGGATACCCCCCAATCATTTCCTCTCCGGGAGGGCGATTGGTCTCTTAAGCGCAAGCCAGGTCGGCTGGAGACCTCCAAGGCAAGAAAACGGTGCAAGACATAGTAATATACTTCTAGAAGTATGTAGTGCATCTGGTTGCACAGTTATTTGATACTAGGATAATGCATTGCATATTTAAAATAAATTGCAATATAGGTGGAAGAATGAAACACATTAGTTTGCAAGAGTAAGGTTGGTTGGTTGGCATGGTGGAAGCCTATATTTGTTGACCTACGGTGTAGGTAGCCTTCCTGTGCATTCAAGATTAAAATGTTTGTTATTTGCACTTGTATTGTCACTGATTTCATGAAATATATACGCATTCTGCAAAACAAGAAATCCGATATTGAAAAGGTTCATATTTTATTACTTATCTCTATGAAAAGAACAGAAGGTATTTTCAAACAAGGGACAGCAATATACGTACTACAACGATTATAGGAATCTCTCTTAACTTCTAGGATACATCAACAGTTGTGAGTACATGATACCATGGAAGGGCAGCCACATACAATGCTCCTGGTCTCACGTACTGGTTTCTTCCACCTAGAGTGTCCTTTCAAAAGGGACACGTAACTACTGCTAGGTTTTACTCCCTTAAACTGTTCAGTTTTTGGAAAGAGGACGACCTTCTTGGCTTCTGAAGCTTTGGAATGGACACCTACAGACACTGTCCTTTTTCGCTTCAAAAGGGGGGGCCCGGATGACAAGGCTTGAAGACGTCCTCCACGACCGAGCCCGCGCATAACAGTACGAAGGGAAGACGCTACTCCTTCTGATGTTTTTGGCGCAGGTGCCTACACCACATCAGCCATGGTTGCTAAGAACTCCAGTACCTCTGCCTCCAGTCTTTGCATCTGGAGGTTAGCTTCTGGAAGCGAAAGCATTACAGAGGACGATGAAAGCTTAGAAAATGGCACTACTGATGGAGTAGAGAAGAGAGACTTAGGAATGTGACAAGCTCACTCTTATATACAACCAACAGGCCGTGGGATGTTTACCGAGTCCGCGTCCTCCTTGTGACACATTGCGATGACGTCACAAACCCTAAACATCTATAAAATATAATACTGCATTGCCACACCAAAGCACAGATGTACAGTATACTGGCAACTATATTTAAAATATAGGATTCTTTATCTACAATGTACCTCACTGAAATGAGATAGGATCCAGTAATCTGTACAAAATTGTAATTTTCTCCACCTTTATAATTTCGTACATCATCTGTCATGTTTCGTCATCCTATGTATATTAATTCTTCTTTTTCTACTTTTGAACCGCTATTCTCTTTGATTCTTCCAGACCGTCTTCTCGGAGAATTTCTGTCATAACTACCTTGTTCTTGGCTCTTAGTGTCTCTAACACTTTGATCATCGAAACCTCCTATCACCTTGCACGTCGATGTCTCCACTGCACCATTAAGAATAGCTTTTGCCACAGCAGTCCGCAAGTCATCTTTCATCTCAAGTACCTCCTTCATTCCAAAGGTGTTCGACAACTGCAAAAGGTGATTGAAATGTGTTAGTCCTTACAACTTCATCAGATTTCATTGTAAGGGACCATAACATGTCCTAGAGGTGCTGCCATAACAAGAATTGCAAGACAAATATGAATTGAGGGACAAAGAAATGATAAACATGGCCTCACCTCCACGCCCCAGTCCATAAACTTATCGTCTTCGATAAAAGTTAAGTACAGGACTATATAACACATTACAAAATATCCGCAGGACCAGTCATCTTCTTGCTAGGGAGCTCGCACTCTTATCCAAGACTTTAAGTCAGTTGCATTGACCCACATGGGAGACCCTTCCTCATGTCCAAGTGCCATGCACCATAGTTTTCCAAGCGCTTTGTGAAGCTCAGCTGTGCCATGGAAGGAGTCTCTGCCATTAGAATCAAACTTCAGGAAAAACTGCTCTGAGAGCACCGCCAAGCTCCAGTGCTGTCCTTGCACAATTGGGACCATGATTGGGGAACCTTCGAGGTGCCTAAATCTCGAACTCATGACATAAAAAATTTGTAATGCATTGGCATCGCTTGTATTGCATATAAGATTATGCAATCCAGTTGCTAACAGAGAGTTGCAGAGGAGCACGTCGGGAGGCATGCAGTCTTGGAAAAGAGCGTAGAAAAAGTCCATCACCGGGGAACTGACCTTGCCATGACTGGAGTCGATGTTCTGCATGTCCGGAGTGGGGTAAAGTATTGTGCTGCCTCCTCGGAAGACAAATGTTATAAACCCTCTTCCAGCTGGGCCTGCCTCTTCTGCTATGCGTTCCAAGGACAGCTTATAAACACTGCAGAAAAGACACGGAGGAATGATAATGAGTACAAGGCAAGGTTTAAACATTACATCTATTTTGCAGTTCAGTGACAACCAAATACAGGAGTCGTTTTTGCTTTTGTAGGGAGGGAACGGTATGTTCTTATATGCTTTAAGTAATGTACATGACAAGGGCTACTTGCTACACTACCTAGACGATGCGGTTCCCAAGGCAGAAATCACTGGTGGTGCAGCACTGATGGGCGGCTGCGTTCCAACCAGCAGGACCTCCAAGTCTTTGGGATCATGCGTTTTGAGAGCTGGTGGTGCACTTGCCGTCTTGGAAGGTGCTTGTGCACCTTTCGATGGAAAAGCAACTCTCAACCAGTGTGGTGTGAGACGCGAGGGAGGTGTTGACGGAGAAGATGCGGTAGGACCTGCCTGTGGAGGTGTCGGGCAGACACTTGCCAATGGAAAGGCATTCCGAAAAGTCATTGTTGATGCAGTAGCTCCAGACTTTACCATCTGACCTGTGCATTGAGATGGTTCTGCTAGGTCTTGAGCTGGATAACCTTCCTCCTCCGGTCCAAACTTCAGTGGCCGCATTGGGGAAACAACAGAAGTTCCACATGATGGCCCTATTAGCAGTGCTAGATGAGCTGGAGTTTCTCTGAACCACCCCAGTCCAGGCTGTATTACAGGTGGAGTCGGGTTCTTAATATGTTCGTAAAGAAGCCGCCTCTCTCTCTCCCCTCCATCAGCCTCGGGAGACACCTCAAAGTTTGCCCCGTCAATTTGGAAAGATTGAGAGCTAATCAGCTGCAAACAGAAGGGAATGTCTAGATGAGTCAGATCAATGGGTGCTGGTGCTCCCGTGTATCCCAATCGATGTAGGGTCAACTCCAACTCTTTCTCCCGAAGGTCCATCAGCAATTGGACAGCCTTGTCAACGTACTGTTTTAGAGAAGGTGGTGGATAGGGGACATTATCCAGGCCAAGCATGCCCCATCCTATGTCAACATCTTCACGCACATACAGAATTTTTGACGTCACCTAGCAGAACAATCACGGAAATATAGAAATTAGTTAAGTTTGTACTCTGTAGTAGAGAGCCGCTTTGATAGCACATCCAAGTACAAGTACATTACATTCTTCAAGGAGGATGTCTTACCTCATCACAGTGTTGGCGAAGTGCAATTGGATCCGCTGGACCAGAAGACCACCACATCGCTGCAAGTTCGTCGCCATAACCTTTAGTTCGATGCATGTCGAGTACAGCACGACGAGCTACCCGGGACAAGAATCCTTCTATTTTTTGCAGAACTGCTTCTTGGTTCCACCCCTCGTAAGCCATTAGTGCAACCATATCGTTTGAGCATCTACTTAATGGCTCGCAGAATCCTACTTTGATACATGGAAACAGGGACCATCCAATGTCAACTATGTCCTGCACACAGGACGACAGTCTCTGAGATTCTGTCTCCTGTTTTGCAATGCAAAGGAGCTTATCTCTAGTCATCCCATTCAGGGGATGTGCAAGAGGACAAGAACGACCCGAGGATAGGCGCGTGTACAACTTCAGGGCTCGGATTATATGAGGGCACTCAAGCTCCAGGGTCGTAGACTCTGTTCCCGACTCCTTCTGCAAGACAGACATTATCCTCTCAAGTTCATCTGCAGTATGTTCCCAGGGTCTTTCAGGCAGCCCCTTCACCACTTCTCTAGTAAGGATCCTGAAAAGAGGAGACCATCCCCAAGTCTTATCCTCCAATCTCACTTTCTCCTTGTTTTCAAAGATCTGTAGCTCCTTACGTATATAGGCGCTGCGCTTCTCTTGTAGAGCAACCTCCGCATTGAGCTTCTTGGAGACGTAGCCTGCCTTCTCTACGAGGTACCTCAGATACGATCCCAATTTTGCAAGCTCAGTAGACCTCCCCTTACTGTCTTTGACGTCAATATACGGATTCCACGGCTTAACAGACATCATAACGAATTGGACAACGTCTGCGTGGTGTTCTCCGTCCTTTCTAGCACCCTGTAGTGCAACACAAAAGCGTTATAAAACTTCAAGTCAGTACACTCTGTGTTTCACATGACAGTATGAACACCACAGGGGCACGACACAATGGTGCTGCTTGCCAAGTATGCGCATTCAGTTGCACTCGGCTCTTTAGAGTCCTCTTCTGCACTACAACAGGTTCAGGATATTACCTGAGCCTCCCGCCATGCCACCCAGGGTCCGATGGATTCAAGAATCTTTCCTTCAAGTTCGCCCTTGTGTTCCAGTTCTTCCAGTGCCCTCATGCAGGTATCAGGGTCATGCAGAACATTTCTCTCCACTATTATTCGCTTTGGTGATTCATGGAGCAGATAATAGAGGCCTGCCATGCTTTGAGGAACTAGGGGTGGTCCTAGGTTGTATTCAGAATCCACAGTGAGGGATGCTGCGTATCTCTTCGCTCTCTCTATTACCTCCTCCTTTGTGATGTTGTCATCAATGTGGTGCGGATTCTCATTGTTCAATGGTACTGCATCACCTCCTATGGTTTCACTCTCTACCCTCTGGACCACATTAGTAATCACCTCGTTTACAAAGCCCATTTCATCAGAGGTTGCACTACCATCGTTGTGCAGTGGTCTGTGTCCTGCAGGTTCTGATCTATAAAACTGCGACACGTAATCAACGTCCATGGAAGCAGTAGGATCCATCGTCGCATTGGCTTTGGTAGGCGGCATTACCTTGATTTTCTTGATTTCCCTTTTCTCCTCTGAAGTCGCTTTCCTCTTCACTTCAGGTGTGATGGCAATAGCTGCATCCTCCTTATTCCTTGACCTAAGATTCGCAGTTCGAGTGTCTTGTTTCTTCTTCACACCTCCAACACTCTCGCCTGGGTTTATGCTCTGATTCTGTGCTGCACCTGCTGCCTTTACTACTCTCTCAGACGGGTTGGAAGAAACCTCTGCTCCCTCCTTGAAAGTGACCTTCTTCTTGGTATAGTTTACATTACTTTCTCCCTCCGACTGCTTCAAAGGTACCTGCGCTCCTCTCTTATTCTTGACGTTCTTCTTCGTTGAGTTTGTCAAGCTATCTCTCGCCGAGTGCTTGGAAGGTACCTGTGCTCCATCCTTGTCCTTGACCTTCTTTTTGATTAAGTTGAGAGGATTAATCAAAAGTCTAGTCGACTCCTGTGGACCTGTGTCTGTTTTGTCCTGCATCTGCGTTCCCGACTCTGATGTATGCGGATTCCAAGGACGTTTCCCCTCATTTGTAGGGAACCTAAGCCCAGCTTCTAAGAGAATGTCTTTCACAACTCCTTGTTCGCTCGGAAGAAAGGTAGGGTACATCTTCAGGACGCAAATACCTACATCATTCCACCCTTCGCACTGATCCTTGTACCTATGGTAAGAGAGTGCATTCTTGTCGGTGAAATCAAAATGACAGTACTTGCACCAATAGTAATAGCGTTTTTCTAGACTCGGATTATGCCAGTAATGATATCGGCACTCATAATGTGCCTCAATTACAAGGTCCTTGTACTCCTTCTCGGTGTAAAGACATGCACAGGGAACTCTGCCTTGCTTTAGTTCTGCTCGATAAACAGGCTCCCCTGTTGCAGTAGTAACACCCTACATTGTATACAACGTCACAATACGTCAGTTCATTTTGCAGAGTTGGAGGTAACAAGGAATAGAGATGGAAATGGACAATGGAGTGGAAATCGTGAATTAATACCTCCAGCCTTCCCTGACCTCCTCCAGTCACCAAGTCTTTCCATTTCTCGAATCCCAACTCCTGAATGAGGCGCTTGTCTTCATTCACAATTAATTTCTCTTCTCCAGCGATTACTAGACGTCCTGCTGTGATTCCAACATCAAATAAAGATAATGATGGCTTACTTGAATCCAGAGCAGGTTCACCCATTCGTTTTTTGACCTTAACCGTACGCTTTCCATTCAGATCCTCGAAGTCAGAGTCGCCACTTGTAGCAGACTCTTCCCGAACCTCTGTGGAACCCTTCTCAAGTATCCTCCCACGCAACCCAAGTAATGGCTCCACAGCTGCCTCAATAGTCTCGTCCTTTCCAGCCATTCCCTGCGTTCTTGCACGTGTATTTCTAACAGCACTATCTAAAACTCAATGCATGTTTAGGGTTCCATCACTTGCATCAATCCTCAACCCCACTGAAACTCTTTCGAATCCTATCAGAGAATAATACTTGCAGTCCCTCGAAAACCCCGAAATGAGCAGAAATAAAAAAAACCCAACATAGAGAAAACCCATCAAAGATGTAGCCTCCAGCAGCAAGCAAACCCTAGATTCGCTTACCTGAATCAACCATAGACGCAGCCCTCGCACGTCCCATCACAGATAACTACGCCCTCCTCCTCCTCCTCAGACCTCACTCCCTTCGACTCAGGTACCGTGCAGCAACCCTGAAAACGTTTGCGAATTTTTGGAAGTGAACATACTCCCATCACTCAACCAGGACACCCTACCCTCTCTCAGTCGCAAACCAGGACTTCACTATGGTGCCACGGCCCGCGTGAGGAAGGCACAAGGAGTGCAGCACACCGCAGAAGACTGTATAAAGGCCGCACCAGCAGGACAACAACGAAGCAGCACACACTCAACTAAACCTCGGAAAGAAGAAAGGACGAACTTGATGCCTACTGAGACGATTTTGACGTGGGTGCTGAAACCTCGTCGTTCGTGGGATGATAATGAGCCCTACAATAGTAGTCCTAATAAGTTCATGATACAGATTTCAAATTGATTAAATTTCATGTCATTCATTACTCCCGAACCTTTTGTATGGTTTCCCTGATCTGATCCAAATCTCACTCCTTTACATCGTACTCTAATGCAAAACTATTGATGTGACCGCAAAACTTTAATCATGTTGCCCATTTTTTCATAGCTTTTGAATGAAACTATAAGCTCAAAATTTACCCCCTTTTTTTTTTAAAATAAGATACTATTTGCTTAGTTTTTTTTTTTTTTTCCTGTGTAATTTTAAATTAATTCTTTTGTCCTTTATTTCTTTTTGAATTTTACTCCATTATCAATGTCCTTTTCATTAATTGACCATTTATCATTGATTTTGAATCGAACTATAAGTTATTAATTTCCCTTCTTTTTAAAAAATTAACCTATTCTTTCCTTCAATTTTTTTAGTTTGTTATTTCCAATTTTTATTCTATATCTATACTCCTCTCCACTATATCCTTTTAATTTTAACTCCATTATTTATGTCTTCTTATTAAGTTGCCAATTTTTTCATCGCTTTCTAATGGAACTATGAGCTAAAAAATATATTTATATATATTTTTTATTTACAACACTTTTCAATTATTTCCTCATTATTGTTTTTCCTTTATAATTTTACATCAATATTTCTTTCCTTTATCACCTCTTGATTTTAATTCCAATCTTTATGTCTTCTTCATAAGTTGCCCATTTTCCCATTGTTTTCCAATGGAACTATAAGCTCCACCTTTTTCATTTTCATTTTTTTATAGTTTACGTATTCTTCTTTTTATCTTCTCATTTTTTTCCTTTTTTAACTGATTCTCACTACTTCTCTCTTTTATTTGGTTTTGAATTTAAGTCCACTCCTTATGTCTTCTCCAGTACCCCCCCCCCCCCCCCCCCCCCCCCCCCCTTGACATTGCTTTTAAATATATCTCCTCTGTTTTTCTAACTAACTTACTCTTCTCCTTAATTTTTACACCTTTTTCTCTCTTTTTAATGTATTTTTTATCTTATTCTCATTCGTTTTGTTTTTAATTTTTTTTAATTACTTATATCATCTCTACGGGTTTCTAATATTTTTTGGAATCTCAATACTTCTATCATTTTCTATTTTTCCTCAATTTGTTATGAACATCCCGTTTTTAAAAAGCTTTTTGTTCCCATTAACTTCTGTTTAATTACTTCTGTCCTTCAATTCGGTTTTAATTTGCTTGAAGCATTCACGTCTTCTTTTTTTTTTCACCTTTTTATAATTTATTTTATTTTGGTTTCTCATTTCTTATATTTTTTTTTTATTTCAATCTAATTTCATACATTCTTATCTTTTTTATTTTGTCAATTTCTTATTGATTTTCAATGAGTCTTTCCCATCTTTTTTTTCTTCCATTCTGAATTTATTTTAAATATTCTTATGATTTTGCAGAATATGGCGTTCCAAATTTATCTCATCATCTTGTTCCATTATTATATTTAATTTTTTATTTCTAATTTAAATTTCATCTTCGTATGATATAGTTCTCATACTTCCCTTCTCATTCTATTTTCTTCATTTTTTTAAATATTTACTCAACACTCTAGTTGTAGTATAATATTGATAGTGTAGTTTTCATGTAGTTCGGTTTATTTATACTACTATTCATTCTCTTGTTCTTGTATCTGCTTTACTCTTTAAAATTAATTCCATGTTTTTTAAGACAGGGGATATCCAATGAATAGTCATATAACTTTTATTCAACAATTGAGAATACAGATGCAATGGTCGGTACTGCCGGTATGTAAAGGAACGTGTACATGCCTTGTATATTGAAACTCTCTTTTCACATCATCTTCGAGTCATTTTAGGAGTTTTAAAACATATGTTTATTAATTTATCCTTTATATTTAATTAAATACTAATCGTCCTCAACGTCTTCAATATCCCTTCTAATTTGGTTTTCCAAGATTTCTCTTATTCCTTAACGTCATCTTCCTTATCTAAACTTCTAAATTTTTTGCCAAGCGTTTACCAACTTTCCTAACAATTAAAGTGATATAATTTCCTCCCTATGAATTTTTTTTATTTTTTATTTTTTTTTAATTTTTATTTTTCCCTATGATTTATCCTTAAAAGTTATGTGTTTTCTTGTTTACTCAACTTTTAATTTAATTACTAGATTTATTGTCATTCCTTCCAATGATATTTAAATCTTATGTATACAATAATCTAGGTGTACTTCAGTATCGTTATTTTCATGTCTTTATGTTTATTTATCCTAGTATCCAGTTTGTTGTTATTGCTCCTATTTTATTATTTAAATTTTCTTCCTTATGCACTTGGATTTCACTTCTCCAGTAAATGTCTTCATAATTTTATCCGGCATATAACAATACATCAGCAAGGATTTTTCCTCGTGGTAGGAAACGGACATGTCTATGCGTAAAATATCAAAACAAAATTTTCGCATCATCCCGAAGTCATTTCAATTGTCGTATCCCTTCTATTCTGTATCAAAGTCTAATGATAGTGTTTTGGACCTAGCTAGAGTATAAGTCACAGGGCCCCATCCCGTCCAACAAAGGTACTGCAGCAGTACGTCCTTGAATGCCCTGCCTCCAAAATCTCCATCACCGCTTCCTTCAAGTCTTTTTTCACCTGATGGATCCCTTCCAAGTCAAATGCGTCCGACATCTACCATCAAACAACGCAAAACGCAAACTTCAGTTAGAACCGGAAGACAAGAAAAGCAGAACAAAGCAAATATTACTACGATGAGACAATATGAAAGACAGAACATAGTAGAATGTTTTACTTACATCTCCTACCCAGTCGGTCTTGCTCCCGTCTTCTCTGAAATTGTTATACATAATCATGTAGCACATAACATAGAATCCACAAGACCATGTATCGGCTTGCTGTGGACACTTGACGTGAACCCATGACTTGATATCACTGGCTCTTTTCCAGGCAGGAGAACCCTTTGATTTCCGCGTCCCTATGCACCACAACTTTGCTAAAGACTCATGTACCTTTTGAGGGGCATGAAAATTGTTGTTTTGGACAAACCCCGAGTCAAACTTCAGAAACCCATCATCGCATAGTATGGCTAAACTCCAATGTTCATAGTCGCAAATGGGGACAATCAAGGTACTCCACGCATGAGACTGAGAACCCATATGTGCTTCAAAGAATTCCAGTAGTGCAGACATACTCGTTGTCTTGTTCAGGAGAACTCTTAGAGAGATCGCAAAATCTGAAGGGCAAACCAAGATGTGGGACAGAAGTGAGGTTTGGAACCAGTAAGAGAAGAAATCCATCACTGCCACACTTACTTTCCCCTCATCAAGATCTAATGGAAACAGATCAGGAGTGATTCGGAGTTTTGTGCTGCCCCTTTCAAATATAAACTGGACGTACCCCTCATGTGCTTGCACTCCTTTCAGTTGAAACATCCTTCTCATGGTATCCTGCAAGCTACAAGGAGAAATACGCATCGCATTCAATTAGAACATACTACTAGGACACTGCAAAATCCCGAATACTATAAGGAAAGATCTAGATTTTCGTTAAAGACTGCTTCGGATTGACGTTGCCAACTACATCATAAACTTTAACTTCCCATTACTAGCAAAGTACGGTCAATATAAATGAATTCGTTTCAAAAAAGGTATACCTGGTATTTTTCTGAGGCCGAGAAGTAGAAGCTGCCCCTAGTATGTTGTCCTTGTACGCACTGTCCTGCACATGATCCGTCAACAACACTGGAGGTATTATACTGTCGTTGCGGAGATTCCCAAGAGCCTCCATGTTCGGCCCTGGGCTTTTAGTGTTGGCATGAATCACAGGTCTTTGTATCAAACTCCATCTATCCTCTTCGACAGGTTCTCTTCCTTCACCCTTGGAACTTACATCCGACGTTGGGCCCATCCCTACCTCTGCCGTGCTATTCCCCGGGTCGTGGCACAGCTCCGCATGTCCTCCAAGGTCTCGCGGAGATTTAGGTAGAGTACGTAGGTCATCGTCTAAACCTGTTCCCAGATTATTGTAACCCAATTCCTTGTAAGCCTTTCTCAACACCT
Organism: Ceratodon purpureus; assembly: GCA_014871385.1. Lineage (NCBI taxonomy): Eukaryota > Viridiplantae > Streptophyta > Bryopsida > Pseudoditrichales > Ditrichaceae > Ceratodon > Ceratodon purpureus. Next base: position 98,808,537 of record CM026426.1, read on the forward strand.
TCTTACGTATATCAGATAGTGATTGTGCTGCCGCTTGAATGGTAAGCCTAAGGCTTTGAGAAGAGTTCATGTCCCCATCTGTGTTGAAAACCGCCACACCGGTGTCGACGTCCTCACGAATGGCAATAACAGTTGCAAATACCTGCTCATAATCAGAGTGTACAATGTAGACTGCTGAATTATTAAAATGTAGGAGAGGGCTCAGACATTATTATAATTTTGAAGTATATACGATAATGTGGTCGGAATCTATTATAGTGCACACAATTGACTGCAATTACTTAGCAGCAAAAAAGAAGTGCCGACAAGTGTAGAAATCCATCATACCTCTAAACACCGAGCGCTAGTTATTTGATCACGCTGTTCTGTGTCTGCAATCCACATTTTCTCCAATATTAATGTGTAGCGCCCGGTTCTGTGGATGTCTGCTATGGCTCGAAGAGCTATACGACCTAAGAAAGATTCTACCTTCAGAAGCACTTCTTCTCGAATCGAGTCTTCAAACGATATCAAGGCATCCAAGTCCTTAAAACACTTCATCGTAGGTTCCACGTTAGAGATAGACATGCAGGGAAAGAACGTCCACCCCATCTCTCCAACAAGCTGAGCACAGAAGGATAATTTTTGGGACTCAGTTTTGTCTTGCACTGTATGAAGCAGCCTTTCTCTTGTCATGCCTAGAATTGGATGCGCAATAGGGGCATGCTGGGTTGTACAAACTTGAGAGTATATCTTTAAGGCGCGTACTACATGCGGACACTCTACCTCCAGGGTCATCTTTCCATTGTCTAAGTCGCTATCAATGCATGCAAGTAGGGTAGTAAGTTCTTCCCTTGTGTGCTTCCATGGTCTCGGTGCTGCACCTTCAGGTAATCTGCGATTAAGTGCTTGAAATATCGGTGACCAGCACTACATTTTAGCTTCCAACTCCAGAAGTTCTTTAGAATCGAACTCATACATGGCAGCCCTAATCAGAGATTCCTTAGCAACTGTGAGAGCACTGCACGCCCGTAGCTCATATTCACGGATATCCTTCAAATAAACCAAGTACCTCTGAAGCTTCTGAATCTCCTCTTGTCTTCCTTGCGTATCCGGTACGCTCAGGTAGGGGTTCCACGGAGCGGTTGCTAAGTGCACAAACTCTTCCCGACTTTCTATATCCTTCTTGTCCTGCACTCTCAAAATAAACTCATATTACCTATTATACAGAAGACAAGAGAAATGTGCATTGCCTTTTACGTACACTTAGGATAAAAATACCGATACTACTCTATAGAGCAACAAGTAACACACACACAGAGTTCGGATATACTTACCGCATGGGCCCGCCTCCAATGAATCCATGGACCTATAGCCGTCATCAGTCTGTGACTAAGCTCCCCATTCACCTCCATTGCATTCAACTTCGCTATGCACCGGTCCGGAGTATGAAGCATGTCTTTCTCTATGATTACTTCAGGGGACTCTTGAATTATATAATATAAACTCGGGACCTTTCTAATCGGAGGTGGTGATCCAATGTCTGGGACATCCTTTGTTGTCAATGTATTTGCCCGTTCCTGTGCTGCAACAAGTACCTCTTGGCGTGTAATGTGTGTTGCACTTCTAGAGCCCTGTCCGGCACTACAACCTTGCTGCACAGTTCCTGGGCTTGGTTTCCTGGGTACAGTTTCCTCTTCTTCTTGTAACTCTTGTGGTCTTGAAGCATGTCGAGGAGAACTCCGTCGGATGGTGTCTAGTGATCTCAGTGCGTACCTAACTGTCGTGCGGTCTTGTCCTGCACTGGCTCTTCTTGATATCTCTCCGGTGTTTGTAACGGACATCCTTCGTAGTCTCTTGAAAGCACGTGTCGAAGGCTGCTCTTGTGAATCTGTTCGCTTGCAAGACCCCTGCACTACATCCCGGTCCTCACTATGGTAAGTTGGTTCTTCATCATCGAGGGTTATTGGACTTATGCTCGCGCAGGATTGTTGAACACATTTGTGAAGAACCTCTGATTCTGGTGTGACCACTATTACCGTGCTCTTGGCCGCGGTTGGTCCTTCAACATGGTGTCGTTCTTCCTCATCAATTTGTAGGACCTCTCTACAAGTTGGCTGCTGATAAGACATAGTACTAGGCCTGGGAGCCCACGGTCTCTCTCCTTCGGCTGCTGGGAAGATAAGCCCTGCTTCTTTTAGAATATTAGTATAAATCTTTCCATCGCTTGGGCAGAATGTGGGGTACATTTTGAGGATTCGTACCGGCCCGTTTTGCAAAACCCTCCATGCCGAGCACTGGTCCTTGTGTCGATGGTAAGAGACCGCATTTTTATCGGAGAAACTTTGATGGCAAAACCGACACCAGTACCAACGCCTTTTATCGGGGTGATGGAAATGAAATCGACATATATAGTGAGCTTCAATAACAAGACACTTGAACTCGTTCTCTGTGTAAAGACATACACATTGAACTCGTCCCTGCATCAATGTGCATCTATGAATTGCCTCGCCTCCTACCTTTACTCCGTCAACCACACCAACTGGCCCGTTCAAGACAATATCCAACCACCTCTCTCTTCCCAACTCCTTCATTAGTCGCTGATCCGCATTAACGCTAAACTGTTTTGGCAGAAGGTTCTCGGCTATGGGTCCTACTGTAATTCCTTCGCCACTCTTATAAAGTCCACCTTCTGCTTCAACTGTTGTACTTCTAGACCCCCCTATATTCAGTCTGCGTCGAACAGAGTCTTCATCTGAGGCCAGAGTACGTTGTCCTTGTGCCCCTGTAAGGTTAGACTCGAAATTCGCAGCCACTGATCCTATAGTGAGACCCGCCTCGGAAAATTTGTCCTCTTCTTGAAGGGACGTACATGGCAGAACAATATCTTCCGAAATGCCTTCCATACCTGTGATCAGTTTATACTTCCGATTTCTACTAAATCAGTTTAGAAATTTCCTGCAATACATAGTTCAACCAATAACAATGACTAATTTAATGCATATTACATTACAGTTCTCCATAACATTCACCTCTTCTGCCTCCAATCTAAACATTAAACCCTAAACAGAGTAACATACTTCTGGGCATTTCGAAGACCTTAATCTGAAATGAAGGGAAATCACTTTCTAATGTAGGTACCCCGAAACCGTAAATGTTGTGCGCAGAAAAAATTACACATTAAATAACGACTAAGGAACTATTGCTTAAAGCTGAATTTCAGCTTAGGCTATACCCCAGTAAACTTACCGTAGTTGTGTGTGAGCAGTCAGGACGAAGAAAGTCCAAGTCGGGGTTTTGTACTACCCCTAACAAATGCAAAGCACGAGTAACCCTGATGTGCTTGTACTTCTTTCTGTTGAGTCATTCGAAACCTGGCATCCCGCAATTTTAGAGAAGGGAAAAAGGCATTCACAACAAATAAAATAGATAAGATTTAGGATATAAGGGTGAACTACATTGCGACTGTGACATATAAATACATTGCATTACGACAAATATACTAGTTCAATAGAATGAACAACATCAACCAGATTAAGAGTAACCCTAAACCTTCTTAACCCGTGAGCAGTCAAGACAAATAAGTTTTGAGGCAGGGTTTTGTGCTGCCCCTTACAAATGCACACTACGAGTAACCCTGATGTGCTTGTTCTACTTTGTGTTGAGTCATTCGAGCCCTAACGTCCCACAATCATAAAAGAAGGGTAAATATAGCTTCAGCAACAGAGGAAGTAGTCAGGTATTAGGGTATACGGGTGAGCTATATTGCATAACAACATAAAAGCATTCCGTAACACAGCGATACTAGTGAACAATGTCATACGCAGGTCACAAGTAGAATCACCTTCTTCGTGCATGAGAACTCAAGCACGGGAGAATCCACCGAGCAGTACCCTCCACGCACTCTAGCACGAAGAATTGTCCTTCACCACCTCAATAGACTCTTCCCCCAAATGAAGTTCTAAACCCTACATAACTAAAATCCTGAAATGACTATGCACCCTTCAGCCGTCGCCGCATTTACCCAACTACGCCAACACTATGTCACATCAGACGTTGTCCGGCATAACGCGGACATACTCTATGTTGTGTCTGCAGGACATGTAATACAAAGCAGCACAAGCTGGTGGCGTCTGGACAAAATGACCGCATGACAACAATCCACAAGAACCCTGTAGTTGATGAAGAGAGATGAGACGGGGACAGAGTCTTCGATGACATCCTAAACCCTCCTCCCGAGACCCCGGCCAGGCTGGCATGAATCTCGGGTGACCCGCTCTTCAGTAAAGGGTTGACCCGGCCCCGTCCCCGAAGACTTTTCCCCGGGCAGGGGCATCAGCCCGCCTTTCGTGAAATTGGGAGTTTGTGGGGGGGTCGCTAACATCCCGCCTCCTCTTCCGACCTCTTGTACCATAATTTCTTGCATATATTAGAAGCTCAGGTGGCCAGAGCATTTCCTCTAGTCCTCCTTTTCCCTACTTTCACTGTCGTAGTCCGAATTCGCTGATTGTAGATCCTCTTCTTCACTTGCGTAGTAACCACAATGTTGCTCTTGGGAAGCCAAGTAGTCTCCATCAAATCCATTTTTGGTGTCAGGCAAATCGTAAATCGCAAGTGCAGGTCCCATGTCTGGCAGATTGTCCATCTGCAAAGGTACAACTTCTTCATCTGGACTAGAGGGTAGGGTGAGTGGAGCTGGAATTAGCTCCAGATCTTGTTGCAACCTTGAACTCCTACAAATGGGAATCCCCTCCTACTCCATCTGCACGCAAGCTTGGCACAGTAAGGTCCTACTTTTACCTTCAAATGATGTATTTTTTTAATCAACGTCTAAGTCCCGACAATGGATCTCACCTCCTTTCCCCTCTTGCAAGATCTCCGCCAAGGTGGCATCACTATCGTCTAGAAAGGTAGATCTTACAATCTCTATGAATTCCTCTTCAAAGACTTGTTGCTCGATCCAGCCTAGAATGTGAGCTACTTGTCTGTAGAAGTGATGTCTAAAATTGTTAGGTTGTGGCACCTTAGGCCACGCACGGGACTTCTTCCGAATCTTAAGACTATGCAAATGATTCCTGTCAAGCAGCCAAAGTAACGACTGTATTTGATTTTGGTACAAGCGCTTGCGCACGCCCCAGGTTCGGAGTCGCTCTGCAGGTGTCGCAGACAGCAAAACTGCCGGTGAAGGTGACTGGTGTTGGTGCCGTCACAGCTGCTGGCCTGAGGAAGACTTGCGCCCCTGCTTCGCCTGCTGCATCTGCAGCCACATCCCAAGCAGTCAGCAAATTGCAACTTCACACTTCCTAGAGAATCAAGGATTGTTTGAAAGCCACCATTTAAGTGCTAACTCTGCACAAGCGACTAGTTTTTTTTATGTTCCAATCTGCTATTACTTTTCTCCAGAGATGCCATCGTTTTACTAACCGGTCACATGTGCTCGCAGGTATCTATTTTGCACAAGCTTTTTCGGAGAGGATTCATTTTTTAGTGAGATTTTTGCAGGTATGATCATCTTTACCTGTTAGTTTTCTCAAGTATAAATTAGACTGATGGTACATAAGATTAGCTCTGAGCTGCAAGGGCCTACATTGCTTCGGGGTCAGGGTATTGACTGTCTGAGTTTCTGGTTTTTACGGTTCTTTTGTTGTTATTGAAGAGCATACGAATGCAGTTCTACCAAACTGTTTCGACGCTAATGGTCTCTTGCTTATGATCCGGCTGACGAATGAACACAAGGTGATTTTTCCTTTTTATTACTTGAAGCTTCCTCCGTCTAATCTTAGCATTTGCTCACAAGATACAGTTTTGCGTCACACAACATCTAACATTTGGGATTCGGTTGAGCATTTCAGGGTCAAACCAAAGGATCGGAGGGACTCGGAAATAAGGTACGATTGCATGATGATTTGTGCAACCTGACCTGGTGACATTTCGCATCCTCAGTACAAATCAGACTCTATGATTCAGATCGCTCAAAGTTTCATGTCTTGATTCCGAGCTGCAGACTGTGAAGGTGAACTACGACGCTTGAAAGAGTGCAATCGCCGATCCACTGCCCTTGCTACACTCTCCCACATCTACACAATTTCCATGACGAGTACTACAGTCTCCCACATCTAGCTGCACATTCAAGTTGTGCACACTGATTGAACCCTCCATGATGCTGAATTTCTGACTTTGCAATAGGAAGAGCTAAACTTTGAAATTAGTGGATGATGGTTTTTTTTGGTGTATTACAGTTCTTTCTTGTTGCTCTAATCCCACATTTCCTCATGAGTTCAAAACTTTGAAATTCAAATCCTCCCGTTGTAATTGTGTTTAGAGTAGCCATTTAGATTTGCCGTCACTGTCATGGCTGGTTGGTGGCTAAACTTCATAGCATTCCCTGCTCTCTGCAAGAATGGGTTTTCAGGAACCCATTGTGAACCCACTGCCCTCTTCAAGAAATTGGCTCATGCCAAGCCGCTGCTCCTTTTGACACGCAGTTCCCTCATTGGCATTGCAACTAGCCCGTCCTGCCCTACTTGGGTCTGAATTTGAAAATTTGCCATAACTTTTTCTCATTTTGATTTTTACTTTGAAATTTTTTCCATACAAACTTCGTATGTTTATCCACACCTCCTTCAAATTTCAAATCAAAACATTCATTTTAGCACCTTCATCTAAGCTGCCCAAAACAGCCAAAATCCGAATTGGATTTCCTGGACCTTTAGCGGTTAAATCTTCAGTCGATAATTGATGTGCTTTCTACGAATTAGAAATGTGTATCACTGAGTACATTAGACAGTTTGGGTGTCTTATAGGATTGAAGGGTATCAACGTCTATGATCCGGGCGCTTGTTGCAGTACTGCTCGCAGCAATACTACGAAGGCCAGGGAGAATTGACCCTCACACTGGTACCTTACCGGATGAATGTCATGGATGGTCCCTTCGGTATCTCATCCATCATGATCCAAGTAGGTAACCCATGGTTCGAACCCATGGTTACCTTGACATGTGGATGAATGGGGGCTTTTTGGCCTTATTGTGCACTCATCCTTATGAACCCACATCCATTTAAAGGAATAATTGCAACTTGAAATTGCCTTCCAATGAAATGAGAGGACCCAAACATTTTTGTGCACATAAATTGGAGTGGATATCACTTGTGGGTTCAAAGAAGATTTGTAAGTCAAGCACCTTTGAAGCTTTGAATGGGGTATGTTTCAAACCTTATACTTATTTGTTTTTGTTTTTTTTTTTTTTTCTTTAACTCCATGCATTAAAAATATATGCACATTTGTATGGTTTATATTTTAAAAGCATGTTTTTGTAACAATTTAATAATTTTTTATTTCCTATTTTATAGGTGTTTTTGAGTAATTACACAAAGTAGAGATATAATTTTTTTGTAGAAATGCAATCATGATGGGTATGGCTTAAAGAGTTGTGATGTATTCTAAAGTTTCTCTATGATGGGTATTTCCTCCATGAGATTGTGATTTATCTCCTATGTAGCCCATGATGGGTATTTCTTAGAGAACAAGATGCATTTCAAAATCTCTATGATGGGTATTTCCTAGAGATCGTGATACATTTTAAAATTGCTCTATGATGGGTAATACCAAGATGAGTAAACCCTAAAGATGGCGATGAATTTAAAATTATGTTCATGATGGGTATTGTCTAGGGACTTAGGAAGGATATCCGAGTGTGCTTATTTTGATGATTGTTTCAAAATTTTGTGATATAACTCCATTGGGGCAATGATGGGTATTGCCCAATGTTCTAGTGTGCCATGAACCCATGAAATGGCAACCAGAGATAAATCTTTTTCCTAAAAAACTTGGGTATGATGGGTATTGTTTGGAGGGTTGTGATATGATACAAAGTAGATTTATGATGGGTATTTTCCCTACGTCGTGATATAATTCAGAAAGTCTTCATGATGGGTATTGTGAAGAGAGTTATGAGAGTTGTTTATATATGCTTGCTTTGAAGATAATTTCAAGTTCCCGTGATAAATCTTATTTGGGCTTCATGATGGGTATTGCTCAATTATGAAGGTGCATCTTTTTGTGTTGGCATGATTGTTCTTGTGTGCATACATTTTATTTTATTTTCATTTTGCAAATTAATAATTTATTAACTTAGACTTATTTGATTATACTTTTGATATTAATTATTTGATGTGCTATGTATTATTTAAAAAGAAGTTCCATCATTCTCTTGTAAGTGCTTGGAAACATGAGCTTTGCAATTTTCACCTTCATCAAAAAAACATTTACATGAACTTCATGAGAATACCCATCACGAAATAGTTTTAGGCACAATAATTATATCTCTGGTTTTTAAACTTCAAAGTCCTTAGCCTCGCAATACCCAACTCAATGAATCTTCAAATATATCATGAGGTTAGAGCAATATCCATCTCGAAGACACTTTCAAGTATTACATGACCCAAGTGCGATACCCATCGCGAATCAATTTTTGGCTCAATAATTATATCTCTGGTTTTTAGATTCAATGTCATTAACCTCGCAATATCCAACTCAATGAGTATTTCAATATATCATGAGCTTAGAGCAATACCCATTTTGAAGTTATTTTCAACTATCACATGACCCAAGTGCAATACCCATCACGAAGCAAATTTTAACTATCACATGACTTGAGTCTAATACCCATCACGAAATAGTTTTGAGCTCAATAATTATATCTCTGGTTTTTAAGCCTTAAGACACATACTCACCATAATACCCATCTCGAAGAACTTTGATATATCACAAAAGCTTAGGGGCAAAGGAAATACCCATCACGAATCAATTTTGAAGAAAATAGTTGAATCTCTAAAGTGCAAATTTTAAACTCACATATTCTTCATACTTTTGGCTCGGTGCCACTTCACAATAGAAGCCACCAAACCCTTTCTCTCCTTCTCATTCCTTTCCCACTTGGAATGATAAAACAGTTCTTGAAAAGCCTTGGTCACTTTCTTGTTGTTTTGAGGGTTTGATCTCACAAAATCTGCAAGGGCCTCCAAGTTGTGCAATTTCTCAATCTTGGAGAAATTTAGATTACCTTTGCCCAAAGACTCAACTCCAAAAAACTCTTCCAACTTCTCACCATTCTTGATGAGACTAAGAAAGAGTGGGCATTGCCCTAGAGGTGGCTCCTTCCTAGCTCTCTCCTCCAATTTCTTCCAAGACATTTGAGCCCTAATGCTCCAAGCTTCCTTCTTCTTCTCAAACTCCTTCTTCTCTCTCAAGTAAGATGTGGTCATGATCTTCAAATTCGGATTCTTGGTAGTCTTCTTCTTCTTCTTGGTCTTCTCCTTTTCATTTTCATCTTCTTTAGACCCGGGCTTCAATTTCTCTAACTCCAACTTATGAGCTTTCTTCATGTGTTCATTGAAGTGGTACTTATGTTTGAAAGGTCCATATGGACACTTCCGATTGTTCACACTTACAAGGCACAAGTAAGGGTCATCCTTACCTTCACCTTTGGACCAATGCTCTCCTTCAATTGCATCACCCATCTTTTCCACCACTTTAGGTATCTCATCCCCATTCCTATTCCTCTTCAAAATGACTACAAAAAATCACAATTAAAAATCATTTAGTTCTAAATAGCATTAGAATTTCTAGACTCAAAACTCCATAATTCTAAATCCAAAAGAATTGCAAACATTTCAATCAACACTTAGCTTTACCTTTGGGCAAATGCTCTCCTTGAATTGCATGGTCCAAGTTGTCCGCCACTCTAAGTGTCTCACCCCCATTCTTACTCCTCTTCCTCTTCACCATGGCTACAAAAAATCACAATTACAATTCAATAAGTTCCAAAGAACATTATAACTTCTAAACTCAAAATTCCATAATTCTAAATCCAAAAGATTTGCAAACATTTAAAAAATAAACTCCAAGATTGAATGTAATTACAAAAGAGCATATAATTGGACATTTAGTACTTTGTAATACAAAACTAGAAGCCTACAATCAACATTCAACTAAACCTCATATATGTTACACTTTAAGAAGTTCGTACAATGAGAAAAGTAGCTACAACACTAAACCCTAATTCTCCAAATACAATACAAACTTATAAAATGTAAGGGTGTAAGCATGGTAAAGTGGACCAAAAAAGTGCTTAACTATTTGTCAGTTTCAGTCCTTTTGCAAAAATTGCACAAAAGTGACGGAAAGATGTAATTGAAGTCAATGTTTTTTGCTAATATGAATTCTTAACTTATTTTTCTACAACTTGGAAAATTTTCGTGCAAAGTAGACACTTTAAAGTTATTGTATGAAGGCTTTAAATCCAAGCAAAGTGAATGCAATCATTAGAAAAAGTGAACATAACGGTTTAGGGTTTTGTCCGAAATCACTTTTAATTTCGCGGTGCCCTCTGAATATTTAAGAGGCATTCTAAAATAGTCAATTCATATACTCATTAATTGGTTTAGCGTTCCAAAAGTACCGCAAGGATGTTATTTAAGAGGGTCACTTCCGCGGTACTTTTTGTCACTTTTTTTTCACCGAACATTGTTTTTTAAATTGAAAAAAAACATCCTCTAAAGACAACAGAGGCCACCAAATGAAGAAATCAAGACTTTGGAAAAGTTCATTTTCATGATTTACAACTAGTGGTCAAATTTAGTTTCAATTCAGGATGTTTTTTATACAAAGATGTGTGAAAGATACCTTGCGACACCCTAAAAAGTGACTAAAATGCACAAAAACTACACCAAAATGCTCAAAATCAGCTTTGAGCCTTAAAAAACAGCACACTTCATATTCACTTGTTAGTGGTCACATGTTGCACTTTGTGGTCCACTTTATTGTGCTTACACCCGTAAATACAATCCATACACACTTCTTCAACACAATTCATACATACAATAATTGAATGATTCTAAACCAATGCACAATCAAACATCAAGACAAATGTAAAAAATAGCTTGCATCAACATACATTAGAAATCATTTGTTATAAGTTTGAATCTTCTATTTACCCTAATACCTAATACTAATTCTAACTCCTTTCTTTCTTCTTAAACCTACACTTCAAAGTACAAAAAGATAACAAATAATTATCAATAAAAAATGAAAGACATGCAACTTAAAAACCTAAAATACATCTAACTAGAACTTCTCATTCCAAGGTAAAAGCCACAAAACTTAAAAGCAACCAAAACTAGACACAAAACAAGCAATGAGAAGACTTGAGTGCTATCAAAAAAAAATAAAAAATAAAAAAACTAGCACTGTACCAGTGGCGGCTGCAGCGACTTGCTGCAGGAAGAGAGGGACAGGGCTCCCCGGGAGGCGAGGTGGCGAGGGCGAGGTCGCGACGGCGATGGCGACAGGGGCTGCGACCTGCGAGGGAGAGCAGGGTCGACGGAGCGAGGGGAGACCTGCGACTGACAGGGAAGCTGGAAGGCGGGAAGGGAGCGGGGGAGTGGGAGGGGGGGACTGGGAACGGTGGGGGGGAACGGCGGGGGAACGTCGGGGGCAACCTGCCCTCAACCGAGGTTAGGTGGATGGGGAGGGGGATGAAGCCCCACACTCCGTCCCGGGAGGGTACCAGTCTGGGGGCTGATCCTCCCCAGGCTACTGCGAAGGTGTCAAAATTACGTGCCGACGGTTCCGTTGTTTTTCACTCGAGTAGCACTAAATTAAATTACATTGTGGGTTTCTCTAACATTGTGTCACATTTTGAAATGATTTCCACTCGGCAATAAGTTGTGTTCTCTGTACCTTCATCAGACTCAGTATAATTGGATGATGTGTCTTGTTTCATAGTCCTTTTTAGCACTGTGATTGTTAAGTTTGTAAATTGTTTCCTTCAATGGGAAAACGCAATTGACCCAGGATCAAATGACATGGTTGCCGGAGGGACCGACTGTTATGCATCATGTGTCAGAGCTTTCTGTCGATTCCTGTTCCCACCTGTGGTTGCCTCACAATCCAACACTTCTTCTGTTCGATTTCCCTCAGAGTATGTGTCGCATTGCGGTCGGACGGAGTACTGGATTCTGCGGACGACCGAGCGTCAAGCATATGGGCATATGGGTGAGAGTTAATGTCCGCTTTGAAACTTATGGGGGTTGCTGCGAACTATACTTTTGCAGAGTACTTGGCAACTGAGCATACTCCTTTCAGGCAGTGCGGGAGCTCTGCTGCGAATCCGATGACTACACGGATGCTCATTCGAAGACCAACTCCACGTCGACGTCAGTAGGAGACCCTCCATTTCAGTCTTCTTAGTTCTCCGCGGCAATGGCATGTTTATCTGAGAGCTCCCCTTTTGTGGCGGACATTTTGGCGGAACTGGGGTTAGAGCGTATGCTACTAATGGATCCTGACCATGATAAGTCGGCGGGTGGTTAGCGTTGTTCGGTCAGCACGTCATCTGCGGCATCATCCTTGGCGGATCAGTTAAAGGATATTTATCTACAGCCATCGTGTGAAATGGTGACTACTGCTTCCTTTGCTTTGAAGCCTGATTCAGATGCAGGGATGTATTCTCCTCGACGTCCTCTGTAGCTAATTCCGTACCGCCGCGGCTGAAGTACATCCGGGAAATTTCCCATCTAGACAGGATCTCGCTATGGTGTCACGTCCGAAGCAGGAGTGGTAACGTAGACCATCCTACTAGCTGATATGTATTTCATGTTTTTAAGGGAAACTTGTAAGATTAGGCTGCTTAACAGAGAAGTCCATGATGATTTTTCCCGTGTTTTATATCATCTTAGTATTCGTGTGGAATCGCTGGGTTCGAAATGAAGTGCGAACTCATTTGGCGTCTACTTTGCATGCTTCTTAGTCCAGATCGACTACAGTTATCTGTCTAAGTCACGTTACATATACAGTTATTTCACCTGTAATAGGACTGCTCTAGGACTGTTTAGCAAAAACGTTTTCCCTGTATGAACTCCAAAGTTCTCATAATCATATTTTGATTCTAATATGTTCAGACATTCGGATGCACTCCGGCCTTCCATGACTCCTATTTGAGTTTCCAGATTCTATTTCATATGGCTATCTGTTGTGATCCGTATATCTTCTGACGTCAACGTTATATAATGTCTGCGGTTGCACCTTCATCGTCAACCACTGTAGTACTGGGTAATTAGTGCATACAGCGATGACGTTTGATTTTTTTTCGCTTCTCTGGATATAGCAAACGCGTACGTGTGCTTCTAATGTGGAGGATTTAACGTTTACTTGTCCTTACTGAACAACATAGTTATCGACGTTGTTAAGTTGCTGGATTACAGGGCCTCTCTATTGGATCACGACCTGCATTGGTTATGTTTAATTACGTACAGGTTCTTCACTGTTCCATCTGAAAATACTACGCGATTTAAGCAATCTTTGTGTGTCAGCATTAGATTTAAGCTCGCATGATCACTATTTTTCTTTCTTCTATGACCCTTCCTTCCGTTTCCCTTTAAGACCCGTCTACAGAGTATACGGGGACACGAAAAGGAAGACAACGGTAGGTTTTGTGCGATTGGAGGATAACACCGAATGAGTCCGTAACAGGGCATCGTAACATTTGACGTGGAGCGGGATGGATGATCAGCTGAAGTACGGGGTGCTTATTTTAGGAATCCATCATTCCATGTGACGCATTCATTTATCTAGATATTGAAAGCTGTAGCGGATGATAAGAGATCACCACTTAATCCGTCGTTCATTGCCAGATGTTCTCCGGGTCTCTCTGATTACCCCCTACGAGCGTTGAGCCCACACGCGGGCAGGGGCAGCGTCTCGCGGGGCAACTCTCCCCAGCCCTTCCCCGATCCTCGACCCTCCCCGATCCCGTCCCCGGGCGGCCCCGCCCCACCCCTCCCGACCCCGTGGAGCCCTACCCGCCCGCGTCCCCGCCCAGGCTCCCCTCGCCACTAAGGGCGGGGCAAAGCACGGGGAGCGCGGAGGCTGCCCTGCTGCCTCCCTGCCCGCAGCCTCCCCGTTCCGACCCCGACTAGGCAGCCCAGCCCGGGCCCTACTCTCCAGACTGTTCCCTCTTGTTTCCGCCTGTTCCCGCCTGTTCCCGCACGTAGGAAAAAACTTAACTGAATTCAATTGTACTATCATGTCCCTGCGGCGTAGCCGCACTAGTTCCCTACGCCGGAACGGCGTCTTAGGGTTGATGACTCCTTTGTCGAATATTCTCCATCCTCTTTGGGTTGATGACTTGTTTTGGTTAATATTTTAGGAACAGGAGGGAACAAAAAGGAACAGGCGGGGCGCTGGGTCGGGCCTGCAAGGGTCGAGCGAGGGCAAGGTCGGGGGAGGCTGCAAGCAGGGCGAGGGCGGGGCAGCCTCCGCGCTCCCCCTGTTTTGCCCCGCCCTTAGTGACGAGGCCAGGCTCCCCCGCCCGCCCATCCACCCCGCCCGACCTTCTCATCCACCTCCCCTTCATCGTCGCGCTCTCATCCCCCTCCCCCGCGTCGTTGTCGTCGTCTCCGCCAGGCGATCCCGTTTTTCCTGGGAGTTTTTTTTCGGAGTGGATGTGTGTTTTGGAGAGGCGATGGTGGAGTGGGGAGAATTAGGGTTTGTGTTTGAGCGTGAGGTTTATCAGTAGGGAGGTGTAGGGGTTTAGGGTTTAGTTCGTTTGAAGTTGGAATCGGAGGGAGGGTGTGAACCTGGTCGGAGGGTTAGCTGCTATTGTGAGGGCCGCGACGAGTTCGTGTTTGGCTACATTACGGCTATCTGGACGGAGGCTCAAGGGGACGAGTCACGCAGCAAGTGAAGGAGGGGAGGGATTAGGGCGTCTGTTGTCTTCTCTCGGGATGGAGCTGCTTTGATACTTCGAAGTCCACAACTTGTGTCAACCACAGAGATCGACTACGATGGCTTCCTTTGCAGCTCTGGTCAGTTCCTCCCTCTCGTTGGTTTTTGTCTTTCTCATTTGCTATGTGACTATTTCCCATGTTGGAGTTTTTTTGGCTGATTGAGCTATGGCCGCAGCCTGTCCTAGGGTTTAGGGGTGGTTTAGGGATTAGTAGTCTACGGTGTTGTTTCAGTTTTGGGTTTACCTTGTCGACGTTGAGTTCAGTAAAAAGGAGCTTCCGGTTATTCAATGCATGAGGACATAGTCCTCACCATTCTATCATGTTGGTTACAGGTAAGCTCGCCGAAACTGCCAGACCTCTCCCGGCTCTCTCCACAGGAGGCCTGCAAAGTCCTCAAAGCAAGTTCTAGCGTCTTCAACGTCCACGACCTGTCGGAGGAGTGGCAGGACACCATTGCCACGGCCGAGGCGGGCATCGTCCCAAGGGTATTCCTCGAAACCTTTAACCTTGTCTCCCTGTATTCGTTCAATGTCGTCCTCTTCTTTGTTTGTTTGCAAATCTTGGCTGAGGTTTTGTGCGGCTGTTTCAGGTGGTCGTGCAGGGGAAGTTTGGAGAAGAGACGGTGATCGTTTGCCAATCAACATCGACAGTAAATGAGCCCAATCAAGATGTATTCAGCGAGTCTGAACATGATTAGTTGATCGTGGAGGTCAATCTGTTGAAGAGGAGAAAGAGTTCGACCAGTCATGGAAGTGGACGGAGGGAAGCTTGTAAGTGAGCGGAGAGCGGTGAGCGGAGATTTGGAGAGCAGAGAGCACAAAATGGTGGACTGAACCTAATAATAGAACTTTTTATACTAAAAATAAGATATAAAATTAGAAGATTCGAATATTCTTAATATATTTTAAGAGACAATCTTATTTTAGTAATTTAATTGACCCTATAACCGTGGACTAATTACAGTATTTTCATTGAATCTGTAATTTGTTTTCTCTTTTCTTGGTGATTAATTTTTTGACGCGCACCAATTACTATACTCGAGCTCCCTCTAACTAGTTCAGGCATACATTAATTCCCCTTATCCCCTCACATTTACATGCCAATTACTAGTTAAAATATATTGGTATTGAAGCTCTTAAGAGGGATCAAGTAACCTTTAATATTGTAACATTTTCTTAACATTACTAGAACTCATCTATTGTAGTCTACGTGCCTTTACTCTTTTTCTTAATTTTATTTGTTATTATCTTGTAATTTCTATTAACTTCCTCTATTCTATCCATCTTGTTAAAGGGGTCGAAGGAGTCCTTTCATTTACTTTTATCTTTCATTTTATTTTCTCTATCATTTTCTTAATCTCCTTCATATTATTTTCAACCTATATATTTCTTTTTTCTTTTATTTATTTTTTCTTTTTTAATTTCATTTTTTATAAAAAATAAATTCTTTTTTCTTTTATAATTTATAATTTTTTTTTATTTTTAATTTTTTTTTTCTTTAATTGCTAAATGATTTCTGCACAACCCTCTTCCTTTTTCATTAAGTTTAGGAAATGACAACTTTTAAATGAATGAAAAGCCGATTTTTAAGGGCGCCAAGCATCTTCATCAGGGATATTTAAGTTAAGATTATAGAATGTCTCTTCCTCTTTTGTGTTGGTGTTTTGTGAAGCTCTTTTCCGTACTGGCGGATATCAGTTATGGAAGACGTCAGAGATATTGCTGTTTCCCTTGTTGACGATGTTTGTCCATTTCAACCATATGTTGAGGTGGAAGACGAAAAAGAGTTGATGGCCAACAGCTAAGGGCGTCTTTTGACAACGGATGTTGACGTACAATCGGATGTAAGAGCTGACCCTCCACCTTCAGAAAGTTCAGATGAGATCATAGTGCTGGAGGAGGACGGAGATGTGCCTTTGCAACCTCATGCATACTCAAAGGTTGGAAGGATCTCAAGGGGAACCTATTCCAGGGAATCAGTGAATCGGAGGCGGGAAGGTGGGCCATTGTTGAAACGTTCATACCACGGACACTTGCCAAGTGTAGGACCAAAAGTGAACGTGAATGTAGTTTGTCCTGTAGTATAGTGAGAGGCTGGCGGTCCTGCTGATAGTGTAGTGGGCAAACCTAAACGTGTTAGGTTCAAAGATTAGGACATCTAATAACAAGTATATACTGGCTGTAACTAAGGGTACATGTCATGGGATACGAGGTATATAGTGCACTTGTTCAAGATAGAATGC
Organism: Ceratodon purpureus; assembly: GCA_014871385.1. Lineage (NCBI taxonomy): Eukaryota > Viridiplantae > Streptophyta > Bryopsida > Pseudoditrichales > Ditrichaceae > Ceratodon > Ceratodon purpureus. The sequence continues at coordinate 98,825,544 of CM026426.1, forward strand.
TTGAAATAGAATGCAATCAATGTGAACGACAAAGCCTTTATAATGAGAAAGTCAAGACAAATTTTGTATTGCTAACTCACTACATAGGATATTACTAAAATCATTCACTACGTGATCAATGGCCATTGTGGAAATGGCAGTTCTGAACAAGGAGTGCTACCTACTTCTTCGCCAAGGGGTGACGCAAGATTCCACTCTCTAGAAGTAGCTTGACCTCGTTGAAGCTGAAGGTAGGCGCATGGATGAAAAGCTCAGCTTTGGGTTCACAGTTGCAAACCTTCAAGTGTATGTAAACCTTCAAGTTCATGTGCTTACAGTACGTGAACTGAATCCTGCCTCGAACCGGAGTCATCGTCTTCTTGAATGTTGGGCAAGTGCAACCAAGGTAAAAACTGATGGTAATCTGGTACCATGTGATGTGTGGAGCGACGCCCGAATCTAGCCCAATGATGCAACCATAGCCCGGCTGAGGTATCATGGTGACGGAACGGAGGCGCACTTTGAGGGACATGGAGGAGCCCATGGAAAGTCGCTGCGCCAGATTGGGGCAAGTGGCAGTGCGCTTCACCATCTTGCCGTCTCTCTTTCCTGGGTAACGATCAGCGTCTGCAGGGACTGGCACCGAGCTGAGATTTGTAGGGGGCGGGGCAGAGGAGAAGAGGCGTCTTGAGGAGACCGGCTTCTTCGGCGGAAGTTGAAAGCCTGCTGCTTCGAGGGCAAGAATCTCAGTGAGTTTTAGGTTAGTTCCTAGTTTCACTGGCCAGACCTCTGGAATAGAGGGCAATTCTTGGTCCTTTGAGTAGTGTGCTACCCATTTGCGCTTTGTGCCTTTCACGCAGCGCTCAATATCATCGGAGCAGAAGAAGAACTCTGTCCTCTCAACTATGTTCCTGCGATAGTTAGTTCAAAGCCCAGTGTAACTTGGTACAGAAGTGCAGTTAGGCCCCCTGACAATTCTCTCAGTGCACTTCTTTTTTGTTTCAGCTCTTTGGGCCCAGCAACACTTCGCAGAAGCTTTGTGAAGTCTCAATATGTGCCACTCCTTTACGTCGACCTTGGTTTCTTCAACCGCGCTGACATGGAGGATGCCGGCTTTGTTCACAGGTGAAGGTAAAGGGGATACAACTTCTTGGGCAGGAGATTGGGTACCTTCTACCTCGGTGTCATCTTCGGAGTCGTCTTCCACAATGACAGGCATTTGCATGGGGCGAGCCCTGACGGCACGTTTTGGGCCTCTCGGGCAACATAAGTTTGTCTTGTCTGGGCGATGAGACTCCTTGTGAGCTTCGATGGGAACGTCAGTTTTTTGCTTTTGTGAACCAAATTCTTCCGCTCCAGGCATGATAGCTTGACGGGTGCAGAACTCTTCCCCGACTGGCATATCGAGCATGGGGTCTTCGAGCAGTGTATGATTTTCCCATTCCTTCGCGTTGCGTTCCGTCATCCGGAGCCTCAGTTCCTTCTTCGTTGGTCTTGTTCGCAGACGTCACCTTTGAGGAACTGGTAGTAGTTAACAACCTGTAGAAAAGCTCGAACGAAATCGTCCACGGTAGCAACGTAGAGGTCGTTTCTGTTGTTTCCTGAAGCTTGGAGCCACTTGTTATGAACCGTTTCGGCGAGGTTACAGGTTGGCATCTCTGTGAGTTCTTCTTCCGTGAATTTTTGCAATATAGACAGTAGGAGTCGTTAGAATCAACGATTTGAGTTTTGTAGGTTAGGGATAGGAAACCAGTATCAAAAACATCAAAGCATAGTAAAAAAATCATACCGTGGTCATGAATCCCCCCCATTGGCGGAAGCGGTGGTGCTAGAATGACAGTCACTGATCGAGTTTGATGAGTCCGCTCTCGCCAACGACCCCTGTGGATGCCCACCATGCTCGCAACACGTGGTACAGAGTGTCCGCCTCTGCCATGCTAGTCGCATTCTTGAACTGAGTACACATCTTGTTGTGTAGTTCCCAGAGTTTTTCGGGGAAGTGCTTCTCCGTATACTGGACCATGTTCTGTGTCCAGTGGAACAAGCACGACCTCTCCCGGTCCACCATTGGGTCCTCTTTGTTGCCATTGCCGTATAGGATTCGCACTACATTCCAATTTGCCTGTGCGTTATCTACCATGAACCCCTAGAAGTTCGGCGCTACAACGCCATAGTTCTTCATGACCAGGTTCCGGTTTTTTCAAAAGACGAGCTCGGCCTCCGTGTCCGCGGACTGCATATCGCAACTGGCGATTGTCATCACGCGGCAGTAGGTGGCGTCGTACACATGGCATGCCATTGTCGACCACTCTTTCACTCGTTTTACATGGTTGAACATGATCCAAGCGTTCTCCAAATCTCCACTAGCTTGTATTCGGCTGACAAAGTCGACACCACTTCCCGGCCCGACCTCCGACATCTTGAAGACGAAGACTTTGTCACGCATAACTCCCTGACCATGAAACTTATTGTCTTGTACAAACGCCCACAGACTATTTCCACGGAGCTTGGTGATAATTTCCATGATTCCGTACCTTCTGATTTTTTTGAAGGTCGCGATTTTGTTGGGGATGTTTGGTGATGCCATGTCTTTGCATCGATCCAGAAGAGGAACCAACTCCTCCATCGTCAGCTTCCTCGGTGGTGCATCCTCGGGCTGTAACAGGTAGCTCCCGATGAGGAGTTTGCTCGCCTCCAAGACAACGGCGCTCTTCGTTGCTTTGTTGTTCATCTCTACCTGCTCCTCTATTAAGTTACTAATCTCTGCTTTAGAGTCTCTGTAGTCTCCAACTTTTACTGGATGATGATGTGTTCCTATATAAATACAAGCTCTAGTCTGATTCGCTTTGCCCACTACGTAATAAATCTTAGCCTCGCATGTAGTAACACATGATGGAGGTTCTTAACATACCTTGCACACTGGCGTGGAATCAGATGGAGGAGGCTGATCCATGAGAAAAGCTTGGAGGGTACATCCTTCAAACTCAGTCTTGTTTACCTTGAAGATCTTGGGAACACGCTTCACGAAGTCACACTCCTTGTTGCTGCAGCGCAGCCATCCGACGCAGCTCGAACTTTGAAAAGACCGTCCGAAGTCGTTTTTGATGTTTGTTGTGATGGTCTTGGTCCACAAGTGTCCGTCGTATCGTTTGTCCATTCCCTGCATTGACTTTGCGGCAAGCTTAGAGGATCCTGCAACAGCTGGGGGCAACTCAAATAGAACCAGACCATCAAACTTCGCAGGCAAGTACTCAACTCTCTCGTGTCTAATAGTGGAGTAGTCTATCTTCTTCAAAATGTTTTTTGACCCACGCGCCTATCATCGTTCCCACTGATCCGTCTCTTCTTTCAAGTGGCTGGATTCTCCACCATCCTGAGACTTAAAGTGGCTGGACACCCCACTGTTCCTATCTACCACCCGCAGAGTGGAGTAATAATCCTTCCGTATAGCTAGAGACCGGTCCGGATAGCTACTCAGTGCCGGTTACGGATACGGAAATCATACTACAACGACATCACCTCACGGTTGTACAGTATCCTAACTATATCATCTTCCTTCCGGATTGGTTCGCAATAGGTAATCCGGCTTTTATCCCATCTACAGGAAGCGACCGGTCCGTTTCTGGATTCCGGTGTACACACGGCTCTCCGTGTCCTTAAGACTACCAGCCCCGCTGCAGTACGTCTTTCCTCCCCTCCAGGCTCCTTCCGGTACTAGAAACCGTCAACACTCGGCGTTTGACACCTTCCCAATCTCTCCCGGTGCTCTCCAAACTACCACACTGTTGAACACTCCTCCGGAACACAACTAGAGACAATAGTACCAACAAACCGTTACGGTAACGGACTCGTTAGTCAGCCGGTCGATACAACAAATCCAAAAGTATATTCTCAATTGCAACAACAAAACGGCGTACAAAAACAAGGCCGCGGCCTTGGAAAAACGTCAAGCTTAAGTACTAATCCTAACGGACCTATAGTGTGGAAAGTGATTTCCACGGTTGGCACGCCGGAATACTAATACTTGTAGAAAAAAATGATAAAATTTATAAATTTTGTGTTAGAAACACGGAAGTACTACGTAGATAAATGTAACAACCGGTTAAGACGGTTGGCTGAAGAAATAAGAGAACCGGAAGGGCAGCCGGTGCAGATCCGGTCGTACGGAGACGGATGAGCAGAGCACCGTCTAAGCGACGAAACCTTGACCAAGCAGCCTTAGGGTAACAGCCGAGGAGGATGATTCACGCGGGAAGGGTGGCTGCGACAATTAAAGCGCCGCCGGCCGCGACCGTCCAATGATGAAGGGCTACGACCGTCCGTCATGATGAGCTACGAACGGGTTGAGGTGAGTGCGGGTATAAAAGGAGGAAGAGCAACCATGCTCCTCCTTTCTTTTGTCGTTTTGTGGAGCGCTGGACCCTTGTGTTCCTCGGCGTAGTTCGCATTTAGGGTTATGACGGTAGGAGAGAGACAGTGAGACAGAAGTGTTTCCGTTAGTCGAGGGATTGTGGTGAGGATTGTGCGTGCAGGTGTTACCGGAGTGACAGTGAGGAGGATTTAGCAGTATGGTTAGGAAGGCGAAAGAGCCGGTTAAAGAGGGACAGTTGTTGAAGGTACAACGGGTCATGCTGTTGATGCCAGTAGATGACGAAGAGTGGGAGCTCCTCCGGACTTCCTTAGAGATCAAGGGCTGTGAGTTACTATTGGACAAGGCGTGGGGGAGGAAGCAGGCCCTTCCGGCACAGGAGATCATCGTCAAGAACCCCGACAATCGAGGAACCATCCGTGGAGAGCCGGAACAGTGGACGGCACAAGACTGGAGGGATACGTACGGCTTCAACAAGGATGGGGAAGTTTCGGCTCTGGAGTCTTGGGAGTTCGTCTGGAACTACATGAAGACGTCCGGAGACAAGAAGGAGGGGTGGGACCTGGAGGACATCAAGGATCCGAGAGCCAGGAGGGTGATAGGGTTTATGAACCCAATTTTCCATCCGGAAAAGCCCAAACGGATCACCATAAAATGGGCGTCCATCTTCCTTGGGGCCATGGACGGTGAGATTTCCGTGGACTGTGGTCTTATGATAAAGACAATAGTCGACCGGCAGGTAGCCAACCTACGGAAGACCAAGAAGCAGGCCACCTGCCTTTCGTCCTTCCTTATTCATCTTTGCCGTCACAAAGCGCTGTTGACCCCTAAAGAGGTCTTGGAGTATGACGAACTCAAAAGCCTCCTACAATACGCGGAACGGGTGGAGATGTCCGAGCACGAGGATGGTGACGATTGTATGGAGGTCTCACCCACTCCGGTTAAGAGACCCCGTCCCAGCCAGGAGAAGGGACAGCCGTCCGGTTCGCCTCGGAGTCCCACACCGGCTAGGCGTAACTTAAATACGGAAGTCGTCAAACCCACTGAGCCACCGGTCCACATCGGGGACCCGTGCCAAGACTTATTCTACCTGTCGGAACAGATGGCGGCGTATGTCCAATACCTACACGCGACTCGGCAGCTCGAGAGCCGGTTGGTGAAGGAGGTAGTTCAACTTACGGGCACTGACCGGTTGGGAGAATGCATTGTCATCCTTCACAAACAGCGGGACCTGGTCAGTCTGAAGGCCCAGCATGTCGACCAGATGGATCAGTACCGGGAGAGGATCAACAAACTCCAACAGGAGGTGCATGATGCCCAAAAGGACTTCAATGATGCCCGGGACCGGGCAGCCCATGTCATCTAGTCCGTTGTGGAGGTCAAGGCTACCTTAGCCCTTCCGGTGGATGTGGCAAATCAGTGCGCCGTCTACCAAGCCTTCTTGACCCATCAACCGGATCTGGCTCGGAAATTGATCGTGAAATTCAATTAAGTGCCTTCCGGAGGAATACGGGTACCACGTTGTATAGCAAACAAGTGGCCAACCGAGATCCTGAATTTCCGGATCTTGGATCCCGAGTATCCTGGACCGGTGGCCGCCTTCTATTCCTAGTTACTGCCGCTATCTATCCAGACTGACAGCCGGGTGCAATCGAGCCCCATCGTTAGTTGCTCCCAGTTTATCCGGTCCTTATCCTAACTCGTACTCCTTGTTCTTATCGAACCTTGGGCTCTGCCGGGTTCCATCCGATCGTTCCTTCTTCTGTACCCCTTTCTTCAGCTTCTTCAGTGAGGTGCCGGCTCCCGGGGTATCTAATACCGGATGGTCAGTCGCCTTCCAGACTCGTCCTGCCTGTGTCGCCCTTAAAAGCAATCCCCCTCATGTCTTTCAATGCTTTCCGACGCCCTGCATGTTTTGTCAAGGTGTCCCACTTCACCTTTAACAGCTTCTCCCTCTTCTCAATAAGAGAGCAAGTCAAGCACTTCACAAGTTCAATCGTCCCATCGGTAGCACGCGACATCTCTGCCCACGGCAGCTTTGCCTCCCATGTATCTTGAAACCTTCGCGATGCTTCATATTGTCTGCGCCTCAACACTAGGTTTGGCACACAAGTAGGCACGTCCACATCGATGTCGTCATCTTCGCTCAACACGAACATTGTCTCTTCATCGGAACAGTTCACAAACTCGTTTCCATCTTCGTCAATCATGCGCTCAGGTGGCCTCGTCTGGCCGCTTCCTTCTCCTGGAGGTGGCAGTCGCTTCTTGCTTCTCTTCGACTTCTCTACTACCTTGCCTTTGCCCTTCCCTTCTACGCGTGCTTCCTTGCCCTTCCCCGTGCCCAAGGAGACTGCTTCACTACGTGGGTTGCAATGCCGTTCAGGGGATCCAATTCGCAAAGGCACCTCCAGAGGGCGATTTCTCTGTCTCGGCACCCGACACTCTGTTCCGCTCCTTAGTGGCAGTGGAGGCACCGACGTAAGCGGCTCCGCAGGAACAGTACCAAAAGGCTGTCTTCGACGACGAATATTGATCAAGTCATAACTACTCATCACCTGCCGCTGCAAGAGGGGCCCAGTGTCTTCGACATTCCGACTTGAGTTGAAGTACTGGTGTAAAGACCGCGCCTCTACACTGCAATTTTGTCGAGGAGGTCTGCCTCTTCGAACTGCAGCAGCCGGCACAACACTCGCTCCATTGTTCTCAGACAGCGTTGTCCCAGCATGCGGCATCTGCGTTGAGGGCGCCATGTCCTCCTCCGACTCAAACCCGAGTTGTGTCACAGGTAATTCGCCATCGGAGGCCTTGCTCTCTTTACGTTCACCACCCTCATTAGAGGCTGATGACAGACTTCCCGCAGCCTGCTCCATGCTCGTCAAACCCAGCCACTGTAGCAAAACACACATTGACTGAGATTGATCTGAATAACACCCTAAGCACAGCATAATGCACACATACGAAATTCTAATCCTACGTATCAAACAATGAAACATCTCCGAGATATCCTACTATCGAAGAGTTCGAGTGATAAAAAAATTCAAAAACACAAACCAGAAAGCATAAGCCAGAACGTCAGAAACCACAAGCCTCTTCACTGAAACTACATTATCACCACACCCCTCACCCGTGCTACACTCCAAACCAAAGACTCGGAAAATAAAACAACTTCGACGTGCTAAAAGCGCAGCTCAACCACTTACAGTACCAAAAACCATCCAACATGACTCCACAAGGAGGACCCTAAACGCATCACGCAATGCGACTAACACAAACCATTCTCTTAACAAGAAAAAGTTGTCAAACAATGGACGCCAATTCCCGGTGAAAAGACACTAAACTCAAACCAAATCGCAACAAAGCAGAAATTGACGAAAAGTTAATGACCGGCATTGCAAAGACCGCCTCCAGTCCCGAAACGAACAATCAACCAAAGTAGAGAAACCCAGAGCGCAAATCGAAAGAGAGATGCGCCAATTGCCAACACATCACCCAGCTACACCAAACATCTAATCCCCGTGAGTGAAACACTGAAGCTCCTCCCCACCTCAATTCCGCTTGAGAGAGCAACCAAACGTCGCACACAAAACAGAGCGCAAAACCAACCTCCGATGGAAAAAATTGAGGAAGATCATTACCTTACGTTGCTTGATCACTATGATCACTACTGAAGGGTTACTCAGCAATTTGCACTTAGCAAAAAGAAAGAGCGAATTCAGCAAATCAAAGGCTTTAAGCAAGGGAATCCCTTCGATAAAGCCCACTTCCACAATTCCTGTTGCCATCTTAAAAATGTACTCGGATCTTCAAGAATCAACTCTCCTCCCGAGTCACAGATACTCCAATGCCTCGAGTCCTCGACTGAGTCGACTCCTTGAAAATCCCAGCACAATTTTCACACACAACTTCATATCCTCCTTTCTGTCCTTCGACGGAGGTGGAGGGTGACCAAAAATATAAACAAAGTTGATCGGCTTCAAGGCGAAGACCAATATCGACCTAAATCTGTCTTCCACTACAGGTGGATGGCGAAATGAACATTAAAAAAACCCTAAACCTGTATAAAAGGCCACTGAATCAGGTGAGAGAATCGAACTGGTGGCCCCTACATCAAGAGAGATGGGGAAAGTGATGGCAATATGTTACTGCGCTTTGGAGTGCTCATGAGGCGATAGCAGCTCTCGAGTACAAAGAAAGTGGGGCGATTGATTGCCATCAGATTGTCGACACTTGGCGATCTGGTAGAGATTTCCACGTTTTCTTAATGGAGTACTGGCGAAATGATGCATGGTTTAATGGAGACATAAGGCAACATGATGCATGGCTACGGTGATGCATGGCTACAATACCATTCGAGCAGGTTGAATCCGGGCTAAAAACCCCCCAATTTATCATTTATTTTCCTCAAGTGAAAGTGAAGCATGTGATTGGTGGGTGAATTCTGGCTATTTTTCGCCTCTAAAAGAAACGCTGCCATCCAGACACAAAATTAACCGATTTTGACGCACATCCCGATCAGTGTAAACGAATTAAAAATCTACGGTGGTTCTATACAGAGATACCCTCTACACCAGGATATCAATAGCGTCGCTCAAAAGTATACAGTAAACCCTGAATCCCCGGATATCCACTATATGGACCCTGTTTCGTTAACCACTTAGGTGGACGTCAGCAGAGCGGACCCGGCAGCGGATGTCAAGATCCTACGCAGACCTATATTGGTCATTCGGACATCAATGCTATCATAACGGCAACTAGGTCATCAATCATACAACCGGATCCGGTAATCTCCATCGGTCATCAAACGACCTTGGAACCGGTCCTCAACCACATTTGTGTACACGGCAGGGATCAATCCCAGACCCTAAACAACTCAGACCTACTCTGGACAGGTTTCCATCCAATTACAAAGGGTATCACCATGAGTTACCCCTTCATTTACTAGAGGCACCACACGCTGCCCCCCCCCCCCCCCCCCCCCCCCCCAACCCCCGCGTAATCAGATCTGCGGCCCAGCATTCGATGGCCCCTCCCAAGATAGTTTGTTCGATCTAATCGGAATGAAAGTGAGACGACCACGACGAAGCCACGGTCACCTCACATGGAACTGATCATGTACGAGGTCACAAATTTGATGAGATGGGTCACCCCCTCCACTAGTGGAAGTATCTCCGGATAACATGACATTTATCATCACTTTTGTTACACGTGTATACTTATACCTATACTAGATTGGGTCTCTATAACCAACTATTAGAGCATAGGAGTACCCTCATAGAGCTGATTGGTTTCAAGAATGGGCTGCGTTAGTTACAATCTTGGTGACTCGTTATTTCACCAGCAGTTCAAATGCCTGTCCGCACTCAATGCCACGGTTACCTTGGTGTTTCTTAATTCAGAGGTCAATAAAACTTGACTACTACTGTGATTTGCAGAGAACTTCAACAAAGGTAGAGAGCCCTCACAGATTAGGGTTACAAATGGTGGAGATTGCGTTCCCGCTTTATATACCCATATTCCAATTCAAATCAAAGTGTGATTGATGATAAATTAGCACCTTTCTTAGAAAAAAAGATGACGGCTTGGTTTAAAATGGATGACTGACTAATTGGTTATTAAGGAAGATGTGGATAATGGGTGGATAAATAGGTTAGTTGAAATTGAAGTGGTACCAAAGTGGGTTCTCTTGTATAGTAAGTACAGCATTAGTGGCTCTAGCATTGCTTTATACATATGTTTATAATCGAGATTTCATTCTTCACTTAACTGCTACTAATTACTTCCAAAATTCATTGTCAAGGCCAAACAATGTATAAGTGACTTAAAAAACCATGCACTTGAATCCAAATCCAACATCACATATCATTGCTTTGAATTTACATGAGTACATTGCAACTTAGGTAGTCTTGGTTGCATTAATATTGCATAGATCTTTTGTTTCACTTGCTCATGACTGCTATTCGATTGCTTTAGGCAGCTGTCTTACTTGCGCGCGACATTGTTCACTTAACACATGGAAGAAACAGATAAATAGTTGAGTTGCTAAGTGCTGGAAGGTAATCAAGGTGAAGGGTAGAGGGAGCAAAACAAAAAGACACAAGTTTGGACCTAAAAGCTGCCATTGGTACACATCCGTGAATTATTTATAGTCTTCAAAGTCATTCAATCATTGCAACAAATCAAAGGTTGATCATGGTAAATTAAGAAATGCGTGCTCGAGAAAGCGGGTATCATGTAGCAACCAGAAGGAAGATTTGCCAAGCTCATGACACCAAGGAGGAGCAGTACGATGAACTCAAATTTAATTACCTCAAGGACAACAATGGCAATTGATACAACGTCGCAAAAGAAAAGTTCATTGGAACACTAGTAGCAACCTCGATGCTTTTGACTTCAAAGTTTGTCACTTTTGACCACTTAATATTGTCTGTTGTGAAGCGCATGACGCCTTAGTTCCTAGAGTGGCTGAAAATAGGAATAAAAAGCGTCGAGGTTACTACAGTAGTACTTTGGCAGTGGATTACTCAAAATTATTGGTGCTACAACATCACCGCAAGAATGGTAGGAATTTTTTTTGTGCTTTGCAACCTAGAGCTAATTGCATTAGTGGAGCTGCTCTGGAAGGATAGTGGCAAATTTAGCATAAGGAGTTTCATGAAACTATACACAAATTCCTTCCCAAGTGCGCTTAAAGGCGGACATTGATGGTAGATGACACAAAGAAGAAGCTTGCGAAGTTAACACAATAAAGACAACCTTTAATTCCCGCGCAAACATGGAAGGTACAAACCTCTCTTTGCAAAATTCTACAATGAGAAACATGGGGAGGAGGATTGAGAAGCATGGTATATTGAGACAAAGGCAAAATACAGACATGTAGACGGATGAGCAACTTCGGAAGGCATCAAAATTTGTAGATGATGGAATGAGTATGAGGAAGGTAGCTACTAAGTTTAACATATCATACTCTACGTTTAGAGAAAGGTGCAATGGCGTTTGTAGCACAAAGAAGCCCCCCCCCCCCCCCCCCTCCATTATGTTTAATTTGGAGGAGGAGGAAGAACTCATTAAGTACATGATTTATGTGAGTGATTGCGGCTATGGGACAAGTCCTATGGTGCTCTACTAAAGGTGTTTGAGATTATGCAATTGAGGTGGACATCTGTCCAAAATGGCATCGCCGGCAATGGTTGGATGCTATAGTGGAAAATGTGGCATCCGGATTTAATCCTATAAGTTTCATAAGCATTAAAACAAGCACGGGCAAAGGACTCTATGAAGTAAACATAAAAAGAGTCTATGAGCACCTACAACATTTATATTCTTTGTGGTAGAACGCAGCTATTAGGTTTTAGAATAGCAACAACTCAGTCACACAAGTGGGTAGAAATGGCTCGACTATACAAAACCGTAGAAGGGAGGCACATCGTGTCCATGTCATTGTGCCAAATCAGCAATAGTTGTTGGTAGTTCTAGTATGCATCAATGCATTAGAAACCTCTATCCTTATTTTTTTATGTTTTTTGTCAGAAGAGATTTTGACAAATCTACATTAAGAAATGTGAATTGGATGCAACAATGGCTAGGCAACAAAGAGCATGGATGACATCTTACCTCTTTTTGGTTTGGATCGTGCACTTCATTGCTAGCATGAGGAGGATTGGTACTATCACCTCCTGAAAATCAACACTAATCAATCCTTGACGCGCATAACATTCACGTGACATAGAATGTAGGACACAAAGCAAGCCCCTTAGGGCTGGATTTGTTGACAATTTTTGGAAGTCCGAGGCTATTGATTCACAACTACTCCCATAAAAGGTGTTTGGATTCTTTGATGGGGAGCCGCAACCAAGGCAAGAAGATGCTAGAATGAGTGCGAGAGGGGGAAATTTAGACTTAGCTATAAAAGAAGAGGGGCAACATTGTAGTAAGGAGAGGCAACATTGTAGTCATCGTCTAGCTCCTCCAACGTCACTCTGGTCTTGCTTATGTGCACTCCCCTTGCTGATGTTCACTAGTCTTGAGCTAGTGTCACTCTTGTCTAGATGGTGTTTTCATGTTTTGCATCTTTGATAAAACCTTGGAGTTTAGTTTTGGAGTATCATTTCTTGTTCCGCTAGTTTAGGTGAGGACAAAGGGTTAGAGGTTATGTGAGATGCTGGTGACATGCTTAGGGTTTACTTTGCTTTTGATGTTTTTTAGTCTTGCATCATAATTCCGGCCTTGGAGTGTTTAGGTCTTAGGGTAACTATACTCTCGAATTAGTTCGTAGTTGGGGTTTTTTGTTTAGAATTTTGGTAGAGAGTGAAGGCACTAAGGTTTAGAAAGTTGTATCCGCAACATTGCTAGGTCTTTGCCTTTGAGACGTTGCGTGCATTGTCAAAGAGAAGCAAGTTCGTAGGTTTAGACAATGTGCAAGGAGGTGTTGAAGATGGAAGGAGCAAATCTGGAGGGAATGGAGGTTGTGGGATTGGAGCTAAGGAAGGGAGGACTAAGTTGAGTGGAAGCGAGGTTGCGGCAGTAGTTGTGAAGGAGGAGGAGCATTCCTTGGAGGTGGAGGAGTTGCAAGAGATCATTGCAACCTTGAAGTCCCCTCCTGACATCTTAACGTGGGGGAATTTCCGGGACTGGTATAATTTGGAGTGTGGACCAAACTCTATCAACCCGCATTGATGCAAGAAGGATAAGGACATAATCGGCAAAACTATGCAAGAGTTGGGTTTCAGGGCGGAGGAAGCGAGGGGCCGAGGTAGATACTCATGGGCAGATTGTAAGGTACGGAAGATTGTGAATCGGATCAAGTACATGCACCCCATTGTTAACCAGCACCGCCCGAACAAAATACCTCGCTGTGTAACAAAGCAGTTTGGCGTGAATGTTGTTCTTGAGTATCAAAAAACTTGGTCAATTGAGCTCTATACGGCCAAGAGACCAACAATAGTCAGCAAAGGAAGTACGAGCAGGATTTGGGGAAGCTTCAGTATGCAATAAACACAAATGCTAAGGTGACAAAGAGGACGTGGAGAAGTCTGAAGGTTGATACTTCTGTGAAGATGGAGCCGACGGGCGGTGGAGAGACTGTGACACCTACAAAGGTGAGTTTTATTGCGTTGATCTAAGCTTGCTTTATTTATATTGGGAGGTCACTACGCTTGAGGTTGTAAGAGGGGGGTTGCGGTTTCTGCTTAAGAAATTTAGATTCTAGAAAATGACAACGGAGAGGCTTCACAAAGATTGTTAATTGTAGAGATTGTTTAGGGTAAGGATGTGTCGTGGAGGATTCTCTGGTTTGAGGTTTTAGATTTTGGATATGTGTTGCTAACATGTGTTGGTTTAGGTGTCTGTAATAAAATCTTTAGAGTTTGTACAAGTGTGGAGGTTTGAGGTTGGGATTTGTGGGGAATACTATAAGCTAGGGTTTGGAGTTTGTATTTGTGAGAGTGTCAGTGTGTGTCAAAGTGTGTTAACTTGTGAGTTTGTGAGCACAAGGGTTTGAGACCGGGGTGAGGCTCTGATGTGGGGTAAGGTGAGGCTGCGTTGGGGTTGTTTGAGGAGGTGTTGTTTGCGGTAACAATGTCTGTTTGTGGATTTTAGGGTGGGTTGAAGTGGCTATGTGAGTTAAAACAACTTGGGTGTGTGAGTTGCTCTAAGTTGTTTGTAGTGGGTGTGTGGGTGTGGTTTTAAGTGAATTAAGAGTGAACTGGTGAGTGTAGTTGCAAGGGGAGTTTGTGACTTCCTTAGACATCGTTGACTGCTTTGTATTGTAAGATTTGAACTTCTTATTTGCATGCTCAATTGATATTGTATTATAACCTTGCATTGCTTGGTGGATTAAATAGATGTAACAGACTTTTAGGGATTCTAAGTGTAATGTTGTGTTTTTTGTGATTTCTTTTTGAATGCTATACCTATTTTGTAATTAGAAGTTTTTGTCTTTTGCAGAGAAGGCTTGTCCCTGCTCCGACAAATAGGCCAACGAAATGGAAGTCATCTGCAAGAATGAAGACAGAGCTTACCACTCCCACCGTGAAGGTTGAAGACTGTAAGATAGCGTTGATGTCTCAATTGGAGTACTTCTGAACTATGCACACTATCTTGTTAATGGAGATTGAGGGGCTGAAGGTGGAAGAACAGATGGCGGTGAAGGCAAAGGACTCCGCTGCTCAAGACATGTGACTAGCTTTGCTAGTAGTGGAGTCTTATGAGGCGAATCTAGCTTCCCACGAGGTAGGCGATGGAACAATCCCAAGTAGTGAAGGCAAGTGCCAGCTCTTGGCCGAGCTGTTGGAGGATCAGAAGCCGGCCCTTGCATGGATAGAAGCAGTGGCGTCAGAAAAAAAGATCTAAGGGCAGCAGAGTGTAGGAGGTAGGTGGATCAAAAGCGCGGATGCGCGAGGGAGTCAAGGCTGAATGTGACCGTATTAGATACCGTAGAAATTTTTGCAGCCTGAATCCGAGGCCTCTAGTCTACCCTGAAAATGCATTTGCCGAAGGCGACTCTTCTAAGCGGAGGTTTCTAAAAATTACCAAGTTTGTCCTATGTTTTTATACTTTCAATTTTTCTAGAATTGCAAGTACTTGTCAGTCTTGGAGATTTGTATAGGTTGTACATTTTGTACGGACTTTATAACTTACACTACTTTTGGACATAGTAGTCTTCGAACATGTTGTAGTCCTAGTACTAAAGTAAGTGGATGTCGTAGTTTTTCTAAGTTGCATGGTACTCTTTGTATTGATTGTACATTTGCGAGTGTCGTATATGTTGTATATGATGTAGTCTTAGTGTAACACCGCACATGGATGTTGTAATTTATCTAAGTTTCGTAGTACTTTACATAGTGTTTGTACAATTTGAGTGTTACATGTACATTGCAGTAGTTTTTATAGTGGACTTTTGTAGTACACGTCGACTAGGATAGTGATGTTAGTATTTTTTGGATTGAGATATGATACATTGATTATTTTTTGTACTACCAAACGACGTATTAAATCTTCTTTCTTGTTGTGATAACAAAATCATCCTTAAAGGCAATGTCATGCCTTTTTCATGGACTTGCAAGCTTCAGGGAACAAAGTCACGTTGTTTGCTCGACAAAATTCAAGGACTCCGATGCGGGAGACACCTACGCAAGGAGCCAAATGCAAATTAGGGAGGAGGAAGTTTAGAGACGGGATGGGGGTCAAGTGCAAAGTGTAATACTCCCACATCCACACACAAAAGCAGACACTTTGCAGGGAAATTCAGGGGGAGGCAAACTAGTTCCTCAACATCCGAATAAAGGGTTTGAGTGTCTCGAGAAGGTATCATGGGGGAAGTCAATGGTCAACAAGCCTGAGTTCATATCTGACTTTGACGAAGATGATACCAAGAGTGAAGGTATGCTGCTATCTAGGATGTGATGTTGTTCCAACCTGTTTGATGCGGATTAGATAGAACGCAACTACCTAGTTTTTTGGCACACAATCTTTTCTTACGATGTCATCTAGCTTACAGTATGTGGAGTTAGATGTTGCATGCAATCTTCCAAACTTAAAGTCAAGCTTGGAAACTACCGTTAGTAGTAGTTCAAGCAGGAGCGACTCGGAAGCTTCAGAGGAAAACAGTGGGCGACAGCATACATTGAGACAAGAGGATGATGGTAGTGACATGGACATTGACAGCCACTGTTTCGTCGTGGTTGAAGGGAACAAAAAAAAAGGACGACAAGAGAGGACGTCAAGGTAGTAGCGGGCGTTAAGACAGCAGCCGACATCGAGGCAGTGGCAGACGCCAAAACAACGGCCGTTATCAAGGTAGTGGGCAACGCCAAGAAAGTGGCAGAAGTCGACGTAGCAGCGGACCTAGAGACAAGAGTCAACGTCGATACAAAAATTTGACGCAGTCGATGTAGAGGTGATGCCGAATAGGATGGCGGTAGCATAAGGTCAAGAACCACCGCTGAGGATGAAGAGCTGACTCCGCAGAGAAAGACTCACAATAGAAAGGCCAAGAAGAGGGACTTTACAGAAGAAAGGCAAGACCAGAAGAAGAAGGGCAAGAGGAAACACATGACAGATCTAGTCTCCGTGCATGTCTTGATGTTGACAGTCGCGGGGGCAGCCCAAATGGGAAAAAGATAAAGCCGGTTAAGTCTATTTTGGAAGCAACTATTTGATGTGTGCCTTAAGAATGTTTAGTGAGCACAATAGTCGGTGATAGAAAATACTTTCACCCTATTTTGTACCGTAGGATGTGAGTACCATGTTGGAGGTTCAAGTTTTTGTCTGTAATTTCTTTTGAACATACACCAATTATATGTGAACTTCTAGAATAGTACTCAAATTCTACAAACCGCCTATAGAACTCGCACTTCCAAGACCTGATTTCTTTTGTTTGTCAAAAGCAGGAAAGGATCTTGATTAAGGACGTGTCACATGGCTTGGAGCGGAATCCGGTTCCTATAATTGTACCTGCCGGTTGCTCCTTCTCACCTCCTGAATTTTGCTATATAAAGGAGAAAAATTTTATTCGTAGAGGAAGGTACCATTGATGACTTATGAAAATCTGTCGGTGAATCCTTCAAGGCAAAATCAAGGTGTAAAGATTGTGGGACGGACTGTCTCATGTCAGATGCTTCGCTTTGCACGTGTGCCCTACAGTCTGGCGCCTTTGCATAAACTAAAAAGGGCATACTCTAAGTTGAGGTCACCAAGAATAGAGGCCAAAACCTACCTCTAGAGTGTTGTGATAAGGAATCCGGTTGTTACTGTTCGAATATTCGAAGCGGGGGCAGTAGCAGTGAAGAAGAGTGGCATTGCCTTGGCCATCGTCCAAGGACTTTCATCTTCCAATGCAATTCAAAGTGCGCGTGCCACTCAATTTGTGGAAATCAAGTTATTCAACACGGCATGAAGGTGAAAGTTCAGGTATAATACGACACACACTTTTAGCTTGTTAATTTTTTATTTAATTTAGTTTTTGATTATCGGCCATTAATAAAACTTGCAGATTTTCAAGACACCAAGTGGAGGCTGGGGTGTGCGGACAATGGAGCATATTGAAGCAGGAAAGTTTTCATTCGAGCTTGCTAGGGAGATTGTTACAAATAGGGAACTTATTTAGCAAAATCACTTGGTTTACAAGATGCTAGGCTTTCGCCGAATCTATACCCTCCAGCTAGATGCATGTTGGCGTGCCAAAATAATGGCCACGGACAACTCCTCTTTGTGTATCAACGCAACACATTATGGAAATGTAGCTAGGTTTTCAAATCACAGGTATGGCTACTACATTCAAATATGTTTTGAACTTGTATGTATTTCAATGTTGGAAAACTCTCGTTGACTTGGTTTTTAGATTCACTATCCGAATGGAAATTTACTATTGTGTCGACAATGCATATGTAAAGAAACTAATGTTATCAACATGCCTGCTTGAGTTGATTTAGATGAGGACGGAAACTACCATGTCGCCTTTTTTGCTAAGCAAGACATCTACCTGGAAGAGAAATTGACAGGGATAAGAAAAGGACTAAACCCACAAGCTCAACAAGTCAATGTTATTTTGTTTTAATCGCAAATATTGTTGATATCTAGACAAAGATGTATGTGACTAAAGCGTTGTTCTTATCGACATGACTACAGTGAAGACTTCAAGTCAGACAACCGGGACATACAACCTTCAAATGCGAGTGTGGAAGTAACAAATTCCGAGACAAGTCCCCAGTCTCCAGAAAGGAAACGACTACCAAGAAGAAATCAAGGAGACAATGCCTATTTAAATCCAACTATTGTAGAAGACAGTAAACTCAACTGCCGAACATAACATTAAATGAAACCTCTAAAAGCTCAGTCACAAAGACTCAAGTCTGTTAGAAATTAACTTTCAGATTACAATGAGGCTTCAAGATTCTTCTTGATGAGAAAGCTCCAGTGTCACATTCTAAAGATCAGGCAGGCTTTCCATCACTTGCAAGGACTTCTAATTTCCCCTACAATTCCTCACCTCCTCTACCTCTTGTCGCACCTCAGCACTCCACATCGTGCATCACCAACACAAAAAGTCGACACTCACTACAAAGATTCACTAAAACTATCCACCTAGTCAAACCTTGCCGAACTTTCAATGCACACAATCTTTATTAGTCCAGGTAGCCCAGAGTAATGTACAATTTGCTAACTGATCGGGATTTATGTAACCTCCACACACTGTGCAGTATAAGTCATCTAAGTTCTCGCAAACACAAATTGGATGATCTCAAGGAGATGAAAGAATTGCACCCTAATCTTTCAAGAAGCTGCAGTCCTCGGATCATGTACGATGTTAAACAATTACAGTGATCAAAATCCGATAGGCAAAACTCTACATTCAGCATCCTCATAATAATTGCCATCTCTAGAAAGAGAAAGAAAATGGGCTCTAATCAAGAACATTGTTTGCAGATGAAGATCGTGTCAGGCAATCATATGGACATAGATAGCAATTGACGTACGATCAAACTCCCAGGAATGAACAGCAAACTAAGATCCTACTCAACGCTCAAGCAATCCATAAAAGATCTAGCCAACACATCTCATGAATTGGAATCAAAACTTCCAACCTTGGGATCTAAACTAGACCAAAAAACAAGAGGAACAAGAGAAGAAGAGAAGAGGTTGTCTACAGTGAAAAGAAGGTCACTTGGGGAGGAAAGGGGTATATGGGAGACGAGGCTCAATTAGATGGAAGTCCTAGAAGAATCTAAAAGGCCACCCTGATACACTAGTGTCAAAAAACCAACACCTGAACGGCTTTCTACCATGACCATTTGTTTGCAACGGTAGCAAATATGCTCGAAGAAAAGACCTTTGCAAATTTGTCCCTCTTGGACAATGTGTAAGTGAAGCATCAAATTCTATTCACTCACAATCCTTCCTACTTCTTTTCTCCCGCCAAATGTAGAGGGTGAGTGGAGTGACAGAGGGCCACTTGTTCTAAATTGGGTACAAAAGGAAAGGTAGGCAGAGAGAAGGAGAAGAAAGGAGCGGGAGAGGGGTTTGGAGTGGAAGAGGGGTTAGGAGTGGGGAAGAGGTGGTTAGAGAGGGGTTAGGAGTGGGGGAGGGAGACAAGGGTTGGAAAATTAAGAAGGCTAAAGGAAGAACAATAAAAAGAAGAAATAAGAAGAGTGGTTGAATAAATTATTTGGAAAAAGAAAAAAGAACAAGAATAAGAAGAAAGACGAAGGGTGGTTGAATAAAAATAGAAAATTTAAATTTAAAAATATAAAATTAAAAAATTAAAAAAAACAAGAATAAGATGAAAGAAGAAGGGTGGTTGAATAAATGTTAAAGAAAAAGGAACAAGAATAAGATGAAAAAAAAAGATGGATAAATAATATTGAAAAAAATTTAAAAATAAATAAATAAGATGAAAGAAGAAGAATGGATGAATAAAAAATAAAAATAATGGAACAAGAACAAGGACAAGAAGAAAGAAGAAGTGTAAAATATACATATATATAGGGATATCCATAAATATATATACACAAACAAATAGACAAAAACAAGAAGAATAGATAGTTATGCAAATTATGATTAGTGAACTAACATAATCATGAGTGGTTGGTTAGTGTCAAAAGTTTCATGGTATATTTATATGCCTCAAATACTATGTTTACGATTTTTAATTTGTTACTTTATGATGCGAGTAGGATATTGTAATATATATACATACATACATATATATATATATATATATATATATATATATATATATATATTAATAAGTATTCATATATATACTTCTGCACGATTTCTGTGCGATTTCGGATATTTCAATGGTGCGTATATTTTTTGCACTGATTCCGCATCCTTGCGTCATTAATCGCAACAGTATGGATATGACATCATATTTGTACAAATAGATATAGCACTCATTCGACACGATTGATATATTTACTGAAAACTTCACTACATACAGCCATAAAATGTCGTGTCTTAGTCGTTTTTATAAGTACACTGATTTAGTGCGTTTTCCGTGCGACATTATCTTTTCCATATCTAAATTTTTTTTTCTACCAAAATAATCAAAATAATATTATCTAAAATATTTTTTTAGATTTTTTTTAATTAAAAAAAATTAAAATTTATTTAAGTCTGCTCATTCACTAGCCGCGAAATCTGCCGCGTGATCTGTCAAAGCTC
This sequence comes from Ceratodon purpureus, assembly GCA_014871385.1. Taxonomy (NCBI): domain Eukaryota; kingdom Viridiplantae; phylum Streptophyta; class Bryopsida; order Pseudoditrichales; family Ditrichaceae; genus Ceratodon; species Ceratodon purpureus. The sequence goes on from CM026426.1 coordinate 98,846,053, forward strand.
GCCAACCCACGGTTGGGCCCACCAATGCATCTCGCCCACCATTCCCGGTGGGTGGATTCAACCTCCTCACCCCATCGTGGCCGCAGGGAGAATTTGAACTCCTTACCCCTTAATATGCAAGCCTACGTCCTATCCTTCAAATCCCCACCGGGGTTAGTTAACAATTGGATATAGACAGGCCGGAATTACCCGGTCGGTGAAGAGAGCATTCACTCACTATTCCTTCCTAAAGGCACATTACAGCCCTCCTCTTTGGTCCAGAACAGGTTCCATTTCTGAAACAAGATCCATTCCTGTTTAACTTGCTAGTCTGGAACAAGGTTCCATTCTTGTTCTAAATCCTAAAGCCAAATCAACAAACACCTCCTAAGCATAATTAAATGAAGTAATCAGAGATAAAATAGTGCTCACCAGTCGAACCATTCTTTAGCAAGAGCGAATCCTACAGCAACCCTAAACCAGAATGATCTTGACCAAACCTCCATCATTTGAGCAAAATCTGTGCCACAATCCACTGAGCAGATGCGCACTTAACTAGTCGGACCTACCCCTACTTCTCATTGAAGGAATTAGATGAGGATCACATAATCCTTAACTCTGCGCCAGCTAGAGCATGAAAGCTGAAAGCATGCTAACACGAATACCAACAATGAAACACAACCCATCTTCAATCTTGTTGTAGTCGCCGCCTAATCCACCAAGTTGACCTAAAAATCTCATATGAACTGATTCCTGCAAGAGAGAAGCGAAGGACAGCAGTCCCGTTCAGGTTGGAGATGAAGCAGGTTTCCCTACGAGAGAAGCAAAAAAATGGCCTTCGGCAGTTGAAACCCTCCTCGCACAGAAGCCGTCCCGCAATTCGGCCCCTTGAGAGATGAGAAAAAGCAGCCCCGTCCTCCTCCTTGAAGCCGAGTAGAAACACCGCCGCCACTCCGACCTAACATCCCTCGCCTTCGCTGCGATGGTGAGAACCTCCGACATCCTACCTCGTTGTACCTCATCTGAAGCCTCCTTTTGATGATGCTAACCCTTGACCTCGAGGATGCTTTCACCGTTGAGTTGAAGCCAGGTTTCCAAGCCGCTCGCTAACCTAACAAAAATCCAGCGAAACCTTCCCCTCCCGCCTTTGTGAAGTGAGAGCTTACCCCCGCCTCTGTGAAGCGAGAGCTTACCCCCGCCTCAAATCAAGCGCCTTAGACCGCTCGGCCAAACCGTCAAGAGGAGTCAAGCCTACGTCCTAACCGCCGCACCACCCAAGCACCACCATGTACACTTGTTAAATATATTGAAAATCTTTTGCAATTTATACACATAAGAAACCATTGGCAATTTTTTGTCATGTCTTAATAAAAACAAAATTAAAATTTTTATTTTGCACTACAACATGCAAGCCTTTTTCTGCATCTATTATTTTTTTCAGAATTTTTTGAAATAATGTTTTTTGGGCCAAATCGTCATGGCTATGTGTTGTATTTATTTTTCCACCGGACTTTGCATGTTTTTAATTATGTGAATTTTTTTTTTCCAAAACATTTTTTCGCACTATATTCCAAAAGATTCCAAAAGATTCCAAAAATAATATTAAAATATTGAACACGGATGTTGTACGAAAATAATTTGCATTATGATAGATACTAAAATCGTACGAATAAAATAAATGGCATTAATATGACACGTATACAATACTAGATCCGCATTCAAAGCAATCGCATATTATCTAAGTCTTATTGGTATTGTAATGTAGATACACAATTAACGCACGGATTCTGTAATGCACAACTTTTGTGCAGAAACAACGTTTTTTTCATAACCATTGAAAATACACTACATTAACCCCTAAAGGACAATGCGGAAAAAATGGGCTATTTTAGAGTTTGAGCATGTATTTGTGACTTCAATTTAATTCGGGATTTTATGAAAATTTTAATGAAAGTAGGCCTTGGTGAGAGCTTCGTGTCGGTATTTTGTATTCTCAATTCCGATGTCGGAATCAAAAGTTATTCACCTCTGAACCGCAAAAGCTCCTCCAAGGGCAGGAAGTTAGCCAATGAGAATGACAGTGAATGCAGCAAATTCTGCTCAAAACTGCCCAAAACTGCCCAAAATTTATCAAAATCTGCCCAAAGACGAAACTTTGAAATTCCACCATAAATTGAGATTTTGATATTTTTCAAAAATAAAAAAAATTTATGTATAGAGAAGGAAGTAGAGCATGTTCCCACTGTTCGGATTTTCAATCCAAAAAATTTTCATATGCTATTTTTATTGTCAAAAAACGGCCTTAGTTTGTGAATTTTAGTATACCCCTTAGCGGAAAATTATTTTTTTGGCAACCTTCCACAACTTTTTTGAATATAATATTTGTTGGACTTGTACCTAACTCACTTAGAAACAAGAATATGGAGAGACGCATTCCATATCTACTTTAAAAAATGGTGTTTTGGGCCTTCAAAACTCTGATGTCGCCTTTTTGCGCAGGGAAAAAAAACTTGTTTTTCAACTTTGAACGTTATGATCTTGCAATTGGTGAGGAATGAGTGTGCGAGATTTAGTGGACATGTAGACATAGAAGTTAGCTACAAAATCTTACGGTTAGATGTACTTATTAAGACCCATAGTTTGCAAAATCCACCTTGCTTTTGAAGAGGGGCTGTTTTGAGGCAGTTTTGATAAAAAATACCCTCAGAACTTTAGGGGTAACATCCTAGTAATGCATGTGACTTCCGTACCATAACGACACTTCTAAATACACGTATGACGTGAGGAATTAATGTTTAACGCACTGAAATTGTGCAGAATCAGTGGGGTTCCAAATTCCTGATGCGATACAATTCTCTTGAATTTATGTTGTGAATAAAGTAGATGTTGAATATTCATTTGCAATGTATCTTTATTTCATCACTTATTATGCATGTTAAATACTATTGATTATGCATTTATTTAAAGAACTATTTATCCATTATCATATTCTTTATAATCATTGTAAATTTCGCGAAATATTAAGACGAGGTTTATATCTTCTCATTTTAGAATTCTTCTTGGTTAATATCTTTTCATTTTTTTTGCTCATTTCGTTGTTTAATTATTTGTTTGACAGTTATATTAGCTATGGGTTTTATTTTTATTTTCACTTATTTTTATTTTTATTTTGTCAAATAACTTCTTCATTTTATTTTTTTAGTTTAATTTGCTTCCCCTTCATTCCCGCATGACTAATTAGTATGAACTGCCCTCACTTATAATATAACCTTTTTCTCCTTTTTATATGGTACATTCTGACTGTCGTTTGTAACATAGCAGCATTAGCCAAGAGATAGATTCCACTTGATAAAGCACCATTTTACTACCTGTAAAGGCAATAATTGCATGATTCAGTGTTCTATATTTACACATGAAATTCATTTAAACTTGGAGTACTCGCCAGCAAAGGTCGGTGCATCCAATATTTCAGCCGAGGTTATTCTTCAGTCCGGAATAGGGGGATTGCATGCCGTAAATGTCGATTGATTTAGCTCTGCTGGGACTACATTTTGTGCCACCAAAATAAATGAACAAAATCTATGGTTTTTAATTCAGTGGTTGAAAATGGTGGATACAGATAACGGTTACGACGTGTATTGACTCAGTTTTGGACATGTTTCACGATATCTACGAGACATAGTCGATAAGGTGAGTAAAGGTATTCTTCAAAGGACTGTCATCAAACAGAAATTGCAATTTTAGACTGTAAATAGTCTCCAGAAAGTTTTGCGCATGATGGTAATTCTACTTTAAATGCATGAACAACGAGTTACTCTATGTTAGCACTTAGAATTATAAGGTAGCGGCACCCACTCCCGTGGTGTGCCCACTGCCGTGCACTACAGCAGCACCCCATCTCGTTTTACTTTGAGTGGGCACACCAATCCGGTAGCGTGTAATGTGTGTCCTGTGCTCATAGGAGTGGCACCACTTTGACACGGTCACGAGTGCCTCACCACTTTCCTGTTTGAGCGACCACATTGTACTCAAATCCTTTGATATTCATGGATTTTTTCTCACAATCCTATTTGTTTTGTATTCGCCTTCTTTCTTGTCTGGTTGCAAATTGTTTCCTTATTCTACAACTGTGCAATTTCTCTTATACCCACAGGAGTGAGTGCCGCTACCTTATATTACTTAGTGAAAGCTCTCAACTATGTAAGGTCGATAGGGGAACTGGTATGCATGTCATTGAAGGAACCGAGAAGCATATGAAGACATAGACAACAGTTCCTGGCAAATTCTTATAGTGTAAGAACAATACAAAATGAGTTTATAATAAACCAAAAAACACAACTTCATGATAGTCAAATATTTGGCTACAACCTCACTATGCATCCTAGTACAGTCAAGGAGGGGTAAATGTGATCAATTATTCATTGTCATCATTTTCCCATAATTGTTCTAACGCTTTGTTCACAACCTCAACAACCTTAAAGGAGATCTTGTAAATTGGATCCCCACCTTTCAAGCAATACGAGGCTAGCTTTATGCGGAATTTGCATGCTAGGACTAGGTGCAAGGCCACATGTGTTACAATAGACTTGTTCAAATACATGTAAGTGAACTCACCTGGCCCAAACTTCCTGTAGTAAATACCCTCGATGACATAGTCCTCTACTTTGAACTCAGCACCCTATGGACACAATAAAGGAGCTTGTAGTTGATACTTTCGACGTGTGCCATGTTGCAAGAATTCAACACACTGGCCAACGTTTTGCAACTACTTATATAGAATTCGAATTTGCTCCATGCGTAAAGCGCGTTTCACTACCACACCAGCACCATCTCATTTCCTTGCAATTGCATAAGAGATTTTTCAAAATATTGTCATTAATAAACATCACAAAATATGCCCATCCTCTAATAATATAGAATCTGCTAGTGGATTAGAAGTACAAAAGTATAGAAGTAGAACTAAAAGAAGTACATAAGTGCAGAAGTAGAACCAAAAGAAGTACATAAGTACATAAATTCTACTTACATGAGTACAAAAGTACATAAGCTACACTCACAGAAGTACATAATTTAGAATATAAAGTACCTTTTCCAATTGCAAAGTAATTCCAAATCATGGAGCAGCCTCTAGATACCTAGCAACAAAATACATAGCGGTTGCACCTTTAAACTGAACTGCACACCCATCACTGAATCCCCAATGTTCTACAGGTCTTTTCCATTAGTAGTCAACCATCTCCAACGTAGAAGTAGACATCAGTGTTTATATAGCAGGCAAAATTTCGCCAAAAGGCGAATTAAAAATAGTAATTTTCTAAATTTGGCTATAAAGTCCTGAAATCACTGATCTGAAGAAGCCAAAACTTACCCAATACGTAAGTTGGATGGAGCCATCATTCTTCCAACAAATTGCCGCTTTTAAGGTGTCTAGTTACATAATACTACATAATACTTGAAATTAGTGGGAAAAAAACAAGGAGTGCCAAAGAACTTCTCCATAAAAAAATTTGATGAAGCCAAAAATTCGCTCCTAATATATTCTTTGTGGCCACCCTAACACCAAACCAAAAATCCTAAGATTTACACTGGTAGACAGTGCTGAATAAACAGACTATCATGTTTTTTATCATCGGAGATGTAGTAATGGGTATGTTCAAGGTGACTAATTCATCATTTATACCACGTACCCTTTGCACAGTGATATGGACAAGCAAGGATACATATGTGGACATGTAGTACATGGACTGCACCTCATTCTGAATTTGTAATTTATACCTCTATGCAAAATCAATGTGAGATACAAGAACCCCCTGAGGCAACCCACACATCATTTCCTTGTACTAATGGTCTTGCCAGTTGGCGATGAAATTGTGGTTGATGAATGCAGCAATTAGGTTTCATGTAATTAATGAACTGCAAAGGACTTGTCTCCAGGTATACCTCTTATAATCGTTTTTTGGCCTTCCCGGTCTCTCGGTCGGTCCCAATTGTAACGTAGGACAATTGTTTCCACCTGGGCTTTGGCTCCTTCTCTGAAGATAACTCCTGTGGACAGAGAGGGAAAGTATTCACGCCACTCTCTTGACAATCACCCATTCATTAGGAGAAAAATCAGGTCACAAAAAGGCCGTGTAAGCGGCACGTGAGAGAAAAAAACGGGCGTTGCCCGCGTACTTTTTGACATGGCACCGAAGGTGCCACCGTGCTGCCAGCAACCGCCACGGGGGCTCGAACCAATGACCTCCGAGCGAGGCGTGTGGAGGGCACATCTACAGTGTCGGGCTGACACAACCTGCCCACTTGGGACCAAAGCCCGAGCCGAGGCATTCATGTCTCACCTAATATTCCGAGGACCTTTGTTGTGAGTGCGCCACGCAGTTTTGTGCGGGCAGCAACTCTGGCATTCGCTGCCAGCGGCAGAGGTGCCCAAAGTAGGGAGTTCACCTAGAAAGGGCAGGCTTACACGGCCTTATTTTGAGCTCATTTTTCTCCTAATGAGAGAGCTAAGTTTATGCCATTTAACAAACTCAGGCTTAGGACAAAGGCACGCTTTCCAGAATAAAGTAATTCTCTTGTATAGGCAGTGATGAGCATCACAGCCTACACCATCAATCGGGCCACCCTACACAGTAGTTGAACAAACATCACAGCAAAATAGCAGAGATCCACTATTCTTGGACCTTATCAGCCACATGAACGGCTAGGATGTAACGACGATATATTCGGGCGGTGAAGATTTTGCCAAAAAGTACCCGAAGTACTTTTGTTTTTGAGACTACATCCGCGAAGTACTCCTCGTGGCGGCCGCATGAATTCTGAAAGTCTAATAAAACAGCCTATAAGAATGATTTTGCCGTTAGCGAACATGGAAAACACGTCTAGAAAGCCTTCTACGTAGGAAAATCATAAAAGATCCTTTCATTTTAGGAATTCTAGGGTGCAAAAAATAAGACAAAAGGCAGCAAAAATTTCCTCAGATCTTCAGCTTCTCCTAAATTTTTCAACTAATGTCCGTAGCCTTTTATGAGTCCCATAACCTGTTACAATATCACAGCAAAATAGAACATCTTCAAAGTAGAAAATATGTACTTAGTAGAATTTTGGACAATCTGGCATACTTTGAAATTCGGGAAAAATACTACTTTTGTTACTCCAAAAAACTTTTTTTGTGATCTTGGAATATTAATAAAAATGTTGGGCAATACTCCAATCAGATTTTGTAATGGGAAATGCATTTGTAGAGTTTTTCCTTAGGGAAACATAGTACTTTCTACTGGGTACTTCCAGAAAAGTACTTTTCTGAAATACTTTTTACATAGGCATAGTGTGCTTACACCTAGGGAGGAAGGGAGATGAGTAGATTGACTGAGAGGAGGAAAAAGGCAATACCGTAGTTTCCTAGCAGGTTCGGCACCTCACTGCCTAATAATTAATTAAAGTGAGAAAATGAGGTTCGGCACTCATTAATTGAATAAAAAAAAATTCGGCAGTTACTAAAATATATTTAACGGAAATTCGGCATTCATCCAAAAAACCGTTACAGAACTAACGTTTGTTTATTTTTCATTTATGGTGGTGGCTGCCTTTACTCTCAATTCTTGCCCTAATTGTTTGGCTTTGCCATTTGCCTTGCGTCGCTTTCATTTTGCTTTGCATTTGTTTGATGAATACTGCCTTGTGTTGCTTTGATTTTGTTTAAGTTGCTTTGATACTTGCTCTAAGTTGCTTTAAGATTGTGTCTACAATTTGCCTTGGGTTTTACTGAGCAACTCTGAAAATGGCAAAGCAAAAGACTCTGAGCAGTATGTTTACATCCGTTAACAAAGAAGAGATGCAATTGTTGGTGGAGCATGATTTTGATGTATTGGGCACAAAGTTGGAGTTGGAGAAGGCAATGGGGGCTGAAGTTGTTAAGCGTTCAGTTGGAAGACCTAAAAAAGACGTTGAGGCTGTTTTACTCACACCAAGAGAAGAAGTCATTTCAAAAGCATCTTCAAAGACAGTCAAGGTAAGAGGAAACTACACCAATTGGTTCTTACCTTCTCTTTGGGGTCCTATCCATGCTGCCATGAAACAACACAAAAATTATACTTCTACTTTGCATTATTTAAAACTCAAGCACAAAGAACCTGGTAAAAGTTGTAGCGTTTATGACTCACTTAGTAGAGGCACTCTATGGGACTGGTTTACTCCTCAAGGAGAATTAAGAGAAGGGATTAAGAAAAAAATTGACAATGAAACTCCATTTTCTGAGTGTTCTCAGCATGGTTATGTCCTTGCAAGTCATCCCCTTCTTCAAGAAGAAATTATTGAGATGTTGCAAGCACATCGCAATGCTGGGCAACCATTATTTGCATCTACCATTCGCAATAGCATTAGATGTCTCATTCGTAGAAAAGAACCTACCTTGCTTGAAGGAGATGGTAAAACTGCTTTCAAAGTTGGATTAACATGGACTCGTGATTTTGTAAGATGCAATTTAAATTGGAGTTACAGAGCAGCTACTGGGGCAGCGAAAAAATTACCAACTGATTGGGAAGAGCAAGGGTTGCAGATGGCCCAACGAGTTGCTTACCTAGTGAAAGCCCATTCTCTTCCTCCTCAACTTGTTGTGAATACTGACCAGACAGGGATACATCTAGTTCCTACTGGAGGGGCGCATACATGGGCACAAAAAGGATCAAAGCATGTTTTGGTACATGGGCTTGAAGATAAAAGACAAATTACCGTTTTTGTCTCTTCCTCAGCTGCTGGTGATTTACTTCCCTTTCAACTTGTCTTCACTGGTTTAACTCAAAGGAGTTTACCTCCTCGTAACAACGGCCGAATTGCATGCGAGGAGGCAGGTTGGCATCTTACTTGTACTAACAATCATTGGTCGAATTTGAGTACTTGTCAAGAATTTGTAGAAAAGATTTTACAGCCATACAGAGAGAAACAAGTTGACATGCTGAAACTTCCGAAGGACTCTAAGCTAATTTGGCTTATTGACTGCTGGAGCGTTCACAAGTCTAAAGAGTTCATTTCGTGGGTGAAAATTACTCACCCTCAAATTCTTCTCATTTTCATTCCTGCAAATTGTACTAGCATTTTTCAACCTGCAGATGTTATTCTCCAGCGTCCATTTAAGCATGCTTTCAGACAAGAGTTTGATATGTACACTTCTAATGACATTGACCAACAACTTGAAGAAAACAACGCAAAGGATGTGAAGATTGACATTAAGATGTCTACACTAAAACCCTTACTGTGTGGTTGGTTATTCAAAGCGTGGGCACATGTTAACAAAGCTGACAAGATTAAAGTGGGATGGACCCAATGTGGGCTTCTACAAGCATTTGATCCTACATTTCAAGTACAAGCAATGGACAAAAACATGAAGATTCCTCTATTTGCAATAGAATCAAGTGTTGAACAAGAGCATTGCATTGAGAAGGACGACGACATAGATACTGACATCAGCATTGACAAGGTCATGGAGGAGTCCTTGGCAAGAGTTGCTGAAATTGCAGCATCAAACAAAAACTCAAGCATGTCTACTCTTAGGAGTAAGGCTCGCACAAGGTACTTTCCTGCAAAAAAAAACATTCAATTTGCTTAGAAACATTGCATATGATTGTGAATTTTGAAGTGGTTAAATATTTCATTAGTGTTTTGAGATTTTAACGTTAATTTATTTACCTGTTTATCAGACAAACGCCAAGTGTGGAAAAGTCTCCAAAAAGACTGAGACTTTGAAGTGGTGCCTAGTCTTGATCGAGGTACTTATCTATCTGCAAATACATGAATTAGGTTAGATCTGAACTTGAAATGCAGATTTAAAATAATCAGTGCAACACTTAATCAGTATGCAGCTTACAAGAAAATCATTGCAAACAAATGGAAACATGCACAACAGAGTCATACCTTGTAACTGAACTGCTTGCTACTTTCGCAGATGCACATCTCCGAGAACATGGGAAGCTGATTCTCTTCCAATCAGTCGGCAGCAGGAAGTTTCCCCTAGTACCTTGACACCTTGACACAGCAGCGTCACAATCAGAAGCAAAGAGGAACGGGACAGTGGCAAGATCAAACGTAGCGAAATCCACGCTCCACCGCAAACCCACAAGCCACCCCTACAGAACTCTCTCGCAGCGGGGACCGCCTGCTGCACCATGCCCGGAAGTTGGGCCATGTTCATCACGAGGAAATTCACAAGCACTACCGTATCAAGAAACTATCACGGTCCAACGTCCTCACTCCACCAAAACAAACAGGAAGGGGCTGAAACAAAACCTTACGATACATGGTCTTCCTTGTCTGGAAAGTTAGCTTGCGGAGCTGTGGCAGGTGTTGTGGGTCAGACGGTCACATATCCTGTCGACGTCGTCCGACGCCAAATGCAGGTATATTTTCCGTTCTGCAGCATTGTAAGAAAACATCGCGTTCGGACATGAGGGATGTACCTGGGTAAATCAAGCACTACCACAGTAGGTTCGTAAAATTTAACTACTTATCAGTATTTGGTTGTGCATAATGTCTTTCTAATCTCATTTACTTCGTTCATTCAGGTGCAATCTGATAATGCTCTAGTTGGTGCTCAGTACAAAGGAACTCTCGATGGTCTTGTCAGTATTGATACAAAACCTTACGATACAAAAACAAATCTGAACGGCAGCGGACCTGAGCACGGCGGCGTCGAAAGCAGTTGTCGAACCCGCGAACCTGAGCACGGCGGCGTCGAAAGTAGCTTGTCGAAAGCAGTCACGAATCTGCGAACCAGCAGCAGCAGCGCAGCAGGTCTGAAAGCGAGCGGAATGAGCGAAGCAGCAGAAACGAAGCACATTCTCACAAGTGCCGAGACAAGGAGGACTGCTGTAGATTTAGAACAGATCAGAAAGTGCTATCAACCGACTGTAAGCTTTGTATCTCACTCTCACAGAAAAAATCTAGAACAGATCAGAAGTGCCGAGACAAGGAGGACTGCCGCCTAAAGCTTCGAAGGGTCCACTAAACTAATCCGGAGAGAGTGAACGCGAGCGCACTGGAATGAGGGTTTGGGAAGAAACGAGTTGCTTCTTATCCTCACCACCAGTCTCCCGTTTCTGCAGGAAACCGCCAAGCTCCCGAACGTCCGGTTTTATTTTAGGTTGCCAGCAGAGCGCACTCCAAGTTGCAGAACTTGGCAGCTCATGGAATCAATCAAGTTTTCTAAGTTTGTCATGTGAACTGGCAGTTACTGCCTCGTGTCACTTTACATTCCAGTCTTTTAATTGATTTCGGCTCTTCAGTTCCAAATATTTGGAGAATTCGGCATTTTCATTTTTATGTTTCCCTTTATTTCGGCATGTAGGGCCAGTAATTATCAAAAAAATTAGGCAGACTTTTTTTTAATTAATTTGTGCCGAACCTGCTAGGAAACTACGGTATTCAAGGCACTAGCATCGAGCTGCTCAATTTGAAGCTTGACGGCAAGCGCGGTGGCTCGATAACCCACTTCCTCGCCCTTCCAACCGTTGCAAAATAGATGCATGCGCAAACTCGGGATCCAATCAGAGACTACAATAAATCCATAATACTAACTTTAGAATGGTATATAGCAACAACGGCGTAAGTCAAGGAATCTAAAGCAAGTGCAATAAGACAAAAGGATATTGCAAGGATTGAGAAAGATGAGAGATAGAAGCAAAAAGAGATTGAGAACAAAGGAGGCTCATCCAACATAAGCACATAAAAAATTACTGAGCTTGAGGGGGCAATGACAACCAAAGAGACAATATCACCAGAGGCATTGCACGCCAATGTGCTCAAGGTTGTAGAGGAGGAGCATGTACTGTTCAAAGGGAGAAGGCAGAGTAAGCAATCCTTGTGGCAGAGGCAAGAACTCAAAGATGAGCTAAGAAGTCAAGGAGAGCAACAAAGGTTCTCGCAAAGACATTAAGGATGGCACATGGACAACAAGCCCTAGCCCAACATACACCGCAGAAGGTTCTTTATAGATAACACCTTCTCAACCAAGTTTTTGACCTTCATCTTGATCTCTTCTCACTTTTAGCCAATGATACAAGTTATAGGAACCCCTCTCATAATCTAGGGATTTGCAACCCATGTAACATGTACGCTATACTTTCCATCAATGCCATATACTCAGTGTTGCATGCTGCCAATTCAATTGTTGTTAACTATGCAACAATTGTAGGCCATGGTAGATGAAGGCACACTTTGAGACTTAAAAGAAAATGATTAGATTACCTATGACCATTAAATCACCACTACTTCAATTCTTATAACTTAAGAAGAATCAAACAATGAGTTGATTGACAATGATGACATATAAACATCCATAATGTTAGCAATGATTTACTTCTAATCATCTAAATATGATGATTTTAGGAAAACATAATAACAGAATGATAAACATATTTATTAATTCTTTTGGAGAAATTTATGGCCATGACTTAGTATTGAATTGATCAATTTCAGAAAAACCTACATGTTGGTTGTGTATTCCAACAAAAAAATTGCTTAAAAAATTCATAGTAGATTACATGTTACACTAGAACAAAAATATAAATATGGAACTATGATTTACATCAAGTCACAAATAAGTGATATCAAAATTTTCCATGTGACAGTTTCTATTTAACATCAAGTTCAAACTATCCTCTGCATTAGTCTATTATGATAAAAAAAATTCTAATAAATCTTTGCAAATCATAAAATCTGAGAGAGTCTGCTTCGTTAGGGGTTAGCAATGTAATTTGTATAAAGTCGACGCACCTAAAATCGACCAGATAAGAAAATTAACAGTGAAATGGGAGGAGTTTTGGTAAAGGGTGACATACAAAATGACTTCACCCAATATTGCTAAAAAAGTTGGTGTTACAGAGGTATCGAATTCTTTGATTCAGGCAACTTTACATTAACACTCCTAATATACTGAACCTAAGCTCCTGCACAATATTCACATCAACTTCTAAAGGCGAGCAAGAACTTAAAAAGCACTAAAGCAAAAATCAACCAAGGAAGTCGTAGTAGTGGTCATACCCAACTTCTAAACACTCGTAGCCCCTGTAAATGCGACCCTTCAGTTCGTGGAACAGCTTCAAGTTGTCAACTAATTTATGAAACACATCGCATCCTTCACACTGTAGCATCATCCACAACAGCATTATCTCAGCAAATAGACAGTAGAGTTGAAACTGAACACGGTCTCTTCTAGCAAACTTGAAGAATCTCTGGTAACCTAGGAGGATTTCGATTACAACAAGAGCACTTCATTACATTTCGTGAAAGCGTAACTGGACTAAAAACTTTTTGGCACAAGCATAATCAGCTTCCGGTAAAACGTGAGATGAGGCACGCTCGACGACATCCTCTGCAACCCTACCACTTCACTGTAGACAAACAGATTCTTTCGAGCGATAATTACTGCATACGATAGGAAAAAAGGAAAAAAGTAGCCCAACAGCAAACTAGATGGACATGGAGTTACCTGTACAAAAACTGTCCCATCGGTGTAGGCACGAGGATTAATGGCTCGAATAGAACGGTGGCCACACACATTGCAAGTAAATGCCACACGCATGCGACGCCTAGGCGACTTACAGAAAATAGGGCCCGGCATCTCACTTCCAGCCAAATCTATGGAGTAAGCTGGTCCTTCCAAACCGGATCCTGTAGTCCAACCACCGGTCGATCCAGCAGCACTCAAAATGATTCCCATCGCCGCATCCTGCAAAACAGAAGTTATAGTTTTAAGCTTACTCACATAGCACTAGCTACTAATTCCACAACTCCACTTGAAGGTGTTTCAGCATAAGAGCGGGGTATCATGAATGTCTGAAAATTACAACCAACTCTAATGTTTACCAAATAAGCATCAATGACATTCCTCAAGTTTCGATAGCTAGGAACACCGCACAGAGAACCCGTCCAAATTATTGCTAATCGCCAAACGACATTAACTCCACCCTCACGGATCTCGAGATCCATCATATCTCATGTAAGGTGGACACAAACCAAGATTCAATTTTGAAGCCAACCTTACAATCAATTATTTTAACTCCAATATATTTCATGTAGCTACATCCCTGGAAATGAAAACATCATACCAGGATTCAACTCACCCTGGATAAAGACTGTAGAGATGTAGACGATGACGATGATGACGACGACGACAAAACAATAGCACCTGCCTCAGGTGAAATATCTTGCTTGTCCAAGGATTGAGGACTAGTCTCACGCTCCTCCGTCTCCCAATCTGCTTAATACTTAACCCATCAGTGGTTAAGAAAATCATTCCCATACAATTCTCAAAACGATGAACACTACAAAAGTCAACTCTCAATTCCACTTGCGTCATTCAAATACTCTAAAACTGTTTCATCTCCTAAATTTTAATGTATGCAATTTGGAAGTATGGGGTACAATTCAATCAAAGTCAGGCCTTCAACAATCCAACATAGCATGTCAAACCCTTACCACACAAGCCTCAAATTCATTAAAAACCCCAAAAGCATCCACCAGCGAAAAAAATGCGAGACTGACGAAAATCTTCCACAGAAACCACATTTACAAAATTTAGCAGATACTGATAAATCAATACAAAGTGCATCAAACAAACCAGAGGCGGAAGGCTCCTCAAATGAATCAAACCGCCTGGGCGCAACACCCACAACAGGACTCAACACCTTGACGTCCTCCGACCGCACCGACCCCAACCCGCCCCTGAACTTCATCCCACTGCTATCCGCCTTGAGAACAACGGGTACCTGAGAGAAACTCTGATGCACCCCCGCCCCTGATCCACTCCCACATCTCTGCGATCCCGACGACGACGGACACGAAACCGCCAAACAAGACGCCCCCACTTGCAACACAACCCTTGTCGCCATTCTTCACCAAATCCACGTCCAAAACTTGGATCAAAAAATGGGGTCAAAACTGGAATAAAAACTGAAACCGAAATTCGACTCCAAACAGCGATCCAGACACAGCCTATTGCCCAAACTGATGAATTCAACACAGGTCGTGATCCCAAGTGTTTGAGAGGAGGTACCTCTGCAGGTATCTTCAGGATGTACAACCAAACCTGTCACTGGACCAAATAGCTGTACTGTATTATCCTCTGACTGTGCACACTTGCATTAGAAGGTTCTAGGTTTTGAGTAGATTAAATTGGATTTAGGGCATGTCACGGCTTTTGGTGTGGTTTCTTATGCCGTGGGCAGGATATGGTGCCACTGCCGTGGTGCCATTGCCGTGGTGCCATTGCTGTGGTGCCATTGCTTGGAATGAACCGACGGGGCTGATGTGGATATTGCTGATTGGGCCTTTGGTTGTATTTCTGAAGGGGGACTTTCTCGTCGTTAACTGAAAGGACGTCCGGGTGGACGAAGAACTAAAACCATCATCACCACTACTAAGAACCTAAATCATCTATCTATTCAATAAAGTTTTAAGGACAGAAATTTGTGAGACATATAGATGATGTTAGTTTTTGGTAAGGTGATGGTTTTAGGTCCATTTTACACAATGATTGAGTTGAGAAGACCAAACAAGGTAAAAGTATCAACTTTTGGGCCAAATATATACATTAAAATATTCCAATTGAAGCATCTGTTAGTCATTGTATGAAGCTCTAAAGGCCAAGTCTAAAAGCCAAGACCTATTGGCAAAATATTTAAAATTTAATAGAAATTTGAGAAAGAAAACAAAAAATCCAGAGAAGTTACAAGGAAGAGTTCAAGAATATGTGGAAAGAAATTTGAGCAATATATTCACTATATTAATTAATAAAGTCTAATAAAACTTGTAGAACATGATCAACCTTTATTAGCCCAAGTGCTTTCTCATCTTTTGCATATTCTATTATGATAGTTCCACAGTCTCTCAACCAAAGTTTGGATTGATTGACCAAATTTTGCTGGAGAGTCTGACGCCTTGGCACCAAAACTTTCAAAAAAATGTTGTTATGGATGCTCTTTTTGAAACTTCAAACTGTACAACACATTGATGACCACCCATCTAACTCGTATTTGTGGTAAGCACCAGGCTAACAATTGTGCTTGTGGAAATTCCGGCCAGTGGGTCGCGAGTTGGACCCCAGGCCCTGAGAAAACCTAGTCCAACCTCAAGTCAACCCGCTTTGTGAAGTGCAATCAACGTTGACGTCTTCAATAGTTGCCTTCGATATGAAGTTTAGGTCTTTGTCGTCTTTGTCTTGTGTCTTTTTTTGGCGACAGATTGAACATGTCCCGCATGTATTGTATTCTATTGCCTTCTAGTATTGCTCTGTAAAATGTACCTTCCATGTTGTAGTGTTTCCGAAGTTAATTAAAGGTCTTGGACAAAGGTTTGAGATGTATCATGAAAGGTTAAGGATTGTCAGGGCGAGTTTATACACAGCTTGGGGCACCCCGAAGGCGGTCCCGATTTGGAACCTTCTAGCCCCCAATCCGGACTGACCTTTGGGATCCAACCCAAGGGGCATGTAAACTCCTTAGGCCTAATTCTTAGGCCCAATTCTTGGACCCATTTCTTAGGCCCATTACTTAGGCCCAGTTTATAAATGATTTATGATTTCTAATGGTTTATAATTGTGAATTATGTTGTTTTTCTTACTAGGTTGTGTGAATGTATGATGTAAAATTAATTTTAAACAAAATTAGGACTTCTATATTGAATTGTTAATGTTTGCTTTCTGGTTGAAGTAGTCAATGTGAAATCAAAAGTTGTGATTTTTTCTTAGGACGACAATGAATCTCTTTGTTGAAAATAGAAGGTATTTTTAATTTAGAATTGTAAATAGAGACTTGGATTAATTTATTAAACACATTGTACTTGATGATTTCTAGTTCTTTGTTAACTTTCTTATATTAAGACTTTATTTTGAAATTTCTACATCTAACATTCTCAATATATAGCATAGACATTAGCATAATATAAAATTAACATACATATAACATAAAATAACATCATATAATTTCACATAATTATACATAACATGATAAATCTCACATACTGAAGTCATAAATGTAGAAAATCAAATAAAGCCCTATTTTTATAATTTTCCAAAATGAAAGAAAATGCCATGTATATATACACACTGGAAACTTTGGAGCTTTTAGCCCCCCGGGCTAAATTGACTTGGAGGGGCTAAAACAAGAACTTTAGCCTTGGCTAAACATGAATTTCTCTCTTTTAGCCCCCGCTAAACCTGAATCTCTCATATTTAGCCCCAGCTAATTTGTGTTTTAGCCCCCGGCTAGTGGTACAAAAAGGGGGCTAATGGTACAAAAAATTTAGCCCCCCCTCATTTTTGACATAGTGCTAAGGAGGGCTAAAGATGGGGCTAAACTACCCCAGTTTAGCCCCGGATAAAATCATCAAAGTTTCCAGTGACATACATAGTTTCAAAACTTTCAAATCTTATTTTCATATTAGCAACGCCATCCACTCAAAATTTAATGCTCAGTTCTGGGTGAAATTACCAGTTATCAACAGTGACTTGGAAGCAAATCTACTGCAAGTGGAGCTCCACCTCCACCTTAGAAGCGCACAACGCAGCCATGCACTTGCAAGACAGAAATACCGACAGTGGGTGATGACAGTTGGTGATTGATTGCAAAATTTTCTTTGAACATTTTTGCCGTCAGAAGTTCAAAATACTTTACTTCTAACTACTCACATATCTCACCCTCCATGGAAAAACCAACCTGGTTAGAAATAGAAATTTGGGATCTTATCATCAAAAGTTTGGTCTACTCACAAAACTGAATTTCTGAATGATTTAGCAAAAAAATTCAAAATTCTATTTTTAACCAGTTTGGTTTTTCCATGGAGGGTGAGATATGCAACAAAAGAGAAACCAAGCTTATTCCTCCAAGCATGCTTTGACGCGTTGAAATTGTTTCACTCAAGCAAGTGGGTGAATCAAAACACTTCTTACAAACAAAGTTTATCTTGCTCTCGTACAGGCACACCCAACCAAGCTGCTCGTCCCATGAGGTTCTCATTATTTCATCCCACATGTTTCAAGAAATCGCAACTTTTTCTCAGTCCAGGAACTTGACGGTGAAAAGATTTGAAAACCACTGTTTCTGCCTTGCAAGTGAACGATGTCAATTGCAGTATTGCAAGTAATCCAGAATTCGTCTACAACCCAGAATTGCAAAACCTAATTGACATCAGTATTGCAAAATTCGTCTAAAATCCAGAATACGTCTGTAATCCAGTATTGCAATTTGTCGGTAACCGAGTACTGCAATTCGTCTGTAACCCAATATTGTAAACCTCTCTTACAAATTCTACACGGATCAGAGACAAGAAATAAAGAGAAACGAAGCAAGAGGAAGGAGAGAGAGAGAAGTAGGGAGAGAACTCTCATGGTGGTGGATTTACAATCCATTCATGGATGGTGGGGATTCAAAGGATCCAACGGAGGTGCACAATTGGGCCCAAGTTTCATCTTTGGGCCACGGAAAACCTTGCCCCGATTGCACCACTTAGGCCCAAAGATTTGGCGCCAAAATACTCCCACATAAGCTGCCATGTAGGATATGGTGATGCTTGGGACGGGCTCTAGTATAAAACCCTTGGGCGTGATTTGAGATAATGGAGCAATCCTATTGGTTGAAAAGTGGAGAGTTCGGGCCGGCCCTCAATCGGGACCCATGTATAAACTGGGCCTCAGCTACTTAAGGTTCAGCAAGGATGCTTAGGATACAATATACCATAGGAGAGTAGTCTGTTGACGGCGGACCTAGGTTGGAGTAATTGTAAGAATTGTGGCATTTAGACGAGCAAATATCGGGCGACCTAGAGGAGAGGTTTACAAAATCTTCGTTAGTGCATTTTAGTTTTAGAGAGCCCCGATTTGGACAAGGTTATTTTTGAAATGAACAATCAAAAAACGTTGCTAAAAAAGATTATAATTCAAATAGCGCAAGACAAACATGTACATCTTGCAATGTTAGCGGCTGTTGACCAAAGAGCAACCTCCGACTTAGCATGAAGCAACAAATGAAATGAGGGGTCTTGTAGTCCATATCTGCAAAATGACGTTTTAGAAAAACATAGTGACCGTGGGAAAAACAATGATACTCCGAGTAGTGAAGTGCAGCACAAACCATATGAAACGTTAAATGTAGTGCAAGAGACGGTGATTAATGCCAACGGCGAAGGAGTTAAAATTGAGGCATATCTACAACTTAGAGGTTCAATCAATCTGAACGTCAACAAAGCCAGCCCAACTAGCCAAGAAGGCTATCACCCTACACTGCAATATTTAGAAAAATCTGCACTCTTAGAAGAAGAATTGAGGAGCGGTGATACTTGCATGCTGAATGAAAGCTTCTAGATGCAATTGCTGATGATAGCTCTAAAGAACCTCTAGAGCATCAACCACACTCGTTGACTATTGCGAAACATGAAGCCGGTTGGGAGCTAAAAAACTGCAGTAGCGTAGACATTCGAAGATAGGACGTCGTTCTGGATGGCGAGCCCCCAACTTCTCTTGTAGACCTTACGTAATAGGTAACCGGTGGGAGAAGCCGGGTTACCGTAAAATGACGAGTCCCGGAGGCGTGAAAAATTTTTACTAGTCGTTTAACCGAATCCTGAGGGATGCACAAAAAGTACGGATCGCTAAAAATAACGTTAGTGAGGAGCCTTTTTGTATCGAGACTAATCTGTATTTCCTGGAAGTTAGTACTCTGGTAGTTGCTTCTATGGAGAAGTCTCGTGATGCTAGGGTTAATAAGACAAGAAAGGAAGCCAAAGTGCCTTTCTTTTGCTGAAGAAGCTCTGCTTTTGAATCACCAATCTCATTCTTTAGATCATAAGGTGGGTGTGTTGAAGAGGATTCTTTGGTTCAATACATCCTATTTCCTCATCAAGAGGAACAAGGAGATGCATAGACTTAAGTCTTAAGATTTCACCAGGGCGTGGATGATTTTGGGCGTCCATATGTTGAGTAAGTTTTCTTATCTTACATTTCTTTTGTTTGTTTTTTTGATACTGTTTAGTCTAATTCGGTTTTGATGTTTGCTTCAGCTTGCGGAGATACAGTGGTTAATAAGCTCGAGATGGAGGGTCTAATTGACGTTGTACTATGCTGACTGTGAATGTTTCTCTAGAGTGCTTTGTATAGCACTTGTTCTGAAAGGTTTAGTTTACTCTTCCTGGATTAATTATAAATGCCGAGGCTAGGCAGAATGATTGACGTTTGTGCCAGTCATTCATTGACGTTTGTGTACAATGTGTTCAATTTTATTGGCTTTGTCCTAGATAGAGGCTTTGTATTGAGGCCCGCAACGATTTTGCCAAAAGTCCAATGACCTATCTCCTTTTGCGTTCACACTTACTTGCAAGCCAAAAAACCCAGAAACAGGAAAAACCCAGAATGTGAACGCGGAATGGAAAAACCTAGTAAGGTGTTGACGTCGGCAAGTTTATGGGCAGAGAAACCTCGCAGAAGCGCTCCTTTTCGGATCTCCATCGCCATAGCTGTAGACAGGCGCGGCCTCTCCACACACCGTGGGTACTTCTTGCGGCTCTCTCTCCTTCACCGTCATGTTCTCCTCGTCGTGCTCTACAACGTGTGATCTTTTTCATTATTTCCTGTGGGGTATCCTGGCCGTGGAGGCGATGAGAATGGGGGGCTCATCTTAGGGTTTGGTGGTGGGCTTGCTGCAGGTGCCTACAAGTACATCGAGGAGCTGTGGCAGAAGAAGCAGTCTGATGTGCTGGGGTTCTTCCTGCGTATGTGTTGCTGGGAGTTCCGCCAGCTCCCCGGCATTGTGCGCGTCCATCGCCCCAGCCGCCCTGACAAGGCTCGTCGCCTCGGGTACAAGGCGAAGCAGGTTAGTTTGTGGATGATCTCTTGGATACCTGTTTCTTTTAGTGCTAGGAAATGTACTCCAGCTTGATTTGTGGTTTGAGTGTCGGTAATGGGTTAAGCTATTTTGCTGATTTTGGTTTCTATTTCTGCAGTTAGGAGCTAACGCTATCTTGGCAGTCTCACTCGCTGTTTGCAAGGCTGGGGCTGGGGTTCTCAAACTCCCACTTTACCAGGTTAGTTCGTGGTCATTGCTATAGCACTTTTTGTTGCTCATGTGAATCTGTCATATATGTTTATAACGATTAACCTTAGTGGTCTTTACAGATAGAGACTTTAATTTAATTTGATCCAACATGTTTTTTCTCTTGATAATGCACTCAAAAGAACATTGTGAAACTTTCTTGCTGAACAATGTTTTCTCTGATTTATCCTCGATGTCTGCAGTCTTTGATAGAGCTTAGTCGTACGCAAGATGAGGAGGTTGGTGATGGAAAGACATCGGTGATCATTCTAGGTTTTTTTCACTTCTTTCGAATTGTGTATGGCTTGATTACTGCCGTCTTTGTTCACATTTTGTAAATGGTTATGCCATTGGAAAACATATATTTTTAGAATTTGCTAGCGATCAGTCCGTTTTTTGTCCAGTTATGTTTGAAGATGCGTCGAGGGTTTTTAGTCTTGTTGCTGTCAAGTACTTCTAGTTCGGTATGTAACTTTTTCTTGGCAGCTGGCGAGATGCTTTACGTTGCCGAGCAGTTCTGTTAGGCAGTTCCTCCCAACTGTTATTTGCCGAGGTTGGTTCACTTAGATTAGTCATTTCTGAACTTTTTGCATGTGGTACAGAAAGTCCTTGGTCGTAACAAACAATTTAATAGAAAGTCCTTGGTTGTGATTCGGTTCCTAAATTGTAATGTACCTCACATTTGTGTGCAGCATATTTTTGAAGGCGTTGGAGGATGCAGTGGCTGCTTCTGAATTCGACGACGAGAAGGACAAGCTTCACGACTTGAAGTTCAAGGAAGATGTAAGTGAAGTTTCTGTTCCGATAACATTTGAATAAACCCGGACATCCTTGGCAATGAACGAAAGTTTCTTCGATTTTGATTTGCAAACCTACTGAGCCAAGAAGTTTATGCGAGTAACTCTTTGACTGTTTAGAAAGAACGGGAGTCTTCATGTTCTTTGTTTTTTATTTTGGTTTTGTATGATGTACTGTTGGTGTCTAGAATGAAGTGCGGTGACGTTGGGCTTGTCACAGACTACAGTTGTTTTAGATCTTGTCCTTGGAATGGTCTTGGTGCTTTGCATTCTGGATTTCATGGTTCTTTCAAGGGTGTTCAAATTAGAATCTGATAAGTGGTCCTTGGCTTTGTCTATTGCAGTGATTGTCGGATAATTTGAGCCATTTTTGTGTGCTGTACTTGAATTCAAGGTTTGGTTTATAGACGAACAATACTTTGCGCAGTCTAAGGTATTTGGTTTCTGCATGTTATTAGAAACTTGTTGAGAATTACGGTTGCGGATGTTTGCACTGTTTTGTTTGCTTCAACAATACTCTTGAAAACTTTTTTTCCAAAAAATGAGATTAGGATTTGAACAAAGATTAAAACACCATAATTGTGGTCGGATTCTGAAGTTTGTGTATTGTTGAACATTTTTTCCAAGAAATGAGATTAGGATTTGAACAAAGATTAAAACACCATAATTGTGGTCTGATTCTGAAGTTTGGTTCACAAGCTTTCGATGTTCACAAGCTTTCGATGTTCACAAGCTTTCGATGTTCACAAGCTTTCGATGTTCACAAGCTTTTGATGTTCACAAGCTTTTGATGTTCACAAGCTTTCGATGTTCACAAGCTTTCGATGTCAACTCCATCTGATTTTACATGTCAAATTTGTAGGTTAAAAGCTCGGCAAGATGGATCCAGCTCAGACCTCAAACCAGGGTAGGATTGGGTTTGAGCAACATGGAGGGTCTAAGATTTCTGGTAACATGCTTTCAAGGACTTCCTTCAGATATGTCCTTCAAATTGCTCAAATTACTCAAATTACTCAAATTACTCAAATTACTCAAATTACTCAAATTACTCAAATTACTCAAATCACTCAAATCACTCAAATCACTCAAATCATTCAAATCACTCAAATTACTCAAATTACTCAAATTATTCAGCTTACTCAAAAACATGATCTCAAAAACATGAACTCTAAAGCATGATCTCAAAAACATGAACTTAAAAGCATGATCTCAAAAATATGAATTCAAAAGGATGATCTCAAAAACATGAACTCAAAAGCATGATCTCAATAACATGAACTTAAAAGCATGAACTCGAAAGCATGATCTCAAAAACACAAATTACTCAAATTACTCAAAAGCATGATTTCAAAAATATGAACTCAAAAGAAGGAATTGAAAAGCATGATCTCAAAACCCTGGGCTCAAAAGTGTATTCAATTTCAACAACTTTTCTCATCATCTCAAAAGCATTCTCCAAATTTCTCAAATCATTCTAATTTCCTCAAAGGCAATTTCAAAGGTATTTATTTCAAAATTTGTTTATCCAAAAGTATATTATCAAATGTTTATAATGAAAGGCATTCATTCAAAAAACTGTAGATACAAAATACATTCTCCAAAAATTATTCAAGGATAAGTATTTGTTTGAAGGTCATTTAAGTATAACCTACTTTTTCAAAAATTGTTATTTTGAGAAGATTAGTATATATTTATGGTATGAATAAATATTTAACATTCAATGATTTCACAACTAGAGAATTGTTGATTTTTTGTATGATGTTTAATGGTTCAATAATGTCATAACATTTGATATGATTTTGTCATATAGAAAGGTTCATTTTTTTAAAGGTTGTTTATTATACTTAATATAATTCAAATTTCAACAACATGCAAATTGGATTATAAAAGTTATGAGTTATTTATAAATGTAGCAACTACCAAATAGACATTTTATATAATTTTGTATTAATCATGTATTTCATTCTATCTCATTTTGATTTTAAAGACAGAGCCTGTACGGTCTTACCGATTTTCTTGTTTTATTATTTTTTTAATAATTTTTTTGCACAGATTTGTGCATAGTGAGCAACACTTTGTAGGATAGCAATGACTTTGTGACAGTGCATTGGTATTTATTCATTAGATGTTTTGGTACATGTATAAATCAGCTTTTGAAGATTCATCTTTCATAATGTTGAATTTGATTCCATTTGCAAAGTAATTGTACTGTCTCTTGGAGATTTTGAAGATTCTCATTGCATTAACTGAGACAAAGTCCATTTCGCAATGACGTGAATGTATCTTAGATTTCACAAGATAGTGGTGAGTGTATATAGCATCTGCAGATTGTAGTGATTGTCTTCTGTTTTGGATTCTCAGATTATAAATAACTAATTTGAGGTGTTGTGGTGTTATGTTGTTGCAGGTATAATGAACGAACGTCCAAGGCTTACGGTATATCTCTCAACCGTTGTCAAGAAGAGGACTTCAGGCCTCCAGTTCGTGTCTATCACGATGATGTGGTGGAGATGTTTAGAGTTTATTCTATGCACCTTGCTGACAACATGAAGGATGGGAATTTATTCCTTGCGCCAATTCAGCGTCATCCCACTCATAGCAATGTTTGGTACAAACATAGTAATTTTGGTAAAGCTAAGCTTGGCAAATGGCTTCAGAGGCCGGAATTGATGGCGATGTGACAAATAAGAGTGGGAGACGCTCTGGAATAACACGAATGGCACTGAAAGATACTCCTCCGGATGTTATGTGCCAGATTACTGGTCACAGAAGCGCTTCCTCTCTTGATAGGTAAATGTTCTACTATTTCTTTTTATTCAATCTTTTATTTTCTTTTATTCAGTTTCTATTATATTCTAATGAATTAACTTAAAGTTCTAATATTATTGTGGTTTCAATGTAGGTACGATGATACGCTCTTGTTGAAAAGAGAAGCTGCGATGAGGGCAATTGCACCCCCATCTGATCTGGGCAATGGCTCTAATCATCAGTTGAAGGAACAAGTATTTGCAGAAATATCTCAGCTTTTGTTGGAGGCAGCTCCAATAATGCAAGGAGTTTTCTTCTGATAATGCTTCAGTCAAGATGATAGTCTTGCTCTCGTAGCTTTTCAACCTGCTAGCGTTGATTCTCCATTGCCTGGTTACCTCAAATATGGCGATGAAAATTTGATTAGACCATTTGTGTGTGTGGCTCAAATCAAGTACTTGCTTTTTGGAAGCCTTTAGCTCCGATTGTCTGTCCTCTAGGCCTCAGTGGCCATTGACTATTTCTAAAATCGTAGAGCCATCTCTGAATGATTCATTTCCGAATTCTGCTTGTCCTTCGATGGATACTGTGCCGGGTCCATATGGGCTGCATCCTCGACCTTACGGTTTAAGTCCTAGGCCGCATGCTGCAAATGCCAGACCGTGTTCTACAAATGCCAGATCATTTGTTGCAAATGTCTGACCTTATGCTACAAATTCTAGGCCGTATGGTGCTAATCCCAGACCGTATACAGCTAATCTGCGGCCAAATGGTCCTTGCAGTGATGGGCCTTTTGGTTCATATGCCTTATCCTACTCTGCGAGTGCTCCATTCTACTCTTCGAGTGCTCCTTATGCTCCACCGTATGCTCCAAGCGTACCATCTGTTCCCAATTATGTTGAATCTGGACCTATAGGCGGTTCAAATTTTGTGGACTTAATTGAGCCTTGTTTTGATATTACCCAAGAGCCTCATGTGTCTTGTTGTGTTTCTGCATGTGCGGTTCACTGTCTTGGTAATGGTAACCCTGTGGAACAAATTAACCCTGTTTGGTGTTCCATTGGCCCTTAGAGAAAGGTTAGACCAATCTACAAAGCCGTACCTAAAAAGTGCCCCCTCAGTACGCCCGAACTCCAGATCAAGTGCTCCGAGATGTGGTATTTCTGCCCACTGGTTCTGAAAGGCAGTCTTATGTCCCTGCTGCTAATTCACATAATGTTTCTAGTTCTTCTGGTATTTCTAGCGAGTTCGCATACGATGTAGAGTTGGATAAATTTTTGACTGATTTCGACTTAGAGTTGTTTGAGCGTGGGAGCTTGTTAGTAGGAATACATGTGAAAGTAGAGCTCGGAAGGAGAATACGGAGTGTGAAGGTCTTGATGCGGTTGTGCGACCATTCACATCAGGAGGAGGAACTGTTCCTGCGGTTCAGCCCCCAGTTTCGGAGATGCGCCCAGTAGCATCTCCATTTAGCAGTGTTACACATTTCATTCAGATCAATAATAGAATGGAGGTAGACTACGAGAAGTTTATTAGGGGTCTACTGAATTTGAACAATCAAAATTGATTCGTGACTGTGCTTTCCTCTTCGTTGTAGAAAGAAATGAATAATTGCATTAGGAGGTTTTACTGCAAGTCACGGTAGATCTTGTTATACTTTCTATAAATAAAACATAACAAGTTTACTGGTTACATCTACTGTTTATTGTGTGTTGTGTGTACTTGTTTGTTTAGTGACTGGTCTGAGTGTTTATTTTTTTGTTTGCTTGAATTGATTAGCAGGGTTTTATTTGATTAGCAAGGTTATGTTTGTTTGTTTTATTTGAATTTATTATACCTTTGAATTGCTTGCGATGGTTGTTGTGAATGTTCTAGTTGCTGCTTCCATTGTGTAAATTTTTCAAGAATTCCCTGTGTGCAGTTTTGCGAAGGTTACCGAATACGTGTTTGTATTTTTTAAATTATTTTTTATTCAGTGTGTTAGTTGAAACTGTGGATGACTGTTTGTACTCAATTCTCGTTGACTTGTTTTATAATCACATGGATCTAATGGATGATAATTTGCTTTTCATCTCATTACTTCGTAGCTTTTCATTCAACATTGAAATGTACAGCAAGGTTACAATCCGGAAATTCCGCGGAGCAGCAGGTTACTGCTGATAACCCTACTGCTTTCAACAAATTAGAATTGGCCACAATAGCTTTCTTGAACCCCCAGTCGGTTACAAGATTCCATGCTGTTAGCGTAGATAGAAGTCGCAAAGAATTTATCAAACGGGTCGAGATTGAACCAGCAGCAATGTCAATGGCTAGATGAGGACCCCCTTTACAAGTCTGCAAGGTCCCCAGGTTGTACTACCTATGCTCAGAGTCTGTAGCTCCTGTAATCAAGAAAAACCTGTTAGCTCGTCTAAGAGTTGTGTATGAAGATTTTGAAAGAACTAGCAAAGGAAACAAAAGTGTTGGAGAGCTAGCGGGAGAGATTTTGGCATCAATTGGACCATAAATAACTTCAAGATCCCCAATGAAAGTGATGAAAGTTAAAAGAAAAAGGTAGATAATGCATTATTGAAGATTAATGCCTAGCAATGTGGAGTTGGGCACGGTTTTCTTGATGCCAAATGACGTTACTTAGGTATGTGTCTGCATGTCCACAATCCTTGGAATCCCTCCGTAGAGATTCTTGATTGCGATAGAAGGAAGGAAGAGCTCCAAAATCCGCATTGAAAGCTTCAATATTTGAAGGATGTCAGCGAGTAAAAGGAAAAGGAGATTTTGGCTAACAAGGAGTTGGAGAAAACTTTAAAAGACCATATTCTGAGAGCGTTGGATGACTAAGACCGAGAGAAGCAAGTCTTGGAGACCAAATTGGATCAATGGAGCTGGTCCCCGTTGTTTTGCGCGTAGCTTTCTAATTCTCTTCCTAATGCGCAACCTAAGCCTTGCAAGCATACATTGGAGGAACTACGTGAAATAATTGAATTCATGGAACTTTTTGTGTCTAAAGAAATGCCATCTGTTTGTGCATTGAAACTATTTTGAGTGACTCCCAACATGTACTCCTTTCGCATTCTACAAGTAGAATGACGGAGCAGGGTGCTCTTGATAGCCATTAATATACTCGAAAGCCTAAACTTAACTCTAAATTTGGCCATTTGTATAGAGGAGGTGGTCAAATTTGGATGGATGTGGTTTCTAAGTTTTGGGGCTATCAAATTTGAGCCAAATTTGATCAATGCAATAGATGAGTTGTTTCTTTGGTGATTGATGGCCTAAGTCCTCATAATGTCTTGCAAAAGGTCAAATCCTTCCTTACAAGAATAGGTTGGACGATTGTTTGAGATATATGAAGGGCAACTCTACGGTCAACAAAAATGGCCAAGAGATAGGTTAGTAGTGCGAAGGCTAATTTTTGCACTTCAAACAATGTTGCAACGAGGGCACGTTATGTGCTTCATAATCCTTTCTATTTGTCCATTCGTGTATAAGTTGCTTTCCCGTGCCAAACAATAAAAGTATAAAACCATTCTTGATGCATACTTGACTTTACATCACCTTCATGGAATTATTATCTGGAGAAAATTTGTTCTCAAGAACCTCTACCAACACTACAAAAAGAACCGCTACATTGAGAGTTATACTGCACGATATCAAATGTAGTGCGTGCAGACGAGTTTACCACAAATACAAAAAATATTTTTCAAAGCTCACATGATACGTAATAAGGTGTGCCCACGGTTTCATCATTTGATCGATATAGTCATTTTTGTACTACGCCACCAATAGTGCACTAGATGACATAGAACATCCTCTAAAATTTTCTAGTAAACTATTGCATGCTCTCTTACAAAAATTTGTGATTTATGATGACATCAACATTGGTTAGTCAATATTGGGAATGAAAACTCAAGTAAAGCCAATGAAGGATCTGATGGCTCTAGCCAAGCAGATCCTGCAAACAATGCATGCAATACTAAGTTGGAGTTGGTGCTGGCGTATGAAGTTTTAGGTTCTAAGCAAGAGGAGTTGATGCTATGTGCCAATACAAAGGATGGCTTGCTAGGTCCTAATGAACTTAGTGCTCCACATACACTGGGTACACGGGATAATGATGTTGTGCTAGTATCAAGCGAGGTCAAGTCTTTGCAAACTTTTTTCGGATTAAATTACCATGATAAGAGCCACCGTAACAATGTTAAGTCTAGCATGAGAGATTGCAAAATTTTGGACAAATACATTAGAAATCCGCAAGTACGGACCTTGGCAAAAGGATACAAAGGGGGTCTCTAGAAAAGCCATGATACAATGAATATACTACAATGAGATCAAGAAACGAGCTACGGTATACTTTCTTCAACCGCATTGCATATGGTCACAGGAATATTATTTTGAGTGCCCTTTCCGAGCGTTATTAGGCTAAAGTTCTCTGCACACACATTTTGCACGGCAAGACATACCACTAAGTTCTCTATGAAGAGGAAACGAGCACTACAACATTCCACTATAAGAAAACCCCGTTTTTGGTGATGTCTTCTCCAGACCCAAGGTCACTTCGGTAATGTCTTCAAGACAGCACAAATGTCTAGCAAGGCAAAAGGATGTCTTCCACGTCTTTTGGGTACTGTAGCAAATTGGTTGGCATGAAGACAGCCGTGTCTTTTAGAAGACACAAAGATGTCTGCGGGGATGTGGATGTCTTTGCGGATGTCTTCTCGGACATCTCCGAAGACGTTGAAGTGCCACGTTGGCAAAAGATTCCGGTTCGACCAAGATAAAATTTCTAAAAGGCACTATTATGTGGGGTGTAATGCAGCCCAGATGTCAAAACTCAGCATAATGGGCAGCGGTTTCCATGAGCAAAGGAAAAAATGCTTCATCCAAAAAAATATCATTTTCTTTTCTATTCATTATAAAAGTTTTATTTATTTATTAGAAATTTGAAATAGTAATGTTATAAATCTAAAATGATAAAACATATATTTTTCAGAATAAGTTAGTAATAAATATTATCAGAATATTATACTAAAATAAAAAGTTCTTAATTATTAAATGAAAAAAAAGAAGCTGAAAAATAATTTAATATTATTAAATTACTAAAATAGAAATGTTGCAAAAATTAGCATTTTATAATAAAAGTCAATTTCCAATATTGAAAAATTGAATAAACACGTGGACATATTGTTCACCTAATAATTTAGAAGTCCTTTTTTACATGGCATGGAAAACTCCACGTCGGACGAGCTGATACATCATAAAATGTTGAGGTGGATGTCTTTGGAGACATGACTAACTTCTACTATAATAATAAGAGGATGTCTTCATAGACGTCCTGGAAGATGTCCATCGGGACGTTTACCGAGGCATCCTTGTAGACGTCGTCATAGACATCGCCTATTTGGAACGCTAGTCGGCATACCAATAGCTGACTCTGTCACTGCTCCTCCTAGATTTCAGCATTGTCGACTGTGTTTGTTTAGGCTGTAACATAGGCCTTCATTTTTCCAAGTATTTAGAGTTTAGAGGTAGAGTTTTAGTGTGTAGACTACCTTTATACGTTAGAATGTTAGAGTTTAGAATGTCGAGGTTAGAGTTTGAGGGTGTATAGTTTAGATTTTAAAGTTTTAAAGTTTTAGAATGTTAGAGTTTAGAGTGTAGAGGTTAGAGTTTTATAGTGTAGAGTTAAGAGGTTAGAAGTTAGAGTTTACAATGTAGAGGCAATAAAGATGAAATGAAAAAGAGGCATGCAAGTAGGTGAGTGATTGTACAATATAATACAAGCCCAAAATTCAAGTGACCTAGTGTAGGAGGTATGAGTAGCACAAGAAATATGGAAGACATTCGGTCAGACGCGTTGACGTTTCCATGAGAGTCTAAGATGTTCGGTAGAACATTCGAGGAGACGTCATGTCACATGATGCAACCTGTATTGCACTTTGTGGGGCATGTTGAACGTTCACATAGTGTTGTATTTAGGGCTAATTGTTTATGGAATTTAGGATGTAAAACATGCATATATAGGTCGTCCCACTAACAAGATTTATAGCACTTTTCATCTTATTCGAATCCCTTATTTAAGCGCATGCATTGTTGGCTTGTTGAAAATGTGCAGTGTCAAAGATGCTAACAACTGTACAAGAGTAGCGACAACAAGCCATGGAAGTGGAGGAACTTAAAGTTGTGGGTGGGTAGTGCATCGCTGATGCCAATAGAAGTATTTTTTTGTTGCAATGTTTTGTTTTTTATATCACAAACAATAGAGCTGTGACAACTAATTTGTGATATGACCTAGTGTAATGAGCCTGCAATGCAAATACTTACTCATGACAAGCAACCATCAGTCTTGTGGACATTTTGAACACTGCGTATTGCAATGCATGTAGGTGTCTCCGAATGCTATGTGAAATGTATTGGAAATCATCTCAAACAGGAAGGGAAGACATTCTTCTGGTCACTCGTGATGTCATAGTCGATGTTTGAATGGTCATTGGAGCATGCTTTGGAAGACATCTACGTGTAGTTTTTGATGTCTTGTACGACATCCTATACAAGTGGTCAAAGATGTTTTCTAAGACAATTGTGCAATTAGGTCCTCTCAAACATCTTTTCAAATGTCACATCAAAAATCATCTGTAGCATCCTGTTAAACATCTTCTGAAATGTCATATAAAACATCATCTCTAGCATCCTCGCAAACATCTTCTCTAACGACATAGCAAACATCATCTTGAACATCCACCTGAACATCCTCCTAAACATCCCCTAAGACATCCTCTAAAACATCCTCCAATACTTCACTAGAGCAATACCATGTCTCAAGCAATGTCTCCGCAAACGCTACTTGAGTTGAAAAGACATCACTTATGACATCCTTGAAGACATAGTGGATGTTTGCCTAGACATCTAGGATGTCTTGTGTGATGTCTATCCGGAACATATGTTGAGCATATAAACCCTCCAAAAGATGCTAACATGGATGCCACATCATATTCCTAGATCCACATTGGATTTCAGCGATGCCACATAAGATTTTGTGAGACCACAAAAAAGTCTACATCAGGATGAAATTCATTGCCATGTGGCACTACCCGTTCACTTGGCGCTGATGTGTCTTTGACGTGGCTCCCACGTGGTTATTTCTAAAAATTAGCTCCAGACGTCTTAGATATAGAGACGTATTTGTGACTTTTGAGATGTCTCCTTAGACATCAGCCTTGTTTGAGATGTCAGTGCGCCTTTTAGACATCACCGTGGATGTCTTTGCGTGTTTGGACACATTATGGAAGACATGACAAAATTGGGGTTTTCTTATAGTGATTTGTTTATACATGGCTTGCTAATGATTGCATGATTTAATAGAAATGCAAGTGTCAGGCACAATTTCATAGGTTGCAAATGTTTACGATTGAAAGATTCAATTTGTGCAATAGTCACCTTCACTCTAATCTTGTGTGTCTATCTTCTTTTGAAAAGCACTCGGTATGCAATGTCTGCCTCTGACATTGGACGGTATAGCAAAAGAAGGTGTTCTTGTCAAGACATGATTTTTGTATTTCATCTTTGAAGGAGGGAGCAAGACTATATATCTTGCAGACATATCGAACATCGATTTACCATCTGAATTATTTAGATTTCCCTCTTGTGAATTTTTTAAGCTTTTATTTTTGTGACCGCCTGCCCTCAAAAATATTATCATATAATTTCGTGTTTTCTAATGAGTTGGCCATAACCATCAAAACCACTCCAACATTCACGCACTACAGCATTTTTTTCAAGAAGAAATCTAAAGTCCACGCCTTTAAGGGCACAGCCATCATCAGCATTGTCCACTTTTAACACTAGAGTTTAGCCATTCTATCAAAAGAAGGCTTCTTAAAGATTGATACATGCAAGAGTGAAAAGCTACACGGGGATTGATACATGCACGAGTGAAAAGCTAGACGTAGTGCAGTTTTGGCAAAACAATTGTGTATTGTTGGGACCTAGGAGTACGAATATGTACTTCTTGTACACTATCACTGTCGATCCTAGGCGTTGATTGGATTTCTCGGCGGCTGGGTTTTGTGATTAAGATCAGCCAATGGCGATGGCCAAAACTGACACAAAAGGATTTTTTGTGATCTGGGAAGCCCATGATCTAGCTCGACGGAAGTTGGCGCTGGCCAAATTTAAAGACTGTGGCTTGGCGGGAGGGGAGTTCGAGCCTTGGTGGTGGAATCAGATTTGAATGGGGTTGTGAGCATCCTAGATTTTCCATACTAGGTGTCACTATACAGTTATCCTACAGAATCATCCCCCGCATAAATGTATTTTCATCCTACTTCTAAAAACAATGGATTCAATAAACATCTTAGAGCTATGGATAAGTGACACCTTCACTATTTTTTCTGAGATGAATTTGGGATGAAAAATATTTTGGTAGAGTGATTGGATTTAAAAAGTATTATGGAGATAAGAATAGATATAATTAAATTAGAATAATGTAATGTAATGTAAATGAATTTTGAAAAGGAATTTGGGGATCAATATGGACATTCTATTGTGATATTTAGTAACGTAGTAAATGTCTTAGTTATTAGTGATACAGGAAAAGGCATTCTAAAGAATTATATGAAGCAATTTCAAAATTCTATATTTGTATTAATATTCTATATTTGTATAATTAGTTATTTTCTATACGTGAGGTATATATGACAAGAAGAGGGAAAGATCAAAAATTAAGTGCATGATTAATTGAAGCATTTTATTGTTTACACTTTATGCTAAAAAAATGCATTTAAAAAAACTATATTCATCAATATGAAAAAAAACTATATTCACCAAACTATATTCATCTACATAAGGGGTTGGAAAAAAAAAAAGATAAATATAAAAGACCAAAAAAAACAATAAGCTAACAAAATCAAATATATAGGGGTTTGATTTTTTTTTAAAAAGAAAAAAAAAAAACAAATAGAAAAAACTATCAAAATGAAATACATAGGGGGTTGAATTTTTTAAAAATAGATAAATAAAAAAAACCCGAGTATGCTATCAAAGGCAAATACGAAAGGAGTTGAAAAGAAATGAAGAAATAAAATTAGATAAAGTAAGATGAATTGAAAAATAAGCTATCAAAATGAAATACACAAGGGGTAGAATGAAAAAAAAAAAAAAAAAACATTTAAATATAGAAATACAAATACAAATAGGAAAAGCCATTAAAATCAAGTACATAAGGGGTTGGAAATTAATTTTAAAATGATGAAAAGAATAAGCTATCAAAATCAAATATATAAGTAGTTGAATAAAGAATAAAAAATAAATAAAAATGCTTCCACACCTTTTTGTCTTTTTTTCCAATGAATAATGATACCTTTATATTTTTTGGAAATAAGTGGACATGGCTAACATGTATCATTTAGAAGTAAGGAAGCTATGGTATTTTTAGAAATTAAATAAGTCATGTAGAATGTCAACTTTGGGCATTAAAAAATGAGGCAATGAAATATTTGACCCTTCGTGCTATAACTAAATGTATATACAACTTTGTTATTTTATATCTAAGACCTATTATTTGAAAAAAAATTAGATAAGTTATTTGTAGTTTTATGTGGAAGGTTTTGCCACGTTTACATTTTTTAATTGAGGGGTTTGAAGTTGACTTGGACAAAGGATTAGTGGATATAATTGCACTCTCTACAAAATTTACTTTGAAGTATCTTTAGGCAAGGAAATTTCCTCAGTGAACATCTAGTTTTTTTCTTTCTGAAGTATTCTTTATTAACGTTTCGTTTCTTTCATTTTTGAATTTTTTTTTTTGTTTTCCTTATCTTCTTTCATTATCGATATTTTAGATTATTTCCTTTCTGTTCACTCATCTTTATTTTATTAATTTATTAATTTTTTTTCCTTCTCTTCTCTTCTATCATTACTCATTTATTTCTTTTCAAATTTATTTTTCTTCGGTTCCCTCTTCTTATTGTTTATTTTTTAATTTTTAATTTTTTTTTGGACGAAGGATGCTATGAATCATTGATGAATTTGGAGATCAAATTGAAAGAACATTCTAAGGTACTTTACTTACATGTCAAAGATGGCGCTAAGTGAAGGACATAGCTTTGTGACTGATGTGGACGCCTTAATACCGCACCCAATGTTTAAGAACTTGTGACCGGAGGTTACTATCCGAGTTACTCATGGACGCAACCAGTGATCACCGGTAACCAAGGATCCTCTCAGCATTGGTGACTGGTGACCGCAGGTAACCATCGTCTCGCACCTCGCCTCGGGGAAAGGCTGTGCAGAGTCCCCAGGGGTTTTGCAACGTTGGTCTGCGCTTGGTGTGTGCGCGGGGAGGCTCGGTGTGGGCGGAGAAGCTCGGTGTAGGGGGAGATGAGAGATGTGTGGGGTGAGGGGAGAGATGTGTGGGGTGAGGGAACAACTCGTAATTTTTGGGGCCATTGCGCTGGGTGTGAGCGCCGGCATTGCTATTGAGAGTTGAATTGGAGTTGTGGGCTAGAAGTGTGCCCCGAGAGGTAGGTTTAGCATGGATCAATCCATGAGCGGGAGGTCAGGGAGCGCAGCCAGTGCTCGTGCCGGGAGAAGCGGTTCGGTGAGGGCGAGAGGGAGGCAGGGCGAGTGTAGTGACAAAGAGGGCGAGTTGCGGTCCCGCGCAAGAAGGCGAGGTTGGCGGTGAAAGGAGGCGGAGCAGGCGACAGTACTAGGGACAATGTAGCGCCGAAGAAGGGAGCAGCGACTACATCGGAGCCCTGTGAGAGAGGAGGAGCTATTGTGAGGGGCGAAGGAGGGGGAGCTCTTCATGAAGTCGGGGGAGCTTCAAAGGCTAGCGCGAAGAAGAGGGGGAAGTCCGTGGGGAGGTATGAGCGAGCTATCAACAGCGTAGAAGATGTAGACGAGGAGATCGCAAGGTTGAAGAAGCCACCAAGAGAGCTGAAGAGACGGAATTTCGAGGAGGAATTTAGGCTCCCGAACGAAGGGGAAAATCCGCATCACTTTCGGAGGAGTAGTGTTCCCGCTGATTTGTTGCGGAAATTGTTCGGGAAACCGTATGGAGATGGTGACGCAGCGGCTTTTACTGGCACGATTGTGACAAGGTTGAGGTCGTCGATAGAGTTACGTACCTGCATCCGATTCTCTACCAACATGGAGAAGGAGAGACCCCCAACCTCATCACGGTGCGGTTTGCTGAGGGGTTAACTCTTGAGTATGAGGTGGATGGGGGCCGCGTCAATTGATGCGCGTTTGGAGAAGAGACAAACAAGCAACAGAGAAGTCCCTATCAACTGGATCAGTTAAGCTGGATGAGCTCCGCAAGAAGATCGCAGAGTACAAGACTGTGGAGGGGAAGGGAAGGATTGACGTGGGAGGGAACGAATGGCAGGGAATCAAGGTCCAAGGCGTTTCAAGGTGAAGATGGAGCAGGGCAGCTATGGAAGGGAGCAGGCCACGCGGAAGGTGGGGGAGGGAGCAAGGTGGTCTGAGAGAACAGTGCGGAGTGGAGGAAGGCTTCGCTATGGTGAGGGGGATGGTGGGCTTGAGTCTGCAAGGGAGTCGGGGATTTGTTTGTAGGAGGACGTTGCAGCTGGAGGGAGGGGTACAGAGCTGAAGAAGGGAGTAGCTTTGGAGCGGCTGCAAGTTGTTGAAGGTCTGATGGCAGCGATACACTTGGAGCTGAAGCACAAGCAAGAGGAGAAGAAGAAGGTGGCACAGAGGCTTGATGGCACGGTTTGGAGGAGCACAGTCGGAATGGGTGTAGGGACTCTGAAGAAGCAAGAAGAATAGAAGGCAGCGCTGATCAAGGCACTAGAGGAGGAAGGGGCCAATGTCTACAAGGAGAAAATCAAAATGGAGGGAATTTAAGAACAATTAGCGGATGAGGATGTGAAGGCTGCATCTGCGAGGGAAGAGCTAAAATCCGCGGAAGCTGAGATCCAATTGCTGACAAGGGGGTTAGAAACCGGACATCTACAGTTCGACGCTCTTGTAGCAGAGAAAATTGCCCTCAAACAGGGAAGGAGTGGTGCTAATTTCAGCCCCCATTCAATGGTATATGCACTTGGAGATCCGGCTACAGTAGAGTTTGATGTCACCGATGAGAGCAAGTTCATTCGAATTAGTGCTTGTAGCTTGTGCAATTTTCTATTTCCTCATAATGATATAGTTGTTAGCTCTTGTATGGATCTGTACCATCCCTACTGTGCTTCGGTGTTGTATGTACGAAGTTGTAAGTGTGTGGCAAAAGGGTGCGGAGAGTTGTCCTATCCAGACTGGCATAGGAGCTTCGGTTGGGGGGAGCCATCTGCAAAGCTACTAGAGAGGGCGTTGATGTTGCGATTGGCTGAGGAGAGAAGAAGATTGCTGCAAGAGAGAACCGACCAAGCTAGGGCGCTGGTGCCCTTGGATGGTATGTTTACTTGACTTCCGATCTTCGGCATTCACAGTATGTAACCTTCATAGCGGGCCATTGCTTTCTGATGCTTTGCGGTTTAGGGTGTTCTGGACTACAAGTTCTTTTGTGGTCTCTAAGTGCCTACTATCCCCAGAGTTATGTGTACATGGCCTCGGTTACTAGTTTGAGTAGTCTCAAATTGTCTATTGGTACATAGTGTAACTTATGGAATGAAACAGTAGGTAAACCCGGGAGTCTACTCTGTAGGAAATATTGGAAAATTTGGTAATGTACCTTCTCACTTGTACTTGTGAATCTTGTCATGTCCATTTGAGTCTGCAAGTGCCTTAGTGATCTTTGAGTTGTGGTAGTTTGTCCTCAGATGTATGGTTAATACAAGGTTGGCTTTTAAGAAGGGTACACAGAGTTCTCTAGTAGTACTAAACTTGCATTCTGAAATTACAATGTGTACATAAACTGCAACGGAAGAGTTAAGGGTTGAATTGGGGTCATGGGGAGTATGTGGACACGAGATGTCTTAATGTACTAGCCTAGAAGAAAGTGTATTCCAAGGGTGTACTTCGATGTGATCCACAGATTAGTGTACATTGCAAAGTACGTTTCGGTTTAAAGTAGGAATTACAATTTTCTCTTTGTACAGAGTGTTTAGTATTTAGGTACATGCAACAGACTACAACAAGTACTTTGTGTACTCCAGATCCAAAGTCTGGGTTAAAAATATACTAACTTCCCTTGTACTCATTGAACACTGTACTTGACGGAGCTACAACAGGTATTTCTTGTCTTCTATCCACTTTGTACTAAAAGTTGTCTAGGTTTGTCACTAATCCAGTAGGGTTTAGGGAGTATAGTAAATACTCTGGCTTAGTACAAAAGCTCCATTAGTGTAGTTCTAATAGGTAGACGTAGTACTAGTTCATTAGTACATAATAGAGTGCTTGTGTATTTTAGTACATTGTTTACATCTTCTATATTGTCTAATGTTGTGTGTTATGGCAGGCTCCAGCTTGAGGTTTGCACCACCTCCTTTAGTGTTGGGCAATTCAAGTCGCGGCGTGGAGGGAGAGAGAAGTCAGCCAGATTGGTCTACAAGGGAATGTGAGGGATACAGGAAGGCAGCGACTTTGATGGCAAAGATAGCGCGGTCACTTGAGAGGCGAGAAAGAAGTGAAGTGAAGCCGGTTGAGGCAGTGGTGATGGAGGCCTTGACAGGTGGAAATCCTTTGAAGGGATCAGAAATTGATTTGGAGTATGGGGAAGATTCTTCGGAGGATGAAGAAGAGATAAAGATGTCAAGAGACCATTCCAGCTCTAGCACGACGAATTCAGGTACTAACGACAAGGACGACGTAGATTCCGAGGAGGCAGCGAGGGATGGTGAGGATGGAGGTTGTGACGACGGTGATCAAATTGAGCAACCCGTCTTGGTAGCGAGCTCAGCCTAGCCTAGAGACACTCTTACGGCACCATCTCCAGTGGATGGCATTGAGTGTTTCAAGGTTGTCTAGACCGGCGGTGCAGCGGGAGGAGGCGTGCAGATACTGGTAGGAGACGGCGAGCCAGAGGGAGGAGATGATACATTGGCAAGAGGAGGGGGCAGCAGCCAAGGGAAAGAGAGGGAAGCAGGCCAACAAGAAGAGGGGGAAGCAGACAGGGGGGGGGGGGGGGGGGGGGGGGGGGGGGGGGGGAGGGGGCAGCACGCTAGTAGGAGGAGGGGGAAAGAGTCCATTGGAAGGAGGAGACAGCACCCCAGCGGGAGGAGGGGGCAGCACGAGTGCGGGTGGAGGGTGCAGCACCCCAACGGAAGTAACCAGGTGTTTCTCGGTAGGGGGAGGCAGCCTACTGGAATTAGTAATCGAGGCCTGGGGAGCGGGCCATAGTCGAGCGCATCAGAGGGATAATGAGAAGCGTGAGGAGGGGAAGTTGCAGGTATGTTAACCGGAGATTCCCCAATCTCCATTTTCCTTAGCTCCCCCTAGTCCCTTTTCAGTTTTCATCCTTACCTAGACAGTCATCCAGTCGACTGGATGAACTCTGTCATAGTCGACTTGGATGAACTCTGTCACCAGCCAACTGGATGACTTCCGCCGGTTGAGGAGGTTTAAGAGGCAAGGTTAGGGTTTCCTGCAAGCATTCTTCACTAGAGCAGGTAGAGTCAAAGGGGTCTGAGAGCTGTTAGGAACTGCTGTACCATGGTTTTGGGGCTGTTTTGACCCATTTTATGCAGTTTTGACCTCTTTTTGCACTTGTATTGTACATTTCCAACAACTTATGAGTGTTTGGAGCACTTAGCTTAGTTGGGTTTTGTTGGGTTTTGATGGGATTGTGAAGGCTAAGGTTTAGTAGGTAAATCCTCCCTTTACCAAGGTAGAAGAAGGGGAGAAGGGTAAGGAGAGGAAGTCATCACCGCAGGCTCTAAAGAGCATCCTAGCAAAACCAGGATTCCAATTCTTGCCAGGACGCAAAGCAAAGGGGGAGAAGGAAGGGGAGCCCGTGGCAAAGGGAGCGCTGCCGGCTGTGAAAGGAGGAGAGCCATGCGGGAAGGAAGGGGAGCCAGCCATGAAGGGAGGATCTCCCGTAGCAAAGCAAAGAAGGCCAGAGTAAAAAGAAGTGGAGCCCGCAGCAGCAAAAGAAGGAGAGCCTGCAAGAAAGGAGGGGGAGCCCGCATCGAAGGGGACGAAATCAGCAGTGGAGAGTCCTAGGTCTCCTTTCAAGCTAAGGCAAAGAGGGCGCGGGGTCCAAGCGTGTCCGATGACACAACACCATGGGATCTTATTGCACCAGAAAACATATACTCGGCTAAGACGACGACCTATAAGGAGCTTACAGAGATTGCCGGAGGAGGGGGCAGCAGCCCAATCGTTGCAGAGGGACAAGTGCGGACTAGAGTACGCACTGCAAAGGAGGCCCAACCAGCATCAGAAGAATCTCTTTCTTCGACCAAGGTTAAGACTAAACAGAGGAAAAAGGTCAAAGGTGATAAGGTAGGTGGCGCTCTCTTACTAAAGAGACGGAGAGGTGCCACATAGAATGAGGGTCAGAGTAAGGACTGTCGTTACAGTTCATTGTTTTTGTTTTTTTTGGTTTTTGCTATCAAGCAGTTTACCTGCACTAGTATGCTTGGATAAATTGGCATTGCAGGTACTTCCATGTATCATACCTCATCTATGAGGCCCCTCTAACGAGAACTGTTCACGATTGAGATTCTCTGTTTATCCATTGGCGTTGATGTCTTTTTTAATAAGTTTGTTCCTTGATGAATTATTTGATGTTTTCAGTTCTTGAATAACTATGCAGTAGGTAGTTGGTTGCTCCGATGTTGGATATTTTCTTGCACTTTGTTTTTTTCGCATCATGACTTGGAAAGGTGGTCTGGTGGGATGTGATTCAACCAGGCCGACAGTTGGTATGATCTTGAAGATCTGTCTAATGGGCCCGAGAGGGTGCCTATCCTTGTTGGTTAGTCTGATATTGCTATGCGTTATTTTTAATATGTGAACTCTAGTGTGGTCTATGACCAGGCCCGGGTACCTACCACCCTAGAGAGTTTCCGCCACGCGGACTACTGCTTGTGTTCCTCGGAATGTCTCCGTGGAACTGGTACGTGTGCATGCCAAGAGCAGTCCCTAGGTGGAGTCGGCTACAGCGATGGAGGACTTCTAGAGGACATGGCTCTTGATCAGTTCAACACCGGCGATGCTAACTACTGTAAGAAGGGTTCAGGGTGTCTAAATGGGAATGAAGTTTGTGAGGGTCATGTGCCTCGCCCATTTGTTAAGGAGTGCAATGTTAAGTGTAGGTGTCGTGGTGATTGTGGCAATCGTGTTGTTCAGCAGGGGATGAAGTATCGAGTAGAGGTTTTTTGTACAGCCCTTACGGGATGGGGGATTTGGACATGTAAGCTTATACTTAGAGGTGCGTTTGTTTTTTACTTGATGGAAGAGATTGTAACTAATGCTGAGCAAATGTTTAGAAACTCGGGGGTAGATGGGGGTCAGTCCTATAGCTTGCAACTCGATGCTGATAGCGGAACTTGGACGACAACAATGCATTGTGCTTGGATTGTGCTCGATTTGGAAATGTTGCCAGATTTTTGAACCACATGTTAGAGTCTGATTCCATTTTCTCTACATCGGCCTCTCCTTCCTTGTGTCCAATTCAATGTGACCTGACAGTAGGCCTTTTTCCTACAGGTGTGAAGATTCTAACTTAGTGTACATTCCAGTGTCAATAGAGAGTGTTGATTGCCGGTATTACCATGTGGCATTCTTTGCTAGTCGAATTATATATCCTGGAGAGGAACTAAATTGGGATTATGGCACAGCTTTTTCTAAAGACGATCCAGATTTGCCTAAATTTACTTGTAACTGCAAAAGTTCTAAGTGTAGAGACGGTACAGTACCACTTACAGTCCGAAAGCCCCCCCGCACACCGCGTAGGAGTAGATGACTTCGACATTGTGCTTGAACTTTACCATTTTCTCAAGTATGCACACATTTGCACATTCTTGTATTTTTCATGCGGCTGCCCTTAATGTACGTACAGACAAGATGTAATTCAAGTGACAGTCAGCTTAACTACTGTCTGTAGGGCTGTAGACTTCGGCATTTTGCTTGGACTTTACGATTTTCTCAAGTATGCACACATTTGCACATTCTTGTATTTTTCGTATTTTTCATGCGGCTGCCCTTAATGTACGTACAGGATGTAATTCAAGTGACAGTCAGCTTATCTATTGTCTGTAGGGCAGTAGACTTCGTCTTTGCACATGTTTTGGATGTATTGTACTTACAAATAGGCCAGCTGCAAAATTTTGAGCACTTAAGCAAGTAGCATTCATCTACAACAAACATAACACACTCCAGTAAAATAGAGAAGAATATAAATTGAGTTTATAAACTCAGGCAATAATTCGAGGTAGCAAATCAATAAGTCAAATCCTAAAAGTACTTTCAATGGTATTGTTTGAGTACTCTTAGTACTTGTCAAAACACCAACCAGTACTTCTAAAACCAACCCCTAATGAGAAACAAACCTCGCACCAAGGTCTGATAGCTCC
The DNA here is from genome assembly GCA_014871385.1 of Ceratodon purpureus. Taxonomy (NCBI): domain Eukaryota; kingdom Viridiplantae; phylum Streptophyta; class Bryopsida; order Pseudoditrichales; family Ditrichaceae; genus Ceratodon; species Ceratodon purpureus. The sequence continues at coordinate 98,888,113 of CM026426.1, forward strand.
CAATTCCTACATTCCGCATATCACTGCTATCCTCACATATGAGCTCTTGAGGTACCGCTATCTAGTGCTCCCTGTAAAAGGGCCAAAAAAAAAGGAAAAAAACCACAGTACCTAATATCCAGCAAAATGTAGAACTATGATCGTCCAGCTTGACTCGAAATGAAAAAAGAAAAGGCACACTGAAAAGGCACGGACTCAAAAGAGAGTGACATTAGAAGGTACAAAATGAAATTAAAAAAAGAAGATTAGAAAGAATAAAAAAAAAGAAGGGATTGCAGGTTCTCTTAATCACAGACTACTATGCCAGACAGTAGATGACTGAAGCAAAAAATAGGGGGAGCACTTGGATAGCGGGACATCTCTAGAGCTCACTTTCAGTCAGACAAATACCCAAGCATTTGTTTGACTTGTATCATCACGGGACCACTACTTCTAAAACCACCGTCAAGTGAGAAACAATCCTGAAATCAGAGTACAGAGTGGACCAACTTGTACTTAATCTTCATTGAACGCCCACCACTCTCGCAAAGCATCTTCACATATCCTTTGCGTTTCACTGGAGATCTTGTATACGGGAGTACCCTTTACCCTGTTTAGAGCAAGAACCATTGGAAATTTGCAAGCTCTAACCAGATGGGCACCAACGTGGGCATCAATTGCTCTGTCACACAATACATATCTCTTCTCTCCACGACCATACTTCTTGTAGTATTTTGTCCTGATTACAATGTCTCCGGCCCTAAATACGCCCCCCCATGGGCAAGTCATGGATTCTGTTAAGACGAACTTCTTGGCTTGACACTGGAGAATGTACAATTCCACCCCGTCTTTGTTGTCTTCTTCCGCTAGAATCATGAAGTTGTCACCAATGTCCACCAAGTCTCCCACCTCCTCTGAAATGCTGTCATACACCCAGTTTGCTTCCTCGTCAATTTCTTCAATTTGTTGAGCTACGGCACTTGCAGTGAATGGTCGGAGCCTTTGGACCTGCCACTCCTGCACATGTGATAAGTTCTTACACTCAGTCCAATCACCATCTATGCAGGGATTACAGAAGCAAGACAACTCACGAGTTCTAAGCATGGTAGGATTAGTCATAGAAAATCCCATGATTGAGTAGAGACTCTTCGAGCCTGGCAAAGTGTTACACTTCACACCCTTGTCAGCATGATCACATTTTGTATCTCCATTCAACCAGAATACTCAGGATAGAGGAGCAATTCTGGTTTATGCATATGAGCTGGGAATACGCTCTGTATATTTCTCCTCCAAAAACTCCACAACTTGAGCTGCATTTTGTAAGGGCCTCAAGGGATTCTGAATTTGTTCAGCAGCAAGCGCCCTCTTCACCACAGCCCGTGTCCCATCCCATTCTCCCTTCCCATGAGCTGATTCAAAGTAATTCCAACGCATCTTACAACCACCGGTGGACGCAGGGTACCGAGCAACAAAATACATAGCTGTTGCTCACTTAAATTGGGCACTGCATCCGTCGCTGTACACCCAATGCTCCTCTGGAGTCAACCCCAAATCTCTTAGCCAATCCCAATGCAACAGCAAACAATGTTGCACAAACGCTGAATCGTGCGCCTTGTCGTCGGATATGTAGAAATGAGTTTGTTTCATGGTCTGCTTGCCTTCCTTCCACATCGTGATGTGCACCAAGATGGTCACACTCGTACTGAAGTAGTACAAGCTCTCGACCTCGTTTTGGATAGCAAATGTATAGTTCTCTGCATAGTCAATATGCGATATGACAACTCCCTCGGGCACGTTTTTCATCATCAGTTGGCACTGCTCATCTTGCCATCGTGCTTTGAAGTTAAGGGTGATGAAGATGGTCACAGTTTTCTCCATGTAGGAAAGGAATTCGTGGGCAGCTGTCTCTCTGAAAGCCTCCCGCAACCGTTTCTTCACCTTTCCAGTCTGTGCATCCACTCCCACCTGGTAGTACTCAAAACACTTCCATTTCACAAGGGCTGTGTTAGAAACAGACAACTCTAGAGGACAGATAGGAAAAAGATGGAAACCGCAATGAGGACAGTCGCCCATTAGGCACTCAAGTCTATGCCACACATTGTACTCCCCTTTTGGACACACACATGACTCCCACATCAAGGTTATTCGCTTGAAAACATGCTCGTGTGCACAACAAACCCCCTCCGCATCGCTTGCACACACTTGACAGTCACAAACACAGGTCATCTGTGCATGCCGTCCTCTGGTCTTCTCTCTGAGGTTGCTTAATCCAACCTTCATCATGTCCATCTCGACATGATATATACAACAACATGTATTCCTCTCCTTTAGTTTTTGCACCCACCACGGCTTCAGCCTCTCAAAAGCTCTCTGCCGCACACTGCATTCTCGATGGACTTTTTTGAATCGTAAGAAGAATGTGGTCTGCAAAGCACATACGCAAATCCATCAGGTACAAAAGGTCTCCCAGGCCTGAGTCCATATTGACAGATGGTACATAATTGTTCTGAATGCAACAAACTACTACCATTGAGTACAAAAACGCATTGACACATACATTCAGAACCATTGTGTACAATTCACACTGCTATAAGTACTTTGTGGAGAACCAACTTTGGGGATATGGTAGGGTTTTAGGACTACCGTCGGTCGCTAAAATACTCGAAGTACTAAATGGTCAAACTTGTACATGGAAATTGATTAGTCCCAATTGTGAATGCTAAATTAAGGTAACAATGTACATGCTCTAGTATATTCTTTATACAATAAGTATATTGAAGGAACTTCTAATGTACATCTATAACTTTAAATTCCTACTGATACAACACTAAGTAGTTTTATGTACAAAGAGACAATCGACTTTATATCACACAGTACTAGGAATACGTTTAGAACCACTTCTGTACTCCTCATTCCTAGTGGTTAGTAGTACAAGACCTTTAGAGGAATCAATGAATACGAGGAGTACAAGTGATATTTCGCTCAAGAGAGACCACATGACAAGCAAAATATACAAAGAGTACACCTCCCAGCTACTATATAGACCGAGGTTATCTAAGGACTTTTTTTCCAACATTATGAATATAAGACTACAGACTAGATAGAAAACGCAGTGCAGTAGTTATAGGGCAACTCATGTCGAGTACTCTCCATTTTTTTACTACCTTCTTTGTACAACAAGAGTTCAAAAGCACAAGGACTAAGCATTCAGCTCTGCCAAAAAAATGAATATTTTTTGGAGTCTTACAACTTACTTGAGTCTCACAGAGATAATGTGTTGGATGCGGCTCGACCCAGTCTCTGCGACCTACTCTGTGTGTAGCACGACGTGGTACCCGTATTCCTCCGAAAGGCACTTAATTGACACTAAATACCCTCCAAAGTAAACCACTCCGTGTTCGTTCCCACGAAGACCTATAGTTTTTCCTCTATTAGACAATAAGCTACCTTTTCCCGTCCGGCACCTAGCCAACCGGATTCCCTACCGGTGTGGACTTCCGGATTGTCACCCTCTAGATCCGGATCCGTCCGGATACCGGCTCCTAGACAGTTACTCTCCGTCCACTCTAGTTACCGTCCGTCCCAAATCCCCTACCGGATGGTACTTGGACGGACGTCTATTACAGTTTACTGGACAAACTTCCGGATTTTTAGACTAGTGGCTGGTTCCCACTGATCCGTCTATGCTTTAAAGTGGCTGGATTCTCCACCGTCCCGTGCCTTAAAGTGGCTGGACACCCACTGCCCCGTAACTTAAAGTGGCTAGACACCCACTGGTCCTATTCTAACAACCGGATGGTATGATTTCCGTATGTCTACTTTATCGGGCCGGATGGCTAGTCGGTACCGGATACAGGGACGGAATCCTATCCTTTATGACATTCGAGTCCGGCTGCTAGTATTGTTTCTACACTGTTACTCCTTCCGGACGGTTTCCGGTTGGCTAGTCAGGCTTTTGTCCCTGTCACCAGGCTCCTTCCGGACGTTGGAAACCGTCAACACTCGGCGCTTGACACCTATCCAATCTCTCCGGGCGCTCTCCTGATTCACTCAACCGGAAAACACACTTCCGGAATCCTACCGGCAACAATGGTACTTCCAACCGGAACCACAATGGACCTGCTATGCAACCGTCACTCGCTCAAACTCCAACAGTTTCTCCAAACATATTCTGAATTTCACAAGCTAATGGAATACAAAAACAAGGTGCAAGCCTTGAGAAAACTTCTGGCTTAAGTACTATCTCCTACCCGGATTTCCCGCAGCCTAGTGGCCCACTAGATACTAGAATTTTGGATCTGAGATCTAGATCTGAGATCCGGATTCTAGATCTGAGATCCAGATTCTAGATCTGAGATTTGGTTTCTAGATCTGAGATCCAGTTTCTAGATCTGAGATCCGGATTCTGGATCTGAAATTTCCGAATTCTGGATCTGAAACTTCCGGATCTCAACAACAACAAATTACTATATCTAACTTCCTGTTAATAGCCGGGTGCAATTGAGCCCCATCGTTAGTCGCTATTAAGAGTCAGAAGATTTCTAACTACCTATTTCTACTTCTTACTTGATCCGGAATTATAGAAGAGCCAGACTTCCGGCATCTTGGACATCTACCTACCGGCTTTGAGGTTCCGGTCAGTGTGGGAGCTAGCCCCATCTACTATTCTTGAGTTCCGGTATTCGTCCAACGGTTTCTGGATTCCGGATTTCCAAACTTCCGGAGTCCAGATTTCCGGATTTCCAGACTTCAGATTTCCGGATTCCAGAAACTTGCAGTCCGACCGGAACCGTCTGGCTAGCCGATATCAAAGACTTGTGCCACCATGTCCGGTTATGGCTTCTAGTTTCTCCCAACCGTCTTATTAGCTAAAAATATCATATTTCTAATATTCCTATCTAGCTAGTACTCTAGAAACACTATAATTTCCGGTTTAGCCGAAAATTTATGCTTACTTCCGGAAACATGTGGGAACGTCTTCCCACACTGTGCCGCACAATGTCCTTCTTGTTCTGCGATACCTTTGTCTGACCATTCCACCAGGCCTCTATGCACTGCTTCACATAGACAGACAGACCCCCTCTCTTTTTCCGATGAAGACGAAGACTACAAACCGTGTCTGCTTGGTTGGGGGCGTAAACCCTTCTATTCAATGCAATATCGATGCTTGCTAATGTTGTATCCAAAACGCGTGACAAAGGCCTCACTCCATCAATCCCCAAATTGACAGCGGCATCCAACAAGGCACTCTTCCTTGCTAAGCGCTCGATTGAGTTCGCCACCTTCACCAATTGCAACTCGTTTTTGAAGTTCTCAATAAAAGAATGAATCACCTTTGCTTCCTGTGGCCGAGCACAGTACACAGGAAGCAAAGGCAAAATAGTGTTATGACGCATAACCTTCTCCATAACATCTCTCCTACTCGATGGACCAGGACAACTTCTCAACTCCTCGACTACATACTGTGCTATGTGAAGGGAGATCCGGTTTAGCTCCCGCATTGTCATGCTATCTTCAACATCGTCATTCGGCAGCACCGAAGCTAAAACCAGGGTCTCCTTGTGTCTCTATCTATCTCCAGCTCTTTGACGAGCCTTCCTTTCTCTCGCCCTATCTGTAGCTGCTGCCTGCAGGTCTTCCTGCAAGCGGGCCTCAGCCTGCCTAGCTGCGAGACCTGGACAACTAACACCATGTCGTAATCGCTGCCTCTTAGTAGTGTTACCCTTGCGGTAAATCTAATACACAATCTCACGTCAAAAACCAAGCCACGCATCAGATACGTTATACTAAAGCAGAGTATGTAGTTGAGGAGTTGAGAAGCTAACACGGTTCAATAGAACTGCATGAGAAACAAAGAAGAATCACAGTGTTATGAGTCTAAAACGGGAACTCACCCTTAAGCCTCATCCTCTCTACTTCCTAATCGTAACTGATTTGCAAGAAGTAGTAGGAGACCCAACTGAAACCCTTCCGACCTTAACAGACGGTGATCGCTCAAAGCTGTTGGTGGAATAAGAATACGAAACTGGCCTCATGAATAGAGAACGCCTTGGGAACTCATCTACAATGTTGCACTTGCCAAGGTAGAAATCACAATTCCCTTGTTTAGACACTATGGTTACTTCAACATATCCAGACTTAGATATCTCACTAAGTGAATGGTAACAAGAAGATTCAAACTCAAAAATCACCTCCTTCGTAAAAAAAGAAGTAATCGGTCTCTAAACTAGAACAGCTTGGTGTAGCGTGGACCTTGACATTATTCAAAAGCGAAGAACAAGCCGCTAAAAACTCATGCAGTCGATGTGTCTCGCTACACACACTGCTCACTACAGCATTCAACCAAAACCCTTGCACGTAGAATGAACATCAACACATGAGGAACAGCGTACCGAATCAAACGAGCAACAGTGTGCTGCAAGCGTCAGGAAGGGACATGAACGAGAGAGACGATGACGTGGAAAAAATCACAAGGTGGCGGCGCCTTCATGACATGGCGGCCTGGCAGAATCGGATCTGGCATAAAAAACAAGGCAGAGTTATTACACATTACGAGTACAATATATACTTCTAAGTACATTTACTACAAGTAGCACGCAAGAAGGCGTCGAGGGCCAAGTAACGGAAAAATGATTTTTTTCTTAATTTGAGAGATGGCCATTCTAGAAACATGTCCAGCCGTCTAGAATCACAGTTCCGATTAAGAAATATCAACATTTTCTACTTCGTAAGCCGTTGCAACCGAAGCCAGCATTTACTTCTAAGATTTGTGCAAATTAAGTGACGAACTTGTAGAATTTACGACGGATCCCAGAAGACTGGTTCTTCTTATCTCCTCTAAGAAAAAAGAAAACAAGATCTGAACCGTTGAGCCTTCCCAAATTTGTACTCTTTTAAATATGAATATAGTGTGACTTTTCCATAGTACTTGACAATAGTACTTTTTTTGGAGAATTAACTTTGTTTTCTAAGTAACTCAATAACGCAGAAGAGACTTCACATATGTAGAAGTAGCAAAGCAAACGAGAAACCTGAATCGAAATACCTAAGCTGAGGTAATACGAAGTACAAAGTAATGTACTATTTGACTAATGTATCGTGACTCAAAAAGTACATTGGTCTAGCGTACACACACCCCACAGGCCGGACAATCTACATGAAAGTGTGGCTAAAATGTGGTGCACGGCTATAGGACATGCCAGAGGGAAGCTTGTATGTGAGCGGTGAGCAGAGAGCGGAGAGCGGAGAGCAGAGATAATCTGCTCTTAAAACAGAAAATGGAATATTTTTTACTAAAAATAGAATGTAAGTTGATGAGAAGAGAATCTTTTCGAATATTCCAAGGAATATTCCTTGAATGTGGGATACTTTCCGGATTTTATTAAAGGGTTTTTTTGGTCTGCGCACCAACTACCGGTCTCGAAATTGTGCGGCACGGCGTGAATGACGGGGTCTTCTGTGATTTCACTAGAATAAATGGATGACCCTAGGGCCTTTGCTCTCTCTCTCTCTCTCTCTCTCTCTCTCTCTCTCTCGTTTGTTAGCAGGTGGAATGTTCAGGGTTTGGGGTGGGGTACATACTGTTTTCGCCATGGAGGAAGTCGGTTTTGGGGTTTTATCCCTAGGTGATGAGGATGGGTTATTTTAACCCTTTCTTGAAGATGAGGGTGAGGAGTTGTTGTTGGAGCCACGACCATCGCCTCCTAAACCGGTAGAAGATGGATAGAGCGGTGGGCTTGATGTGGTGCCATCTACATTTACGGAGGCGCCCGACAAATCGCCCACTAAGGAGGTTGAGTCCAAGTCCCTTCCAAGCCATGCTTATTCTAGGGTTGGCAGAATTCCTCCGGGTACTTATTCGAGATCCGCAATATGTGGACGTGTGGGGTCGAGTCTAGTCATTAAAATTCCTCGGTCTGGTCGAGGTCCTTCCTCAGGTCCACGTCTAGATGAATGTGTCGTCCGTCCGATGGAAACTAAAAGTAGCTATGTAGAAATATCAAGAGGACGGCCAAACCGCATCCGATTTATGTGATGTAATTTTCTTTAAGAAAGTGCATGGTAATAAAGTAATTATTTGTGGAAACTGAATGGTGGACAAAATGTGGGACGACAACTACTCGGCCAGGTGTCACTTTTTTTTAACAATAATGGCAAATCAAATCATGTATTACTCAGTCATTGTCAGACTCGATTAAAAACAAAAACATAGTATCACTGCGACGTCGTGACGGTCCAAATTAGAAAGGGCAAATTCTAGACTGTCTCGTAGGGCCCCCTCAAGGGGTGTGTCAAGATTCCACTCTCGAGGAGTAACTTCACTTCGTTGAAGCTAAAGGTCGGTGCATGGATGAAAAGTTCCACATCCGGGTCACGCAGGCATACCTTTAAGAGGACGTAATACATATGTTTGCAATATGTAAATTGAACCCTCCCACGGAACTTTGTCATTGTTTTCTTGAATGCTGGGCATGTGCAGCCGGGGAGGGAGCTGATGGTGATCTGGTATTTCGTCACATTGAGAGGAGCCCTAGAGTCTAGCGCGATGATGCAGCCGTGACCGAGATGAGGAATCATGGTGATAGACCGCAGTCGTGCTTTGAGGGAGTCGGAGGAGGCCATGGACAGCCTCTGCTGCGGATTGGGTCGAGTTGCGGTCCGCTTGATAATCTTCCCGTCTCTCTTTCCAGGATACCGGTCAGCCTCTGCTGGCACCGGAACCGAGTCTAGGTTTCGCGGAGGGGGGTCGGAGGTGAAGAGCCTCTTAGGCGAGACTGGTTTCTTCTGTGGGAGCTGAAACTCTGCCTCGTCCAGGGCAAGAATCTCACAGTCTTTCAGGTTCGTCCCAAGTTTCACAGGCCATACTGTTGGGATGGGTGAAAATCCTTCCTTTATCAATAAATCGTACCAATTCACCCATTTGCGCCTTGTCCCCTTCACGCACCTCTCAATGTCGTCGGGGCAAAAGAAGAAGTCCTCGGATATGTCGAGGTTCCTCCTTTTGCTGTGCCATACACCGCTGTAGGTTGGGGCAGGGTTGGGCTTAGCACCCCTGACAATCCTCTCTGTGCATTTCGTATTGGTGACGGCCCTCTGCGCCCAGCAGTACTTTGCGGAAGTCTTTGGCAGTCGAGCAATGTGCCACTGATTCACGTTCACTTTGGTCTCCTCCACAGCCGAGACGTGACGCACGCCTCCTTCGCTGATAAGTGAAGCGATGACAGAATCCATCTGTATCGATGGATGATGAGCGGCTTCAACCTCGCAGTCGCCTTCCTCGACGATGATCGGCATGGGAGCCACGCAAGCTCTGACAGGTCTGGTACTGACTCGAGGATACAAAAAGTTTACCTTATCTGGCCTCTGCGATTCTTCCTCCGCGCCAAGAAGCAAGTCGGGCTTGCGTTTCCGCGAACCAAACACCTCCTCCCCTGGCAGATGTGGGACGCGCGTACAAAACTCATCGGCGCCGGGCATGTCCAGCATGCGGTCCTCCAGAACCTTTGGTTCGCACGTCTTTTTTGCCCTACGTTCTACGGATCGTAGCCTCAGCTCCTTCTTTCTCGGGCAAATACTCCCCACGTCGCCCTTTAGGTACTGGTAGTAATTCACAGCCTGTAGAAAAGCACGGATAAAGTTGTCCACGATAGCGACGTAGAGATCACTCCCATTATTGCCGAATGCTTGAAGCCACTTGTTGTGAACCGTCTCCGCGAGGTTGCAGGACGGCATCTCCGCGAGTTCCGCCTCCGAGAATTTGTGAGATCCAACAATGGATGAACGATTAATGAGTCACTACGATGAGCATGTACGGGGAAAGAGAAAACAAGAGTGGGTGGCGTGGTTACCATTAGTCATGAATCCACCCCATTGGCGATATCGATAATGCCAGAATGAGAGCCATAAATCAAGTTTTGATAAGGCAGATTCGGACACTGCCTCCGCAGATGCCCACCAAGCCCTTATCCCGTGATAAAGATTATCGGCCTCCGCCATTAATCTTGCCTTTCTGTATTGCTGACACATCTTTTTATATTGATCCCATAACTCTTCGACGACGTATTTCTCGGTATGATTCACCATGGACCGGGTCCAATGAAACTGACAGGTCCTCTCCCGGTCCTCCATTTGATCTTCCTTGTTGCCATTGCCGTATACCACCCGGACCGCATTCCTATTAGCCTAGGCGCTATCCGCCATGGAGTCCTTGAAGTTCGGCTTCTCCGTACCGTGTCTCTTCATGACTGCGTTGAGGTTCTTCCAGAACACCATCTGGGCTTCGGCGTCTTCAGATTGCATGTCCTAGCATGCGATCGTCATGACCCGGCAGTACGTGCAGTCATACACGTGGCATGCCATGGTTGTCCAATTTCGCACGCGCTTGACGTGGTCAAACATCATCCACAAAAGCTCCAAATCCCCCCGTCGGCTGCATTCTCCTCACAAGATCGACACCACTGGCAGGCCCAAGCTCCGACATTTTGAACACGTAGACCTTGTCAAATTCTGACCCTTGGCCAGAGAACATGTTGTTTTGTACGAAATCCCATGTGCTGAGTCCCCGCAGTTTCGTTATGCTGTCCATCACCCCAAATCGTCTAAGGTACCTAAAAGTAACGACCTTGTTCCTAATGTTAGGCGACGCCATATCTTTGTACCTATCAAGCAGCGAGTAAAGCTCTTAAAGAGTGAGCATCTTAGATGGATCATCCTCCGATCTGTAATAAAAAACTACCAATCAGGTCCTTGCTGGCCTCTAGTACAACGGCGCTCTTTGTAGCCTTGGGTGTGTTCTCGGTCTAGTTTTCTATCAAACTACTTATCTCAACCTTAATGTCGCGGTAGTCTCCCACCTTGACAGGGTGGTCATGGGATCCTACGTGGATGCACGCTCGTATCCTATTGCCCTTGCCCGAAACATAAAATATCCTTGCTCTACAAATGGCAACGCATACGGGAGGTTCCTTACATACCTTGTAGACCAAAGTGGATTCTTTCGGAGCCTCCTCACCCACAACAAACGCCTGCAACGTGCATCCGTCAAATTCGGTCTCAGTCACGTCGTAGATGCGATGATCGCGCTCAAGGTACCCGCAGTCCTTGTTCTCGCACCGCAAATGGCCGGCACATGAAGACGACCGAAAAGAGAGGCCCATATTGTTGGAGATGTTGGTGGTGATCGTCTTCGTCCACACGTGCCTATCGTACCTCTTATCCATGCCCTGCATGGACTTGGCGGCTGATCGTGAGGCAGAGGATCCGACAGGTGGCACTTCAAAGATGACGTCGCCGTTGAACTCTGCCGGCAGATACTCCACTCTCTCATGTCTGATGGAGTCGTAGTCTAACTTCTTCAGGAGGTTCTTCTTACCTCGCCGCGAAGTAAGCTTCTTCAACAGCGATATAATACTGACAGACTCGTTCGAAGAAGGGGGCATGAGATTCGAAGCGCAAGTGTCCACGGCCGCCTTGAGACGGACAGGTTCTCTAGTGGGTATATATCCCACTGACTTTCGATTCCGCGGGCTCCCGTCATCGTCAGAAGAGAGATTGATAACCGGGGTATCTAAGCCCGGCTCGACTTTTACTTTGGCAAGGAGAGGCGTATCAGAGGCACAGTCGGTCTTCAGCTTCACGTCCACCGCTCCTGGTGTCTCGATGGTGCAAGTTGAGGATAGTCTATGGGTCAGGATCTCGGTGGACGCAGCCATCTGGGAACCCGTGAGACCGTAGACTCTAAACCTACCAGGCATGAGCCTCCACATCTTACAATCCCTCTCGTCCACGAATGAGACCTGGCCTAGTGTATGTGTAATCTCTCCAGTGAGGTCATCACAAATCTCCTCCTCGACGCTAATGGTGTCTTCTTGATACTGGAACCAAAGACTTAGACGTTGACATGACACAAGAGCGTACCCATCATCATCTATCCGAAACGTAAGCGGAATTTTGACGCAATGTGCGTAAAGAAAAACGGAACCTAGGAACTGAGCCGGGAGAGGTAGCGCCATGGCGTAGGGGGTTCAGAAAGAGCGACACAATCGACGAAGGGCAGAATTGAGAGGGTTGGCGCAGCATTTTCCATTGCATTTATACGTTTGAATTTGCTAATCTCAACTGGTCATTACAGAGACGAATGTTGAAAAGAGGATGAATACCTGACGGTCCAAAAGGGGATGATGACTGGGTTTAGGGGACCCCTATGTTTACTTGAAAGGACAATCATGCGACAAATCACCAACCACTACAAGGCTCTATAATAAGGGCCAGCCGTCTCTTGATGGCCACTGAATATAATTAGGGCTGGTACACCGTGTCAGAGTAAATTCCCTGACATGGGAAACAGGGGAGGGATCTTAGCCGCCAATTCTAGGAATTTTGAGTTAAGGAAATCTTTATTTGGAAGGGCGCCAAAAGAGTTGGAAGCGTCATAAATAATTGTACTCATCTTGATAAGAGATATATTAAAGCATGGAGCGGCATTCTGCGGGATGTTTAGTGTAACGAGAGAGCAGGTAGTGTCACAGATGCATGTCGATGATTCAACTGAAGTGGTCGCCACTGCTGTGAAAGAGAGAAAGAGAACGAGGAAGGGGAGAGACAAGCTGTTTACAAATTCGAAGCAGCTGACAGCTTTGAGTATGAGACAGGCTGAGGAACGGAGGCGACGTGTTGAGGGGTTTGGCGGGACCGTGAAGGCATTGAGTAAAGACTTCGCAAAACTTCCCGTCATAGCAGTACCTCGAGTAGCAAAGGGGGGCAGGTTGTGTGAGACATTGCCATCGCAGTGTGTGACGCCGCTCCAGCAATCAATTCCCCTCACCATACCTGAGTGCTTAGAGGTACGTGTGTTAATTGTAGACATCATTAGTTTGTGCGCCCTTGCTCTTGCGGCCAGGTATAAGAAAGGGGAGAAGCTCCATGCTCAGTCTCTCTGTGCCCCCTCGTGGTGTTCTTAGCTCGCAGCCTTGCTGTGCCTGGCTTCCACTGCATTGCGGTTTTTGTGTGTGGGAGTGAAGTGCAGTCAGGGTACTGTTTAGGGTGTTGTCGTTAGGGTTTGTAGGGTGCGGGTCTACATAGTTTGTCGCCATGTTTAACCCTAAGTATGGAGGGAAGGTGAAGAATGGTAGGTGGAAGAAGAACCATGGGGAGGAGAGGTTGTCCGGGAATGAGAAGTCACCAGGAAGTGAGAAGAAGGGTAGAAAGAAGAGGCTGGAGATGAGAGGTCATCAGAAAGTGAAAGGAAAAGTAAGAAGAGGCAAAGTAGGGAGGAGCGTCCCGAAAAGCACAAGAAGACTAAGAAGGTTAGAATTGCGGAGTCCGCTGTCCAGCTAGAGCAGGTAAGATAGTACTCCCTGAAATAAGGGCGGGAGAAGTTATTAGGGCATTGTCAGAGTGTCTAGTTTCTAAGTATGTATCTAGGGTTTTAGAAAGGGTACGACTAAGCTGACTAGTTGGGTTGTGATACATTGTTGCACGAAGACGGAGACGAGGAGGCGCAGGAGACGGCTGTGGAGGAGACGCAAGAGACGGCTGTAGAGGAGACGCAGATTGTGGCTGCTGGGCAAAGGCAAGGAGGGGAGGGGTAGGGCGAGAGCATGGACCTGCATGCGACGGAGCAGTCCAAACGGGAGGAAGTGGCAGGCGATGTCAATAAGGAGACGGCCATGGCCGAGGGCGCGAACGTAGGTGCGGCGCTTACAATGGAGAGTACACCTTCACCGAAGAGGGCGGTGCAAGCCGAGATGGAGGCGGAAGAGAACGATCCCTTGGTGGATGAAGAGGAGGAGGAGAAGGACGATGCAGACACGCCGCCCGCTAAGCTCACATGGCTGCGGGTTAAGAAGGGGGAGGAACGGCCAGACAACCCTCTATGAAAGGACGAGAGTGTGACACCAGCGGAGATAGAGGCTCGAATGATCAAGGAGTTCGAGAATGACACCTTTGTTGCAGTCAACCAGAGTCGGAAACTGCCGATAGAGAAGTTCTCAAGGTTGAGAATTCCTTTATGCCGCATGGTTAGTATGCCCGAAGTCAGGTCAGTGTTGGAGTCTGAGGTCTTACGGTTGCAGAGCGAGTTCCGGTCCGGGTACAGAGTAGGATCAGCAGTGTTCAATGTGGCTCTGACCAATACGAAAGGGAGGGAGCAGCTGGTTACAGATGAAATGAGAGAGAAATGGAGTTCTACATGGGATCAGTTGGATAATGAATTCGAGTTAGAATTGAATTCTGACAAAAATTTAAAGACACTTTGCGGAAAGATGTTTTTCATATACGATGGCAATCATCGCTACACAGCCTGGAAGCGCTACATCGATGAAGCTAAGATGGGCAACATGGAATGGCATCGCCTTCACGGTATGCCAGATTGCTTGGTCCTTGAAATCAATGCGAATCTATATCCAAGTATTCTTAGGGCCATGCATTCAGTTAACAAGTAAGTACCATTCCCAGACTAGAGCTTAAAGTTTTTACTGAATTTTAAGTCGTGGATTTCATTAGTTGAAGTTTGTGATATCTAATATCAAATCTCGTGACAGGTCAAATGAGCAGGCGCATGTCAAGACAAATGTCTTGCACCAGATCGAGATGGTGCAGGGGGAGAGCACAATAAAGTGGACCACAAAGTGCAAAATGTGACCGCTAACAAGTGAATATGAAGTGTGCTGTTTTTGAAGGCTCAAAGCCGATTTTGAGCATTTTGGTGTAGTTTTTGAGCATTTTAGTCACTTTCTAAGGTGTCATAAGGTATCTTACACACATCTTCATAAACAGAACATCCTCAATTGAAACTAAATTTGACCACTAGTTCAAAATCATGAAAATGAACTTTTCCAAAGTCTTGATTTCTTCATTTGGGGCCCTCTATTGTCTTTAGATGATGTTTTTTCAAATTTAAAAAACAATGTTCGGTGAAAAAAAAGTGACAAAAAGTATCGCAGAAAAGACCCTCTTAAAAAGCATCCTTGCGATACTTTTGGAACCCTAAATCAATCATTGAGTATATGAATTGACTATTTTAGAATACCTCTTAAACATACGGAGGGCCCCGCGAAATTAAAAGTGATTTTGGACAAAACCCTAAACAGTTATGTTCACTTTTCCAAATGAGTCAGTTCACTTTGTCCGAGTTCGACGTCTCCGTTTTCCATGGTAAACTCAATGTCTTCTCCTGCAACTTTGGGAAGTTGAAGTCCATCAAGTCTACTATTCGTATCCCAAACTTAATCATGCATCGACATAACGTAGATCCCACTTTCTCTAGTGTTTACTGAAGGGGCTGAAATTGGTGAAAAGATAAGCACTTTTTTGGTCCACTTTATTGTGCTTCCCCCCTGCACAAGTATGCATAAAATATTTTGAAAATATCCTCAGCAAGGAAGAGTACCTGAGGGAGAAGAACAAGTTGACCAATACTTGGTATTCATTGTCTTCTGAGACAATGGTCAACCACCTCTTCTCGGTAAATCCTTTAAACTTAGTTACCCTATCTGATTTATAGAGTATGTCGAAATACTTAAATAAACTAAATTTCGGGGTTGAATGTGGCAGGAAGAAATAGCTAGTGCAGGCAAGGAAGCATGCAACAACTACAAGCAAACGATGTCGCTGAATAAGCAAACAGGGGAGCGTTTACGTGAGGTTATTTTCAATCACATTCTGAAGAAGAAAGAAGCCCTTAACAACCTTTTGAGCAAGCTCCAAGCTGTTGCAAATCCTAAGAACGGAAAGGATTTTATAGTAGAGGTATGTAGTTTTTTGCCATTCTTTAGTTAGATTTCGGTAAGTATTTTTTTTTTTTCCTTATTGAGGTCCGGTTAAGGCCCTACGATCCAGTACCCTGACCGCGCCCTTGAGGCCGGGTAGGGGTTCTCGGTACAGTAAGAGCCCCTAAGGGCCCCTTGGGGCCGGATTTCCGACCGCGCCCTTGAGGCTCGGAAGGGTCTCTCGGTGCCGAGAAGCCCTTCCCGGCCTCAAGGGCGCGGTCGGGTTTCTCGCCCGAAGGGGCCCTTATTGGCCCCCTTAAGCCAGGAGAGGCCTAAAAGAACCCACCAGGCCCGTAAAGGACCCAAAAAAGTGGTTCTTTACGCCTGATGGGCCTTTCCAATCCCTTTTATTACTACAAAGGGGTCGGATTGTACCCCTCAAGGCCCAAATTCCGATCGCTCCACTGAGGCTCCGAAGGGGCTCTCGGTGCCGAGAGCCCCTTCCGGGCCTCAGAGGAGCGGTCGGGGTTTCGGCCCAAAGGGGCCAAAAATGCCCCTAATGACCAAATCCCGACTGCGCCTTTGAGGCTGGGAAGGGGCTATCAATACCGAGAACCCCTTCCGGGCCTCAGAGGGGCGGTCGGGATTCTAGCCACTTAGTCATTTTTGGGGGCAATCTTGCTGCTTGACTGTTGCTTGATGAGTTAGAACTTTATGTAGTATGTGTTTAAACTTCAAATGATGACCTGGAGAACGTTAGTGTCAAAAATATTTTGACCTCCGGGTGAGCTGCAAAAATAGGTGGCTCATCATGTTCGGCATTGATGAGCTATTTGTATTTTCAGATTACCTGGAAGGATCGAGTGTTTTGGTCACTAACGTTATCTAACGCCTCCAGGATGTGGTGTAGCTGCAATGGAGGAATGGCCTAATGAGCATTTATTATGACATAACTTTGATTCTTACGCTGTTTGGGTTTACATACTTTCAGATTCGGAACCATTATAGCAATGGCCCTAATCAAAAGTGCGAGATGGGGCTAGACAAACTGCAGCTTATTGCGACCACTAACGTGAAGGGGATCTATAAAGTGCGTTGGCTGAAGATGTGGAATGGCTCTGATAATACAAGGGCTGCAAACAGTTTTCCGAGGACTTCGTGCAGTGAGTCTCAACTTCACGCGTGGTTGCACAAAGCATGCTTCTATGCGCTGCAGGAGGACGAGATCACGGAGAAGATTGAGCCTATCCTCAATGAAGATCCGGTTCCAGACTGGAATAAGGACGTGAAGCCCTGGCAAGTGTACCTGAACTACTGGAAGAAGAAGGTATGGCAAAAGGCTTTTCCAGCTGTCTTTGGTGGGAAACATGCATTCTAGAGGAACGACACTTGGGACCAGGTGCCTAAGGGCCATCTCATCGTCAGTCAGTTTATCTATCGGTGAGTATCAAAACATTGGTCGGCTTATAGTTTTGTTTAGTTTGGCCTTTGCGCAGTTAAGTAATTTGATCCAATTCCCTATGTTTAGTAGATACTACAAGAGGGAGTTGATGCCAAAGTCGGCGATCACGGGGGAACCAGATTGGATGGATACCCAGAGCGAGCCTAGCCATGACTCGTTCATCTTCACAGAGTACCAGAAGAACACATTTCCGTCGGTGCATCTCAAGGAATGCGGGTGGTACATTGAGTGTGCAAAGACTTTCTGCCCCGCCGAGGAGGAAGATATGAAGACACGCCTAGGTGTTGTTAACGCCACTCTGGAGGAAGTACCTGACGCCGAAAAGAGGTTGTACCGGAGGACCCTAAAGTTGGTTAGAGGAGAAAGAAATCGCAGGCGCAGCTAGAAAGGCGCGTAGCGCAGAGGACCACTGCATCACAAGACTGTGGTACTGGTTAAGTTGTAGGGTCACCGGGCGATAAACGAAGAGGACAACGGTCCCCTAAGTCTCCCAAGTCAAGACGTAGACTGGATGGACCTTCGCCATCAGGGAACTCCTCTGGGACAGATTTTACTCTGTCTCAGCCTGAGTTTCGACTGATTGACGAACCAAAGGAGCTGGAGTACGATACTTTTGATTTGATCATGAATGGTATGATCGATAAATCGAAGTTCGATGCGGTGTACAAGTTTGCGAGTCAGTGCAATTCTTATAGAAGTTGCCGGGTTTATGGGAGGAATCAGATGAAGGACGGAATGGTGGACCTTGTAGTTGCCCAGGTTCCGGATAACTCTCCGGTACCAGGCATATCAAGAACGGCCTCGGATGTCCCTAAGTGGAATGTCCTTGACAAGGACTGGTTTAAGAATACGTTTGTGTTTGCCCATAATTTCTTGCACGATGATGGCGCCCTTGTCTTTGTTTACACTGCTGATAACTCCACAAGGAAGAACATCAGGTCCTTCTGCCCAAGCCTCGGGTTCAAGATGTTCAAGGAGTGGACCGGCTTCAACATACTGCCGCTTCGGGTTCCATCTAAGGCTGAGACCACTAACCTTTTTAGGGTGGGTCTTTATGTCAGATGCACTCTGGATCCCAGGCCAGCATCTCTCTCCGCCTGCACTCGGAACTCTACCTTCACCCTGAAGCCAACCCACAGTGGAGATATTGACGTTGTGAAGGGAAACGTCCTTATGAACTCGGCTAACGCCAAGACTGTGAAGATGAACGGCGATCGGCCTTGGCGTGGTCCTAAAGAACTTGATGAGTATTTCTAGCGCTGCATCGTTTTATCTTGCACATCCTCTGGAGGCATTGTCGTTGACCTCACGGCGGGAACAGGTACGGGCTTACAATCTTATGATACTGACTTTCCTGAAGTTCCAGAATGTAGTTTGCCTTAACATTAACTCCCTGCTTTGTTGACTTTTGTAGGCGACTCCATACAAGTCTGTCGCAATCGTGGCCTTCACATTGTCGCTATTGAGGAGGACAAGGACATGTTCAAGGAACTTCTTACTCCGATGAGATTTGACTTGGTTCCGCGTGCACCTGCCGGGGGCCATCACAGTGACCAAGAAGACGATGACAACGACGACGACGACGATGACGAGGATCCTCCAATCCTGCTTGGAGAAGAAGATCTGGCTTACCATCCTCCGGAAATCCGACCGAAGAGCAGGCAGTGAGTTTAGTCGTCAGGTCTCGTATTCGATAGAAATTTTGAACATTTTGTGATTCTAACATTCAGGCATAGAATCGTCTTTTCTCAAATACTGCCTTCGTATGCAGAGTGGCCCAAGTTCCCTTGTCGCCGGCAGCTTCGTTCAGCCGCATGCCTGTTTATGGTGAGTAGGCAGCAAGATACCAGCCTACATTACCTTCTCCAAAGAAACGAAAGACGAAGCGGAGATATGACCAGGCAGTTAAGGAGTACCTACATTTGGAGGCTGCTGTTGATAATACATTGGATCTAGGTGAGGAGGACTAGAGTATTATGATACATACTGTCGATATTAAGACCAAACTATTTTGTTGACTCCAATATTTCCTTAATTTAAAATTGTGGTAATGTTCTAATTATCGGTCTTAATGTCGTACCCCATCGAGCAAGCCCAATATTGTCCAATTAAAATTCGTTATTCATAAGGGAGATGGAGTGGGAGAGGGAGAGTGACGGGGAGTGATTGCGAGGGAGAGTGAGAGGGAGAGACCACGAGATAGAGGGAGAGCGAGAGGGAGAGGGAGAGGGACATGGAGAGGGGGTGACTGCAAGTGAGAGGGAGAGGGAGTGGCCGCGAGGAGAGGGACAAGGAGAGCGAGAGGGACAGGGACAGGGACAAGGACAGGGGACAGGGAGTGACCGCGTGGGATAGGGAGAGGGAGAGGGGGTGGCCGCGAGGGAGAGGGAGAGGGAGTGGGACAGGGAGTGGCCCCGAGGGAGAGGGAGAGGGAGTGGGACAGGGAGTGACCGCGTGGGAGAGGGAGAGGGAGAGGGAGAGGGAGTGGCCGCGAGGGAGAGGGAGAGGGAAAGGGAGAGGGATAGGGACAGAAACAGGAAGAGGGAGTGGGAGAGGGACTGGGGTCATGAGTCGCGTCGGGACAATGAGACGCGGGGGGGGGGGGGGGGGGGTACGGAGGGAGGGTGGGTGGACTTCTAAAAAAAAAAGTGTGTCTCGGAACTCTCTTAGACCCAGGAGGGGGGGGGGCCTGCCAAATCCGACAGAGAGTACTATGTGGGAGAAGGGTTCCTCGGGAGCTCGTCCGCTCGGAAGCTTGTGAATTCCAAGGGTACTCCTTGTCCGCCGTCGCGGCGGGACTCCCTGTCCCGGCTTGCGGCGGGACTCTTTGTCCCGCATCGCGGCGAGACTCGAGGCTCGCGGCTGGAGAGTCGGGACTTGGGACTCGGTACTCGGGACTCGGGACTCGGGTCTCGGGACTTCGGACTTCGGACTCGGTTCTCGGGACTCGGGTCTCGGGACTTCGGACTTGGGACTCGGTTCTTGGGACTCGGGTCTCGGGACTTGGGACTTGGGACTCGGAACCCAGGGCGTTATCGTTACTTTAAAAAAAAAATCAGTAGAAAACAGAAGTGGATGGGAGGTGGGGGATAAAGGTCATTTAAATTACTGAACCAAAGCAAAAATAAAAATAAAAAATAAAAGTAAAAATAATAATCTAATGATATAATAAAGGGTTAGAAAAGGAAATCAAAATCAAAAGATTAAAGATTAAAATGATAGTGTGATTAAAGATTAAAAACATAACAACTTTAAGGTTGTCATTATAACTCACATTCATACTACTTACAAAATGGTACACGGTTTACAAAAACCTCTACACAAGGGCGGTGAACCTGCCAAAGAGGTGGCACTCCACTGAGCAACACGGTACCCCAAAATTTGCACACATTCCTAGCCAATATCTAGGCTACTATCTAGCAAATGTCTAGGCTACACCATCCTCAACTACATCCGCTTTGTTTTCCGGGGCAATGATCTCCTCCACACCCGTTGCATCTTCCTCCAACTTCCGCCGATAAGCCTGTGCCGCCTCCTGATCTTCCAAGCCCAACCAATGGAGGTGAGAATCGGAATCATAGTCTTCACCATCTTCCATCTGCATGTGGACAGTCTCCCCCTCATACTCAACAATGGTGAGAATGAGGGTATCTCCCCTTCGTTCATAAGGCACCCATTGACCTCCAAAGAAATTGCCTTCCTCCTTCGGCACCTCCTCCTTGGGCACCTCCAGCTTGGGCATCTCCACCTTTGGCACCTCTACCTTCGGCATCTCCACTTTCGCCATCTCCACCAAGGGCATCTCCACCTTCAGAACCTCCACCTTCGGCACCTCCACCATGGATCCTCCTGAAGTGGATTCTCCTCTTCCCCTCTTCTTACCAATTGTCTTTGAGCACTGCCCCTTGGAAGCCACCTTCGCCACCTTGCGAAACATCTTTCTAAAGAAAAAAGGAAGGGAGAGGAGAGGAGAGAGAGAGAGAGAAGAAAGAAGGAGAAGAGAGAAGAAGAGAAGGAGAGGAGAGAGGAGTCGAAACAGAGAGGAGAGAGTGAGAGAGAGAGTGAGAGAGAGAAGTGAGGAGAGAAGTGAGGAGAGAAGTGTGAGTTGTGAGGGGGAGTGGGACCCCTTATATGGGCCCCACCGAGCCCTCACGGCCGCCTCCTCTTTCTAGGGCAGGGAGGCGGCTCCCTCCCAACCCTAGGAGAAGCCCTCCTTCCTTAGGGTTGGAAAGGTCGCTCCTTCCCAATCACTAGGAAGGGAGCCTCCTCCCAGGGTTAGAAGGGCGCCACCCTTCCAACCCTCAAAGGAGGAGAGGAGGTTGCCGCCTTCTTTAGGCCGCGGCCAGCGATTGGGGGCGGTGGCCACCCTAAGGCGATGGCCTCGCCCTAAGGGCTCTCGGTACCGAGAGCCCCATGGATATGGGGTTCCTTATACCGATGGTTCCTAGTAGGGACTCTCAGTACCGAGAGCCCCATCACCATGGGGGCTCTCGGTATCGAGGGCCCCTGCGACCATAGAGCTCTCGGTGCCGAGAGCCCTATGGCCGGAAGGGGCACCCGTTACCGAGAGCCCCTATGAAGTGCCTCTCGGTAACGGGTGCCCCTAGCGGCCATAGGGCTCTTGGCACCGAGAGCCCTCTTCAATGGGTTTCATGGGCATCCCCCTTGATGAAGGGGGCCACCCGGCCCTTTCTAAGTAGGGCGCCTTTGCGGCGCCCCCCTTTCTGACCTAACCGTGGGTGAGAAGGGCGCCCCTCCTTCCCCTCTTCTCACAATCTCTCCCTCCTCCCTTCTCATACTCTCTCCTTTCTGTGCTCTCCCCTCTTCTCATTCCTCTCCCTATTTGCTTCTCTTTCTGTTTTTTCGAACTTGAGGATGGCGCGGCCGCAGACGAAGGTGGAGATGAAGAGCTTCTTTGGAGACGTGCGTTTCATCGGAGTCATTCTGGAGATTGAGGCTGAGGGAGGAGTACTCTCGGATTCTGAGGGAGAACATCGTGTACTCCAAGGACCTCACAGCCATTTGGAACTATGAGGCAGGCGTTGCGTTTTCTTGGCTTGTCGACATCTGCAAGTACACTTGGGAGCCGCCATCCGCAGAGCTAACCCATATACGGGGTTCTTCTAGAATTAGCTTGGCCTAGCTTTGGTGTAGTTAGAAATTAAAGAGCAGATTTGTCTTAATTGTGCTAGCGCCAGTCGGGCAATATTATGTACAAGTTTTATCATTGATTAATGGAGTAGCACAATTGAACAAGATGAAATGCATGCGGCTTCATTGTTCTCGATCCGCAAGTTTCTTAGTTAATGGCTTAGTATGTGGTGTGTCCATTGCATTTTGTTTTTAGGTTTCAAGCATAGTTGGAAGTTACTTTTTGTGTTGATTTTGGTGGATGAAAGATGTGCAAGCTGGTTCAAAGATATGGAAGGATATTGGAGTATCGATTGCACCAAAATGAACGGATTTCACAGTAGAGACCTACGATACATGTCCATCTTCTGCCTCAACAGCGAAATTATCACAGCAATGAATCTGAGGCGGACGATGACGATAGAGATGAAGGAGATGTCCAAACTTCCGCTCTTGTGTTGACTGCCAACTTTTATATTGGCTGAGTGGAAGGTGTTCCTCGTTCAAGTAAAGAGCTTCCTCCAGATTCTACTGGCTTCCCAATTCCAAGATTGCCTTCCACATAGGAAGGTCAAGACACCATGCAAGGTATTTTGCTCCTATTTCAAATCAGATGTCCATACAATCTATTCACCATGATGTCATGATGACGTCAGCTCTAATTTTTGTACCAGAAAGAGAGGATATCTGCACATGAGACATCTTTTTTTATACGGATATGTTCACAACACCCTAAACCTACGGTGACATCTCTTGAAAAATGTTTCAAAATATGAGCTTAAAATGCGCGGTCTAAGGCGACATTAAACCCTGGACTGGTCCTAAAATTTCCAATTTACCGCTCACCAGTTTTTGCTCTCCGCTCTCCGCTCTCCGCTCACATACGACCTTTCCCCGGACATGCCACAAGTTCTCCTACATCGCATAAGGGGTGTGGTGCAACCTCATGGATACATTTACAGTGTTTGAGGCAAATAGAAGAGAGCACTTTTGGATAATATGTTATTTGCTTCATAATCTTATACATTAGATACTAAGAAGACAACAAGGACACGGACTAGACAACCAATAAGTATGATGTCTCTAATTCCAAATTATATAAAGTCTATGCGTTGCATCTGTGCTAACTATTATATTGCGTGCTTGCACTGCATTAAATACTACATGGAAAAGTAAGTGTCACCTTTGGTCCTTCCTAATTTTATGAATTGTGCAGCCAATTTGTCAAAGACATTTGCCAAGTAAACAATTTGTCGAAATTAAGGTAGATTCTCAAAGTGTAATTATGAGCGCCATTTTAATCCGGTTGGTCGACACATTTAAATATTTTGTCATGGTGGACTTTATAGACACAAAGTCTTGTCTAAACATTGTTTTTTTCGGTACAAGCACTTAAGCATATGTCCCCTCTCCAAAGACCAAATTGTATTATGCAAAAAGCTAGGTTAGACGGACAATTTTACCAAATCATTGACCTAAACTAACACCATAGAAAAATGAAAATGTAACTTCTATTATACGATAAGACTTATTTGAAAGTCTTCCTAACAATTTCAATTTGTGCACTAAACCCTTTCATTAAAGTATTAGCAGATAAATATTGCACCAAATTTGTGTCTATTTTTTATTGACACTATGCATGTGTCGCAGGGGCGTGGTAAACCATCGCATATTTACTGCGGATTATTTGTAGTGCTTTAAAGTATTGTCTCACTATAGTTTCTTAGACCAATCTAACGTAAGGACTTCACCATGTTTGATTGAGAGGTTAGTTATATGAAGGCCCTGAAGAGTAGCGTGTTCTCAATTTTCTATCACATTGGACAAGCGTTTGTTCGTTCCCCGAGACCCGCAACAATGGAGGCATACTCCTCTAATGATTTAAAAATAGAGGTCCTATAGGTTTTAGTGAGTTTATTGTTGGATGCCTCTACTCTTAAGTATTAGGCTTGGATGCTAATACTATCTCTTCGTGACCTTCTTTGTTGCATGGGAGGGCACTATCGGCCACTTCTACTTTGACCGCAGCATAAATAATGCAAAGGGAATCTTTTGCACTACATTATGTTTGCGGAGTCTCACCCTTCAATATAGTTATTCTATTTACCGGAGCTCCGTGGTTTAAGAACGTGTAGGATGGCAATTCTTATGTCTCAATGATTAGGGAATGTTGCATTGGAAGGTTAATGCATAAAATCCATATTAAGGGGCTTGTGACTGCATCTTGAATGTCTCTTGCACACACAACATTTACAAGGCCGGGGCCCGGAAGTGTGGACTTTGAATCGTTGTTCATCTGAAAATCAGATATAGGTAATTTGGACTATATATAAGAAGTAGGAGAACATACAATGTGCTATTGACCATGTATATAGTGCAAGGCCGTGCTTTGCATCACGTACAAAAGCTATTGAAGTACGTAAACAATGAACTTGTATAGTACCTCAAACAAATAAAACAATGAGCGAGCCAGAATACTGCGTAGCTCACTCCATTCTCCACAGAATTTTGCTTCTATCCTCATAGCATATGCTCTATAAATCAACTAGCCGCATTTCTATCATAACGCATTCTCTCCTCTCTCTGTAAGGCAAATTAATATGATGGATGGATGAATGAAATATTCTAATCACATCTGGCAGTGTATAAGTAGAGATGAAAGGAGTTAGACAACTTCTAGTTGAGGATGGATGGACTGGGGACAAACAACTTTAAATTGAGAATATGTGCACGGGAGTTAGACAGCTCCATATTTAGCGCACTGGAATCAGAGCACTCTAGATTGAGAACAAGTGCACTAGAATTGAACAACTCTATAATTATTGCACTAAAGTCAGACTACTCGAGATTGAGAACATGTGTACAAAAGTTAGAAAGCTCAAGATAAGGTGCACTAGATTTAGACTACAATGCTGTATTTAGAATTATCTTTACTTAAGATATAGGAGTAAAGGAATAGAAGGATCTAGAAAGATCTATGAATTAAAGGATAAAAGGATAGAAAGATCTATGATTTAAAGTATAGAAGGATAGACCGCAAGATAGACTCTGAGATAAACTCTTAGACAGACTTTGATACGTATCAAGAGATTGGCTCTAGTTACTTTGAGAAGAAACTAGTATGTAAAGGCTTAGGGGTGAGAAGGTGAGATAGTTCTTCTGTGAAAAAAAAGATACCGTAATATTGACAAAAAGTCTTACGTACATACAATGCACCAGAAATGAATTTTATGTAATATAGGTTGGTCGGATTGCTTTAACGTAGAGGAGCACATGCTTCTGGGAAAATATGTTGTCACGTTGTGCAATGTTTGCTTGCCTTTCGATGCTCCAGTTGCCGTAGCTTATGTTTCAACAATCAGTCTTGTTTGCAAAGAGCAAACGAACTAGGGATATCCTTTTTACTTTTGATGATAAGACCGTGCAAGAGCATCTTCTTGTACTTTCTCTAGATGTGTTTTAAGATTTGGCAGGAGATGAAGATGGATCTCTCTATGCTGGTCTATAGTGGTGAATAGCTCCTTGAAAAGAGACTATGGGATGTCATGTTTTAGCTTTCGCTCTCCGCAGTTTTCAGCGACCGGGCTTTTTATGCCATGGTTATGATTAATTGAGTTAGTTGTAGTTTGGCCTTTGGAGTTCCAAACGGAGCTTGTGCTTCCTTTAGTATCTTAAAGCGGGACGAGTCACTGCTTCTGATTAGGCTTCCATTGTCAAAAACTGCCCGAAAGCACTAGCATAGGAGTATAGTCCGTTGAACACTGGATCTAGAGTTAGCTTCTTGGACAATGAGTTGTTCATCAACCCCCAAGTGCTTCATCAAAAATCACTTCATAGAGTTTTTGGAACAACAATTAGTCGCACTGCGCTCATTCTGTGTCCGATCTATAAATATCTAAACCATGGTGTAGTTGTTCAGAGTCACTACCAATGCCACATCCTCATTCTTTGGATGCATCAACACATTTGCATCAATAATTTCATGAGTGCTTAGAATAGCACTAACAATCAATCTCTTATTTGATGTTTTGAATAAACTCAAACACCATCTAAGTCGTGAAATACCAACTATTGCGACGTGACCGTATTCTTCAGCTTTTCTACACTCCAATGGGTAGTAATACATTTGTTGTGCAATTACAATGTACTTTCTCAAATTTTCTTAAAAGTTGCTATTTATATTATTACGTTCAGCTCTATCAGAGCGTTGTCAAAAATAATGGAAAAGGGCTCCCAATCGACCTTCACTTTCTGTACCTGACATTTAGAGCCTGGAGCATGTTCTTAAGATCAGCTTGTTTTGAACAAGAAGTAAAGAAATATGAAGATGGTATAATATTCCGGCACTCGTTGAAAATCATGAATGTGTGTAGGGGATACTGACAAAACAAACTACCCTAATGTTAGAAACATAAGAGATGGCAATCCATTCACTATTACTGTAGTGCTGAATATTTGAATCTAGTAATGTAGTGCAAGTATTAGAAACTATTCGAGGTCTCTAGAAGGCCCTTTCACGGCAGTGAAGACTCGAGCATAGGACATCGATACGAGGGCTCAGTCACATGTTACCAATGATGCCATGTGGTAAACCACATCAACACTTCATCCATCCAGCCCAAAGAGCTACGTTTTTTATTGTGTCCAGTTGGAATCCCTTCCCTAATGTCACAAGTGTGCACTTGCAAGACTAGAATAGGCAATGTTATTTTCCCCTTGATGGCCGTAACTGACTGTGACTCCCAAAGAATGGCATAGTACTCGGCCTATTTGAGAAAAGAATTTTTTATCTCCTAGCTTGATTAGAATATAGGAGCCATGCGCCATCAGGCCGTTGATGGAGACATCTCGATGGTGGAAGAGTTGCTTACTCAGCCCCACCACCAATGGTTACTCCAGCACGTAGCCAACAGAGCGTCGCGGCCGCAGATGCTCCTATAGAAGTTGGTCGTAACGTGCTTCAAGGTGATTTGATGCTATGAACAATTGTTTGAAAGTTTGTTGTTGTTTAGAGCTGACGCAAGCTCAAGACAAGGTTTGCACCATAGATTTCTGCTTTGACTCTATTAGAAATGTGGGCCATCAAACTAACAGTATTATAGATAGGTGATGAGCAGGGTTCCGAGGAATGTGTTCTTCCCGTTCAAGATTGGTGTAGCAGTGCTTGAACATAAAGCTGATTTTTCACCTTGCGAATTGATTGTTGTGCAAGTTCACCAACGGTGCTCACTGTACATCGGTAGTGCTGAAGAGGTGGACAAGGTAAGTTAGTTTCTTGGCATGACCTGTTGATCGTGAAGTGGAACAAGTATTTGATGTGAATCTATATGTCTCATGGAGTATACAGGGAGTATATGTTCCTTTTCCATCGATTGAAAACAATGAACTATAGGGCTTACCAATTTGTTCCATCCAATAGTACTCTAAATATCAATCGCTTTGTTTCATGGCTTACGCTAATTTGTATGTAACTTCTGATTTTGCTAGGATAGTTTTTTCACCGCATGTTCAATGTGGCATTCTAGATGTACATGAAATTGTCGGAGGTGTTTCCTTAGTTAACCATCAGGTACATGTCTTCTGTAGTTAGTCGTACTAAGTTTTAATTTAAATCAATGTTGGACTTCTATGGAGATCAACATCAGGAGCATCAGTGACACTTCAGTGACGACCATCTAAAGCTCTGGCTCATATCAACATACGCATCTGACACTTTGTATGGTCCGCAACGATTTCAGCATTCTCAGTGTCGAGTAGTGAAGCTCACTGAATTATCAGTTTTCTGGAGGTACATTGGCAGTGCTGAAGCTCTCTATACATCGGCGGTGCTGAAGAGATGGACAAGCTAAGTTGGTTTCTTAGCATGACATGTTGACATCATTCTGCAGATGTAAATTTCATGTTGATAATTGTGCATCCATCGGGAATGATTGAATTGCACAATGAAGTTGTTACTCCAGCAAACCATAGGTTGCGGCCGCAAATGCTCATGCAGTAGTTGGTCGTAACGTGCTTCAAGGTGATTTTATGCGATGAACAGTTGTGAAGCGAGGTAGTGGAGAGAAGTGCTGACTTTATTCACAGCTTGCACCGCCTGTGATGGAGGTGTTGAGGCAGCCTCAGCCGGAGGCACAGGTCTAGACCGCAGTGCTTTACAACGACCAAGATGCTCCAGGCAGGTGGATTCCATTGCGAGTGGAAATTGGGTCATGGGTGACTTTAAAGGCTGCAAAACAAGGCCCGTGGGCAAGTGATGCCCGCATTAAGGGCGAAGTGTCTTTTGCTGGAGCATGGACAGCACATATACATGAATTCTGATGGCGTTTCAGCAACCGGCGTGGAAGGGAAGTGCTAAAGCTTGACACAATCAGGGTGCGCCATGCTTACCAACGTAGACAGCTTCAACTCGACCCGGTAGACTCTACAAATGAGCCACGCGCTTGTAACCTGCTATATGCTCCGTACTGGGATAATTACGTGCCTTCGTCATCTGTATTAGGTGTGATACTTGTCTTGCATCACGAAGTTGGTGAAGCTGTATGGAACGGGAGGAGTTACAAGCGGTTGCTAGACAATGGTACTTTTTTCTTGAGAGCAGTTTATGTTCCGCGGTCTGGACCAAAGTTGTATGGAAGTCTGGAGGTGCTGCTACCGGAACTGTTAAATCCTGATTGGCCTGTGGGTGACGTGCACACTTCAGAGGCTTATCGATTAAAGCTCGCAGTGGACATTGCTGCCGCCATGATGGAAGGGGCCCGAAAGCAAGGTTGTGCATGTCCAGTGGTTCATGCCAATTCACGTCATGGTGGATTTGTTTGCTGGAGCAGACATGCGGCGCATACGCACAATGTATATTTTTCAGCACCCCATCCAATACAGTGCAGTGTAGCCTGATGGATCCCGGCTAGGACGAGAAGTGGCAAGTAGGGCAGGACATCATCAAGTGTGTTGTGAGCAGAAACACCATTAATTTCGGTACCACCTTGCACGCCAAGTCTTGTACATGAATTTCTCGTATGTGAGGTACAGATGCGAAGAAGGCCAGTTGTGGGTGCCGCTCAATCAAGTTGTGATCCCAGATATGATTGCAATTATTGTCGTTTTCTTAGGCGAATTGCTGCCAGTCTTCGAGGTTGGGCGTTGCTGGCTGGTCTCTCACATCCGGGAAGAAATTAGCATTCTATTGCCTCGTGAGGCCATTCCAGAGGAATATGACCTTGTTATTGAACGTCCAGGCCATTTTGACAACAAGGTAAGCTGAATCACCGTTGCCACATGATTGGAAGATTGAACATGGTAGAATTTCGTAGGTGATGAGTAAGAATGTAATATCTTCTAATGTGGTACGTGATCTGGCAGATCAATAACCAAAAGGAGCGACGCATCGAGATTGGAGCAATTTTGCCCCCCTTGGGAAGGTTCAAGATTGTTGTAGCATAGTGCTCATGGATGCAGATAGTCTTTTTCCGCTGACGATGGGAGTAGGAAGCAGTCAGCGTTTTTGAGGTTTTACGGCTGCAGCAGCTTAGCAAACTAGAAATTTTGATCTTCATGGATAGCCATATTGGAGATAGTGCATGTGATAGTTCTTTAAGTAACGCACTCTCACAAAATTGGCAACACTCTATATAGTAACCACTCTTTTAAACAATGCTTTAGCGCTGATTTTGACGTTTTCTTGGGTAAATTAGATTACAATGTTGCTCAAGGACTCTGATGTAAGGAAATTGCTGTGGAAGCATGTCTATACAGTAGGCTACTGGTAGTGTTCACAACGTCTAGGTCTACAACAATGATATGTAGATCCTCTGTGCTTGCTTAAGCGACTACTTGTAGACTACTCACTCTGATCCATACGTCGAGGCATTAAAAGGACGTCTTGAAAATAAATCATACTCTTTAGATGTGTAGTTTGTGAGCAATGCAAAAAATACAAACCTTAAACAGAAGGCACCGGATAAGCCATTCAGTTGATAATACAGACTTAAAATAGTCAATCCAAAATTTTGCGTTCTATAAAATATCCACTTCTTTTTCCATAATCAAACCTCTACATTCCTAGTGCATTTAGAGATGTTTAGAAAAATAAAAAGAAATAGTAGATTGGGTCACTACTCAAATCAGCCGGGTCTCAAGAGCGTGAACTTGGGGTTGTTGAGTAATGAGTATAGTCAATGGTGACGGTGTTCACAGTTGAAAAGGCTCAAAGTTGAGACTTTGTTGAAGTATAGGTGTTGTCTATACAGTGCTTAGCAAAAAAGTCTCCTATAATGAATGAAACTAGTGTCTACAAGAACTGGGGATGTGTACTATTGTTTTTCTAGTTAACGTCCTAATATAGATCTTAGATATTGCATGGATAGACAAATAATCCTTGGCCCTTCAAAATAGAATCAAGGATTTTTGAAAATCACTATACACAGTTCATGTGAAAATTCTGAAGTATAGGTACTATTTTACATATTAATGTCAAATAAAGAACTAAAAAGAACGGTGTACAGTACGATATGATTGGTACAGCCTTTGTACATTTCAGTTCTCAAGATTTGAATATCTCAAATCTGTATTTTAGCAAAGAAATGTAAAGCATGCTCTCCAAAACTATGAAGTAACTAAATATCCCAAAAACTAATTTATTTCATCTAATTATAAAATGTGTATTTCTTATCTTTTCTCTTATAATTATTTACTATTCCCAAGTATTTTTCATTAAATAAGTGGAAATATGATTAAGTATCTTGACTCTATATCATTGTCTTGTATTATCCATCTATATGACAAGTGGTAGGAATATTCTATTTGTTAGCCAATTTGATTAAAAAGAGTTTTTTTTTTTTATTTTTTTTTTTTATTTTTTATTTTTTAAATTTTATTTTAATGGTTTTTTAATTTATGAATCATTTTTAAACGGCTGTAGAGAAGTATGATGTGGTCCTTGACGTTAGATATTCTACTTGCTTCATCCATTTTTTTCCTTATTTTGCTCAGCTATCGCTATCTAAGACCCTAGTAACATCTAATGGGGCCCCCAGCAACAGCTGCTGGGCCCCTCCCAACAACTACTGGGTCCCAAGAATATTGTTTTTGTCGTTATCTTCTTGTGTTTTTGTTTTTTTCTTTATCTTCTTGTGTTTTTGTTTTTTTCTTTATCTTCTTGCTTTTAACTTTTTGTTCTTGGCTTTTTCTCTATAACTTTTTGTTCTTGGCTTTTTCTCTATAACTTTATACTTTAATTTTTATCTTTGACTTTTTGCCTTTGACTTTTTAACTTTGTCATTTTAGCCTTTAATATTTAGCTTTGAAATGCACATCTTTAGGCTGTAGCCTACAGTTTACATACATAAATCATTTTTATTTTTTTAAATCATTTTTAAACGGCTGTTGGAGAGTATGATATCATCCATGAGACTAGATATTCTACTTGCTTTGTCCCCCTTATTTATTATTTGAAAAAATATTCTAATTATCGCATGTGTTTTTTATTTTAATGTTATTGTTTTCAAAACACCGTAGGGAGTATGATGTCATGCTTCACAGAATACCTTCTTCCTGTATTATCCACCCATATTACTGTTTGAAGAGATATTCTATTTCCCTTCTTAAGTTTCTACCTTCTTAGTACCTTCCATTTCTCTTCATCTTTCTTTACTTCATTCATCTTTATTCTCTTAATCTTTCTTTATTTTCTTCCTGCTTTTTTTATTTGTTTTCATTTTATCATTGCCTCCCCTTACCTTCCAATTCCCTTAATCTTTCTATATTTCCTTCTTCCTTTTTATTTTATTTTATTTCCTTCTTCTGTCTTCTATCTTCCATTTCCCTTCAGCTTTCTTTACTTCATTCTTCATTATTCTCTTTATCTTTTTATTCCCTTCTTCCTTTATTCTCTATTTATCAAAAAATCTCCTACGGAACCAATAAGCTTAACAAGCATAACAAGCTCACCAACAAACCTCCAAGCAATATATACAATATAGCAGACTTAGAGATGACGGGGATACAACATCCTGTACGGTTCAGAACTGATAAATCCGCAAGGGCTGTTCAAATAAAGAAACAATACTCTATTTACAAGAGGAAAAAATTGAGTTAGCGGAAGATGTCCTGTTAGACATTCCATGTTATGGTATGACAGACCTTGGGCAAGAACTTCATTAAACATTTCAGTAGAAGCTTGTGAATAATAAAACTTTACTTCATCAAAAAAGAGCAATTCATAGGAGTCATAAATAAAACTTTGTTGAAAATTGTAGTTTAAGTTCTATATATTGATTTTGAAACAGAATATGGAGCCGAAGGTGGAGCTGAGGCAAGGAACTAGAACTCTGCAATGCCACCTTCTAGGATTCTCAACCAGGATATTAGAGGTTCTGTGTAAATGCGAAAGTGAAAGGCACTGTTCAGCAACGCTCCATCACTCCACCACAGAAAATTTGCTGAACGATTACACTCGCTTGCTCAAGTAGTACGTTCACCCCGTTCTTGCACCCCCTCGTTCGGGTTCACCTTGTTTGCTGCAGCGAAAAAAGCGTCAGTCCTAGTAGTGTTAATGTCGCTTCCATCAGATTTCTTGTACGAATCCGCCTCCTCTTCAATGAGGAGGAGCTCCTCCGCCTCATCTGCCGCAGCTTTTGCGATCTGTATGAGCTCCATGGCAACTGCGTTGAACACACCTTCTGTTGAGACATTTTCTGTTACCCTTTTCCATCCACAACATTTCATCCTTGTAGATACTGTACAACTACTGGTTACCCAGATTACCGTGTCTTAATTAGACTACCGCAGCTTAGTATATATTGATCCCTCTCAAGCTGTGTAATCATCGACTTAGTTTTTTCTTCTCTCATTTGGGAGCTAATTTGACATGCTGCATCCGCAGCTCTTTATTGCAACATGGTATCAGAGCATCTGCTCATTAGCTAGATCCTCACTTTTCTGAATACTTTCATCTTTCCTCCCTTTCCTCTCTTATCCTCACTCAACCCTATCCTATCTCCACAGTATGGAATCCTCTCTATCAGGTAGAGAGATCCCTGAGAGCACTAAACTCCAAGGCTCATCTAACTATGCCATCTGGGCATACAAGATGAAGACTTTGCTTCAGGGAGAGAGACTTTGGCAAGTCGTCTCACCTGAGACTCTATCTAGCTCTCCTGCTTCGTCTTCCACGCACACTGCATCATCACAGATCTCCGGCGAGGCAGACTCCGGTGGCGCAGCCGAAGCAAACACTCCTGCGCCGACCAATGCTCCTGCTCCAACCGTTCCTGCCTCAGCCACATCACAACCAGCTGTCAACCTCCAGGATCAGAAATTCAAGGCAACCCGCATCATCGTACCTACGGTAAAAGACTCTATCCTACCCCACGTCATGAACATGACGGACCCTAGACGCATTTGGATAAAATTGAGAGATCTGTATGAATCTAGCAGTATGAATAGACGTCTTAGTCTTAAATCTCAACTTTACAGTTTGAAAATGACTGAGAAGACTAGCCTAGACTCTCATCTAGCCACTATTAGCACTCTGGTAGGGCAACTTGCAAACATAGGCGTCCTAATCCCAGACGAAGAACTAGTAGACAGAGTGCTTACCAGTCTTCCACCAAGCTGGGGAATATTCCGCCAGATGATCTCCGGCAGAGAACGCGCTCCCTCCTTCGAGGAGCTTGAAGGATTACTCCTGCAGGAAGATGGCATCAGATCCAGAGATAGGGAGCACGAGGACAGAGAACAAGCCCTATCTCTACAGCACGACATATTGTTTTCTGGACAGTATGGTGGAAACTACAATCGTCGAAATTTCAACTCCAAGTCAAGGGGAAGAAGCTTTACCTCATACCGAGGAGCAAATTCCCCTACTGGTACACGCAGCAACTTTTCAGGCCCGCGAGGTACCCAAGTTTCTCGACCTCCATATCGCTCCGGCCCTTCTCGAGACTCCACAGATCCTGCTACCTATTGCCATGTCTGTGGAAGCCCGTTCCATTGGGCAGATAAGTGTGAAGTCCGCCTACTGAGGGAAAAGGTTCGCGAGCTGGAACTCAGCTCCACCTCTGGCGCAGCTCGCTGGCGTGCTCCTCACTCCGCAAACCTGTCTGAGCAGCAACAATCAGATAATCAGAAGTCAAACGAAGACATTGCGCTAGCAGAGGTATTCGAAGTCTGTGCTGCAAAGGTGAAGAACCGTAGTAGTCCCCAAAGCTGGTATTTAGATAGCGGGGCTACAGCCCATGTCACAGGCAATTTGGACTTACTTTCAAACATAGAGAAAGCTCCAAATTCTAGTGTCACTACAGCAGGTGGAAATTCCCTTCCAATTTCTGGAAAAGGAAGTGCTACGGTTGAGAACAATAAAGCGATTGACAATGTTTATTACGTACCTGGTATGGTAAAGAACCTCTTGTCCGTAGGAAAATTTGCAGATTCAGGTTACTACACCTTGTTTGGACCTCGTAACTGCTGGATATTTTCTGCCTCAAATCCCAGAAAAATCCTCTACACAGGAAGCAGACAAGAACGGAACAGCCTGTACCGATTAGATACTTCTCTCACAGGAAATCGTCAAGTCAATCTACCTCAGCAATCTGTAAATTTAGCCAGCTCAAGAGATTCGGATGCAAAGCTCTGGCATAAAAGAACGGCTCACCTCAACTTCCAGTCACTCTACAGACTCTCGACTGGAGAAATGGCTACTGGAATCCCTCGCCTACCTCTCCTCCGACCCGACTGCGAATCCTGCATCTTCGGTAAACATCACAGGCATCCAATTCCCAAGGTTAGCTTAACCCCCACAACTCGACCGCTTCAGTTAATTCACTCAGACTTGTGCGGTCCTCTACCTGCGTCACTATCTGGTTCTCGTTATATCCTAACGTTCATAGATGACTATACCAGATACTCTTGGGTTTATTTCTTAAACCTCAAGAGTGAAACTTTTACAACCTTCAAAGACTTCAGACACATGGTAGAAAAGGAGACAGGACACAAGCTATCTTGCCTCCGTTCTGACCGCGGAGGAGAATACCAATCATTAGAATTCATTCACTACTGTAGACAGGCTGGAATCAGGAGACACCTAACTGCTGCCAGGACCCCGCATCAGAATGGTATATCGGAACGCAAAAACAGGTACCTATGTGAGACTATGCGAACCTTACTGTTCAGCTCTAAACTACCGACTCACCTTTGGGAGGAAGCTGTTCGAACCGCCAATTACATCAGCAATAGAGTTCCTCACAGGGCTTTACACAAAACCACTCCGATTGAGCTGTACACTGGACAGGTACCAAATCTCTCAAACCTTCGTGTTTTCGGATGCACAGCCTTTGTCCATCTGCAAAACACAAAGAAGTTAGAACCCAAGGCAACCAGAACTATTCTAGTTGGTTATGACTCTCAGTCCAAAGCCTATCGTTGCTACGATTATATTTCCAGAAAGATCATAATCTCTAGAGATGTTCAGTTCTTAGAAACGGAAGTAGGCATTCCAAATCAACGGGACTTACCTTCACCCGATGATGACTTACTCAGATCCTTCCTTGATTTAAACTCCCTTCCTCCTACACAAACCCCTGCTCCAGACTCTAGTTCAACACAGCTCTCACCATCCCAGCCGCCTGTCTTCCCAAGCTGTCCCATAACCACAGAAGAAACCTTAGAACCCGAATCAGATTCTCAAGAGGCAATAGACACTATCCCCATAACTCAAGTGCCGTTACCTGTACAACCACGGAGATCAACCAGATTCCGAAAACAGAGTGTTAAACTAGACGACTACATACTCACCATCACTCCTGATGACTTCGACATTACAATGTCGGAAAACATACAACCTGTACCCTCAAAAAATTTAAGCCTAGAACAAGCTCTATCAAGCCCACACTGGACCGAGGCTATGAGGGATGAATTAAAATCCATAGACAAAAATCAAACGTGGAAATTAGTTCACTTACCTAAGGGTAAGAAAACCATTAGTGCTAGGTGGATTTTTAAGACTAAACCTGGACTCAATGGACAGCCCCCAAGACACAAGGCTCGACTGGTTGCACGGGGGTATGAACAAAAGTATGGGATAGATTTCGAAGAGGTGTTTGCCCCAGTAGTTAAGTGGTCTACAATACGCTCCCTCGCAGCCACAGCTGCAAGACATGGCCACGAGATTCATCATCTGGATGTTAAAACAGCATTCTTGTATGGAAATTTAAATGAGGAGGTATACATGGAGCAACCACCAGGTTTCGAGAAAACGGGACAAGAGAATCTAGTATGCAAACTGGAAAAATCACTCTATGGACTAAAACAAAGCCCTAGAATGTGGTATGAACGGATAGACACATACCTGAGGTCAATTGGATTAACCCGAAGCCACAGCGATTATAACCTCTACTACATTGGAACAGGGGACCATAGAACCATTCTGGTAGTCTACGTCGACGACCTATTTCTCACAGGTCCTGACACAGAACAAATCACTTGGCTTAAACGAAAACTCAAGGATGAGTTTGATATTACCGACCTAGGGCTCATATCCAAGTACCTTGGCATAGAGTTCAAGACATCCAATCATGGCATTTTCTTAACTCAACACGAATACGCAAAGGACATGCTACAGGAATTCAACATGCAAGATTCCAAAACTGAACATGTACCTCTCCCAGCAGGACTACTCCTCTCATCAGACATGAAATCGAAACCTGTCGATGTACATGATTATTGCCGTAGAGTAGGAAAACTCATCTTCCTAACTACGACTCGCCCAGATCTCTCCTTCTCCGTTAGTTCAGTATCCAGATACATGGCAGCACCACAGCTCGCACATCTCGAAGCTGTCAACCACATACTACGGTATGTTCACAAAACCTTGGACTATGGACTCCTGTACAAAAGAAACGAGCACACACAGGTACATGGTTATACGGATGCAGATTGGGCATCCTGCCCCGAGACTCGCAGATCAACAGGAGGCTACTGTTTCATAATGTCAGGAGCTGCTATAACATGGCAATCGAAAAGACAACAAACTATTGCAAAATCCTCTACCGAGTCTGAGTACATGAGTCTCTCTGCAGCAACAGCTGAAGCCACCTGGATTAGAAGGCTACTTACCGAAACAGGTACGCTACCATCCACCGAAACTCCTCCTCTCCTCCTGACGTCAGATAGCGATACCATACAGGCAGATTTAAAACCCTATACACTCACTATACATTGTGACAACCAATCGGCCATAAAATTAGCGAAGAATCCAGTTTTCCACGCAAGAACAAAACACATAGAGGTGCATCACCATTTTGTCCGAGAGAAAGTAGAATTAGGTCAAATAAAACTTGATTATGTGTCCACAGACTTACAGCCAGCAGATATTTTCACAAAGAACCTTGGCAGGACAAAGTTCGAGCTCCATAGGTCTAACCTCGGACTCACCAGCTATGCCACAATCTCAAACTAACAGCTCCCAAACCCCTGCTGCCTAGACACACAATTTCCCACAACTACTCCTCCATAAACTTCATAGCGTCACTATAGGTCTGAAAGCCCTTAAATTCTGCTCCAGAAAAATGCTTTACTTTATCCTCGCACTCCCTCCAAGTCGTGTAAATCCCTGGTCGAGTGCCTTTCCTCACAGCATAGAATTTCTTGCCTCGATGACCTACTGCCTTCGCGTTAATTTCTGCTAGAGTCATAGGAGGTGCATCAAACCAGAAATCATCGCAGTGTTCACAGATGGGCTTTCCTCCTCCGATCCTTCCGATGATAGGCCCTCCATCTTCTTTAATTCCTACCACTGAAATTAGAAACCCCAATTAGTTTAAAACCCTAATCAGTACTCCAATTATCCTCCACAGTTCTTATTCCCTACCGTATCCTCTCAGCCATAACTCACAAACAGAACCGCAGCCCATAGTTTCCCGAGTCACACTCAAACAACCCGAAACTTAGGAAACCCTAGTACTTACCCCCAATTGCAGGCTGCTCGACACTCGCAACGACGTCACGACCACGGCGCGCCACCGCAGCATCGACGACGTTGAACAGAGTTACAAATATTTGCTTCAACAACAAGGTGATCGCTCTCAGGCAATCCCATGCTGCTTCGCGCTACACACAACTCCAACGAGTCCGATCAATCAGCTCCAAACAATTAGCAATGGAGAAAATCACGCAGATTACACAATCGAATATCATCTCACTTACCACAGTGAGACGATCGTCCATTCCGCGTCAACAACAGCAGCGCCTCTACTTCAACACGGAGACAGCTACCTCGTAAAACCCGCACTTAGAAAAATGTAATTAGGGATTCGAGCTTCTGAGCTCGAGGGGGGGTGTTGAGACATTTTCTGTTACCCTTTTCCATCCACAACATTTCATCCTTGTAGATACTGTACAACTACTGGTTACCCAGATTACCGTGTCTTAATTAGACTACCGCAGCTTAGTATATATTGATCCCTCTCAAGCTGTGTAATCATCGACTTAGTTTTTTCTTCTCTCATTTGGGAGCTAATTTGACATGCTGCATCCGCAGCTCTTTATTGCAACACCTTCGGAGTTCTCCTTAGTCATGAATTCAGGGCCGACAAGGGATGGGCATGGATGGACGCTATGGCTTCGCGAGGCATGTTGATCCACAATGCTGACTAGGTCAATGCCCATGACCGAATGCTGCACAAGCTCTGCACACAGCAACTGCGCTTCATGCAGAGCCTCCACCCTGTCGACAGGAACTGCGAGGCCTTGTAATGCGAAGGCACGCGCTCGTTTAGCAGGGCCACTCCCAACGATGCACTCGTTGTCTGGGCTTGTGCGCTTCTAAAACAGACCCTCCGGGCTCAACACCTGCGTCATCAAGTATGACAATCTCTTAAATGAAGGCTTGGGCGTTCTCCCGAGAGAGTGGTGGTGCCCATCCCACAACATCCATCGCAGCTCGGTAAGACTCAACACTGGCCTGCACTGTTGCGTCGATTGTGAGGAGGCCCCACTACCGCATCCAAACGCCGCCAGGAACCTGATCACAACAAGGACAGTGTGGATTCCTACCAAGCACAATCTTGAACATGCAACAAAGATGAAATAAGCAACCACATGGGAGATTTACCAGGGCCATATCTGCCTAAAACCGGCCGCACAAACCACACGGTTGTTTGTCTTTCAATGGTGTCATCGACTTCTGCTTGGTGAAGAGTGAGGAGAAGAATTGCTACGGGCGCACATAGCTCTCCTTGATGATGATTACATCAATCTGCCAATCCATGGCCTCAATCTTAGCTTGTATGGTACTTACTTTTTGGCCCTACACCTCCACTTTTGTGTATTTTTGTACGAGTACCTTCTGGTTCTGCTTGACAGCCTCTGAGGTCTTCTCGCTCGCAAACATCACAGCACGCACCCTGCTATCCAATGTTTTTTTCATAGCAGAGTCATGGCAACCCTCCTTCTTAGAGAACTGGAGCGCCAAAAATGCATCCCTGAGTGCCTCCTCTGGTGCAGTAATTTGAA
This sequence comes from Ceratodon purpureus, assembly GCA_014871385.1. Taxonomy (NCBI): domain Eukaryota; kingdom Viridiplantae; phylum Streptophyta; class Bryopsida; order Pseudoditrichales; family Ditrichaceae; genus Ceratodon; species Ceratodon purpureus. The sequence goes on from CM026426.1 coordinate 98,927,896, forward strand.
TAAGTGATAAGATCAAGTGTCAAATGTTGTTGGAAATCACTTTTGATTCCACGGAGACCTCTGTTTGTGAATTGCGATTGTAGAAATGACAATGACCACTTCAAATGGAAGTTTGGGTGGACGAGAAGTATTTCAAGGACGTTTTTAAAACACTGTTTTTTGGGAAACTATTTCTGAGGTTCTTTTCACCAAACATTGTTTTTTAAATTTGAAAGAACATCCTCTAAAGACAATAGAGGGCCCCAAATGAAGAAATTAAGACTTTGGAAAAGTTCATTTTCATGATTTAGAACTAGTGGTCAAATTAAGTTTCAACTGAAGATGTTTTTTTATGGAGTTGCTTGTAAGATACCTTATGACACCTTAAAAAGTGACTAAAATGCTAAAAAACTAGACCAAAATGCTCAAAATAAGCTTTGAGCTTTAAAAAACAGCACACTTCATATTCACTTCTTAGTGATTACACATTGCACTTTGTGGTACACTTTATTGTGCTTCCCCCCCTCCCTCTTATTATGAAACTTAAAATAAACAAAGAAGTGAACTACAAAGTTTGCTTTTTGGTTCGTGGGAAATTACAAAAGTCTCATTAGACTAGAGAGAAGGATGAATCAGAGCAAATTCCATGTTCAAATTAAAAAAAAATGAAAGGGGGGGAGGGGTGGGGTGGGGGAGGGAGGTCAAGACAATAACCCAAATAATGAAATTTAAAGGATAAATCTTGGGATATAACCCGTCATTATTGGGTCCGGAAGTAGACCCAATTACAGTAGAAAAATCATACGGAAGACAAGGGTGAAGCAGGAAAAAGAACCAACATTAGGTGCAAAAACAGGTCAAGAAAAGGCCGTGTAAGCGGCACGTGAGAGAAAAAAATGGGCCCTGCCCGCGTACTTTCTGATGTGGTCGCACTCGTGCCAGTGTGGTGCCAGCAAATCGCCAAGGGGGGTCGAACCAATGACCTCTCCGCAATGCGTGTGGAGGGCGTTGCTACAGTGGCTCGCTAACAGCATTCTCCCACTTGGGACCAAACCTCGAGCCGACCCGATCATGTCAGGTGGTATATTCCGAGGACCCTTGTTAACTGTGCGCCACCGAGGACCCTTGTTAACTATGCGGGCAGCGATTCTGGCATCCGTTGCCAGCGGCAGAGGGGCTTTGGACAAGGAGTTCACCTAATTTGGGCAGGCTTACACGGCCTTTTCAAGACCTATTTTTGCACCTAATGCTTGAAGAAAGAGACTGAATCAAGGGTGAGTCCTAAGTAGTACTCATAAAAGAAACCTAAAAAAAAAAAAACAATAATTGAAGTACTCTTTGTTTACACTGTTTGCTCATAGGTCTGTGGGAAATTAAGAAAGTTTAATTAGACTAGAACGAAGGCTGAAGGAGAGTGATTCCACTTTGAAATTAAAAAAGAAGATTATAGTATAGGTTCATGGAAAGGGGCATACACATGATTAATGACAAACCCAAAAGTGAACCGTATGGAGCATACGAAATTATGCATATAATTTGGGGGAAATTAAATCTGGTAGTATGCTTGAGTATGGAAAAAAAGTAAAATAAACCCAAACAAAAAAACACAGAAAGGGGAAGTGAATTAGAAAGGTGTGTCAAATCAATAAACCAGATAATGAAATTTAAAGGAAAAACCTTGGGAAATAATCCATCATTATTAAGTTGGAAGTAGACCCAATTACAAAGGAAAAATCATAAGGGAGAGAAGGCTGAAGCAGAGAAAACAACCAAAGGTTAATAGCAATCTGCAGTAGCTACAGTAGTCACAAACTGCATTTTCAGAGGAATGTTGCATTCAAGTACTTCTAGACTTTAAGGTAGCATTGCTTTGAGGGATATAATAGAATATTTTAGTTGTAGATATAGATGAGCAATATTTTTTGGGTTCTCTATTTTAAAACTTCTAATGGTTTGAACGTAGTGATAAATTTATATATCAATGGTTACATGTCCCGGAATATTTTTTTCATAAAAATATTCTTCATTTTGTGGGTTTTAAGTTATAGTTTTTGATGACTTCTTCCTAAGAAGTGTAGTATATATTTATGAAGCATATTGTGTGAAAAATTATTACAATTGCAATCCAGTCAACAATTAATAAAGATAATGGCGTTACTTTAGTAGGTTCTTCAAACATAAAGGACAAAAAACTTTGTAATGAGTTTTAACTTATGTCTGTACAAAACACATATTAAAGTATGTGGGCTTCTTACATTTCATGAAGCAAAAGCTATTTCCTTCAAGATATTATAACTTTACTGAAAAAATGTACTAAAAATATACTCAAAATATACTTTTTTTTTTGCCCAAAGTGTAGTAGCCGTAGCTTCCTTTTATCCCAAATTAAAGAAAGACGTTGAAACAAGGGTGGGTCCCAAAATGTTTCCATAAAGGAAACCAAAATCTAAATTACTCTTTGTTTACCAGAAAAGACTCCGGCAATGGATGAACTTCAGTGGATGTCACTTTCGTTATACACGTACTATAGTCTATAGACACTCATTTTCCGCAGCCTTTTCAAATTGCATAGTCACGCTGGTGGAGGTGTCTTTCAAACTAGAGTCGCTATGAATTGAAGTGTGTAGTGAGTCACGACAGCATTAAGTTTAGATATCATCTGGATCGGCAATTGCTTTATGTGAACTACGAGTACCTGCGTTATAGATGTGTGGAGGGAGACGCTTGAATTGCGATTGATCAAAGAGTTGCTGTGGAGATGGTTATAACCAGTGTGATATTTGAAGAATCCTTGTTGCTAGCTATTGAAGTGGGCAGAACGTGGCCTGTGTCGCATCTCCGGAATGAGATTGCTATCATCCTCTCTAGAAAATGACTTCTAGAGGAGTATGACTTAGTCATAGAGCGCCTAGGCCAGCCTAATACCAAGTCACAATCGTAGGCTAAGTTGGTTATTACTGGCCATTGCAATATTAAGCAAAGAATGTATGATTAAAGAGCTCAATTGAATTTAATTTTGTGTCCCATTGTTGTGCAGATAAATGGTCTTCATGAAAAGATTACACTAATCAATGCGGTGTTGGCCGATCATGGTCAAAGATCAAAGGGTAACAAATTTGAAGTTCATGATTTGACCTTAATAAATAAATTTAAAAATAAATAAAAAATGGATCGGAAAAACTCAGAAAAGGAAGGTAAAGCATAAAAACACTTATGTGAAAAATGAAAAAAACACAACCAAGAATAGAGTAAGAAGATAAAATCTTAATAAAACTTAGGGACAAAAAAAAGTTAATGAATCCTTTCTTGAAGAGTGTGCATAGAATTTTGAGAAGAAGTTCAAAAAATAGTATGTATGGGCCCAGAAGTAGCAGACATGGGGCAGAAGGCTCCGGTCATGAGGCTAACAGCATGTTACGGTCATAAGCCTCTGACAATTGAGTGGGCCAAAAGCAACAGTCATAGGGTTAATATTGTAATCTATTTTTATCACGTACCTTTTTACGGTACTTTTACAACGGGGCAATTCTCGGGGCATTGGTGTTACCATGCAAGAATTCTAGATTTTAATAGAACAGTTTGATACACATCTTCGCAGCCAATAACCAGTTAACCCCCAAATGCTTGAGACTATGACCGCAAAAATAGACTTTGACTTTGGATGCTTTATTTTTCTACTAATTAGTTAATGTAATATATGAATTTCTATTATTCACAAGGCTAAGTACTTGTATTATTGAGAAGCAATAATTTTATCCAAATTAATGGTTTCATTATGTAATTAATGTAAATTTTCAAATCAAAACAATCAAAGAAAATTCAGATCAAATACTAGTTTTACTACAAAGTTATAAATATTTACAATAGATGTATATGACAACGAAGAACCTTAAGCTACTTACCGAGCTTGAAATTTATGTTTTAATTTCAAGCTATGTTAAAAAAACCTAAAACATTGGAAAGTCAAGTAGTTGGCACCCATATATCCCATCATCTTATAAAAGGTTCGAATCACTCAATTTTAGATATTCTTCAAAATTTTAAATTGGACTACAAAATAGATATGTCAAGCAACATTATATTAATTTATCCCAAATGCAAAAATAGATCAAGTCAATATTGAAGATCGTGATTTTGCTGTCTCTTTGAATGATTTCTTAAATACACATAGAGTATTGATGTTTTGGACTTGAAGGATTTACCAAAATTCATGAAATTATTATTTATCGGTGTCGACTTAGTCTAAAATTGTGTCCAAAAAGTTTATTTCCAAAGTTTTATCACTAGAATCTTCTAATATGTATCTCTCGCAATAAAGAGACTTGGATTTTGTTATTTCTTATCCTTTTATTCTTATACATGAAGAATAGACAAAGACCTTTGTTTTGACAAGATGGATTTGTATTCTAACAAAAAAAGTCTATAAGAAAAATTTATTGAATGTTAATAATAACATGAATTGATGTTTGCGGATGCAATATTTTTCACACTGATGCATTCTTTCTTTAAAAAAATAAAATAAAAAATGGTGCACAAGTGGAGAACGTCATGTATATTATTTTAGTACAAAAGCTCTAATATGCTTAGAAGTACAACAAATATACTAGTAAAAAGGAGCTGATTCTCATTTTACATCAAAAAACAAAAAAGAAAAATTGCGATTCATACTCTAGAATCTTTTAATTCACGCGCTCAAATGTTTCAAAATTATTTGTGCATGATCCTTTAGAAGTTGTAATTTAGATCTTGCGGTTAAAGATGTGAAAGCAATTATGTTTTGGTTTTTTCACTCTTGCTTCTAAAATGATAGTTTAAGGAATGTTTTTGATAAGAAACGGTGAAGGCCGATTATAGGTTCCTTATTGTTGTCAACTTCAAGATCTACTTGTGGAAGAAAATTGATATAATATCTATAATCTTATTCTTTTATTCCGTGAATCGGTAACACAGGTGCATAATTCAATACACACTACCGTGCCAATGAAAATCAACAAGCACATCAAGATGAAGAAAGGTCAATCTCTGAGTATTCTATTAATTTAGTGTCAGCGTAGAGCAAATTTGCTAAGGCATTGAAATTAATTGTGTACATAGTGTCGGATACATCTTTACGTGGAAAAGGGAGTTACTTGCATGACCAACCAAATGACATATTCAGTCTTGGCTTCCTCCGGGTTACATCCTTTTTGTTCTCTGAGACTACACTGAATGACTTCTGGGATCATACTTTCATCGGCTCTTCTATTCAAAGGCCGGGACAGAGCTATATTCTGTCGTTAACCATCCAAGGGGGAAGGAGTATTCATCCTTCATCCAAGAATTAAGTTCCATCTCATTTCTATGTTTTCATATACTTCGTGGTATTCAAAGATGGGCATAAACTGGATTGAACAACTAATTGCAAAATTACATCCTCGGCTTCCTTTGAATTGTCATGTTGGATGAGATAGAGTGATGTCCTACAGTTGTCAAACATTTACTGATCCTACTTGTAATTGTTACCAATGAGTTTGGTTTGGACTGATCATGTGTGTTCCAACATGTCATCAAAATCCATAGAGTATATTGTGAGATCAGTGCATGAGGAGAACGTCCCCTCCTCTAAGTGTACATTCTTCCATAAATGCTTATGATATCCCAGTCCATGAAGACCTCCAATCTCATCATCTACATGACTACAATGTGGGGGTCCTCAAATGCATTGTCTCCCCCATTAATCAATCGAGCAGCATTATTCAATCTCATTGAAAACTGAACGTCCCATCCCCATGCACAAAATTCCAGAACGTGGTAGGCACGTAGGATCCCTCTCCATTAACACATCCACTTTCATCATCTTCAGCACACATTGTCTCCATCCGTAATCAATTCAGGTGTTTTAGTGACATCCTCAGACCCTCACCGTTCCAGTTGCACAATCTAGATTCCAAAACGTGGAGAGCCATGCATACCACGCCACCCCCATCCTCTCAGCCCACAAAGGTTTACACTGCTCCTGCTCCAGCTGTTTGGGTGCAGCCGCAGCAAAAAGGCACTGCCAAGGTGATTTCTAACCTTCTTCCGTGGAAATAGTCTTGTTCTTTTCTTGAGCAAATTTTCCTTGTTGTATCTAGTTGCCTCATACGTGGATCATCTGATTTATTGGTAGGTTGGAGTGAACGTCAACATGGTACAACAAGGGAAGCGGAAGTCAAGGTGCGGCAACACTCCAACCAGTGCTCGAGGGAGGGATCATGCAGTCCGGTCTTACTACAGCAATGAAGGGGAAGGATCGGGTACACATACCTCGCAAGCTGAAGCTAACTTGGCTGAAGTGGACCTTGCTCACAAAGGTGGTAACTCGGTGTGGGATGCGCCATTTGATCTTGGCAGTATTCTAACAACGCTGCAGTCTTCCATGCTTGCAGTAGCTTGTGCTCTTGCAGGCCGTGAGGCAAATTACAAGGACAAGTTCTTCACCAATCAAGTGGGCTTGTGCGACCGGGGTGCTATGGTGGATGATGTTGGGAAGGTTTATCCGCAAGTGTTGGAGGGTAACATCAAGGAGATCTAGAGGCTAGGGATGCTTTAGAATCAGTACGAGCTTGTCAACTGCACCAGCAAGAGCCAGGCATGGCAGTTTTCCAAGCATTGTTATGAAGTGTATGGACATTGCCCGAATAATGCTTATTTTGCAATGCGGTTCTTGAAAGCCGCTACCGTAATGTTTGTGCATGGCTTGGAGGTGAATTGGGTGGCTGAAGCGCAAAGGCATCATTGCAAATGTATAGCAACCGCAACGAAGAATCTTTTCAAGCTTGGTTGAGTTGATCTCCGGTGTCAAGTTGAAGGCCTATGCGGCATCATCAAGGATCTCTCCAGTGGACAGCCGTTGACTTCTGGTTTGCCGGAGTTGGTGACTGCAGCTCAGGGGGCGTTGCTTGAAGCCACAGCAGCTGTGGATGCCGCGGCGGAGGTACTACGAGCACTTCAGAAGGAGAAGGACTTGGCGGTGGCAGTGTTGGAGGCTGAATCCAAGAGTAATGCGGCCTTGCTCGAGCAGAAAAGACTTTTCCTGAGTGGGACACCTTCCGAATACTAAGGAAGACCAAATTCAACTCAATCTGGCATGGCCCTTACAAAGTTCAGCTCGTCCTTCCAAACAACATAGTCTTCCTAGTTAATAAATCCAACTATGACAGCCAAGCTATGATCGTCAACGCCACCAAGTTAAAACAATACCATACTACTAATCCGAACCTATCCCCCCAATTAAGCCTAGGTGAAATCTATACAAACTTGGCTACTGAGGCTGATAAAAAAGATGGCTTGGACGTCCAAGATGCTGATCATCACAACAATGATGACCAGCCGCAAGAGTCACCTCTCAATCTCTCTGAAATCAACATCAACCTGATCAAAGCATAACGTGCAAAAACAGGTCTCCAAAAGGCCGTGTACGCCTGCCCAAGTTTGGTGAACCTCTGCCCAAAGCCCCTCTGTCGCTGGCAGCGGATGCTAGAATCGCTGCCCGCACAGTTAACAAAGGTCCTCGGTGGTGCAGAGTTAACAAGGGTCCTCGGAATATCCCAACTGACATGAGCTGGACGGCTTGGGGTTTGGTCCCAAGTGGGCAGATTGCTGTCAACGCGCCACTTTAGCAGCGCCCGACACACGCCCTTCGCGAAGGTCATTGGTTCAACCCCCCGCGGCGGCGTTGCTGGCAATACGATGGCACGTCCAGTGCCCCGTCAAAGTACGCGGGCAGGGCCCATTTTTTTCTCTCACGTGCCACATATACGGGCTTTTGGAGACCTGTTTTTGCACGTAATGTCATGTCCATGCGCTAACAGCAATGCCCGAGCGCATGCCCAAGCGCAATGAAGATGAGCCCTACCCCTCGGGCGTTGTTGATGGCATCTTAGTGCAGTACTCGTGCCGCTAACTCCATGTGTTCTTTGGCTGGGACGGCAGAGGAAACACAGAGTGGGGCAGTGACTGCGTCTACCCCTAGCCCGACATAGCTGCATTACTGCATAACACGCACTTGAAGGAGGACAGCCGCTACGACATCTTCACCCTAGGGAAGGTCCTTATCAAGCCAGAATGCGAGGTATTTTGAGCCAAGTTTTCTTTTAAAATGATTGCAACAATATTACATGTTGTATATGGCCGACAAAGGAGAGAAGATCAATTGGGGTTTTTTGGTTGATGAGAATTGTCGAGTCTAGCTTTATGCTCACTATCAACGCCCTCCATACTCTAGCCCGATTGGGCTCTTCCTCACCAACTACATTAGTCACTTCATTACCTATCATCAGCGCCATAATTGCCCTCCAGCAATGGGGACGTTCCTTGATATCGAGCGGGAATTGGCGTCCCACGCGGATCCTGCACGCGCAGCCCCCAGCACAAACGCTGACGGGTGTTGGAGCTCACAACTGCCGGGGGGGGGGGGGGAGAGAAAATGAAGGATGCACCATACGGACCCTGCACCAGCAAACTCCAAATTTATGTCTCAGCGATCAAGGACAGCTTGGAGGTATTGGTGGAATTTACACATACAACGGAGCAAGAAAAGGAAGGGTTAGCAACATCGTACCAAGAGTCGGAGGAGGGAGCTCGCCGCAGAGTCACCCAAGCCGTTCAAGCAGCTTAGCAAGAGGCACACAAGGCCATCACAGACGCCAAGGCCGAGCTCCATCAGCAGGTCGAGGAAAGCCAATGTACCGTGCAAAAACTACGGCACCAACTATCCAACATAGGGTTAGAATGAGCAACACTCAGGAGCAAGTGGACAGCATAGCTAAGGAAAAGCAGTGGTTGCAAGAAAAGACAAAGAAGCTAGAGCAGCAGAATGTGGAGTACCTCGCTAGATGCAAGGCCATGACCAACCCAGCACCTCCATTTGGACAGTCAGCAACCATGGATGCTACCAAAATCTAGCAAGATAAATTGGCGGCAGAGAGGGCACAAGCTAATTTTGAAGCCAATAAGAGCGGGTGGATTCAGAATGCGGCCTACACCATTGCCACCATAGCTTACCGCATCCTTGGCAATCAGCAATAGTCAACAGAGCCCTTGCAAGAATTCCTTGACCGGTGCATGGATGAAGCCATAGCTACGCTAGATCTCAAGCAATTCGACCACGATTAGGAAGCCATAGACAAGGAGTTACTCATCTTCCTTGATCAGACACCAAACGACGTTCGGGACAAAGGAAAAGCTGCTTACTAGTCTCCACCCCGCTCGGCCGAAGTTATACCCTAGGTAGCCATGGCATTTGGATCGTCCCAGCAAGCCTCTCACTTTCCACAGCACCTTGACCCCGCGGAGCACGTCATCATTCTTGAACAGCTCACCAACACGGATCACACGCCGCAGCAATCGCTACAGCACCCTGCATCCCACCACGACAATCCAAGCCAGTCCACGCTATAGCCACACTCTCCTTTCCGTCTTCACTCTACTCTGCATTCATTACTCTGATTGCTTGCTTGCTTGTTGCTATGTTGAAATACCTTTCCTCTAATACAACTCCACAAAATAGACTATCTACTTGGACGTCCATAGCCGCCCTATCTATACCTTCCATACCTTCGGTAACCCTCCGTACCGCTCATTGACCCTCGATCATTGACATCCCGACCCTGGGATACTCGTCTCTAAGGTCATATCCCACAGCCATGCTGCCTCCCCTTCTACCGAGACCTCATAAACTTTTCCCCCTTGATTTTTACTAGGATCCCTTAGTAACCAAGTCCTGAGATATCCAAGTCCTGGCTTCTCACTCACTCCATTTAGAATTCTAGCTAACACCGGTGTTTTGGGCCCAATCAATTGTCAGAGGCTTATGACCGTCATATGCTGTGAGCCCCATGACCTGAGCCATCGGCCCCATGTCCATTACTTCTGGACCCGTGACTGTCGCTTGAGCCCCATACCCATGTCTCTAGGCCCAACAACCGCCCTCTAATCGATGCCTTTCAACCTTTAGACTATATGTATTGAGATGTGAGTAATCGGCCCTAATTAATCTTGTTGAAATACAAATAGATTTTTATCTCAACAGCCTAAGTTTCATTTTGCTAAATCCTTCCATATTTTATAAACGCACAATAAAAATATATTTAAATTACTTCCTCAGTATGTACCACATGTCGTTCTTTTTATTCTCCAGTTTCCTTCTTCCTCATTATCTTAATATATACCATTCACATTTGCATAACTAGTAACCAATTTAATGTTACAAATCTGGAATTGGATAATTTACCCTAGTCTAAGTTAAGCAGAATGAACTGAATTTAGCAAGCTAACCAAATCACATTCCAAGCTAATGAGACTTTGATCTTAATAAAAATATGTATTAATCATGGTTCAAAATGTAGCTTGAAGAAGTTCGAAAAATTGCCTCTCTTAGATGTGGTGAAAGAAAAGCAATTTTTTTCATGCTTGAAAGAATAAAAAGTAATACAAAAAGAGTATATATATAATACACTACTTGATTTTCCACAGTTCTGGGTTTTCTAATCATATTTTTGAATTAAGACATAAATTTTGAGCACGGTAAGTAGCTTAAGGTTCTTGGTTGTCATATGGATGTACGCTAAATATTTTGTAATTTTGTAGTGAAACCTATATTTGATCTGAATTTTCTTTGTTTGCTTTGATTTGAAAATTTAGATTGATTACATAATGAAACCATTAATTTTGATAAAATTAATGCTTGTAGATAATACAAGTACTTAGCCTCGTGAAAAATAGAAATTCATATTTTACATTATCTACTTAATAGAAAAGTAGAGCATCCAAAGTCAACGTCTATTTTTGTCATCCTAGGCTCAGGCATTTGGAGGTTAATTGTTTATTGTCTGCGAAGATGTGTATCAAATTATTCTATTAAAATCCAAAACTCTTTTATGGTAACACTAATGCCCCAAGAATTGCCCCGTTGAAAAGCGCCATGAAAAGTTACCCGGTGGAAAAAGATTAGAATATTAGTTTTCAAAACTTTATTATTATCCACATTGTATTTGCAGGTGTATTTGGTTTACGACCGCATTCATACTAAAATTCATTAATTCTATCTATACAAAATTGTCAAAGGAATATAAGATTTGTATAACCAATCAAAATAGCATGGCCCTCAAATTAGATCATTGTTTCTACCATCTTGTTCTTTATCAATGTATGGAAATCATATGCTTCAGCATCAAGAGGGTAATGAGAAACTTCCACCACCAACAACTTTTCCATGAAATATTATATAAATCCATATTACAGTATTATAAACAATGAGGGAGACAAGAAACTAAATATGCTTTAACGTGAAATTTGGAATATACTTGTGAGAAGTGCACATTCATCCAATGAAATTCATTCAAGACAATAAATTTTAATATAGTCGAGTGTTGTCTGAAATGGATCATTTTGTAATAGTTCAGTTCTTGACTGAGGTGGGATTTCATCAAGTCAAACTACTACATTGTTATATCAATGATATGTTCATTCTCCCACTCTGTATCAGTCGTCGCCTAGAAATTCTCTTCATGGACAGGCTGGGTTCTGGGCATCTCTGCTGCTCCACTACTTATGTTACAAAGACTATTACCGATGCTTGGACTATTTAGCTTACTGTGAGCCAACCTCGTAGAACCACTTACTGTAGCCACCTAGCGATTCTCATCTCTATGACAGCTACTACGCCACGCTCTCAAGGCTTAAGCAGCTTTCAAGGCCCACCAAGCATCCTGACGTCTTACGGCCGCGGCTATGGTGCTTGGATCCACTGGAATAACCTGGGATTCTGCCAACCTCTTCTGCTACTTCCTGGTGTACCAATGCTGAATGCAACGCTACCACCATTCGTATTGTTGAACAATCACGCTAGTGCGCGCAGTTGTCCTTCCATGTTAAGTGTGACCTTGCGTTGCTTCTTTTGCTGCATGGTGCAACTTTTCCATACCTTGACAACTCCACACTGACAGACTGCCATAGTTTTCAACAAACCATGGCCCATGCTTCAGAAGCACGTGCTGCACACACACATATAAAACTATAGGAGTTAGCGCAATGCCATTCATATAGAAGTAGAGAAGAGAGCCTCAAGTACCATTGTAACTCCACTGCAACTTCTTGTACTAAAGACGCTAAAGCACATGTTGATTAGCATGTAGAATTGTTCCTTACGATATAGTGGGTAATGTGGGTTTCTCCAAATGCTGCAAGGAAGGCCTTCCCAAAAGCATCCATCTTTGCCCTACAAGAATCACATTGTCGGGCTGCATCAGCACAAGTCTGTGAGATACGGTTGTAAATCCTCCAATGCCTCCCGAACCTGCCATCAATTTTGTCGAGTTTACCCTCCTTTGAGGTTGTTGAATTTTGACATGCATACTTCTTTCCAGACCCTGTCATACGTGGACCATGTGCTTGGACGGAACAACCTCGCAGCCACCTTTCCACTAAAACTAGGCTTCATGACATCATATGCATTCTTTCTAGACCTCTTCTTATCCTGCTTCAGCTGGCAGTTGCCCCCCTCCACCCCTATTGTTGACAAAGCCTTTTTGATGGAATCAATAGCCTCTGCTCTCCTACCCATGTCTTCCTTGTTCCAGATGAACATGAATTGAAGGTGCAAGATTTTTTCAATAATACAAACCTGGGCATGGTGGATATATAGATGAGAGTGTGATAGGGGAATGGGAGAATAGGCTTTGACTGTGGGTGCGTCCCTATATCAACAGGCTACGCCGAAATCCTCGAAGCAAAAAGCCCCCCTTGCCAGTTACCCTTGCCTTGTAGCTTGAATTCACGTGCTGCTACTACACTAGTGCAAGATTTTGATACCTGATGGATCTGCTCACAATAGATGCACGTCATCTTGCATGTAGGACCGTGCTGAAGCTCATATATGCACTTTATTGTTTTCATATCAGCGGCTAGATGCCACTCCATCCCAAAGCTGCCAACTCCCTCTACCATGAGTTATTGGCCCGCGTTCTGTGCAGCAAACTTGGTCTTTTTGAATGCCCACTTCAGTTCATCATAGGACTCTTTCCAAACTTGGAAACAGTTCCTATGAGCTATATCTCCTGTTTGGTTTGTATAGAGAGCCACATCTCCTGTCATGGACTTTCTAGATGCTAGGATTCATCAAGGTCAAACTCACTCGCTCAAATTTCTTCCCCCGTAGAACCTCCGCTTCATCAAGCTTCAGCACAAAGATTAGTGGACCGCCATTGCACTCTACACAACACAAACATATATATTTTGGTCACTCATAGTGAATTTAGTACACTACAATCATAACATAACCGCTTACATTCTACTAAGTCAGATCATGCATACGTATGGAAAGATACCTTCCTTCGTTATTTTGTAGAACATCACCATCGACCGTTGCACAACTTCCAATTCAACGAACATACTGTTTTTGTTATCCAGAAAAATCTCCTTTGCTGGTGTCACTACCTTTCCTCCCTCTCGCACTTCCAAAATTGTGCAGTGTCCTTCAATGTGGTATTAATCACCAATGAACTGTGGAAGCTTTGAGTTCATTCCTTTTCTGAACGATGTTAGTTGATGTGGAGCTAGCAAAATACCAGAAATTATACCTGGTGCTACCATTCCAATGCGATTCTTCACCGTCATGTATATTGCATAGTAACCTCTCACCATCACTCCAGCGCTATCGCATGCATCCAACATGCTATCTTCTTCTATGCTATTTCCGATCTGCCTAATAACATCCTTCACCACGGCGGCCTTTGTTTGAGACATCTTGGACTGCTCCACCATTGCTGCCGCTTCAGCTGGCCTGAGGATACTCATCAAGCATACCGCCGTCTTCGCTTGTGTTGTCAAATCACCACTAGCCACCTTGTTAGTGCACTGAACTGTTGCCACGACTGCCGACTGGAGTATGGCTCTCATAAGGGCTCTTTGTTGCTTGGTGTAGCTGCTGCCTCCTACAAGATTGCCTAAGCTCTTCATCGATATCCCGTGAATCCCCTGGCTAAATCCATAGGGAATTCAAACCATAGAACGGAGCTTCTCCTTCAACTTCTGGTATTCAATTTTGCATCTCTGCAATTCAGCATCCATAGAGTCAACTTTTTCACGATGATCCACATCATACGCATGGATGCGGTGCTCTCTATGAGCTAGTGCACCGCCAAGCTCCCGACATCTTGATTCGAGCCTTTGCACGTCCGAGCAAAGGTTTTGTCGGTCAATTCCACCTTGGGCTGCTGCATCCAATGAGATGCTGGCCTCGGATTCAAGCCGCATGCATTACTTCTGAAGATGATGAATCAATCCCTCATACTCTGTGACCACTCCCTGCAACGTTGAGACTCGAGTCTCCAATTCCTATACACTACCCTTTGTTTTTAAGTGTTTTGTATAACCAAGCATCCTATGCTCACCTTAACAGAGGAACTCTAAACAATCTTTTGTTCTTCTGAAAGTCAAGGGTTCCTCAATTCTAGGATCGGCAGGCAATATGCGTCCATCCATCCAGAGATCGATACTAATCTCACAGCGTGCTCTCCTCAGTAGAAAACTACTTCTCGATGCCTGGGTATCCACTGACTTTCCTCTCTGGATTAGTGGTGCACACTTGCTTGGCAATTAAATCTGCAGAATTTACGAACTACATGTGTTTGTGACATTAGAGAGAGCCATGCTGCAGCATTTGACGTTGCTCACGTCCAAACGGTTACGTATTCATTATCAGCACATCTGACCCTCACACACACACACACTTGCCAAAACTTGGTACTTGGCGCAATGGATGCCATAGGACAAACCAGTGTCGCACCTCCCACCCTTTTAGATGACCCCCTTCTTGCTTGAAACTGCATTGCTGGCCTTTATTATATACACTTTTTCCGAGTACCACTAAACCAGAAACAATAGTTTGCTCCAATAGTGGGGGGTACACAAAGCTAAAAACATTATTCTAGTTCTTTAGTCTAGGGTACAGTTGGTTGATCGTGGAATATTATATTGTATGAGTCACTTCACACGTTGGGTTCTTCCAAATTTATAATTTGGAAAGCTTGAGGCTTGGTTGGTACACCATAGCCTTCTCATGATCGCTCCTCACTGCCCGCGCCTTGCTGGGTGCTTGACGGGGAAAGTTCGTATGTGAGCGGAGAGCAAAGAGCAGAGAATGGAGAGCAGAGAATTGACATTTAGCCAAAATTTTGAAAGCAAAGTAGACCCTATAACCGTGGAAAAATACTAAAAAACGGCATGATTTTGTTACTTTTTTTAGTAAAGGAGTAGAACTCTATGGAATTCAGGGTTATCTCTGGTAAGAATTTCTTACGTTTGATTTCTGAGGTATAAATTAGGGCTGATGTCATGATGACGCCATGCATACAATCCTTTAGATTTGGTTTCTTATTGGATTTAGATACGAGTATTCCAGCATCATGTTTTTAGATCACAACTGTAAATATTGAATATATAATATAAAAAATTATAGGAATTTTTTTTTTCACATAAGCTAAAGTTAATGGTCTGAAAACTTCGTGGAATATTTCAAAGTTTGTGTACAATAATCGTGCTGCGGAAACGGACGTAGCTTGTACGTGAGCGAAGAGCGGAGAGCCGAGAGCGGTGAATGGAGATTTGGAGAGCGGAGAGCACAGAATGGGGGACAAAACCTAGAAATAGCACTTTTTTTACTAAAAATAAAATATAAAATTAGAAGATTCGAATATTATTTATATATTTATAGAAAGTTACTAATTTTAGTAATTTAATTGACCCTATAACCGTGGACTAATTACAGTATTTTCATTGAATTTGTAGTTCGTTTTCTCTTTTCTTGGTGAATAATTTTTTGACGTGCACCAATTACTATGCTCCAACTCTTTCTAACTAGTTCAGGCATTCATTAATTTCCCTTATTCCCTCACATTTATATGCAAATTACTGCTTGAAATGAATTGGTATTGAAGCTCATAAGAGGGATCAAGTAACATTTAATATCGTAACATTTTCGTAAATTTGCTAGAATTCATACGCCATGGTCTACATGCCTTTCAACTTTTTTATTTCTTTTATTTTTTATAATTGTCTTGTATTTTTTATTAACTTCCTTTATTCTATCTATCTTGTTCAAGGAATCAAAAGAGTCTTTTCATTTAATTTTCTCTTTCATTTTCTTAATCTCCTTCATATTATTTTCAACCTTAATATTTATTTTTGTTTTTTCTTACTTTTACTTTTTTGATTTCATTTTTTATAAATGTGTTTTTTTTTATTTTTTTATTTTATTTTATTTATTTTTAAATAATTTCATTTCTTTTTTATATTTTTTTAATAATTTTAAATGCTAAATGACTTCTGCTCACTCCTCATCCTTTTCCATTCAGTTTAGGAGGATGACAACTTTTAAATGAATGAAAAGCCGATTTTCAAGGGCGCCAAGCATCTTTTTCAGGGATATTTAAGATAAGATTATGGAATGTCTCTTTCTCTTTTGTGTTGGTGTTTTGTGAAGCTCTTTTCCGTACTGGCGGACATCAGTTATGGAAGACGTCAGAGATATTGTTGTTTCCCTTGTTGACGATGTTTGTCCATTTCAACCATATGTTGAGGTGGAGGACGAAAAAGACGTGATGGCCAACAGCCAAGGGCGTCCTTTGACAACGGATGTTGACGTACAATCGGATGTAAGAGCTGACCTTCCACCTTCAGAAAGTTCGGATGAGATCATAGTGCTGGAGGAGGACGCAGATGTGCCTTTGCAACCTCATGCATACTCAAAGGTTGGAAGGATCTCAAGGGGAACCTATTCCAGGGAATCAGTGAATCGGAGGCGGGAAGGTGGGCCATTGTTGAAACGTTCATACCACGGACACTTGCCAAGTGTAGGACCAAAAGTGAACGTGAATGTAGTTTGTGCTGTAGTACAGTCAGAGGCTGGCAGTCCTACTGATAGTGTGGTGGGCAACCCTAAAGTTCGTGTTAGGTTCGAAGATTAGGACATCTAATAACAAGTGTATGTTTGCTGTAATAAAGGATACATGTTAGGGGATACGAGGTATATAGTGCACTTGTTCAAGATAGAATGTTTTGAAATAGAATGCAATCAATGTGAACGACAAAGCCTTTATAATGAAAAAGACAATACAGCTTCTGTATTGCTGACTTAGTACATAGGATATTACTAAAATCATTCACTACGTGATCAATGGCCATTGTAGAAATGGCAGTTCTAAACAAGGAGTGCTACCTACTTCTTCGCCAAGAGGTGACGCAAGATTCCACTCTCTACGAGTAGCTTGACTTTGTTGAAGCTAAAGGTAGGCGCATGTATGAAAAGCTCGGCTTTGAGATCACGGTTGCAGACCTTCAAGAGTATGTAATAAATGTGCGTACAGTACGTGAACTCAGTCCTGCCTCGAACCGTAGTCATTGTCTTCTTGAATGCTGGGCAAGTGCAACCAGGGTAAGAACTAATGGTAATCTGGTACCATGTGATGTGTGGAGCGATGCCCGAATCTAGTCCAATGATGCAACCATGGCCCAGCTCAAGTATCATGGTGACGGAAAGAAGGCGCGCTTTGAGGGACATGGAGGAGCCCATGGAGAGTCGCTGCGCCAGATTGGGGCAAGTGGCAGTGCGCTTCACCATCTTGCCGTCTCTCTTTTCTGGGTAGCGGTCAGCGTCTGCAGGGACTGGCACCGAGCTGAGATTTGCAGGGGGCGGGGCAGAGGAGAAGAGGCGTCTTGAGGAGACCGGCTTCTTCGGCGGAAGTTGAAAGCTTGCTGCTTCGAGGGCAAGAATCTCAGTGAGTTTTAGGTTAGTACCTAGTTTCACTGGTCAGACCTCAGGAATGGAGGGGAATTTTTGGTCCTTTGAGTAGTGTGTTACCCACTTGCGCTTGGAACCTTTCACGCAGCGCTCAATATCGTCAGAGCAGAAGAAGAACTCTGTCTTCTCAACTGTATTCCTGCGATAGTTAGTCCAAAGCCCAGTGTAGGTCGGGGCAGCTGTGCAATGGGGCCCCCTGACAATTCTCTCAGGGCACTTCTTTTTTGTTTCAGCTCTTTGGGCCCATGAGCAGTTCGCAGAAGCTTTGAGAAGTCTCGATATGTGCCACTCCTTCACATTGACCTTGGTTTCTTCAACCGCGTTGACATGGCAAATGCCGCCCTTGTTCACAGGTGAAGGTAAAGGGGAATCAACATCCTGGGCAGGAGATTCGGTACCTTCTTCCTCGCTGTCGTGTTCGGAGTCGTCTTCCACAATGACAAGCATTTGCATTGAGCGAGCCTTGACGGCACGTCTTGGGCCTCTTGGGCGAGAAAGGTTTGTCTTGTCCGGACGATGAGACTCCTTGTCAGCTCCGATGGGAACGTCGGCTTTTCGCTTCTGTGAACCAAACACTTCCGCTCCAGGCATGATAGGTTGACGGGTGCAGAACTCATCCGCTCCTGGCATATCGAGCATGGGGTCTTCGAGCAGTGTAGGATTTCCCCATTTCTTCGCGTTGCGTTTCGCCATCTGGAGCCTCAGTTCCTTCTTCGATGGTCCTATTCTGCCGAAGTCACCTTTGAGGAACTGGTAGGGGTTAACAATCTGTAGAAAAGCTCGAACGAAATCGTCCACGGTAGCAACGTAGAGGTCGTTTCTGTTGTTTCCTGAAGCTTGGAGCCACTTGTTATGAACCGTTTTGGCGAGGTTACAGGTCGGCATCTCTGCGAGTTCTTCTTCCGTAAATTTCTGCAATATAGACAGTAGGAGCCGTTAGATTCAACAATTTGAGTTTTGTAGGTTAGGGATAGGAAACCAGTATCAAAAACATCTAAACATAGTACAAAAATCATACCGTGGTCATGAATCTCCTCCATTGGCGGAAGCCGTGGTGCTAGAATGACAGTCACTGATCGAGTTTGATGAGTCCGCTCTCGCCAACGATTCCTGTGGATGCCCACCATGCTCGCAACACGTGGTACAGAGTGTCCGCCTCTGCCATGCTGGTCGCATTCTTGAACTGAGTTTACATCTTCTTGTGTTGTTCCCAGAGTTCTTCGAGGAAGTCCTTCTCCGTATACTGGACCATGTTCTGTGTCCAGTGGAACAAGCACGACCTCTCCCGGTCCACCATTCGGTCCTCTTTGTTGCCATTGCCGTATAGGATTCGCACTGCATTCCAATTCGCCTGTGCGTTATCCACCATGAATCCCTTGAAGTTTGGCGCTGCAACGCCATTGTTCTCCATGACCAGGTTCAGGTTTTTCGAGAAGACGAGCTGGGCCTCCAAATCCACGGACTGCATATCGCAAGTGGCGAATGTCATCACGCGGCAGCAGGTGGCGTCGTACACATGGCACGCCATCGTCGACCACTCCTTCACCAGTCGTACATGGTCGAACATGATCTAGGCGTTCTCCTGAATTCCGCCAGCTTGCATTCCGCTAATTAAATCAACACCACTTTCCGGCCCGACCTTCGACATCTTGAAGACAAAGACTTTGTCACGCAACGCTCCCTGACCAGGAAACTTATTGTCTTGGACAAACGCCCACAGACTGTTTCCACGGAGCTTGGTGATACCGTCCATGATTCCGTACCTTCTGATTTTTTTGAAGGTTAGGACTTTGTTGCGGATGTTTGGTGACGCCATGTCTTTGCATCGATCCAGAATAGGAACCAGCTCCTCCATCGTCAGCTTCCTCGGTGGTGCATCCTCGGCCTGTAGCAGGTAGCTCCCAATGAGGAGTTTGCTCGCCTCCAAGACAACGGCGCTCTTCGTTGCTTTGTTGTTCATCTCTACCTGCTCCTCTATTAAGTTACTAATCTCTGCTTTAGAGTCTCTGTAGTCTCCAACTTTCACTAGATGATCATGTGTTCCTATGTGAATACAAGCTCTAGTCTGATTCGCTTTGCCCACTACGTAATATATCTTAGCCTCGCGTGTAGCAACACATGATGGAGGTTCTTTACATACCTTGCAAACTAGTGTAGAGTCGGATGGAGGAGGTTGGGACAAGGGAAAATCTCGAAGAGTACATCCTTCAAACTCGGTCCCTTTTACCTTGAAGATCTTGGGAACATGCTTCAGGAAGTCGCACTCCTTGTTGCTGCAGCGCAGCCATCCGACGCAGCTCAAACTTCGAAAAGAGAGTCCGACGTCGTTTTTGATGTTTATTGTGATGGTCTTGGTCCACAAGTGTCTGTCGTATCGTTTGTCCATTCCCTCCATTGACTTGGCGGCAAGCTTAGAGGATCCTGCAGTAGCTGGGGGCAATTCAAAAAGAACCAGACCATCAAACTTCGCAGGCAAGTACTCTACTCTCTCGTGTCTAATAGTGGAATAGTGTATCTTCTTCAGAATTTTTTTGGACCCACGCGCCTTTGCAAGCTGTTGAAGGAGCGGAAATATGCTAACTGTGTCCTAGGACATTGGAGGAGAGACATTTGAAGGAGGAGCATCAGCGTGGACCTTAGGCACCATCTTCACATGACTGACTTCATCATTAGAAGAGAGAGCGATATGACGAACGGAGGAGTTGGCTTCTCTACATCTAAGTTCTTGGTTCCAGGCTCAACCTTGACCTTGACATCACGAGGTAAGGGAGACTGAATTGTGCAAGTAGAAGAGCGACGGGGCTTGAGGATCTCAGTAGATGCAGCCATCAGAGAATCAGTAAGACCGTAGACTCTATAGGATCCAGGGAAAAGTCTCCACTGCAACATATTGTACTCATCTTTCATGGAAAGTTGCGCGAGGGTGTGGGTAACTTCGGCAGTAACGTCATCGAAGATCTCCTCCTCTATATTGATGGTATCCTCACGGAAATAGAATCTGAGACTCAGGCGAAGAGAGGACACCTTAGCTAGACCATCGTCATCTACGCGAAACCTAAGAGGGATTACCATGCCTTGGGCATACAGACAAACCATCCCCATGTTCGCAGGCAACACAGTAGTACTAGTGGAAGAAAGGAGAATAGTGAGTGTACTAGCCAAGCGGCATTGTGAGAGCAAAGTGAGAGGAATGATGCATCGGTATTGATCTTTTTATTCAAGTTGGAATGTCCATGTGGACGACTAGGTAATGATTGCTTCTGTTACGTAACGAATGTATGATTAAAGAGAGACGGCGCTAACTAATTCGAATGTTACATTTTGCAAGCCCAAGAATATTAGATAGTTGTTTTTTAGAACTACGCATTTAATATTTGAATCGTGGAACCGATTCTATTCGATGTGAAGTTTGGTGGGATTAGAGTGAGCCGTCACTTGCTTCCATATTTAAAACAAGTATTCCACTGCTTAATTCAAATCTTTTATTATTTTGTGGGTTTGGTTTAATTGTTCCAATATAGTTTTATGTCAGCAACTTTAATTCAAAATGCATTTATTTATAGTTTTTATTCTTATAAATAGGTTAAGAATAAAGTAAGTGTTTAGGGCTGAGTCAGAGGGGTTGAAGGTTTCGGATATATAAGAAGAAGGGAAGTTAGAAGGAGAGCTATATTGTGAGGAGAGTTTTCTCGTTAGTTAGACACATGAAGGAGAGTGGAGGGTCAACCCCTTCCACTTTTGTCACTCCTAAGCCTAGAACAAAAGCATATGGTACAGATTTTACGAATAGGAGAGCGAGGAAGAGGAGAGAATCACGTAGAAAGGCCAAGCGGAAAGGCAACCTCTTGAGTGCACCTCTGAAGGTTCAAGGAGCTGGGCAACCTTTGGCAATTAAATTTGGTAGCATTCGTAAACTCGTTCTAGAGTCTATAGTGGAAATTGAAGAGGAGGTTTTAGATGTCACGGTTGGGGACCACGGTGTAGTAAACATGGACGATAAAAGTAATGAAATGACGAAAGATTTAGGGTTTAATTGTTTAGAGACACCATAGTCTCCGCACCCTTCGTTTGGCTTAAACGAGTCACTTCCAGAAGAGAGCTCTTTAGGATCCACGGAGGATCGTCTCTCTACTGAAGTAAGTTACTGACTTTAGTTGTATTTTTGAACATGTCTTGTTCATTTTTAAAGGTGATAGCGTCGATTCTTTCGTTATTGTCTTATAATTGTAACCGATGTCCTCTACAGTGCTTTATGTCTTGCAAATTCTTAGACATATTTTAAACGTAGTTAAAACGCGGTGAAAATGTGAATTCTCGTGCTTGATGTCTTGCAAATTCTTCGACATATTTTAAGCCTAGTTTTCACACAGTAAAGTTTTGAATTTTCCTCCTCAGTGTTGTTAACTTTGTTCTTCTGAGGAAGTGGACTGAGGGATGAGGTTCTAGGTTTGCTAAACAAAGTGGAGGACTGAGAGAAGAGGTGAGTGGTGAAGAAGCGAAAGAAGGTTCAAGTGAGTGGCGAGGAAGAGCTGCGAGAGCGAGGCGAGCAATTATGGAAGAAGGAGAGGCAGTAGAAAGAGCTCTTGCGGCCCATGGAGGTCCTTTAAAAGGTGGGCAAAGAGGCGTGGGCGTAGTAAGCGTGGTGTTGGGCGCGGAGCAGGTCGAAAATCTAAGTTCGAGGGTTCTGGGAAGGAGGTTGGGAGGGGACGGCGGGGAGGTGCGAGCCGCGGAGGGCGTAGAAGTGGGAGGGAACCACGGGGTGGGAGCTCAGCCGGGGAGATGGCCTTCCTTGCAGGGGAGATCGACGCTGACAGGGTGGACTTCGAGGTGCCACGGCGGGAGGAGGACGACGAGCAGCAAGGGCAGCTGGAGGACGACGAGCAGCAAGGAGAGCAGGAGGACAACGAGCAGCAAGGAGAGCAGGAGGACGACGAGCAGCAAGGAGAGCCGGAGGACGACGAGCAGGAATGAGAGCAGGAGGACAACGAGGGGGAAGGAGAGGAGGAGGACGAGGACAGGCAAGGTGAGGAGGAGGACGACGAGAACACCGCCATCGAGGTGAGTACTCCTGAACGGAAACAATTGTATGGGAGGGTTGGGGTTTAGGGTTTTGGATTTGGGGTGAGTTGATGGATTGCGTGGATGTTGGTATCTCAATAAGGGTTCTTGAGCTCTTCTCTTTGGGATTTGTGGATGTGTCGTTGAGGGTTTGCAGAGGCTCCCCCTTCGGGTAGGGGCCGAGGATGCTCAGGAAGATGCTCTTTTTTTCTTTAACTTGTATTCAAATTCTAAAGCATTCGGCCCAACAGTTGGTCAGGGCCATGGGCAATGCAAGCTTGCGGAGGCTCCCTCTTCGGAGAGGGGCCGAGGATGCGCTGCATGATGTTTTTTTTTTTTTAAACTTGTATTCAAATTCTGAAGCATTTGGCCCCGACAGTTGGTCGGGGCCATGGGCAATGCAAGCTTGCGGAGGCTCCCTCTTCGGGGAGGGGCCGAGGATGCTCAGGAAGATGCTCTTTTTTTCTTTAACTTGTATTCAAATTCTAAAGCATTCGGCCCCAACAGTTGGTCGGGGCCATGGGCAATGCAAGCTTGCGGAGGCTCCCCCTTTGGGGAAGGGCCGAGGATGCGCTGCATGGTGTTTTTTTTTTTTTTTTTTTTTTTTTTTAACTTGGATTCAAATTCTGAAGCATTCGGCCCCGACAGTTGGTCGGGGCCATGGGCATGGCAAGCTTGCGGAGGCTCCCTCTTCGGGGAGGGGCCTAGGATGCACATCAGGATGCTTTTTGTTTTTTTAATTTATGTTCATTTCTTGGTCGGGGCCATGGGCATTGCAAGCTTGGGATGTGTCTCTTTTACACTTGGTCATGGGCTAATCCGCATCTATTTGTTTATTATTTAGGAGTCCTCTCAGGATAATATCGGGAGCCAAGGTCAAGTACCAACTCCAGTAGAGACAGAGGTACTCTATGTAAACACCCTTATCTTGTGCATTCTGTCTTTGACAAGGATGAAGTAAGTAGTTTTATAGTGGAAAATAACCCATTCTCTTTTTTTTCTTCTATAGGAATATTCCGATGCTCCAGAGCTGTCTATCGATTCCTTCATATCAGTTATCAATATCTCTGACCTTTCAGATTCATTTGATCAGCACTATTGTACTTGTCATGTAGCAGATTCTGTAGGTTTAGGTAGTGTACCTTTTGATGTTCATTCTCCACAGTACATGCCTACATCACCAGTTCTTATGCCCACGTCCCCTGTCTATGAGCCTACTTCCCCTCGCTACGTGCTCACCTCTCCTATGCAGGATTCACCTCCAAGGTCTCCACCCTCTCCTTCATTGCCTAGTAGAGTGAGGCGGCCAGCCCATGTTGTGTTTGCCCTTCCGGCAATATTGCCATGCCCCGTCCAACAAACCAGGCAATTTTGGAGGAGGCGCCGTCATTGGAACTATAGACAGTCTAAGGAGTATTACAGGTGTGCATCACGTAGATAGAGTCTTCACGCTTATATGATATTGAACTTGTCGTATTGGATTTATCATTATGAAGTGATACTGTTATTCTCTATTTCATATTTCTCTATTTTGCAAGACTTTTTAAGTTGCGATTCCAACATTAATTTGCACACCGTTTTGCAGGTTACTCAAACACAAGAAGTGTTGGTAAAACCATCTTGTCCAGTAGACTTGAAGACTGCTTTAGAAGGGGAATTGCAGCACCGCAAACAAAACAAGGTGGACTCCATAGGCGTCATCAACAAACTCAGGATCAAACCAGAAAGGAAGTCCCGCTTGATGGTGGCCCTGTGCAGGATGATCTCAATGGCCAAGGTTCGACGAGTGGGCAAAATGGGGGTACAGCACTTGGAGCGGGAGTTTGTAAAGGGGTATAGAGATGGAAACCGCGTCATATACATTTCCATATACAACAATGAAGAGCAGACGAAGGATGTTACGGCGGAGACCATGGCTGGTTGGAGCCCTTTATGGAGGGCCGCGAGTGATCGTTTTGATGATGAGATCCGTGGAGATGAGGAGTGGATGCAATTCTCCAACAAGATGTTTTTTGTCTGGGAAGGTAACCACCGCCTCGCTGCATGGCTCCGACATATAAACAAGCACCATGCGGACGACCCAACATGGCACATCTCTGTGCATTGCATTGTACTAAACCCCCGCGGCCATGTGGGCAAGTTGCTTCACGCCATGCACGACATTAACTGGTTAGTATCTCCGTGCTTTTCCTTGTTTGTGCACACTCAAATTTTTGTGCTACTGCATTTTATTCCTCTAATATTCTACTTTGTTTTTCAGGTCTAATGAGAATGACCATGTCAAGAGTAATCTTCCAGCAAAGTTGTTTCGAATCTGCTCATTTGGGATGATGAAACTGGAGGATTTTAAAGACCTCCTTACCGTTGAAGAATATGATGCATGTGTGAAACACAAGCCATCTAATCCGTCGTGGTTTCCCTTGACAACCAAAATTTTTATAGCATTTCTGTACCGTGTAAGTTTTACCAACTTCCTGTCTTTGCTTCTGCAACTTGGTTAATTTTTCAATATTCTGATAAATAATTTTGTTTCAACAGCGGGAAATCGCAGTGGCCTCGGACGAAGCAGCGAGGGCCTACCTTGACAAGACACTAGACGAGGAACAAGCTGCAAATGCAGTTTGGGATGTCATGACGGAGGCATCTGAAAGAATGGTCGAATCCATCAAGAAGAAGGACTTTACCAAGTACTTGGCCATTGCAAATCCAAAGAATGGTGACGACTTCCTCAATGAGGTGACGCCCTCACTAATGCCATTTACAAAACTTCGTATGTCAACGTCGTTTCTTTATTTCTTAGTGTCTAAAATACTCACTCTTCATACAGATCAATCGACATTTCAGTGACTTCTTGAAACTGGAGATGACCCTTGAGAAGCTACAGAAAATTGTCCCAGCAAGAGTTGAGGCCAAATACAAGGCTCGTTGGTTGAGGTGGTGGAATTCATCCCCAAATTCCAGACTATCTTACAGATTCCTTCCGCTCGAATTCAAGAAAACCGACCTCGACCCTTGGTTGAACAAGGCTTCATTCTAGGTTGGGGTATATTTTCGACATTTATTACTTAAATTACATGATGATTTTTTTATTTTCTATAAATTCTACCTCGTCGTTAATATATTGTCTTCTTTATTATAGTTGGAGGAAGCTGTCATCAATGAAGTCGAGGACATATGCAAAGCGGAGAACCTCATCATCAATTGGAAGGATTTTCCTGATGTCCAAGAACCGGAAGCTTATGTCGAGATTTCACGTATTCTTTTATAGGGCAAGGCCTTCCCTACGTTCCTTCGGAAGAAGGCAGAGAAGGATTTTGTCAAGAAGTCGAATTTCGCAAAATTTCCTGGAACTGCACAAGTTGTCAAGCGGGTTACTTACCAGTATGTTACTTAACTTCATCTCAGCCGTTTTCCATAATAACGGGCTCTTTATTATTCTCTGATACTAACCTTCTATAAAATGATTTTCTTAGGTACTTCAAGAGAGAGCTCGTTCCAAAGGGCGCCATCTTTGTCCAACAGCTTCCTAAGTACTCTTCTGCTTGGACTGAGAGAAGCTCGGATCAGTGTATCTATTCTCCCTAGCAATTGGAAAAGTACAAAGCTCCCCACTTGAAACAGGATGCTGGTATCTTGATTGTTTTCGCGGTTTCAAAATTGACTCGGAGGTGGACATCAAGACTTTACACGATGTCGGAGAGGTGGTGGCCGAAGACACGGTGGATGCTACTGAAGATGACGAAGGCCTTCAAGACCAATCATCAGCTCCTTCACCCAAGAAAGGGAGAGGGAGACTGAAATCTTTGCGTTCACATTCACAGGCATCACAGCAAACAGGTGCGGCATCTTCCGTCCCAAAGCAGAAGGAACTAGAGCCCTCTCCGAGGAAATGTCGTTACGAAGCCTTCTCCAACTTCATCCCCGGCTCCTTCCTCGCTCAATGCTTCGGAGATCACCAGAAGTCTCCTTGAGCAGAGGAAGGCCAAACAGTTTCCGCAAACTACCTCTTCAGCTGGAACTCCTCATTCCACACAGGTCTATGTCATCAACTCCTCCGTGGACTGAGATTTGCTTCGACAGAAGGAGCTCTCCGACAGCGATGGCGATCACGAATGGAACAAGGCTCTAGACATCGTTAGAAAGGTATGATCCGTTGCTTAGTCCATTCCTTTCGACAAGTATACAACAGTAAATCTTGTAGTGTCTAACATTGCCTTTTTGTTTCCTCAAGTTTAGAGCAGGCCGCCAAAACCGAGTTCCGTCAAGATGCAAAGAGCAGAATCACTTGGGATTCGACTTGATCATAGCCGAGATTCCTGAGAATCTTCCGATCCCTACGATATCCAATCCCCGCTACGTCATTCCATCTTGGAACAAACGTGATAAGGAGTATTTGGAGGAACTCTTCGAATTTGCAAGACATTTCTTGCAGTATGATGGTGCTCTTTGCATAATCCACAACAACGACCCAGACCTGGCTGCGCATATTTCTGAAGAGGCTAAGGTTAATGTCTTTGTGCAGCACCAAGACTGGTGGGGCTTCAATGCACTAGGCTTGGCTCACCCTACGATCCCCCGCTCCTTGGTATGTACATCATAATCATTCCTCGTCTTTGCTTTCTGCTAAACTTTCTTCTTATTTACACTCACATATTTTGGTGTACGGCAGTCTCTTCGGTTCTGGGTGCGCGTCTTCATTCGTGGTGGCCAACCCCCATCCAAGTTCACTTTTCAAATGAAGAAATCCGATGTCGTATACAACGACCTCCACATAACCGAGAGTGATGCCATTCTCAACTTCACCGACGTGGAATCGCAGCACATGAATGAGAGGGTCCGTAGAGAGGGCCAAGGGAGAAAGCCCCTGAGATGATGCAAGGCATAATTGAGACTATGTCCAAGCCCGGTGACATAGTCTTCGAGTGGATGGCAGGAACAGGTAATCCTTTATTAACATTTTGTGCATTTCCATCCTCTTTTTTTATCCATAGGTACTCACTTCTTTGTTATGGTACGTGTTTCAGGTGCCTCCATCAAGGCTTGCGAGAGTATTGGTCGTCATATTATAGATTGTAAGGAGGACGAAGCCATATTCAACGCCCTTCTCAAACCGTATATGGCTACACCATCCGCCATGGGCCTTGCTAAACATCCTAGACCGGCAGCAGTTGAAGATGCACCTCCCAAGAGAGCAAGACAAGATAAGTACTGTAAGTTCTTTACATTTTCTTACTTCAGGGCTAGTTCTCTTTGCTTCTTTACTGATTCCATCTTCACCCACTTATTCTTACCACTCTCGATTTTCTCTTCCAGAGTAGTTGCGGCAACACCGCCACGTCGGCCAAGACCCGTGTCCATTCCATCGTGGCGTCTTCATTCCAGTCTGATTCAGCCTTATATACTTCTGGATTATGCAAAGGGCTTAGCACAAGCGCTCCAATCTGGAGCCCTTACATATGTTCCTAGTCGACCAACTACTTTTGATCCCAGGGCCCTTGTAATCGTTGATGATGAGGCTTTAGAAGGAGATACAGAGTCATCCCATTCTGAGAGTGAAAGTAGCGATTGTAGCATGTTGTGAGTTCAAAGGAGGCTTCGGTCTATCATTGTTATCATTTGATTTGATTTGATTTAATTGGAGTTGATTGCATAATCCTTTGTCCACTCTACTGCAAACACCTTAAACTACTGTTGATACTCATTTCCAATTCGTATCCGTGTATGTAAAGGATGAAATGTTACAACTCTAATGCTCAAAATATTTATAATGCTGTAGTCACTTTCTTAATCTTTCAAAATCTCACCCTAATCCATAGCCATCTTACCTATTTTTGGAAGAGATCCAGATACCATCTCTCGGAGAAATTTTATCTCCTTCCGGCTCGATCTTCGTATTGTAGTCCTACGAGCGTTGTGCGGAGCTCTCGCGCGTGCTGCGCGAGCCTGCAGGCAGCCCGAGTCCTGCCATCGCCCGAGACCCCCCCCCCCCCGCAGGGTCTTCAGCGCCCGACCCCGACCTGCGACTCTCCCTCGACGTCGCCTTCTTCGTCCGTCGAAGCGATCTCCGACGCCGTCCACGTGGCGTGATGACTCACCCACCCGCGCAATCTACGCTGAACAACCCCTCTCCCACCCCGTGCCCTAGCACGGTCAGTCTCTCCTCTCCCCGCCGCCATGATGCTACGCTGCTCGCGCCGTGATTCTCCTGCTGCAAAGCGGGGTAGTTGTCCTGGGAGGCGCCGTCCTGGTAGCTTGGCATTCACTGCAATTTGGGCGATGCGTGTCAATTCAGAGGGTTCATCATGATGGAGCATTGAAGGATTAGGGTCGGATTCCGACGCTGCTGCTTCGCTAAGGTTTAGTGCTGCGGGTATTGGCATAGCTCCATCGTCTTCTTCATTCTCAACTTTGACATCGTCTTCTTCTTCGACTACTTCGACCTGCCCACCCCGTGCACCATCGTCTGTAACATCGCCGCCACATCAACTCTTACAAGAAGACGTTGCGCTAGGCAGCATCGACGCAATGGCAGCCGAGGTTAGTCACTCACTCTTCTTCGTTCCGCATGTGTTGTTTCTCCACGGCGCCCTGGTTCGGGGTTCGTTGAGAGGTGTCTCAGCTACGTATCTCTTGTCGTCCTTCCAGGGTTACTGGTCCCATTATGCACGGTGTAATCTCATGTTCGCGTCCTGGACGTCGTCATCTGATTGGTCATATAAGTCTTCCTCAATGTCGCATGCTTGACGTTGGCTTCGTCCGTCTTTTTCTATGCCTTTACAGTAGACTGACCTTTCTCCTGGTTGTTTCAGGGAGGTGATTGTCTTGGAGTAGATCTCTCAGACGAAGCTACGCTGAGGCAGTGGAGATCCTCCAGAGCTAGGCGACTATCCTGGATTATACCAGCATCAGGAAGGAAGCCCAGGACATCCTCAGCACCGCGTCTCCTGGCATCGTCCCTGGTGTAAGTCGTCCAGGTTGCCTTCCAATGGTTTTTTTCCTATTCCCGACTAGGTGCGATGTGTCATATGGTTTCTATTTTCTAATCTCTAATTGATTTTTCCTGTAGTTGGCCGTGAAGAATAAGAGGGGGGAGATGGAGGCCGTCATCCTCTACACCATTGTCTGGACAGACAAGCCTCGAATGCGGAAGGCGTGTACTCAGTCTAAATTCGACTGGTTGGTAGTGGAGGTTAACGCATTATGGCGTCGCAAACACAGGGCGGTGAAGATGAAGTCGAAGCGGATCCCGTTCTTCTGCAAATTCTGTAATAGAGATATGGTGGACAAGAGCGAACTTGCATGGCATCGACAACAGGACGCGTGTACAATGTACTCGTCCATGAAGGACGGCCCCCTGAAAATGTTTCCTGTCAACGGCGCCAAAGGAAACTCTGAAATTCAGGTCGTCTTCCGGAGGTACAACATGAAGTTGCCCTGGCAGAATGGAGGTAAAGGCGGAGACAAATTAGAGGACGAGCCCTCAGTAGAAGAGCTGGAGGAAGAGTTCGTGGTACTATTGAGTGACGCCTCCAGTGGTGACAGTGCGTACATGTCGTAGCGGCCTATGAAGAGTAAGAAGGAGGGCTTATCAGTCCATGAGGTGTTAGAGGAGCGAAGGAGGAAAAGAGAGGCCTAGGAAAAGGAGACAGCAACCAGTGCTAGGAAGAAAAAGGGGCCGGCACTGGAGAGGGGTTGGGGAGGACCGCCAAACACACCAAAACCGCCATCGGTGTCAAGGACATGCTCTCCAGCTACATGTACCCTGCAGACACAACGAGGAGGAGTTCTAGGATATCCTGACCTGGATTTGGGCAAAGTGCCTGAACCAAGGATCTGGATCAGCCGCTCCGCCCCTCATCCGAGCTTTGAAGCTATTCAGTCGGCGGGAGAATGGAGTGGAGGCGCCAATGATCTGTCCAAGGGTGGGTGTGACTGCCGAATTCCTGTACGACAGGATGGCTCAGGTGAAATTTGCCATGAGAGACCTCTCAACAGTGGGTAAGCTCATGTTCCCCTCCATGGACACGTCCTCCAGTAACTTCATTGCTTTCTCCGCCATGACCTCCACTAGGACAGGTTTTGAGGATTCCGTGAAGGAAGCAATGTCATGGATGCGTGCCTGCTTCTCGCGGGCATGCAAAGACATGCTGGCGCTTGATAAGGAAGACTACCTTCGCGTCCTCTTGCTGGAGGCAGGGAAAGATAGGAGGGATAGGGCTCTAGAGGATTTCTGGCGGGTGATGCTACTCTGCGAGGGAGTGGACTCCGAATACGCACTAGGTTGTCTGGACTGGACCGGACAATGGAATGTTGTCCCAGCCGATGTCATCCACGCCATGACTGAGCTACGTGACGCTTCCATGAAGTTCTGCTTCGAGCAGTTGAGCCCTTGGACAGCCGGGAGAGAGGACAAAGACGAAGTCCCACTATCAGACCTGGAAGGGCTTGACATCGCGGAGTTTAGTGCCTCCCAGGTTCTATGTAGTATGGAAGCTTTGCAGAAGGTAGGGTATTTGGAGGATATGGCCAAAGACAAGCGCGGCGCCGAGGAGGATGTGAAGATGAAGGAGACGACTGGATAGGAAGGGAGCGCCGGGGGGGCAGTGGTTCTAAGCGCGTCTGAGTATAAAGGAGAGAGCAGCAGCGTCATAAAGGGAGTCACTGAAGAGGACGCACATGTCCACTTGGGAGGAGCGGCATAGAATTCCGAGTCCAGGACGGCCGGTTTGATTGTTTGTATTGATAGGACAACATGTATATAGTGTTTAGACGAAGTAGTTTGTTTGATACTTCCTTTGTAATGCGGGGACAGTTGTATATTTCTACTACATTAGGACGGTGATGAACTGAATTGTTTTTGGCCTTTTTTTTTTTTTTTTTCTCGATGGTACCGAAATGGCGTGGAAAAAGGAAATCAGAAACATAGAACTGAAGTGAACTGGAGAAATAGTTTCATAACACAACATTCTGTATTGTTTTCGAAAAAATGAAAATCTATTTGAGGGTCTATGGGTTAAAAAAAAAAAAAACATAGGGTCGACTGTGAAATTGGAAGATTACAGCAAAGATAAAATTTAAAAAAAATAAAAATTAAAAAAAATAATGGAAATGAAAAAGAAATGGAAAGGAATACTGAAAATAAAATTAAAAAGGGAATTTAAAAATTAAAGAGAAAAAAAAAACGAAAATGAGAGGGTTTTAAAAAAAAAAACAAAAAACAAATAATAAAAAAAAAAAAACTAGAATGAGAACAACACACATATCCTGGACACCCGTAAGGATGGTGTCTTGTCCTATAAACTATTACGGAAATGCACCACTGAAACTCATTAAGGTGAACAACAATTGAAATGTCTCTGCTGTCCTGGACAGCCTTATTCTTTTTCCCAACATTTCCCCCCTTATGTCTAGATCGTTCTAAGAAACTAGGATGTCGTCTAGTATTCTTGTCACACTCTCCAGAATGAAACTGGGGTTGTGAAAGAGGATGGAGCAGTCCTGCTTTCGACTTCGCCTGTCTATCGAATATCTTTCCTTTGGCAGCTCTAACCTGCGCTAACGCAAAAGCTGTCAAGGATCTGTCCTAGGTGACTAATTCCTCAATCTCTTTTACCTTAGCAAGGAAGTCTCGGAACATGCCATTAGGACCAGCGGATTGTGTCCTAATAAACCCCTTCTTTGTCTTCCGCGTCTCCACTGTTGACAAGTCTGTCTCCAGCGAATGCATCGATGTAGGAGTTGTCCATACCGGATTCAATTGTCCCCTTAAGAGTGCCTGCAACTCGTATAATTAAAGCGTCCTCGACTTCGGGATGTATACATTTAAAAACCTTCACGCAATGTTTACAAATATTACCTCTCTTCCCCATAGGACAGTCGCATTGCGCCCAAATGGAATTAGGGCATGTAACAGTCCAAACCGATGGGTAATTGTTGACTGACAGAACCATCGCGATGTCCTCACCATCTGGATAAATGGACACGTAGTCATCAAGAATTTCACGCGCTCCTAGGACGGCCCTTGCAACTATTCCTTCTGCTTTTCTATTCTTTATAAATCCATACAGTTTGCATTGAACTGCGTACCGGTAATGAGTTAAGACATCTCCTATGAGATGGTATACTAGCCAGTCCATCCGCCGGCCACTCAACTTCTGTCTAGTTTGTGTCAAACTAGATTTCAAGTTAGCAAGATATGATTCCACTGCTACATTCGTGTCCTGGCCACAATGGGGAAAATTTCTATTAGCCGTCACCCACATACCAGTTTTACCGCTCCATGTCTCCTCAAAGTATGATATGAAAGCTTTAGCAGCAGGAAACCGTTCTCGAAGTCCAGTAATCTTATGCTTTGCTCTTTCAACAGCAATGTCCCCTTCCACTAAGTCGGGCGAATACATTATCTCTTCAACAACTTTCAGGACCTGAACACGCAAAATCTCGTCCATTATTTTCTGTACGGCATTTTCCTTCCATGCTTTCCGAACATGCCATAAACATAGCATGGGTCTATTCTTCAAAGTTAAAGTTCCCGAACTCATGGTAATGGAACACAGATTCTTCATTCTCTTCCTTCCACATCCTAACACTCATAGGGTCTTGTGTATGCTTCTGCCATAACTGGGCAGCCCTCTTCTTACTCAAATTGTATACTTCGTCAGGCATAATGAAGGTATCCCTTGTGCAGGGTCTATTCTCCATGGCGCACTCCCACATCTCTTTCTTGTGGAAGGCCATCACTTGTGCGGGAGAGAACCCTTGGGCCAGCATGGATCGAATCTAGTTCCTAGTTCTCCAAGACAGTCTGGCACCTAAAGAGTGCCTGAACCCTGCAAAACTACTACCATGACAGGGCTTTTCGTGGCTGTTAACATGGTTCATGTTATGGTACTGGATTTCGCAGAGGGTGCTGTCCATGTATAACTGCTTCGCTACAAAATTACACTAGCACCCACGCTTTGAAGTCATACCTGCCTGAACCCTGCTGGCCCTTCGCTGCCTCATAGGACCAATCTTGGCAGGAACAGGTATGCTGTCATGGAACGGAGGACGCCCCCCTTCTACATCTGAATCTTTCGAATCCTGTGATACAACTTCTGGTGGAAGCTATTGGGCTGGTAATGACTTCTTCAATGCTTTAAGTCGTTTTGCTTCTGCTGCTGCAAATTTGTTTGCCTCCTTCGCTGCCTTCTTTTCCTGCTTCTCAACTCGCTTTCTTGCATTCTTCTGATTTGTTGATAATTTTTTTTGCATCGCACTGGCGAATATTTTGTCTACCTCTCTCTTGACCTCACCTGTCTTGTCAAAGGGACCATATTCGCAGTGAAAGCTGTCCCAAGAAGTACACAATTAGAAACAATGTGTAATCAAACATCCCTAAACCTAACCTGTCTTGGACAATACATCTTGAAATCGCACATCGCCATATACTGGAGGAAGCGGAACAATGCAGAGTACGTAGAACTTACTTTATTTTCTGGAGGAAACTTGTCTCCTTCGCATTCTCAGCTTGCCCTTCCTTGTGACCTAAAGTAGGCACCTTGTTGAAAGTGCATGGAAAATCCCTCATGCTCTGCTCCCCTTCAACAAAGTCACCCAATCTATCCCAGGGAATAATGGCCCGAAATGTTTCTCAAAATCTACCTCGACCTTGATTCGTCCTGCCTTCCCACGCGGTATCGGTCCTATCAAAATGCCCTTCAGGTGGTATCTGTAGCCGGGCATGCAGTTTCTCCAGAGTTGTCTTCCGGACCTTAGCACCTCCCTCCGTCCTGGCTGCCTTCCGGTCCCTGCTGTTATCACCATTGTCCTTGTCCGGAGATTCAGCTGGATTGCACTCCGTGCATGGACAGCATCCATTGGCTACAAACTCTCCAGTAAATGGATCATGCTCAGCAGCCAGGTCCACGACGTCTACCTCCATGGTTGCTTCCAAGACGAGATCAAGCTATGCAGACATGGTCCCTAGGACGGCAATGGCTCACGGAGTAGCACGGCGCTGCAACAGCACGGCGGACCGCAACGGCGGCAGAGAGAGAAGAGAATGGCCCAACAAGGGATTTCGGAGCGAGGGGGAGGGTTGGGCGGGAGATCCACTGTTCGCGGCAGATAGGTAAGTCATCACGCCATGTGGACGGCGACGGAGATCGCTTCGACGGACGAAGAAGGCGACGTCAAGGGAGAGTCGCGGGTTGGGGTCGGGCGCTGAAGACCCTGCGCGGGGGTTTCGGGCGCGGGGAGGACTCGGGCTGCCCGCAGGCTCGCGCAGCCCGCGTGAGAGCTCCGCACAACGCTCGTAGGACAACAATACAGAGATTCCTTCCAGCACATCTAAGACCTGATTCCCATTGGCCAATAGCAATGTCCTCAACTGATCTAACTCAACGCAACTAAGTTCTCCAAGGGATAGTGTCTCTATCCTCTTGTTGTAAATTGGATTTGCAAGTGTCTAAGAACTCCTAAAAACACTCCAATTGATGTTGAACCGATTAACTTTGTATTCGTCCTTTGAACTCTAATGGCGACCCGTGTTCGACAAGTAATCTCACCTTGGTAGCCGAAGGCATGCGTATTCAGGACTGCTGTCAATCTGACGCTTCCACAGCTTCGACACAGCACGAGCGTTCTCGACGTCTTCAAACGTGATTACTGTCGGAGAAGTCCAACTCTGCGTTGTACTACTACCTATATGATCCTAGGGGTTTGGCCCATCCGTTATCCGCTTAAGCAAATCCTGTAAAACCGTTTCACAGGCAACGACCTCAAATGAATCGCCCATACCTTCAAACAACTCCCTAGCAAGTACACGCTTAAGTTCTACAGAAATCATTGAGCTAATACAATGTCAACGACGTCTGCTAAGGTTTATATAGATCGTTGCTTGACACTTAAGCTAGGAATGGTTTTATCTAAAGGCGGAGAATTCTTCGACCAAGACAAGCAGTTTGGCTTGGTCTACATCTTGGTTTCAGCTACTCCATTATTGTACACGAACTCTGAAATATTCCACGAACTTTTAAGGCCATTTCTTTTTGCTTGTTTTGAGTTTTCTTACTCCTAGAATTATCTATATCATCTCAAAACATCATGCTGGAATACTCGTATCTAGATCCAATCAGGGACCAGATCTAAAGGATTGTATGCATGACGTCATCATGACATCAGCCCTAATTTGTACCTCAATAAACAAACGTAAGAAATTCTTACCAGCGATAACCCTGAATTCCACTATAATATACTCTTTTTCTAAAAATAGTAACAAACTCATGCCTTTTTTGAGTAATTTTCTACGGTAATAGGGTCTACTTTGCTTTTGAAAATTTGGATAATTGTCATTTCTGTGCTCTCCATTCTATGCTCTCCGCTCTCCGCTCTACGCTCTCCGCTCTACGCTCTCCGCTTACATACAAACTTTCTTCCTGCGGAAACCAAGATGTATACCATGTCAGAGTGCGTGTCTTCGTCAAGGATTTCTCTGTCTTGAGATAATACCATTGCTAGCTTAAGTGTCAACCAACAATATATATAAACCTTAGCAGAAGTCGTTGACGTTGTATTAGCTCAATGATTTCTATAGAACTTAACCTTGTACTTGCAGTTGTTTGAAGGTATGGGCAATTCATTTGAGATCGTTGCTTATGAAACGATTTTACAGGATTTGCTTAAACGGATGACGGATGGGCCAAACCCCTAGGATCATATAGGTAGTAGTACAACGCAGAGTTGGACTTCTCCGACAGTAATCACGTTTGAAGACGTCGAGAACGCTCGTGCTGTGTCGAAGCTGTGGAAGCGTGAGATTGACAGCAGTCCTGAATACGCATGCCTTTGGCTAGCAAGGTGGGATTATTTGTCGAACACGGGTCGCCATTAGAGTTCAAAGGACGAATACAAAGTTAATCGGTTCAACATCAATTGGAGTGTTTTTAGGAGTTCTTTGACACTTGCAAATCCAATTTACAACAAGAGGATAGAGACACTATCCCTTGGGGAACTTAGTTGCGTTGAGTTAGATCAGTTGAGGACATTGCTATTGGCCAATGGGAATCAGGTCTTAGATGTGCCGGAAAGAGAGAAAATTTTGCTAAGAGATGGTATCTAGATCTCACCCAAAAATAGATAACATGGCTACGACGATGCAAAATGTTGTTAATTGGTAAAGACAGTAATTAGAGTTTTCTAAAAATTTTGAAAATTTCAATTGTTCAAGTTTGTGTTGTCTAGTATTTTGGATATAATGAGCAAACGAAAACAAATTCATATCTGAAGTGGTTTTCCGTTTAAACACATGAATATAGAGAGCCAAAAAGTCTTGCAGATGTAGACCTTTTCAAGTGATTTGCAGTAGAGTAGACGAAGGATTATGCAATCAACTCCAATTAAATCAAATCAAATCAAATGATAACAATGATAGACCGAAGCCTCCTTCGAACTCACAACATGCTACAATCGCTACTTTCACTCTCAGAATGGGATGACTCTGTATCTCCTTCTAAAGCCTCATCATCAACGATTACAAGGGCCCTGGGATCAAAAGTAGTTGGTCGACTAGGAACATATGTAAGGGCTCCAGATTGGAGCGCTTGTGCTAAGCCCTTTGCATAATCCAGAAGTATATAAGGCTGAATCAGACTGGAATGAAGACGCCACGATGGAATGGACACGGGTCTTGGCCGACGTGGCGGTGTTGCCGCAACTACTCTGGAAGAGAAAATCGAGAGTGGTAAGAATAAGTGGGTGAAGATGGAATCAGTAAAGAAGCAAAGAGAACTAGCCCTGAAGTAAGAAAATGTAAAGAACTTACAGTACTTATCTTGTCTTGCTCTCTTGGGAGGTGCATCTTCAACTGCTGCCGGTCTAGGATGTTTAGCAAGGCCCATGGCGGATGGTGTAGCCATATACGGTTTGAGAAGGGCGTTGAATATGGCTTCGTCCTCCTTACAATCTATAATATGACGACCAATACTCTCGCAAGCCTTGATGGAGGCACCTGAAACACGTACCATAACAAAGAAGTGAGTACCTATGGATAAAAAAAGAGGATGGAAATGCACAAAATGTTAATAAAGGATTACCTGTTCCTGCCATCCACTCGAAGACTATGTCACCGGGCTTGGACATAGTCTCAATTATGCCTTGCATCATCTCAGGGGCTTTCTCCCTTGGCCCTCTCTACGGACCCTCTCATTCATGTGCTGCGATTCCACGTCGGTGAAGTTGAGAATGGCATCACTCTCGGTTATGTGGAGGTCGTTGTATACGACATCGGATTTCTTCATTTGAAAAGTGAACTTGGATGGGGGTTGGCCACCACGAATGAAGACGCGCACCCAGAACCGAAGAGACTGCCGTACACCAAAATATGTGAGTGTAAATAAGAAGAAAGTTTAGCAGAAAGCAAAGACGAGGAATGATTATGATGTACATACCAAGGAGCGGGGGATCGTAGGGTGAGCCAAGCCTAGTGCATTGAAGCCCCACCAGTCTTGGTGCTGCACAAAGACATTAACCTTAGCCTCTTCAGAAATATGCGCAGCCAGGTCTGGGTCGTTGTTGTGGATTATGCAAAGAGCACCATCATACTGCAAGAAATGTCTTGCAAATTCGAAGAGTTCCTCCAAATACTCCTTATCACGTTTGTTCCAAGATGGAATGACGTAGCGGGGATTGGATATCGTAGGGATCGGAAGATTCTCAGGAATCTCGGCTATGATCAAGTCGAATCCCAAGTGATTCTGCTCTTTGCATCTTGACGGAACTCGGTTTTGGCGGCCTGCTCTAAACTTGAGGAAACAAAAAGGCAATGTTAGACACTACAAGATTTACTGTTGTATACTTGTCGAAAGGAATGGACTAAGCAACGGATCATACCTTTCTAACGATGTCTAGAGCCTTGTTCCATTCGTGATCGCCATCGCTGTCGGAGAGCTCCTTCTGTCGAAGCAAATCTCAGTCCACGGAGGAGTTGATGACATAGACCTGTGTGGAATGAGGAGTTCCAGCTGAAGATGTAGTTTGCGGAAACTGTTTGGCCTTTCTCTGCTCAAGGAGACTTTTGGTGATATCGGAAGCACTGATCGAGGAAGGAGCCGGGGATGAAGTTGGAGAAGGCTTTGTAACCAGATTACCTGGAGAAGGCTTTGGTGCCTTTTGCCGTGGCGCAGAAGTCTCCGCACCGGTTTGCTGTGATGCCTCTGACTGAGAACACAGAGATTTCAGTCGTCGCGATTTCCCTCACTTCGGTGGAGGAGCAGATGATTGATCTTCCTGTCTTTCGTCATCTTTCGTACCATCTACCGAGTCTTCGACCACCACTCACCTCCATTGTGTAAAGTCTTGACGTCCACTTCTGAGTCAATAGTGAAACCACAAAATCAGTCAAGATTCCAACATCCAGCTTCCAAGTGGGGAGCCTTGTATCTCTTCAACTGCTAAGGAGTATAGATACACTGGTCCGAGCTTCTCTGCGTTGAAGCAGTGAAGTAGTTGGGGAGCTGCTGAGCGATGATGGCCCCCTTCAAAACAAGTTCTTATTTGAAGTACCTAAAGAAAACAATTTGTAGAAGGTTAGTATCAGATAGCAAAAGAGAACCCATCTTGAAATGCGAATGCAATTAAGTTAAGTAACGTACCGATAAGTAACCCGCGTATCAACCTGAGCGGTTCAGGGAATTTAGCAAAAGTAGACTTCTTGTCAAAGACCTTCTTAGCATTTTTACCAACGAACGAAGGGAAAGCCTTGTCCCATAACAGAATACGTGAACTCTCCACATAACCGCTCGGGAGTTGGACATCTGGAAAATCCTTCCAAATGATGACAAGGTTCTCCGCCTTGCATATGTCCTCAAATTCGTTGATGACGGCTTCCTCCAACTCTAGTAGAGATGCAGAATTAAGTAGCATTGATAAAGAGTTCATTCAGAAAAGAAAGCATAATGTCACAAGAAAGGAATTGTTTGTAGGTATACCCCAGCCCAGAATGAGGCCTTGTTCAACCAAGGGTCGAGTTCGTTCTCCTTGAAATTAAGCGGAAGAAATCTATAAGATAGACGGGAACTCGGAGAAGAGTTCCACCACCTCAACCAACGTGCCTTGTATTTGGCCTCAATTGACGCTAGAACAATCTTTTCTAGTTTATCCAGGGTCATCTTAGGTTTTGGGAAGTCACTGAAATGGCGATTGATCTGCGAGGGGAATGAACATTTTTGAACATAAGAAATGCAAAAATGATGTAATTATAAGAAATCTTCTGCCAAGCACCAGTGAGGGTTGCACCTCACTGAGGAAGTCGTCGCCATAATTGGGATTTGCTATAGCCAAGTACTTGGTGAAGTCCTTCCTCTTAATGGAGTCCACCATACTGTCTGATGCCTCATTCATGACATCCCAAACTGCATTTGCAGTTTGTTTGTCCGCTGGTGTCTTCTCAAGGTAGGCCCTTGCTGCTACATCCGCGGCCACTGCAATTTCCTGCTGTAGAAAGGAAAACATGTTTTAATACCTTTTGAAAAGTTATCGAACTATTACAAGCAACGAGATACAGGAGATAGACTTACTCGGTACAGAAATGTGATAAAAACTTTAGTTGTCAAGGGAAACCATGACGGATTAGGTGGCTTGTTCTTCAAACATGCATCAAAGTCTTCCGGAGTCAGAAGGTCTTTAAACTCCTCAAGCTTCATCATTCCGAATGAGCAAATTTGAAACAATTTTGTTGGTAGATTACTCTTGAAGTGGTCATTCTCAGTCGACCTGAATATCAAACTAGGAAATAAAGTAAGAAGAATCAAATATAATCAAAATAGAGTTCTATATGCATAACAAATTAGAAATACATATAAACGTACCAGTTGATGTCATGCAGGGCGTGAAGCAGATTGCCAACATGGCCGCGGGGGTCTAGTACAATGCAATGCACAGAGATGTGCTATGTTGGGTCGTCCGCATGGTGCTTGTTTATACGTCGGAGCTAGGCTGAGAGGCGATGGTTACCTTCCCAGACATAGAACATCTTGCCCGAAAACTGCATCCACTCTTCGTCTCCTCTAATCTCATCTTTAAAAGAATCACTCGCGTCCCTCCATAATGGGCCCCAACTAGCCATGATCTCCTCCGTAACATTTGATGTCTGCTCTTCATTGTTGTATATGGAGATGTACATGACGCGGTCCCCATCTCTATATCCCTTAACAAACTCCCGCTCCAAATGATGTACCCCCATTTCGCCCACTGGTCTTACCTTGGCCATTGGGGTCATCCTGCACAGGGGCACCAACATTCGCGACTTCTGCCAGGGTTTGATCCTGAGGTTGTTGATGACGGCTATAGAGTCCACCTTGTGTTGTTTTTGATGCTGCAATTCCCCTTCTATAGCACTCTTCAAGTCTATCGGACAAGATGGTTTTGCCAACACATCTTGTATTTGCGTGACCTGCCAAAAGGTGTGCAAATTAAGAGAAGAATTGCAATCCAAGAAAGTCCTGCAAAGAAGACAAGTATGTAAAAGAAAATAACAATATAATTTTATACTGTTATTTCTTTTGTAACAACTCAATTATCAAATGCGCTTGGAGGAACTATCTACGTGATGCTCGACTATAGTACTCCTTAGACTGTCTACAATTCCAGTGAAGGCGCCTCCTCCAAAACTGCTTGGTTTGCTGAACTGGGCACGGCAGTAATGCCGGAAGAGCGAAGACCACGTAGGCTGGCCTTCTCACTCTAGTAGGCAAGGAAGGAGAGGGTGGAGACATCGGCTGTGAACCCTGTAGAGGCGATGTGGGAAAATACGCCGGGGAAGTAGGCTCGTAGACAGGGGAGGTAGGCATGTACACAGGAGAGGTAGGCATATACTACGGGGAATTGACCTCAAAAGGTACACTATCTAAACCTATAGGGTTTGCCACATCACAGGTACAATAAGGCTGATCAAAGGAATCCGAGAGGTCGGGAATGTTTATCACTGAGATGGGCAAAGTGGTGGACATCTCAGGAGCATCTGAACATACCTACAGTAAAGGAAAGAAATAAAGATTATAATCCACTTCAACTTATAAGAAGTACAGTAAGTAATAAGAAAAAGCTTAAACGCAGAAATAGCCAAAGTTCCAAACGACAAAGTAAACAAGTACCTCAGTCTCTGCTGGAGTTGGGACTTGAAGTTGGCTCTCCATATTATCCTTAGAGGATTCCTAATTCACAAACAATGAAATGAAACAACATTGAATGAACAAATATTCTTAATGCCAACATAAAATGACTAAACAAAATTTTAGTACATGTCAACACATATCTAAAATACAAGAGAAATGAAGAAGACATTTAAACAACATGTCAAGGTGATTAACAAATTTCACAAATTTTCCAGTAGAAATAAAAAAATTTGGGGCCATCATTGGCCAAGCACCGAAGCTGTGCCTCCAGCCAAGGAGATTCCAACCTCTTACTGTGCACAACATAATCAAAGAGTAGAGATCAATGAGCTCAAGATAATGCAATCTGCCTGAGTGTATAGCCCATAACGGGTACTGTCTGCTTCGACAGTAGCCCTGAGGCACCATTGATTACAAATAAAATTCAAAACAAATTATAGAAAATTTAAAAGAAAAACTAGAAAAAAATGATGGCCTTCATCGAAACTATTCGTAAGCGGTCCGTAAGCTGAATGGAATATTCAATACTCATAAGCACAAAATAATTAATGAGATCATGTTCATCAACATAACAACACCAAGCAAACATAATTGAGACCGCCTGAGTAATATGCTCGTGACGGGTACTCTCAGCTCCAACAGTAGCCCCGAGGCATCATAGTTTGAAAAAAATATAAAACAATTTAAAGAAAATATAAAAAAAATAGAGGAAAATTGGATGTGCTCGCAAGCAGATCTCCGGCAATGCAATATTACCAAATTAAAAGCAGATAGATAGATAGATAAAAACTCCGGACCCAAAATAGGATCGGCGTGAATACAGTGTCTGTTCGTATGGTTGATGAACCAATGCCAACCAGACAGAGGGCCACTAATACCAAACTACTCACCCCTTTCGGGAATAGACACTACAGAAACCGATTAGTACCGCGTAGGAAGCTAAGAAGAACTAAGAACTAGAACTAAAAAGTAAACAAAAAAAGCAAACTATTTGATGGTGATGGGTTGGTTGTTTTCCAGCCTACGTTTGTGGAGGAGGATAGAGGCCGCATGATGTATAGCGATAGTATTGATGTCTTTGAATGTGCGTGAAATGGTAAGTTCAGGTATGTTGAATTTGGTGTGAAGAGAGGCCATGGACGGGGCATGTGTGGTACCGCGGGCACCCGCGGTGATTACAAGGAGGGGCTCAACTGTCCATCCTCGTGATATGATATCATTGATGAGGGGTTGGTATTTGTTAATTTTGTTAGTGAGGGATTGTTGTGAGAAGCGGTCGTTGGTGTATGTGAATTCTATGAATTGTATTGTAAGGGTAGGCGAAGGTTGAGATGGGGGGGGGGGGGGGGG
This sequence comes from Ceratodon purpureus, assembly GCA_014871385.1. Taxonomy (NCBI): domain Eukaryota; kingdom Viridiplantae; phylum Streptophyta; class Bryopsida; order Pseudoditrichales; family Ditrichaceae; genus Ceratodon; species Ceratodon purpureus. Next base: position 98,971,252 of record CM026426.1, read on the forward strand.
GTGTTGGTATGGTAGTCCTTTAATATAGAGTAAGTCGGGCTTGAGTCGGGCATTGCAGGAGCAGCGACTGTTGAGGCAAGTGCAGGGTAGAAGCCAAGGGGGAACTGTGTTTTCTGGTTTAGAGTTGTTGAATGTGCCAGCATTCATGAGAGTGTAGGAGCGGGAGGCTTTGTTGGACACAAGGAGGTTGCGTAGTGCCCATAGTGCTTTGTTGTGGCGTTTGATTCGAAGGGCACGGATATGGTGATGAGTGCATTTGAGGAGTACATGAAGCCATGTGTCGGCATCATGGGAATGGCAAAGGGGGCAGGTGATGGAGGGGAATCTGTTTATGCCAAAGAAGAGCTATTTACGGGCATTGCCCATGTACTGGCCAGTGCGGAATTTGAGGATGGTGGTTTTTTGGGAGTCAGTGATGGCAGGGTTAGTCCACAAATCATTGGAGAGGATATTGTTGAGGGTAGGGTTCATGGTCCATTTATAAATATTGGGAAAGCGGTGTGCCAGAGTAGCGAGGGTTGTGTTTTGGTCTTGTTTAGTAAGATAGGTGGAGAGACAACGGACAGGACCTTTATCGGGTCTATGGCCCGGGCTTGGCTAGGAGTAGTATGGAAATAAAATGGGGTAGTATGGGCAAAGTGGTGAGGTTTGGAAGCAAATTTATAGAGTTTTTTGGTGCCACGTTTGGCCAATTTATCGGCGTATTCGTTTCCATATATGTTAATATGTGCTTGAACTTTGTGGAGTGATGTTGGTTGGGTGCGAAGGAGGAGCATATCAACCATGGGGATGAGGATGGTTTGGTCAGGATGGTTTCGATGGAGGGTAGGATGTTGGATTAGGGTGTTTATGAGGCAGTCTATGAATATATGTGCTGGTTCTTGTGAGGTGGTTGTAATGAGGATTTTAGACTTTGGTGGATGGCCATAAATTCTGCTCAAAAACTAGTTTGTAATCCAAGAAGGCGTTTGGATAGACGGATGGCATTGTTGGTGGCATGGTATATCTCGTATCCGGCTTTTTCCCGGATCCAGAAGCCATCGGGGTGTTTTCGGGGAGGGATGAACGAGTCGTCGGTGTAGTAGTTGTATTGGGGTGTATAACGGAGTTGTGGAGTGGAGGAGAAGGTGGGAAAGGGGGGTGGAGGGGAGAGTGGGGGGGAGTAAGCTGGAGGATAGAGTAGTTTTTTCCATTTGAGGTTTTTGTTAACAGAGGTGCGGGGTGGGGTGTGCGGGGTGGGTTGGGTGAAGGCGTGGGGGATGCCAAGGGTATCGATGATGTGTTGGAGACGGTTAGTTGAAGTAGGGATGTAGGAGGGGTGGTGTTGATGGTGTACACATAAAATAAGAATGGCGAGGGGTTCTGGAGAAGGTTTATGTGAAGATGGGAGTGTGGGTTTGTCATAAGTAATAGTATCGGTAGCAAAGTGAGTAATGATATGGGTGTCGGGGAAGGGGCCAAGATGGGGGGTACTGTTGTGGAACCAGGTAGGGTCAGGGAGGGTGAGGATGGTGACGGATAGGGGGTCTGCCTGTGCAGCTAGTCTGGCCCAGTGAAGTGCTTGGTGGGCAAGTTCTTCCGTAGGCGGGTGAGCATATCCAATGCCATGCCATTTATGTTGGAAAGCGGTGCCTCGGGCACCAAAGATGCGATCCCGGGCGTACGGAGAGTAAAAGTGAGTGAGGGAAGGGGAGCACGTGAGTGGAGATGAGAAGTATGAATGGGTAATGTTATAAGTGGTACTGAGGGAGTGTAGTAGGGTGGCGGGGAGGGTGTGGTGGTAGGGCGTGTGGGGTTTGTTGGATGAAGAGAGAGGTTTATATCGTAGTAGGAGCCAGGCAATTTCGGTTTCAAAGGGTTGTAGGGGGGGGGGACTAGGTTGTGAGTGTGGAGGCGTGAGTGGTGGTATTGTTGCCAAAGCCATTGGAGCCGTAAGACAGGAAGAGTAGAGAGGTGTCTGCCATCATTGTTATAAATGTGGGTGGAAGCACAGTACACCAGGTACACTTTGGGCAGATTTTGGAAGTACTTATGGAGTACTTTACTGCTAGTATGTAAGTGTAGTACTTTTTTGGGATAATCCTAGCCGTCGATATCATCACCGCGATCCACCTGTGCCCATGCTCAGATTGACCTATCAGGAAGCACGTGACCGGTGGTTCTAGGTGACCAGATCTGGTTATACTTGTTGTAGCCGGTAGTCACCGTCTCGCACCTCCTAGTTACTCTGGTCTCGTTGGTCTTGCTGGTGTCAATGTTGTCTCGGTAGTGTTTTTTGGCTTAGCAATTTACTTAAAACTTGGGAGTTTATGAGAAGAGGTTCATTTGTTTTGTTGTTTGTTCATCTGATGGAGGGTTAGAGGGATTGAGGGATAGGGGGATTGAGAGAGTAGAGGAATCGGGGGTTAAAATTATTGAGGGTGAGAGTTTCTGTGAGATGCTTGTGTTGTGCTTAGCGTGTTGTTGATTGTCGGAGTTTCAAGTGTTTTTGCGCCATTGTTTAGGTCTTAGTCTTTTGGGAAGGAGTTTCGCTTTAGACTGTGCTTGCTGAAATGAATATTCAGGGTTAGAGTAAATTACGTTTTCAAAGTTCCTGGTTTTGGATTATCTTCTCCGCCTTGTAGTTTTTTAGGGAATATCATTTGTTGTTGCGGTAGTATTGATGGGGTGTCAGGGTTACATGTCTTGTTAGTGTCTTTGTAGTTCTGTAGACCGTGAGTGTTATGTAGAGTGCGAGTTAGGGTTGAGGTTTTGTTTCTTTCTGTGTTAGGGGAGGATTCTTAGACAGCGACTGTCTAGGGTTTAGGGTCTTGGTTTGTCGCGGGCGTTGTGCAGTGTCGTCAAGGTCGAAGTCTATGGGTGGAGACGGTGCTCGGACTAGTTCGAAGGGTGGGAAGATTAGGTCCAAAGGAAATGTAGGATCTGCTCTGGGAGTGAAAGTCGGGAAGACAAAGTCAGGGGGAAGTGATGTAGTTGGGGTAGGTGTGAAGCAGGAGGACGACCATTTCCTAGACGTCGAGGATTTGCAGGAGCTCATTTCAAGCTTGAAGTCCCCTCCAGATTTGTTTACCTGGGAGGACTTTTGGGATAGATACAACTTGGAATGTGGGCCTAATTCTATCAATCCGCATCGATGCCGGAATGACAAGGAGATTTCGGACAAGACAATGTAGGAGTTCGGGTTGAGGCCGGAGGGTGTTAGAGGTCGCGGTGGATACTCTTGGGCAGATTGCAACAATAGGGATATTGTCAATTGCATCAGGTACTTGCATCCTATAGTGTATCAGCACGGTCCAGATGAGATACCCCGGTGTATTACTAAGCAGTTTGCTGTGGGCGTAGTTCTAGAATACCAGAAGAATCTAGTAAATTGGGCTTTGTATGGTCAGGAGACGAACCATAGCCAGAGAAGAAAATTCGAACAGGATCTAGGAAAGCTCCAGTACGCCATCAACACCGGGGCGAAGGTGAGAAAACGGACATGGAGGGGTTTGAAGGTCGACTCAGTGGTGAAGTTGGAGCTCTTGGTCGGGGGAGAATCCTTCAACGCCCACAAAGGTATGTTTTTGCAGTTCTTTTTATTGGGAAGTTCAGGTTTAGGGTTGCAGGGTCAGGATCAGGTTGTGATTAGGATTCAGGTTCAGGTTGTGATTCAGGTTCAATTTGTGATTAGAATTTAGGATGCGATTTGGATATAAATGGTGCTTGTATACTATAGAAAATGTTTTGCTCCTAACTGTATTGAGAATTTAGGATTCAATTGTTTCTTTTAATGACACATAGAAAATTCATTTAGGCTTGGAGTTGCATCATTCTGGCGTATTCAGTCTTTTTCCAGTTCAGGGTCATATTGTATCTCTTTGCTATGTTGTACAACCTGTTCTTTGTTATGTTGGGGGGGAAGCACAATAAAGTGGACCACAAAAGTGCTTAGCTCATTGCCAATTTCAGCTTGTTGTGTAAACACGCTAGAAAGTGGCATCTAAAACTTCTTGATGGGAAATTAAGTTTAGGATACGAAAAGTAGACTTGATGTACTACAACTTCCGAAATTTGTGTTTGTAGTTGTTGACTTGAGACACCTCTATGAACACGACAAAGTTGAACAAAGTGAATGCAGTCATTTGGAATTACATTGTAGTTTTGACAGAATTCACTTTTGACTTTGTGGGGCCCTTCGTTTGTACATTACGCTTATAGAAATGATCCGGGTGGCCGTGTTTGCAATCCTAGATTGGCGAAAAGTATCCCCGGGATGTTTTTAAAACACTATTTTTGGTGAAACTTTTTGTGAGGTTTTTCACCGAACATTGTTTTTTAAATTGGAAAAAACATCCTCTAAAGACAATAGAGGGCCCCAAATGAAGAAATCAAGACTTTGGAAAAGTTCATTTTCATGATTTAGAACTAGGAGTCAAATAAAGTTTCAATTGAAGATATTTTTTCATGGAGATGTGTGGAAGATACCTTATGACACCTTAAAAAGTGACTAAAATGCTCAAAAACTACACCAAAATGCTCAAAATCAGCTTTGAGCTATAAAAAACAGCACACTTCATATTCACTTCCTAGTGATCACATATTGCACTTGGTGGTCCACTTTATTGTGCTTCCCCCCGTTGCTTCTAACTTGCATTGTTTCCATTGACTAAGTCTTTGAAATTCGTCTGCTTTCTAACATGTGAAACTTATCTTCTTTGTGCTAGCAGCGTAGGTCAGTACCTGTCCCGAGCAATGTACCGACGACTTGGAAGGTGGGAACAAAGGCAGATTGTGTCAACCAGTCGGTGAAGGTAGAGGACCGGGGGATAGCATCTATGTCGAAGCTCGAATATTTCCAGACGATGCACACGATCCTGCTGATGGAGATAGAGGGGTTGAAGCTCGACGAGGACTTGGCGCTGAAGGCAAAGGAGTCAATTGCAAAGACACGCGTCTTGCGCTCTTGATGGTAGAGTTGTATGAAGCTAACCTGGCTTCAATACCAAGGGGCGAAGGGGGAAATCCTGGTTTAGAGGGGAAGCAGGGTGTTCTGGTGGAGCTTCTCGAGGAGCAGAAGCAGTCGCTTGCAACAAAGCAGAGTGTGGCTCTACAGAAGGACTTAGGGGTAGTGGAGTGTAGAAGGCTGCTGGAGCAGAAGATCCGTCTGTGTGAAGGTGTGAAGACCGAATGCGAACGTATTAAGTATAGGAGGCACTCGGCAAGCCTCAATCCAGTACCACTAGTATACCCGGACAGCGCATTTGGAGAGGATGCGTCTCCTGAGCGCAGGTTCCTAAAAATCACCACGTGTGCCCCTTGTGGATTTGGATTTCCTAAGAGTGATATCGTTATTGCTAGCTGCAAGCACATGTACCATCCATTCTGTGCAAAAGTGACCTACGAGAATGGTTACAAGTGTGCAGCCGCAAACTGTAGTGATAAGTTAGTGGACCCAGATTGGCATTGTAGTTTCGGATGGGGAGGTCCAGGGACAGTTGTCGTCGAGGATGTTGCTGCTCAGATGACCGTATGCGACGAGGAAGTGGCCCGCTTACTTGTTGGTCGAGCTGAACGAGCTCGTCTACGATGTCCAAACACAGGTCAGTACTTGAATCATCTCCAAAAAGTACTTGGGCTTTTCATATACCTTGGCTTACACTACTTCTCTGCGTTTATTTAGGCCTTGTTTCAGAACATAAGTACTTTGTGGTGTTTATCCTTTTCCACTGTATTCTAGAGTCACTAATCAATAGTACTTGTATTGCAGAGGCTCAAGGAAGAATACATTCTCCCTCACTGTTTATACTTTTAGTAACTCGAGTCGTGTTCTGTTACTCTGTGTTTAATACTTGTTTTGTACTTTGGAATTTCTGCGTATTGTCGTGTATATGTTTGTCCATTTACATCGTACAATGTGTATGTCAAGTACCTCAGATGAATTTGAATGTACATTGGGACGGTATGGATGATGTACATACAATACTTACCTTAATTTTTAAAATACGTAAATGGTAGTACATTCTGTAAATGTAGTTCTCTTATGTAGTTCTAATAGAAGTGAAAGTACTTTGGCAACAATAAAGTACAGTATTGGGTTTAGGATGTATCAGTAGCAGATTGTTGTAGCCACTCACATAGTACTTTTAGACCGCATGTACTAATAGTATGTTATTTATTACTAGACGTACTTCTAAGTACCTAATGTACTCATGATCATATGACTAATTCATTCCTGTTGTTGTAATGACAGACTCGTCATTGAAGCCGACGCTGTGTCTCTCTCACGGCGTTGCTAGTTTAGGAGAGCAAAGTCAAGCTGTTTGCTCAACAAAATTTAGGGACTCAGCGGCTGGAGACACTATCACTAGCAGTCTCATGCAAATCCGGGAGGATGACAGAGGTCAGAGATTTGACGTGGAACGGCGGGTGCACCTAGTAGCCTCGAAGCCGGGCACGTCGTCAGGAAAATCTGGGGGACGCAAACATCAGGGTGGGTCGCAAGTAGCCCCACAGATGGTATTTGAATGCCTTCAGAAGGATTCACGTAAGGGATCAATAGTGAAGGAGACCGAAATAGAAGAGGAATTAGATGAGGAAGACTCCAAAAGTGAAGGTATGTCATTCCCTCATTGTAATTGCCGCCTATAACAATGTGATAGGCAGTGTATGTTTGTATATTTTGGGGTGCTATTGACCATAGTGAATGGTCTCACATGAACCTTGCTGAATTAATACTTGTTGGAGTGCTGTTTTTGACAAGTCATGATCCCGACTTGCAGTCGAGCTCTGGGGCTACTGTATGGGGCAGCGGAGACGAAGATAGTGATGCTGACTCAGAGGAGGGAAAAAGTGGGCATAGACGCAGCCATCAAGAGGAAGATGGAGAGGGATCTGAACCAAAAAATATGGGGATAGAGAACACCGACCTTTTGTCTACTGAGGTGGACAAAACTAACCACGGAGATCAATGTGTTGCAGGTGCGGACCAGGCTGGGGCGATGCTGCATGAAGAAACCCCTACGGCCGAGGTCGTTGAGACCAAAGGTAATGGCGAGCCAACCTCTGACATGGAGATTGACGTGGAACGGCAGATAATACTGGAGGGTGAAGGCAAAACAAAGGGGAAGGGAATGGGGGTTGTCGAGTCTGAGGGTCTAGATGACGAGCAAGAAGGTGTATTGAATCAAGGCAGTCTGGAGATATGGGGTAGGCCGTGGACTTCGTTGGTGCAGACCATGGCAGCAGTGACTGAAACCACCAATCTCGATGATTGCATGGAACGGTCAATTCCATCAGACGGACACCGTAATCGGGGAGAGAATGAAGTCATTCCTAGTGTGAAGAGATCCAAGGGATATGAAGTGGTGGAAGCTCCTGTAGTCGGGAAACAAGTGAAGGGGAAGAGGAAATCGGAGGAGGGAAGGCGGCTGCAGGAGGAGTTGGAAGGCCAATGGATGGCTGGAAGACTAAGTGTCGCGGATACAGGGCCAGCCCAAAGAACTCGGGCGAGTAGGAGATCACTGGGCGGAGAAGACGACGGGACTGAAGCTGTAGGCGAAGGTGAGGGCCAACGAAGGGCCAAAAACAGGAAACCAAAGGAGAGGGAGGTGGAAAAACTGGCATCAAAGTCAGGTGGCAAAAGGAAGTCAAAAGAAAGCCCAAGTCTGCGCAGTGGCCCCAACTTTGCAAGTACTGGAGGCAGCCCAAGCGGAAAAAAACTTAAGGCGGTTAAGTCTGTTTTGGAAGCCTCTAACTAATCGATGCAGTAGAATTGTGTACGATGCAATAGAAATGTGATGCCCGGATTTTAGTGGGAGCAAAATATGCTTTCACCTTGTTTTCTGCCATGTAATGTACATATCTGGAGCTTCTTCGGGTTTGTGGTGTTTTTTTTGCGACAATACATTCTATATGTTTTCTGTCTTGCAATCAAGCAATTCAGAGTGCAGACACGTGTCCCATTTTTAAATTGTGAATTTATCTACTTGACAAAACAGGAATATGTATTACTTAAGGATCTTTCGTATGGCCAGGAGCGGCATCCTGTGCCAGTGGTTGCTCCATGTCAATCCCCAATCTCCCCTCCTTGGTTTTGGTACACAAAGGAAAATATGGTGCTAGTCGAAGAGCCTACTGAATTATGGACTACGGTGGGAAAAGCATTCGGACCCAGACCAGGTGTTCTGGTTGTGGGAAAAATTGTATAAGGGATAATCCTTTTGGGTGCAAGTGCGCCTTATTATCCGGGACTTTTGCCTACACCAAAACAGGGCTCCTTCAGGCTGACGTCATAAACCAACTGGATGACGACTTACCTTTGGAATTTTGTAACAAAGGGTCAGGTTGCTATTGTGCGAATCTCCCGTGTGAAGAGAGTACCACTGATGAAGATGGAGTTTGTCCGGGCCACCGGCCAAGGACTTTTATCACTGAATGCAACTCTTTGTGTGCTTGTCATTCCAAATGTGGCAACCGTGTGATACAACATGGCATGACAGTGAAAGTCCAAGTAAGATAGTCGGTGCATGTACATCATAGTTTTATTTTTTTAAATAATGCCGATGAATATTTTACCTTTACTTTATGCCTTTGAGGTCGTCACTGGGCAGGAAACCTTAACACAAACAAGGAGAAACCAGCTAGGTCGTTGAGAAGCAGTACACAACTGAAAATGCATCCTTTCTCATCTAAACACACTCTGAAGAGGCGCAATTAAAATAGTTTCACTATTCTGTAGGACCATACAAAGAACATATGGAGCATAGAGAAGAGAACTCTATGTAAATTCAAAACCTCTAAGTAAGAATTGAAAGCAGTGCGGCTTCAGTTCTAGATTGTGCTTACACTGAATTTACACTAAGTATGCTTGCATACCTTAAAGAGCATATTCCATAATGCCGGTTCTAGATTAGAAACCTCCCTGTAGGCTGTAGCACATAATTTAGTTAAAAAACAACAAGCACAGTGCTCCTCTAATTCACTTAACACCTACGCTGCAAACAAAATCATTAGAATGAACTAACCACAGAACTCTCGGAATGGAGGAACTTCACACTACTGCAATGAACAGAACCAACTGGCCAGTACTTGCTAAGTTTTCAACCTGCATAGCGACGTAGCTTTCGTTCTAGAAGAGACACCGCTCTCTTCTAACATGGATAACCGTAATAGACGCGTCAAAAAGCTTAACCCCTAAAGCATTTGGCCATAAAATCCCAAATTCTGCCTCAAATCTGCCCTGTTTTAGTTCAAGGTAGAATTATGAAAATTTAAACGTAATTAGAAGAATCTAACCGTAGGATCTAGTACCTAACTTGTACATGTATGTGTATACAAAATTTTAGACTGTAACTCCTCACCGTTTGGAAGATGGTAAGGTTTGAACTTGAGTGAAAAGTTTGTTTTGGTCTTGCCCGGCAGGGACAGCCACACTTCGGAGAGTAAAACAGCCAATTTTTTGAGATCTTGTGGTTGGAGGCTCTTCAGTTTTGGATTCTAAAGTGAGTTGGGAGTATGCTCAAAAAAATTGAAGAGAATACAACACAGAGAAGCATTGGAAAACCACATTTCTAGTGACGGGAGTCAAATGAAATGCATATACACTGGCTCTTTTTTCACACTACAAATGCCTAAGAAGATCATCTATATTTTGAAATCCGAACGGTGTATACGTGCATTTGTATGGAAAATAAATTGTGGAGGAAAAAAACCCAAAAAATAAACAAATCCGAAATAGATATGAATTTTATAGTGATTTAGGAGGAGATAATGGTGAAGGAAAAATGGGTGATGAAGGTGATCCAATCACTGTAGATCTGTTTGACAGTTTTTATAAAACTTGGAACTTTGACTGAATATATCTCAAGATCCGTACGGTCAAAATTAACAAAATTTGGTAAGTAGACTAATTTGATAGCTCTGAACAAGATCCTACGGTTGGATTTTTCAAAATCAAATTAAAAAAAAATTGTAAAACGATTTCAGAAAGGATCATTTGGAAGTCACTGTAGATTGTCATAGATTTGGTACACCACTTGCATCGGCTACAAACCTGCCCGAGCTGCCCTGAATTGAATTTTGATCTTTAAACACAATTTATTTCTTAACTACGGGCTCGATGAAAGTGAAATTTGGTCTTGTTAGAAAGATATGACAATTTCCCATGCTGTGCCAAAGTTACAGCCACATCCGGTAAAATTTGACTCATAGGGAGCCTGACCGGACCCTAAATCATACCAAAACTGTTGAGTTGATGCTTTAGGGGTTAATCAGTCGTGCAAGTGACGCACTATGAAGGCAATGATGGCCTACGCCATAGAAAGAGGGTCGAAGAAAGAAGGAACTGAAACACATGCCACAAGTAGGTAACTCATGCCACTGGGCTCGAATGTTGCCATGAAAGCTACGTGACTAGAAAGAGACTCAAACGCAATGGCATGCCCTGAACGACCCTCCACTGACCATATATTTCTAAACGGACTCAGTTGGGAGGGAACTAGTTCTCCTTTGGCCCCGTCTCTCTCGGACTTCAAAATCCTTCCCTCCACTCAGAATCCTTCCCTCCATTCGAAATTTTTCCCTCCAATCAGAATCCTTCCCGCTTTAGCTTCTCCCGCCTTAGTGAGCCGTTACAGATCCCCTATTCATGTAGGTTTTAGCCCTTTTGACTCCTCTTCCTTATCAAAACCCCCCCCCCCAAAAAAAAAAAGGTTGATACTGTAGATCAGAATATAAAATCAGACTTCGAAATATATGTTAGATAAGAGAAAAAATGATGCCAAAAGAGAATGGAAAGAAATTAAACTGAAAAAACATAAAAAAAAAAACCAATTTCGAAAAAAAAAAAAAAAAAAAAAACAGAATGGAAAAAACATGGAAGCAACAAATGAATAAAAATTAAGAAAAGAAAAAGAATCAAAGACAATATGGAAGAAAATAGTGAAATTTTTTTTTTTAAAAAAAAAAACAATAAGTATAATGGAACAAGTAAAAGTTAAGAGACGATTGGAATGTGAACCATGTGGAAGAACTAAAAAATAAATAAAATGATACTAATAGAAGAGATTGGAAGGATAACCAATCAAAATGGCATAATGGATGGATCATAAAATAATAATAATAAAACAAATGTGAAGAATGGGGGGGGGGAGGGGAAAAAAAAAAGGTGATAGAAACGAAAACAAGTTGAAGAATAAAAAAATATCAATATTAATCATGGAAGAAGAATGGGGGAATAAAAAATCAAAAAGACATTTTGGAGAGAGATTGGAAGAATTAAAAATCATGCCAAAAGAGAATATGGTGACAGAATGGGAAAGAAGTTGTAGAATAAAATAAAAATACTAATAAAAATGGAAAAATGATGGAAGAATAAAAAATCAAAAACGTACATAATGGTTGAAAACAAAAAAAGGTATATGTATGTATGTATGTATGTATATAGTAGAATAGAGGGAAAGAAAAGGGATAGAATGGGAAACGAGTTGAAGAATAAAATAATAATAATAATAGTGAGAAAAGAATGGAAAAATAAAAAGTTGAGAAGAGATTTTGGAAAGAGATTGGAAGAATTAAAAATCAAGAAGACGGAATGTTAAAAAGGAATTAAAAAATTAAAAACAAATAGAAGAAGAAGATATGAAGTATTAAAATATTAAAATATTAAAATATGAAAGAAGATAGAATGGAAGGAGATTCGAAGAATAAAAAATCAAGACGATATAGTCGAAGATAGAATAGATGGAGGTTGGGATGGAAAAAATAGAAGAATGTGAATGAAATAGAAAATAGAAATTGAAAAGTAAGAAGAAAGTGACGGAAATCAAATTAAATAAACTAATAAATTAATAATAAATGTGGAGGAAAGAAAGAATATTGGGAAAATAAAGAGTATGCCATTATCCGTTTCAGTATTGCTATTTTAACACCTTTACACTCTCTTTTTTTAATTTTAAAAGGTTATGTTCAAATATTTAGACATACCTTTGGTATATCTGGTCAGAAGGGGGATGTTATACACTAAATATTCTCATACTTATTCTTAGCCTTATAATTGGACATTCGGTGTTCACTTGAATTGACATATGATATTAGCCTATTACCGTTCACACATATATAAATGTATGTGTACCAAATTCATTGAAGAACTATATGTGATCGTTATTTAATAGTGTCCGTAATTTATATGAGATTGTAATTGAATAGTCTTGGTAATTTATTTTTTTTATGTTTTTTTGTTTTTTTTTTAAAAAAAATATTTGAATTTGTTCCATTCCCAATGTTATTTTTTTCTAATCTTAGAATATTAAACATATTTTAAGTGAGCACTTACATATTTCTAACAAAACCTCGCTTTGCTCGATGTAGGTTCATGTGTTTATCAACGAGGTCTTATATGTATTTACTGATCCACTGTATGCGCTGCTGAGGAAGAATCCTAAGCAGAGAACAAGCGGAGATCCTGAACATCTCTAATTTTGATATTTTTATCTTTTGTCGTTAGTCCAGTTGGAGAAAGCGAACGGTGTTCTCTAAATTTGCAAAAGGGGATTGTCTGTACTAGGTCCAGAATAAAGGGGGATTAATGTAATTATACCCACAACAAAACAACAGCTTGCGACAGTTCTTTATTAAGGTACTGCAATAGTTGGTAACCGTGTCTGGAGTCTGGACAACCGTGGGGGAACTTTGAAGCAGCTCTTTTGCCATTACTGAGTCGATGTCAATCCTAGTGCGGAATGTGCATTTAATCTTTTGGTTACTTATCCGGCCCTGGGTTTCCCCAATGAGGACTTGTATTTTATTCTCTGTAATGAATTTTGCTTCCAAAAAAAAAAAAAAAGAATGTGCATTTATACAAATCAATCTTTTCTAGCTATGTTTAGTTGTTCTGCTTAAACTATGTTCAGTCAGATCTTTTCAAATACTTGGGCACTGGAATTGTAATGGGATGCGACAAACCGACAAGCAGGAAAAGACATGAGGCCTGCACAACAACAAGGCATATTCTGGACCCAGTAGATACAAATTCATACGACGCATAACACATTCACTCACAATAAAAATGATATAACTTGTAGTATAGTATAAAAATGGGTCCAGTCTTCTCTCTCTCAAGAGATACGTTCTGGCTGTGAACTATTCGTCGTCACTATTTTCCCATACTTGAGCTAAAGCATGCCTCACAACTTCGACCACCTCAGAAGATATCTTGTAGACAGGGTCTCCACCTTTAAGGCAGTATGGGGCGAGTTTCATTCGAAACTTGCAGGCTATAACCAGGTGCGATGAAACATGTGCTACGACTGACTTTTCAAGATATGTGTAAGTGTAACCACCCCGGCCAAACTTTTTGTAATAAGTGCCGGCAATGACAGAATCTCATGCTTCAAATTCGGTCCCCCAAGGACACGCAAGAGGAGCCCGTAGTTTATACTTTCGTCGTTGGCATTGCAGTACATAGAAGTCAACACCCTCTTCATTTGGTTGTTCCGCGGGAACCGCAAAATTGTCACCAATGTCAATGACGTCGTCTAGCCTCTCACCTTGCTGAACCTAGAAACATGAAGTAGACAGACATTAGAAAATTATCCTACATTACTGCAGCCATCTAGTTAACGTTACAAACTTTTAACATGAAGCAAAATAGAATTTTACAAGAAAAATACACGGATATGGCAATACCTATTCCACAACATCGTCGTCGCGGGAGTCAAGCGCTTCTGTTGGGGATTTAGGATGCAGCTGTACTGCACACCATGGAGGAACATGGGAGGATTGCTCACAATTCTCCCAATCCTTCTGTATGCATGATAGACAGAAGCATGACAGTGGTCTAACTAGTAAGCATGTATTATTTGTGGTAGAGTTTCCCATAATTGAATGAAGAGATCTCCAACCAGAAAATAGTGTGGCATGCCATTGGTGAATCCCTACAGATCTCGTTTTCACCAACGTGCCAAAAGGTACGGTGAATATCTCTACTTGTGGACCCAACATACGAGGAAGGGACCCTAGTAGAGAAACCGTGCTGGAGAAACTTAACACATTGGAGTGCGTTCTACAACTGCCTGTCAGGATTCCGAATTTGTTCAATGCGTAATGCACGCTTTACAACTGCCCCTGCGCCATCCCATTCCCCTGCATTTGCATCCAGAAATGTTTCGTGAATTCATATTGCACAACATAGCACATCATTCTAAATCCCCTACATAATACACAGTATGCTCCAGTCGCAGATGTACATAGAGTACATAATGTGTACTTCAAAAGTACAAAGAGTACAGAAAATCCACTCACATAAGTACAAAGGTACAGATGGACAAGTACCTTTCCCGTGTCCAGTTGCGAAATAGTTCCAGGTCATGGAACAGCCTCCAGTGAGACTAGGATATCTAGCAACAAAATACATTGCAGTAGCTCCTTTAAACTGACCTGCGCAGCCATCAGAGAATACCCAATGCTCCCTCGGTTTTTCCCCGTTAGCAATCAACCACCTCCAGTGAAGCATGAGACAATGCTGAACAAACAAGCTATCATGTTTTTTATCGTCTAAAATGTAGTAGTGTGTATGTTTTATGATGATCAAATCACCACTCACATCACGAACTCTCTGCAAAGTGATGTGGACCAATAGGGACACATACTCAGACATATAATACATGCTGTGGACTTCATTTTGAATCTTGAATTCATAGTTCTCTGCAAAATCGATGTGGGAAACTAGAACTTCCTCGGGCAAACCTTCCATCATCTCCTTGCACTGCCAATCCTGCCAATTGGCAATAAAAGTATGCTTGATAAAAGCCTTTACCTTGGGTTTCAGGTACGTAACAAACTCCAACGGATTAGTCTCTTGATATACCTCCTGCAGCCTTTTCTTCGCCTTCCCTGTCTCACGGTCAGTGCCAATCGTAACATACGAGAAATGCTTCCACCTTAGTTTCGGTTCCTCCAGTGAAGACATCTCCTATGGGCAAAAACCTAGAGTATCTACGCCACACTCTAGACAGTCACCCATTAGACAATCGAGCTTGTGCCATTCATCGAACTCTGGCTTTGAGCAAAGATAGGCTTCCCACAATTGAGTGATCCTCTTGTATACTCTGTGATGAGCATCACAGCCTATACCCTCACCCGTTGCAGCCTTCACAGAAGTAGAACAAACATCACAGTCACAAGAACAATCTTGCTCTGCATGCAGTCCCCTCTTCTCCTCCCTGAGAGTGTTCAGTCCTACCCTCATGAGATCCATTTCCACATGGTAAATACA
This sequence comes from Ceratodon purpureus, assembly GCA_014871385.1. Taxonomy (NCBI): domain Eukaryota; kingdom Viridiplantae; phylum Streptophyta; class Bryopsida; order Pseudoditrichales; family Ditrichaceae; genus Ceratodon; species Ceratodon purpureus. Next base: position 98,986,505 of record CM026426.1, read on the forward strand.
ACAGCAAACATTACGGTCCCTCAAAGGTTTCACATACCATGGCTTCAGGTTCTCAAACCTTCGCTGGCCAATTTTACACTCTGGATGAGCCTCCTTGAATTGCAGAAAGAATGTTGTCTGCAACCAACATACAAGTATTATTAGTACTACCGCATTGTATAGTTAGTACTACCTCATAGTATTATTAGTACTACCGCATTGTATTAGTACTACCGCATTGTATTAGTACTACTGCATTGTAAAACAGTACAGTTACAGAGTACAAATAGTAAGCAAGGCATATCACTCCAGAGTACATCTACAGTACTCATATAGTCACCTTAAGTACCCTTTCAGAAGCAAGTACTAATTAAACGTACATACTGAGCTTAAAGTAGTGTGATGAACACCACAACCAACATAAAGTACAACATCTAATTTGAAAAGTACATGTCCACCGAACCTTAGTGTACAAGAAATACGAAGTAGATGTATCCAATGCCCTGAAAGTACTTATCATACTACACTTATAGGATAGCTAGTACAGGCAGTATTACAAGTACCGAAGTTGTTTATATCAAGGGTGATACTTTTCGAACTTTGAAATCCAAAAAGTATTGTAAGGGGACATCTGCGACTCTACTAGTACTTCACTGCAATTAGGCTGGCTTACAAAGGGAGTCAAAGTACATCAACGATCAACCACAGTGTACATTAGATTTCAGTAGTACACGCGGTCCAACACAATTTTCATGCAAAGTAACTCGAACATACCTGAGTGACTGTCAAAAAGTGCTTCGCGTGTGTCTCTCCACCTCTCTTCAGCCCACCGTCCTTGTTGACGACGTCCTTCCTGTTTGGCGAAACTCTAGTTTGACTGTGCCACCAGGCTTGCACTGTAGCAAGAGTGTATTGTGATGATCCGTCTTTTCTTTTCTGCCTGCAAAGTGGTGCAAATCGAGAAGCTCCCTCCTTGTATTCCTCTCTTCTTTCCAAGGCGGCTTGAATATTTTCTGGCTTGGTTCCTAGAACACGTGAAAGAGCCCTAACACCCCCAACATTCCCACTCACAGCAGCATCCAGAAGTGCTCCTTTTCTAGACAGCATGTTATTTGAGAACGGTATGGACACAGACTGTAATTCGGCTCTATAACTTTGAATAAAATAATGAATACTCTTAGCTTCTGAATGTCGTGGATAATAGTAAGGTAACAAAGGCCAAACAAGACTGTGTCGAAGAACCTTCTCAAACACAATCTGACGACAATGGGGACCAGGAAGTAGGTTGAGCTCATCACACATGCTGTGCACAATTTTTTGAGCAACCCTAGATGCATCTCGTGTAGAAATGACATCTGAATTCTCAGGCGCTGTGTTCGTCGTAGAAATCTCTCCTCCTTCCGAGTCCATTGAAATTCTCCTGCGACGGCGTTCCTGGTGCAACCGATCGCGCTCTGCCTTCTCTAACTCTGCAGCCTCTACAGTTTCCATTTCTGACACCCTCTCCGAAAGACCAGCACGTTGCTGCCTCGACCTCTGTCTCCGGGCTTGGTCCCCCATGCTACAAGTGATGAGAGCCGTGAACCCACAGAAGAGACTACGCCGTTAGAGAAGGTAGATCACATTCTGGAAAATAGAGGTTGGAATAACGTTGTCCTGGACCTACGTGCAAATACAGTGGAAAACAAGTACAACATGTTTCCATCAAATAACATTAACTGGGTAGCATAACAAGTACATAATCGAAACTCAAAAGCTCTGGAAAAACTTCACGATTTACTCACCTGAAGCACATTGGAAGGAGTCTGACAGTTGAGGTAGCTGTCGAATTCTTCTTGATGGAGACCGTCCTCAAAGATGTAGGATCCAAATAACGTGTTGGGATTCTGGACAAGGCGCTCACGGGACTGCAGCGCCTGGTTTGAATGATGCAGGTACCAGCTAATATCTCCAACCTTAGAAGTGGGTGTCTCGGATACGTGGGTACTGCTAGACACATCATCTGAGGGACTATCACATGAATGGGTGGTGAAATGCTGTCCTAGACTCTCAATCCCTTCGTCGACAAAGTCGCAGACAGCATAGTAAAGGGTAATTCGCTGCTGAACAAGCTGCGGAGGATCTCGCACGACGTAGTATGAAGTTATGAGGGACTGGACTAGTGTAGAGCTCGGAAGATGCCCTTCCCCAGAAATTTGTGTGGCAAACCCTGGCGATGGCTGCGCCGCAGCTAAGCCTCCTTGCAACTCCAAAAAACAACTTCGGTCAACGTCCACAACCCTTGCATGCACTGTAGGCGCATGCAAGAGAAAACAACTTTAGACGGACAGATTCAAGTAAAATACATCCATCCATTAACTAACAGAAGATCCACCTGCATTCAAAATCGGCTAGATCCACTTATATTGGACCTTATCAACAACGCGTACGGCAGAGATCTGGGGCCAATGGAATCCGACGGTCCAAAATTCCGCAGAAAAGTACTCTAAGTACTTCTCATTTTGGAAGTACATTTTCAACTACTCTTAGTGGCGGCCGCCTAAATTCTGAATGTCTAATATAACAACTGATAAGAATGAAATGGCCGTTAGCCAACATGGAGCACACGTCCAGAAAGCCTTCTACGTAGGAAAATCACGAAAGATGCTTATATTTTAGGAATTCTAGGCTGCGAAAAAAAAAAGGCAATAGGCAGCGAATATTTCCATGGATCTTCAACTTCTTCCAGATTTTTCAAGTGGGATCCGTAGCCTTTTATGAGTCCCATACCCTGTTACAATATTACAGCAAAATATAACATCTAAATATTAGAAAAACTGTACTTTGTGGAATTTTCGACAATCTGACATACTTTTAAATTCGGGAAAAGTACTACTTTTGAAGCTCCATACGACTCTTTTTCTGATCTTGGGCTTTCAACAACAATGCTAGGCAATGTGTCAATCATGTTCTGTAATGGGAAATGCATTTGCATAGTTTTTTCCTAGGAAAACAGAGTACTTTCTACTGGGTATTTTCTGAAAAGTACTTTTCTGACATACTTTTTACCTAGGCGTAGTGTGTTTCCACCCATGTGAGGTATGTCATTGAGGATGTGGATTGTGGGGGTGGTGGTAGTAATGTCTTCTTCGAGGTTGCGTTCATGTATGGATATGTGGACTTGAGGGAGGGAAGTAGCTGGGGAAATAAAACGAAGGTCTCGAGCTTGGGGTGTGGGGAAGTGTGTTTGGAGGATGGTTTTGTAATGGTTATGTTGTTGGTTTGTATAGTAAGTAGTGAGGTGAGTGAGGTTGTGAGAGATGGTGTTGGGGAGGTGATAGGGAAAGAGTGTCCGTTGGGGCATCCATTTGGTGTAAGAGGGGGTGGTTGGGGAGAGCCATTGGCAGAGGAAGGAGGTGGAGGTTGTAGCTATGCGGAAGTGGTCAAGGACTTTAATGGTTTTGTGGGCGAGGATAGTGGAAATAGGGAAATGTAGGGGATTTTTGGGGATGTATCGAGGTGGAGGGACTAGAGGAGGATGTGGGGGAGGTGGGGGAGGGATATGGGGATGGTGGCAGCGAGGTGTGAGGGTGCGGTTATCTGTGATGAAGCGGGCGAGGAGCGTACATGGCGAGGGGTGGGTGGGGCATTGAGGCGGGCAGGTGGGGGAGCAACTGGGGTAGCAGAAGAGCTGTACTGCAATGTATAAAGCACTCTTTTTGAGTTTGTTTTGGGTGTGGTAGTAAAGTTTGAAGTCATCTGGGGACATGAGGGTGGTGCCATTGGGGAGAGTGAGGTGTTTGCTTCGGAGATGTTGTGTTGTAAGAGTTTATGTAGGAGTTAAAGAGATAGAGTAGGGTGGAGGGTGGGGAGTTCAAGTCGTGCCTGGATCTGCCATTGGGTTTCAAGCTGGGTGGCATGGAGTTGGAAGTTTTTGAAGGTGCTTTGGAGGTGGATGTGGCCAATGTGTTTGAGAAGGTATAGAGTACGCGTAATGGGAGATCTGAGGCAATCTTGGGTTTTGATGCGGGGAATGTCTTTAGCGCCACCATAGATGGAGAGAATGCGTTGTGTGAGTCCTCTGTATATGATGCCTAGTCGACCTGGGTCATTAAGTGCATTACGGAGTTGTTCACCAATACAGCGTAGGTAGGAAGTAGTGAAGGAGAAGGCATTTAAGCCAAAGTAATGATGGGGAAGTTGTGTAATGGCGTTGGATGTACTTTTGGGAAGGCCACAAGTTAGTTTTTGGATGCCTATGATTTTCTTGTCTAGTTTTTTGATGGTAGGAAGAGAATAGGGGACGACATAGAAGCTATATGACAGGCCTGTGCGGATGACTGTATCCACCATGCTAATGCATTGTTTGATTGTGGCTGGACTTTGAGCTAGTTGTTGGCATTTGCATGGCAATGTGAGCCTTTGCATGGCAATGTGGGTTTGGATTTTCCATTTTAAGGATGGAACGAGTTGTATTCTAAGGTAAACACAGGGTTCGTGTTGATGTAGGATTGGTATGGGTTGAGAGCGGTAGGTGATGTTGTGAGATTAAATGTGTTGTTTGAATTTGGTAGGGTTGGATTTGGCATTGTTAGGGTAGCCGGTGATAGCACATTTAGAGACTCCGAGGTCCATGTCTGCCCGGGCACAGAAGCGATCAAGGCGGGTGAGTTGAAGTTGTAGGGAAGTGAGGTGGTCTGAGAGTGCAGCGAGGTCGTTGGCGTATGCTTCAGAGCTGATAGTGAGTTGGGATGTGCCAAATGTGTAGCCATGGAGGCGGCGGTGGAGCCATCGAAGTAGGCGTTCTAGGAATATGATGAAGAGGTTAGGGCTCAAAGTGTCTCCTTGAATGGTCCCACGCTGGATAGGAATGGGGTTGGTGTGGCCAAAGTGATCTCCAGTAATGATGGTATGGGAGTTGGCATAGATGTTACCAATTAAAGAGACAGAGTCAATGGGGTAGCCTAGATCGGTGAGAATGGCAAGGAGCCGTGGGTGGTTGAGGGAGCCAAAGGTGTTTTTGAAGTCTATGTAGAGGAGATATATGTCTTGTTTGGTAATTCTAGCGTCTTCAAGGGCGGCAATGAGGAGTTATAGTCGGCGGGATGTGCTACGTTCCGCGCGGATGCCTTCTTGGCTGTCATGGAGAATTTGGTGTTTTTCTCCATAGGTGGAGAGGAGCAGAGTAAGAGTGCTAGTGAAGAGTTTGCAGATAGTGTTGGCGAGTGCGATGGGGCGGTGGTTAGGAAGGAGTGATGAGTCACCTTTTTTGTAGAGGAGTATGGTGTGGCTCATCTTCCAGAGTTCTGGGATTTTTTTTTGTTTATAGCAGTGTGTGAAGAAGAGAAATAGAAGTTTGTGGAAGCTAGCGGGCATGGATTTAAGAATGAGGTTAGGAATTTTGTCAGGACCGGGGGCTTTGTCTTTGGCAAGGTTTTTAAGACAGAAATAGTAGGTGCCTTGGTCAAAGAGTTCGTGGAGGGGTTGGAAGGGGGTGCCGCGTTGTTCGAGCACGAAGCCATCTAAGTCATGCCACGGGTATTGGTGAATGCCACAGGTGCAGTGGAGAGGGTGATCGGGTTGAAAGTAACATGTGGGGACCGTAGGGCGGTTGGAGAGAGATTGTTGGGTATGGATTTTGGTGGCTATATTGTCAGGGTTTGTGAGAAGGTTGTTGTTACAGTCGGTGAGGCAGTCAAGGGGAGGGGATTCTTGGTTTTTAAATACCTTTTTGTTGATTTTTTTGGGGCTTTTGTCATAGAGTAATCGGTATTTGGAGATGGCCTTTTTAACACAGATTTGGGTGTACTTGGTGGTGATTTGGCGGGCTTGGGCTTTAGCGGTTTTGGCAAGTGCGGCGAGAATAAGGAGCCAGTTTTGCGGGGGAGTAGGAGGGTAGGAGGGGGGGGATGGTAGGAGATTGGTGGGATTGGAGTTTGTCAAGGATGGGATGAATGTACCAGTTGGGGTTGTTGTTGACTAAGTGTATGGTTTTGCGAAGGAGGTGGTAAGTAGAGAGGTGCTTTTTCCATTGTTTTTGGAGCTTACGGTGGAGGAAACCACCTTGTTGGGTGGTTTGAGGGGTGAGGGGTGGGAGTGGTGGGGCAGTACAGGTTTGGTATAGTTTGTCGGAGAGTTGGTGAGTAATTATGTCTAGGGTATGACAGGCGGATTGCCATTGTTGTGGGTCAAGACTGTTGAGTGTGAGAAGGGTGGTGAGAGCGTTGATGTGGTGGGCATTTTCCTTGTAGAAGAGAGTGGTGAATTGTTCGAGGTTGGTGGCGGAAATCAGGTTGAGGAGTCTAGGAGGGGGATCGGATTTAGGTGGGCAGGGGCGGGCGATAAGGGAGTTGGGTAGGACAAAGAGGGTGACAGGGGAGTGGTCTGAGTTATGGAGGTGATCATGGTTGACTGAGGAGGTGTAGGAAAGGAGGTGAGGTGTGTGAATATAGTAGCCATCTATGAGGCTGGTGTGACTATAGTCAAGGCCTCCTTGACGAGAGAAAGAGCTGTCTATGGGGATGTAGGTAAGGTGGATGGAATCAATAAAGTCACGCCAGGCATAGTCCTCGGTTTGTGGGGGGGAAGTGACTGTGGCATGTTGTCGTCCGATTAGGGCAATGTCGCGGTTAAAATCTCCACACAGAATGTAAGAGTGGTTAGGGTGGGAGGTAATTTCGCAGCAAATGGTATTTTGAAGGAGGGGTAGGAGTTGAGTATCGTCGGGGTGAGATGGCATGTATATGTTAAAGAGTAGCCAAGGTTGGAAGGTGTGGTTTTTGATGTCGATAATTTGGAGGTAAGGGGAGATGGAGGCAAGAGTAGGTATTTTAGTGACGTTGGCAGGGAAGGCATAGTTTTGGTGGACGAGGGTGAGAAGCCTTCCGCAGGTTGGTTTGTATGGCATTCGTTGTTGAATACAACGAGTAAGTGCATGAGTGTTGTTGAAGATGAGTTTGTGGGGGAAGAGGTTTTGGATATATTTGGTGGATTTGGTGGCAGTGACTTTAGTTTCTTGGATAGTGATAAGGGCAGGGAGGTGGTCGGAAGCGGTGGTGAGATGGTGGAGGGTAGGGAGGGCAGTGTTGAGAGAGGATGCATTCCAGGTGAGTAGATGGGTGGGAATGCTAGTGTGAGGGATAGGTGCGGGGGTATGGTGTGTGGGGGGGTTTAAAGGGATTGGGTGGGAGTAAGCAGGAAGCGAATCTTTGCATTCGAGTGCCTCTTGTAGGAGTTCGAGAGGCAAATACGGGAATGGGAGGGTGAGATCATGAAGGGGGGGTGGGTCTAGGTGTTGGTTGATAAAGTGACAGAGTTCTTTGTTGATGGAGGGAGGGGGAGTGTAGAATTAGGGGTTAGTTTGGTGGAAGTGTGTGTAAGGATGGGAGGTGGGGATGTGGCGTTCTGGAGGGTTGGTTAATTGAGTCATCTTGTGGAGTAGTGTTGCAGTCCAGTCAGGGTCTAGGGTGAGGATGAAATGGGAATCACAAATGTGGAGGGAAGGACTAACGGTGGTAATAAGGGCGTATAGGATGTGGGAGGGGTGGTGGTGGTGATGTTGGAGAATGTAACAGGAGAGGTGTGGGAAGTCACTTGTAGCGTCAGTGTGGCTGGGGTGGGTGAGGCAGAGGAGAGGGGCGTACTGTCGGACAAGGTGTTGGTATTCAAGATGAAATTTGATTGTACTGGGGATAAAGTAGAGGTGGTAGCGGTTTTTGTGGGATGGGGGGTGGTTGGCAAGTAAATTGGGCATGGGCCCAGGGTTTTGTTCGATGTCTCCGCAAAGGATAAGAAGTTGAAGGTGATGTGGGGTATAATAGTGAAGTGTGTAGGTTTTGGGGCGGCGGTGATGGAGGTGAGAAAATGAGGGGAAGGTGAGGTGGACGGAGTGGAATGGAGGAAACTGGAGAGGGAAAAAAGAGGGGGGAGGGGGGGGGCGGAGGGGGAGGTGTTGGAGGAGGGGAAGGAATGTGAAAGTGCATAGGGGAGGGGTTGGTGGAGCCATGGTGTCGAAAATGGGGGGAACAAATGGGGATAGGGAGAAAGAGTGTTTGTATGGACAAGGCCATTAGGCCGAGTCCATTGTTTTGTGGTAAATTTTGTAGAGTGGGGAAAGCGAAAGAAAAACTAAAAAGAAATGGTAGGAGATAGCGATGGGGCAAGGAAGAGAGAGAAGCGGTAGAGAGATAGTAGGAGAGGGAGGGGAGAGTTGGGGGGCAAGGGAGAGATGGGGGAGGGAAGAGGTGTGGTGGAGGGGGGGAGATACCCGGGAAGTGAGAACCTAGGTGGGGGGAGGGGCCGGGTATGGATGCGGTGGGTGGAGCGGTTATGAGGGCGGGTTGGAGCCCGGGTATGGGGACGGAGGAGGGGCCGGGTAGGTGGCCGGGTATGGAGCCGGGAGGGGAGGTAAGGGGCAGGCCGGGTGTGTGGAGACTGCAGGAGAGAGAAGGGTTTCGGTGAAGCAATGTGTCGAGGGGAGGCGTGAAGGAAGCTGTGTCGGTGATGTGCGGGGAGAAGGAGCGGTACGCGGATGAAGCGGGGGTGGAGGCGATCGTGGGAAGCAAGGAGGGGGGGGTGTGTCGAGGAGAAGGAGAAGCGGTCGAGTGGGGGGAAGAGGAGAGTTTGGGATGGTGCTGCTGATGTATGCGGCAAGGCAGGGAGGAACGTGATAGCAGCAGGGAGAGCTGCGTGGGTGGACAGGTTTATAGGGGTATTGGTGATCTCGGGACAGTAGGGGGGGGGGTTTGCCACGTAGCGGGTGGGAGATAGGTTGGGAGAGAGTGGGGTGGGTAAGGGGGAGTTTGTAAATTTACGGGAGTTGTTGATGTGAGGGCAGTGTAATGGAGTCGGGTGCATAGGTGATTGTAGGCGTGGCAAGGGTGGGATTAGAAGATTGCGGGGTGGGAAAATTCGGGAGTGAGGAGGGATGATCATGGCGTTGTATGTAAGAAGCTGGAGGTTGGGGGGGAATTGGGGAGGGCTGTGTGGTGGGGTGAGGAAGTTGGTGTTTGTAAGCGGAGGAGGGAGGGTTTGGAAATGGGGCAGTCGGGGGAGTATGCGTGTGTGATGGTGGAGGGTAGGGGTAGTGGATGGGAAGGAGAAGATGGGGCGAGGGATGTCCGAGGGGGGGGGGGAAGGAGAAGAAAGAGAATGCGGGATGGCGGAGGGACAGGAGAGCTGGGGGGAGGTAAGCTGATCGGGGGACGGGAGGTGAGGGGATTGATCATAAGGATCGGAGATTGAGGGGAAGGGGGGGAAGAGACGGGGTGCAGGAGGAGAAGGAGCAGCAAAAGAGCAAATAGTGTCGAAGGGGAGGGGCGGCGGAGAAGGGGGTGCCACTGACGGCGGGGGCGGCAGGGAGGGAAGGTATGTGCAGGACAGGGCGAGGCGTTTGTAGAGAGGTGATGTAGATTGATGAGGGAAGGCCAGGAGATGTAAACAAAAGGGGTCGTTTTATTAGAGGGGGGCGTAAATGGCGCAGTTCATGTTGCATGTGTAATCATATGCTTAGAATTTGTGGGTGTGTTAATCATTTAGAGGGGTGGAAGGGAGATCCGGGGGTGGGTTGTTGCTGCAGGGGTCCCGCAAGAAGGGCCGTAGAGATCCCACTCATGTGCTTCCAGTAGTCACTCCAGGCCGTGGTGAGGAGTTGTAGCTACAGGAGGAGGTGAGCGTGCTGGGCCGTTTGGGATGCGGCTGCAGCGTGGACTGTCATAGTGGTATGCTCCGTGATTTTGGAGCGGAGGGAGGACAAGCGGGTCTAGAGGCTGTCGACCCCAGCTTGCAGAGAGTCGCGAAGGTCTGATAGGGAGGGTCCTTGCGGCGTCTCATTCTTGAGGGCCGTGAGGGCCTCTTACAGGATTTCTCTCGTGGGCCAATTGTCGTGAAGGCGGGCGTGGGGGGCAGGAGCAGCTCCGACCAAGCTTCGGTGGTGCGGTGTATAGTCCACGAGTTTGCCGAGCAGGGGGACAGCGTGGCGGGAGCACCAGGCGGTATAGACCGCACTATTTAGGCATCTGATGGTGGCGGCTTCGTCTTGACGACCTAACTCGTCGTCTTGTGCTTGGTTGTAGGAGAGGGCGGTAATGTTCAAGGCGCCGAGGAGCTTGTGGAGCGCAGCAGAAACTGGAGCTGAGAGTATTGAATATTGAGGCCGCGGACCAAGATGGTCGTGCTGAGGGCATCGGCGGCAACGATGCGGGGGGAAGCAGTAGAGGAGGTGAGGTTTGTTACGTGTACGGGGTTGTCAAGGAGCAGTTGGGGAGTGGAGAGCAGGAATTGCTTCAACAGGTGACTAGTAACAGTGATGTGTGCTGTTGTTGTGGAGGTAAATTTCTTTGCCGCCCCTACCACCTCTGCATAAGCTGACTTAGTGTAATAATGTTTGATAAGGTCAGGGAGGAGGGTAAGGGAGTCATAGGAGCCGAGGATCTGACCTAAGAGTTGAAGACGGCGGTTGTCGGCGGTAGAGAGAAATTTGTACCCTTTCTCTACCTTGCCGACAAGATATTCAAGATTTTGCATCTGCAGGGTGAAGACCCGGTAGCCACGGAGGAGGGCAATGCCATCTACCTCAGGGTTGCAAAGATCTATGCGTATGAAGCCGCGCCACCCGTGCGTTCGGCGGTTTACAATAGCAGAAACCGGCTCCCGGAAACAATTGGCCAGCGGAATGTTCATGTGTGCGAAGCGAGCAGTAGCTGCCTCCTGTACCTGCGGCTTGGTCATGTGATGGTAGTCGGAGTCGAAGCGTATGATTATCTGGTAACTTTGTGAAAGCCCTGTAGAGAGAACAATTTCTGTGTCAAGAGGGATTTGGGTGAGGTGTAAGTATTGCCCGGGAATTCCATCGGGCCTGCTAGAAGGAAATAGTTTTTGAGGCACATGGGGAAAAGCATGTCTACAGGTGTGATATTCAATGACTTCGGAGTCAAGCATGCTACCGGAGGCTAAAGCATCATGGGGATACTCACGGCATTCAGGGAGGCCCAATTGGCGGTTGAGGTGCTCGTGGACACTGAATGAGAGCCAAAGGAGAGGGAGGAAGGCAGCGAGGGGAGGTAAGGAGGAGGGGGAAGGGGTGTTGCCTTGAAGAGTCGGTGTAGGGTTGGGAGGCGATGGCAGTGTGCTGGCAGGGGCAGGCAGCGGGAGGGCCGAGGTTGCGGTTGGTGGAGCAGGAGGCTGGGTGGTGGAGTGCAGGCGGCTCCCATCACTAGGGACGGAATCGCGGGATGAGGTGCTTCTGGTCTGGTGCGGCGGGGAGGTAGACGGATCGCTGGAGTTGTCGTCGGCGAGGAGATGGCATTAGGTCGTGTGGCGTTTGGCGGAGGAAGAGGGCTCTGCAGCGGTGTCTGGAGAGGACCGTCGGGGAAGGGGGTGACATCCTGGGGGATAGTCTCGGACACCTATAGGAGATGTTTCAGATGGCGGAACGCTGGTCGCCCTGCTGTTAATCTTAATTAACAGCCGCTTCTTCGTGGTGCCAGTCAACGAGGAAGTGCGCCTGGATTTGGTGAGGGAGGCAGGAACAAGTTTAGAGAGACTAGCGGTGGCACGTACTTTTTCATCGTGGAGGGTGCGGGAGAAGGGAAGGAAGGTGGGAAGGAGTGGTGGGCGGGAGGAGAAGGTGTGAGAGGTATGAGTGCGAGGGAGAATGTTATATGATGTTGGAAGGGGAGGGTGGGGTGGAGGGGGGCAATGGGACAACAACAAGGGAAAGAGGTAGGTGCGATAGGGGGTGCGGGGTGTAGGGAGCCAGTGGGGGTGGGGAGCGGCGCTGAGGAGTGAGAACTCAAAGTCAGAGATTTCGAGAAGATTTGGGAGAGGGGTCGAAGTGGGGGAGGGAGCCAGGTGGTGGTGGAGTTGCGGTGCACAAGGAGGCTTGGAGAGAGTAGCGGAGGAAGGGAGGGGGCGTCTGGTTGGGGTGGCGGGAGGGACCAAGGAAGGGGGGCAGCGACAGTGGGTGGGTGATAGGGGAGGGGGAGGGGATCGGGGAGAGTAAGGCCGGGAGGGGGAGGAGTGGATAAGCAGGGTGAGTGCGGGATGGTTAATGGGGGGTGGTTTGTGTATGTGTAGGACGGTGGAATGTAAGGGGCCGGGGTGTGCAGGATGTGGTTTGGAAGGGGGGCAGTGTCGGGGATACGAGCATAACCATAAGGCGAATAGAGTAAGCGGGGCAGCGACGGGAGGAAGAGGGGCGCGGGAGAGCGTTGGTGGCGCAGCATGTGGGAAAGGTGGATGTGCAGGGCTGGGGTAGGATGGGGTGGGGACATAGTGTAGATAGGGAGAGTTGGGAGTTGTAGTGGACAGGAGATCTTGGTAGGGGAGCCTTGGTAGCAGGGCAGAAATTTGTACAACATGTTCATGGAGAAATAAAGATGAAATTGGTGTATTTTGCGTGTAATGGTGATGTGGTGAGGATGGCGTGGAGAGTGGCACAGGGTGTGGGATGGGGAGGGAATGTGTGTACGCTTGTTGTGTATGGGGAAGGGAGGGGGTTGTGTGGGGTGGGGAACCATTGGAGGGAAGGAGGGATGTGTTGGTGTGGCAGAGGTGCTGGCGGAAGGGAATCTTGGGGGCTGGTGGGACGGGACAGGGAGGGGGATGTGTAGGGGAGGTGCGACAAAGCACTGGGAATGGTGTGGAGGAGGTGGGGGAGTAAGGGGGCGAGAGGGGGTAACAGGCGTTAAGGGGGGCGGGGAAAATCGAGGCAGCGGCGGCATGAGAGCGCCAGCTTGGGGATTGTCTATCAGAGGGGCAGCGGCTGGGAGAGGAACCTTGTAGAAGCAGCAGAAGGAATAGACAAGTCGTCAGGGGAAGAGGCGCTCCGCGGCTTGGGAAGTTGGCGAGGTGTTGAAAAACACATTTTCGAAGATGGGGAAGACGAGGCCGAGGTGTTGGAGATGGCTCTGCAAAGCGGCGCACTGGTTGGTGAAGCGAGGGGAGGGTCGGAGACGGGCGGAGCATCGTCAAGGAGATGGCGGAGCGGCGGTGCGCCATGGCGGGGAAGGGCGGCTAGGGCATGACACCAAATTCTCAGAGCTCAGGGACCAACTCCCTCACAGTTCTTGAAGAACAATCCATGAGAGCTCACTGTTTGTTGAGCTTGTGTATGCTTGTGGTGACCAATTAAAAGCACAATAGTATCAATGAGTTAATACGAATTACCAAGCAAACATAATGCAAACCGCCTAGGTTTGAAACCCATTGCGGCTACTGTCTGCTTCGATACTAGCCCCGGGGCACCAAAACATGAAGAGAAAATTAAAAAAAAATTGCCATCATTGGCACTGTTTGTAGGCAGTGCCTTCGGCCGAGACTATTCCCACCATTGCATGATCTAAACATACGCAAAGAGTTGAGATAAAAGAGCTCAACATAATACAATCCGCCAGAGTGTATAGCCCATGACAACCATTCCAACAAGCCAATGACGGGTACTCTCAGCTCCGACAGTATCCCCAAGGCACCAACTTTTGAAGAAAAGTATAAAATAGAAATGGCCATCATTAGTACGGCTCGCTGACAGTGCCTCCCGTCGAGACCATTCCAACCATTGCATAAACAAAACATAAGCAAGGAGAAGAGATCAATGAGCTAAACATAATGCAAATCCGCCTGAGTGAATAGCCTCTAACGGGTACTGTCTGCTTGGACAGTAGCCCAGAGGCACCAAAACATGAAGAGAAAATTAAAAAAAAGAAGATCAATGAGGTCAACATAATGCAATCTTTCTGAGTGTTTAGCCCATGACGGGTACTGTCTGCTCCGACAGTAGCCCCAAGGCACCAAAACATGGAGAGAAAATTTTTAAACAAAAAGATCAATGAGCTCAACGTAATGCAATCCGCCTGATTGTATAGCCCATGACGGGTACTGTCTGCTCCACCAGTAGCCCCGAGGCACCAAAACATGAAGAGAAAATTTTTAAAAAAAAAGATCAATGAGCTCAACATAATGCAATCCGCCTAAGTGTATAGCCCATGACGTGTATTGTCTGCCTTGAGAATAGCCCCGAGGCACCAAAACATGAAGAGAAAATTAAAAAAAGAAAAATCAATGAGCTCAACGTAATGCAATCCGCCTTAGTGTATAGCCCATGACGGGTACTGTCTGCTCCGACAGTAGCCTTGAGGCACCAAAACATGAAGAGCAAATTAAAAAAAGAAAAATCGATGAGCTCAACGTAATGCGATCCGCCTGAGTGTATAGCCCATGACGGATAATGTGTGCTCCAACAATAGCCCGAGGCACCAAAACATGAAGAGAAAATTAAAAAATAAAGATCAGTGAGCTGGACATAATGCAATCCGCCTAACGACGGGTACTGTCTTCTTTAACACAAGCGACGAGGCACCACAACATGAAGAGAATTTTTTAAAAAAAAAAGATGAATGAGCTCAATATAATGCAATCCGCTTGAGTGTATAGCCCATGACGGATATTGTCTTCTCCAACAGAAGCGAGGAGCCACCAAAACATGAAGAGAAAATTTAAAAAAGAAAGATCCATGAGTTCAATATAATGCAACCCGCTTGAGTGTATAGCCCATGACGGGTACAGTCAGCTCCGACAGTAGCCCCGAGGTACCAAGGCATGAAGAGCAAATTAAAAAAAGAAGAATCAATGAGCTCAACGTAATGCAATCCGCGTGAGTGTGTAGCCCATGACGGAGAATGTCTGCTCCGAAAGTAGCCCGCAGGCACCAAAACATGAAGAGAAAATTAAAAAAAAATAAAATCAATGAGCTCAACATAGTGCAAATCCGCCTAAGTGTATAGCCTATGATGGGTACTGTCTGCTCCAACAGTAGCCTGAGGCACCAAAACATGAAGAGAAATTTAAAAAATAAAAAGTCATTGAGCTCAACTTAATGCAATCTGAGTAGGCAAGCTGAGCAAGCGAGCAGAGAAGCAGAGCAGCCTGATGCAGCAACAACAGAGAAGTAAACCCCAATACCAACAAGTCGAGCATACTCTAATGTCCTCCAATCCCAAAACCCAACACTCGGAATTTAATTGAATGCTAGTTCAGAATGCCAATCTTCAGAATCCGCAACTTCACAAATCCTCAAATGCAGAAATCCAACTCTCCAAATCCTCCCAATTTCGATCTCCACAACTATTTAGTTTCTATTCACATCAATATTTAGTTCAAAAAAGTCAAATACAACCATTATGTACAATTCACGACCTAACTTAGATCCGTACGACCTCAAAGCCCGTATCGTATCATTCAAACAACATTAAAAAACGCAACTCACCTGCTCATCCTCCTCTCCTCCAAACCTCTCCGTCCCCTCGCTCTCGCCTCCACCCATCTGCACGAGCTCATTTCCACTCGCGGGTTCCTCCCACTTAAGCCCGTCGTGTGCCATGTCTGGCGCTCCCCCTCCAACTGCCTGGTCGCCCCCTGCTCGCCTCGCCCCTGCTCGCCCGCCTCCCGTGCCGCCATCGCCAACCCTCTCTCACTAGCTCGCAGAATTTCTTCCCTCGCCCGCCCCGCCACAAGTCGCAGGTGCTCACTTTCGCTACTCTTCCCAGGTTGTAAGTGTGGTGTCGAAATCCCCACCTCCCTTATCCATTGGTTGCTCTTTGCAAAAATAGACAAATATTACAACTATGTTTTAGAGGTAGATAACAGACTTAAAGCATCTTCTTCTAACTTACACCCACTAGATTTACAATATTTAAATTAGAGATTCATCTTCAAATTAGAATTCCACACAAAAACATAGAACTCCCTTAATCAAAAATCCACTTGGTTTCGAGATACTTACTTCAGCAGAATTAAAATATTGATCTAATTCAGAATCCGGCTCCCTGGTCGAAGAGTCATTAAATCTGATTGAAGGCTGCGGTGACTCTACTCTTTGAGTACAATTACACTCTAAATCTTCCGTCATTTCCACAACTGCTTCCCCGCTATGGAGTACCCTGTACTCCTGATTCTCTATGACGGTGTCTTCGATCAACTCTTCTTTTACCTCCACAATACTTTCTAGTATAAGTTCACGTATGCTACAAAACTTCAAATCTAAAGGCAATCCAGCTCCCCGAGCCTTCAAGGGTGCTCTCGACAGCGCTGCTTTTAAATCTACCTTCCTACGTGATGCTCTCCTCTTTCTCGCTCTCTTATTCGTAAAATCTGTGGAATATGGTTTCCTCCTCCGTTTAGAAGTGACATAAGTGGAGGGAGTAGACCCTCCACTATCCTTCATGGGTCTAAGTAACCTAATGACCCTCCTCACCATAATGGACTCTCTAGAACTTCAACTCTGCTTATATACTCCAAAATGATTCCATTACTCAAAAATTTCTCATAATAAATGGGTATACTCTGAGAAATTATAAATAAAATTATTTTGAATTAAAGTTGATGTAAAAATAAACATAATTAAATTTAAATGCTAAATCAATAAAATCATGACTATAATTGAAATGAAGACAAATGTTAACCCATCACAGAAAGCCTGGCCAAAATTCCAGAATGAAAGGCGGCTAAAACTATTCTTGGACGTGCTCTTTTGTACAATAAATCAAACCACGATCTACTCTACTACTGACATGAGTTAATATAAGAAGACATAAATTCTCATTTCGGCGCAAGGGATACATACCTCAATTACTACGGTTAGACAACACTGTCGTTATTCTTAATTAATTTTCATTCTCCGTTATGTATCCAAAAGCAGCATTTAAAATGAAGAAGCATTTTAAAGCTCATTCTAATATTATAACCCATCATAACAAATAGAATCTACTAAACGATTTAAGTCACTACGGTGTGATCCCCAAATCATACCTTCTTTACCCAGGCACGCAGAAAGTTGCATTCTAATTAGTTAGCGCCGCCTCTCTTTAATCATACATTCGTTACCTAACAGAATGAATTATTATCTAGTCGTCCACATGGACATTCCAACTTGAATAAAACAATCAATACCGATGCATCATTCTTCTCACTTTGCTCTCGCATTACCGCTGCGCTAGTACATTCACTCTTCTCCTCTTTCCACTGCGATTGAGTTTCCTGCGAACATGGGGATGGTCTGTCTGTATGCGCAAGGCATGGGAATCCTTCTTAGGTTTCGCGTAGATGACAATGGTCTAGCTACTGTGTCCTCTCTTCGCCTGAGTCTCAGATTCCATTTCCGTGAGGATTCCATCAGTATAGAGGAGGAGATCTTTGATGACGTTACTGCCGAAGTTACCCACACCCTCGCGCAACTTTCACTGGGAGATGAGAACAATATTTTGCAGTGGAGACTTCTCCCCGGTTCCTATAGAGTCTATGGTCTCACAGATTCTCTGATGGCTCCATCCACAAAGATCCTCACACCCCGTCGCTCTTCTACTTGCACAATTCAGACTCCCTTACCTCGTGATGTCAAAGTCAAGGTTGAGCCTCGCACCGAGACTGAGATGTAGAGAAACCTCCACCTCCGTCTGTCATATCACTGTCTTCAGAAGACGAAGTCAGTCCCGTCAAGTTGGTGCCTAAGGTCCCGACTGATGCTCCTCCTTCCAATGTCTCTCCTCCATTGTCCCACGTCACAGTTAGCATTGTTCCGCTCCTTCAACAGCTTGCAACAACACGTGAGTCAAAAAACATTTAGATAAAGATAGACTACTCCACTATTAGACCCGAGAGAGTAGAGTACTTGCCTGCGAAGTTTGATGGTCTGGTTCTTTTTGAATTGCCCCCAGCTACTGCAGGATCCTCTAAGCTTGCCGCAAAGTCAATGCAGGGAATGGACAAACGATACGACGGACACTTGTGGACCAAGACCATGACAATAAACATCAAAAACGACGTCGGACTCTCTTTTCGAAGTTTGAGCTGCGTCGGATGGCTGCGTTGCAGCAACAAGGAGTGCGACTTCCTGAAGCATGTTCCCAAGATCTTCAAGGTAAAAGGGACCGAGTTTGAAGGATGTACTCTTCGAGATTTTCCCTTGTCCCAGCCTCCTCCATCCGACTCTACACTAGTTTACAAGGTATGTAAAGAACCTCCATCATGTGTTGCTACACGCGAGGCTAAGATATATTACGTAGTGGGCAAAGCGAATCAGACTAGAGCTTGTATTCACATAGGAACACATCATCATCCAGTGAAAGTTGGAGACTATAGAGACTCTAAAGCAGAGATTAGTAACTTAATAGAGGAGCAGGTAGAGATGAACAACAAAGCAACGAAGAGCGCCGTTGTCTTGGAGGCGAGCAAACTCCTCATTGGGAGCTACCTGCTACAGGCCGAGGATGCACCACCGAGGAAGCTGACGATGGAGGAGCTGGTTCCTATTCCGGATCGATGCAAAGACATGGCGTCACCAAACATCCGCAACAAAGTCCTAACCTTCAAAAAAATCAGAAGGTACGGAATCATGGACGGTATCACCAAGCTCCGTGGAAACAGTCTGTGGGCGTTTGTCCAAGACAATAAGTTTCCTGGTCAGGGAGCTATGCGTGACGGGGTAATGTCGTGTCACGACTTTCCATGAATTATTGTTTTGTCTATGTTTTTAGATTAAAAGTGTTAAAAAGGATAGAAGTTATAGTTAGTTAGAATTAATTGTAGACATTAGATTAGAATGACAGAAATAGAAATTAGGAAAAAATAAAAATAGTTAAATATGTTAAAAAGTAGTAATTAGAGATAGTTAGATTTCCGCCCTTTTGGTGGAAACTTAGAGGTAGAAAGCGGAAAGGCGATACCCGGCCCATGCAAAAGCCCGGATCTCACCCATCCCGGGTTTCGACCCGGATATCGGATCGGCGGCTAGGGTTAGAAGCCCCTCCTTCGAGAGAGGAGTTCTCTCTTTCCATCTTTCTGAGGTGAGGGTTTAGAGGAGAGATGTGGGTGGTATGTCGGTAGCCGCCGCCTAGGGTGAGGGATAGAAACTAGTGGGATCCGAGAGAGGCGGAGCGCACTGTAGAAATAACTTTTGGCAGGTAGCGGATAACGCTGGAGGCGGGAAGCACCGACAGCGGACAGCACCGAATTGAGGCATCTCTTAGAGGGGCGGTGGTAGTCGTACGCAGCCACAGTGGGCAGCACGTCGTGTGGGGAAACCCTAGCCGCGGCGCCGCCCAAGCAAGGTGGACAGCACCGACAGTGGGATCGCGGCACTGCGGAGCAGTCACCAAGCAGACAGCGGAGGATTGGGAGCGCCGACCGCGACTGAGGAGCCGGAGGGTTTGAAGTACGCACCGATAGTGGGACGCCATGGTCGCACAGCCCAAGAAGCAAAGCCAAGACGGGACAGTGGGTCTCCGAAAGATCCACGTGGGTATCCCGAGCAATGCAGAGGAGGGCCGTGACCTAGAGGAGGACCTTAAGAGGATGGGCTGCGGTGGTTTATTGAAGAAGTCCTGGAGGGTGCGAAGCGAGGCTATGGTGAAGGAACTAACTACCGGGAAGGTGGATCCGCGGTACGCGACTACTGTGCGGGGGCGGCCCGATCGATGGAGTGCGGAGCTCTGGACAGGAGTTTACGGGTTTCCAACCGGAGGTGAGGGCATGGCATCCAAGAAGGACGACTGTACCAGAGGTAAGTTTGCCCATAAGTTGGATGCGAAGTATGGATATTATGTGAAGGACTGTAAGGACAAGAGGGAGAGGAGGGTCTTGGCATTCCTAGTGCCGATACTAAGCCCTGAGAAGCCTTACAATGTAACTCTCACCCTAGCCATTACTATTCTTCTCTCCTTCTCGGGGGAGAGGGTAGTGGACTGGGGGAGTATCATAGGGGAGGTGGTACACAAGCTGGCCACAGCCACCAAGCGTGGGCACCCCTCATACATTGGGCCTTTCCTCTACCATCTGTACGAGCACGGAAACCTGCTCACGGAAGAGGAGACGGTCCAGTGGGCGGGCCACCAGATCATGAGGGAATTGCAGACCACTGACTCGGAACCCGACCTCGGCCCGGACGAATCAAAGGAAGAGGAGGTTATAGAGGTTAGTACCGAGGAGCAGCGAGCAGCAAAGAAGAGGAAAACGACGGAAGGGACACCTGCAATGCGGACCAGGTCCGCCACCCGAGTATTGGAAGCTGGAACGGACAGTCAGCCCAGAGGGGAAGTGTCACTGGATGCCATCATCCGCGACCTGGAGGGGGTAAGAGATAGGTGGACGGTTAACGAGGTTCAGCTCCAGCAATTGGGAGGAATAGTAGGGAACCCTCCGCGGGATACCTTAGTGACAGCAGTCCGGGAAGCGGTACAGGATCCGCGCCACCAACGGAAGCTGGAAGGGAAGGTGGACCAACTCACGGCGGAAAATCGGAAGGTCTTGGAGAAGCTTGCGATGGTAGAGGCAGAGAAGAAGGAGCTCCAGAAACAGATGAGGGAGGCAGCCAGCTTCACAAGGAAGGTCATGGATACGGTGGGAGTCCCCGGAGATGTATGGCTCAACGCCAAGATGTTTGATGCAGATTTGAAGAACGCGGGCCACGTCTCCGGGACCAAGTTGGTTCCCTTTGTTATGGATCAGGCGAGCAAGATGGACGCGGCCCTAAGAGCAATGAGGACTCTGGTGGCTACTTTGGATCAGCTGTTCCCGTCATCTGATGAGTCTTCGGAGGATGAGGAGACTTCCTCGAGTTCAGCTGAGAAGACCCCGGGAGGCACAAGGGCCGAAGCGGAAACGGAAGCAGCGGGAGAAGAAGAGTATATTACGGACATTACTGCCCCGGACCCTGTTTCCGCCCCTGTGACAGTGGATCTGACTTCCACCCCGGCTATTTCCGCCGGCGATAAGGAGACCCTGAGAAGCGGCCACGTGGCAGAGGCATCACCGGCCAGCCCTTCAGTGACTTTCCAGGTAGTTTCCAGAAACCCGCCGCCACTTTTCTTGGAGAAGGAGCAAGTGACCCCGGCCACTCAGCCACGTGGTCCGCGGCAGGCGGAAGTCAGTCAGCTGATAGCCCCACTTGCGCTGGATTCCTCGGAACTGAAGGAGCGCGCCGCCGAGATCTCAGGCCCACTTGGCCACGATGCGACAGTTGGACCGTCACTAGCCTCAGTGGCCGCGACAGACAAGCTGGGCCGCAAGGAAAAGCGGAAGCTGAAGAAGATGGAGGCCAAGGAGAGGAAGAAGAGGGGCAGTGGGTAGATTTTAGGGCTCTATTTAGGAGATATTTTTGGTAGGAGGCTTCGGATGCAAGTAGTCGTGATAGGTAGACCAGGGTAGTTAGATAAGTTAGACTTTATTGTTTTTGTCTTTTTGCTAGTTTCGGGCCTTGGCTCTTCGGGTAGCGGAGAGTCAGCCTGCTGCCACGTGGCCCGTGATTCTGATCACGCGGTCCATGGCTCAGTAGTTTAAAAGGGAGAACCCTTGGGGTTTTCTCTCACCATTTTGCGATGTTTGTGTTCTTTTGTTCAATTCAGGCTTTATGTTTTACTCCACATTTGTCTTGAGTTGTTTTCTTGAGTGCATGAGCAAAGTGAGTGGTCCCTCCTTCCCATTCTTGCTGTTTCCGAGTTTGCACCGGTCCCCATAAACGCTGTGTAGGTTAGTTAGGCTAGTATTCCGTGTTAGGTCAGTATGGGCTGTGAGCCTCTATTAAGCAAGTTTTAAAACATCCCTAATTCAAGCCGTTGCTCTCATGCAAGGGGGTACTTGGTGAGCTAGCAGCCGCCCCTGTTTAGGATTGGTGTACTTGCTTAATCGGTTTCGTATCACCCCCTGTGCGGAAGGTGCTAGACGGAGGAACACTAAGGGTGGAAAGGAGGAGAGGGCGGAAAGTGGAAGTGGAAGATACCAGACTTGGGTGCGGAGGGTGTACTCCGGCTCGAGGATACTTGGGGATTCGAAGGGGGTACTTCGGTACAAGGATTTGAGCTTCACCATTTCCACAATCTATCCCAACCTCGGAAGCGTGGAAACATGGCCCTACTCTGTGTGACCTGCGGAACACAGCATTGTACCCGTTGTGAGGGTAGTGGCCCATTTCCGCATTTCCACCCCTTCTGGGGGAGTGGTACGAGACTTGAGTGAGATATTTTTCCGCGAGAAGGCTGCCCCCATCGAAACACTAGGCGGAGGGAGTATTAGTGTAGGAGTACGTGAAGTAGGGAGAAAACCCTGACAAATCAGTGGGCGAAATCCCCGGAAATAACTACAAAGCCTCTTTGAGCATTCTAGCTTAAACCGCTAGAATTATTCCGATTACGGAAGTCTGTTGGTGACGGAAAGGTGGAGGAGCACTGAAGATTCCACTAGTAATCCCGGAGAAACTGTCCTAGAGTAGCTAACTACGATGGGTTTTCCGGGATGTTTCTGTGTACATAGTGATGGGCTCTAGGGTCGGAATTCTGGGCCTGTAGTTTGTGTTAAGATAAGGTATGGGTCTTGTAGTCTTTGGGGGTAGATAGCGTTCCACTTTCCACCTTTGGATAGTGGAATTTTCCGTGATAGGTAGTATCCGGGATTCCTCAATTCCTTAGATTTTGTAGCCTTGGGTGTTTCTTGGGTTTGTGTTTGGGGTTTTTATGTGTTTCTTTTAGATTATCTCTTCTCTCAGTTGTGTTTACAACCGCAGGTTCTTCGTGGGAACGAACTTGGCGCGGTTTTAGCGTGTTACGCGTTATTTAGGTTATTTAACTGAATACGTTACCACCGTGCTACGACAATCTTTGTCTTCAAGATGTCGGAGGTGGGGCCGGAAAGTGGTGTTGATTTAATTAGCGGAATGCAAGCTGGCGGAATTCAGGAGAACGCCTAGATCATGTTCGACCATGTACGACTGGTGAAAGAGTAGTCGACGATGGCGTGCCATGTGTACGACGCCACCTACTGCCGCGTGATGACATTCGCCACTTGCGACATGCAGTCCGTGGACACGGAGGCCCAGCTCGTCTTCTCGAAAAACCTGAACCTGGTCATGGAGAACAATGGCGTTGCGGCGCCAAACTTCAAGGGATTCATGGTGGATAACGCACAGGCGAATTGGAATGCAGTGCGAATCCTATACGGCAATGGCAACAAAGAGGACCGAATGGTGGACCGGGAGAGGTCGTGCTTGTTCCACTGGACACAGAACATGGTCTAGTATACGGAGAAGCACTTCCCCGAAGAACTCTGGGAACAACACAAGAAGATGTGTACTCGATACGAGATAGCGATTAGCATGGCAGAGGCGGACACTCTGTATTAGTCATTGCGAGCATGGTGGGCATCCACCGGGGTCATTAGCAAGAGCGGACTTATCAAAATCAATCAATGGCTGTCATTCTAGCACTACCGAATCCACCTGCAGGGGAGATTCATGATCACAATATGATTTCTTTACTTTGTTTCAATTTTTTTATACTAGTTTCCTATCCCTTACCTACAAAACTCCAATCCTTGATTCTAACGGCTTCTACTGTCTATATTGCAATAATTCACGGAAGAAGAACTCACAGAGATGCCGACCTGTAACCTCGCCAAAACGGTTCATAACAAGTGGCTCCAAGCTTCAGGAAACAAGGAAAACGACCTCTACATTCCTACCGTGGAGGATTTCGTTCGAGCTTTTCTACAGGTTGTTAACTACTACCAGTTCCTCAAAGGTGACATTTGAGGAACAAGACCAACGAAGAAGGAATTGAGGCTCCGGATGGCGGAACGCAACGCAAAGGAATGGGGAAATCATACACTGCTCGAAGACCCCATGCTCGATATGCCAGTCGGGGAAGAATTCAACACCCGTCAACCTATCATGCCTGGAGCGGAAGTGTTTGGTTCACAAAAGCGGAAAGCCGACGTACCCAATGGAGCTGAGGAGGAGTCTCATCGCCCATACAAGACAAACTTCTCTCGCCCGAGAGGCCCAAGACGTGCCGTCAGGGCTCGCTCAATGCAAATGCCCATCATTGTAGAAGACGACTCTGAACATGACACCGAGGTAGAAGGTACACAATATCCTGCCTAGGAAGTTGAATCCCCCTTAACTTGTGAACAAAGCCTGCAACTGCCATGTCAACGCGGTTAAAGAAACCAAGGTCGATGTGAAGGAGTGGCACATATCGAGACTTCTCAAAGCTTGTGCAAAGTGTTGTTGAGCCCAAAGAGCTAGAACGAAAAAGAAGTGCACTGAGAGAATTGTCAGAAGGCCCAATTGCACTGCTGCACCGACCTACACTAGGGTTTGGACTAACTTTTGCAGAAACACAGCTGAGAAGACAGAGTTCTTCTTCTGCTCTGATGATATTGAGCACTGCGTGAAAGGCACAAGGCGCCGATGGGTAGCACACTACACGAAGGATCAGGAAGTGCCCTCGATTCCTGAGGTTTGGCCAGTGAAACTAGGTACTAACCTAAAACTCACTGAGATTCTTGCGCTCGAAGCAACAGGCTTTCAACTTCCGCCGAAGAAGCCTGTCTCCCCAAGACGCCTCTTCTCCTCTGCCCCACCCTTGCAAATCTTGGTTGGATGCGAGTTCCTACTACAGCTGACCGCTACCTAGGCAGGAGAGATAGCAAGCAGGGTTGTCATAATAGATGGACAGGCCATAAAATTGTCGTGTAGTCACGTGACGGACGTGACGGACAGTTATCGGACGGACGCTTATCAGACAGGTCCTCCGCGCGAGCAAAATTTTGTCCTCACAGTTTAAAACTGTTTTCTATGGGTGGCGCCCGTCGTCGCGTCCGCGGGCGTATCTCCGCCTGCTCGCGCCTATCAGCTATGGTTGATTGCGCCGGTCGTTTGTCTCGCGCGCACGCAGTGATCGCGCCCAATTACCCTCGCCTGATCATGGGCGCCGCACCCGTAGCATAGGATCAATCTGCTCAAGCTGTTCCAGCCTGCGCGCGCCCAACCTGCACGCGTCCACACTGTCGCCGCCGTGATTATAACATGCCACCCCCCTCCACTGATTTGCACCCCCCCCCCCCCACTTAATGCATTTTGCCTTCAACAGCCCGAGGGTAGCTGATTGCTTAGTGTTATGTTGGTTTCACAACAATCGTTGTACCGTCCAACATGAATTTCAACGCATGCAATTGCCAACAAATCAAGTCGTACATGAGTTTAACGAATGGTGCCACTCCATCGGGCACTGCAGAGCGAACGGACACAATTATTTGGTCAATGCTGGAGCGACTTCAGAAACTGATCGAGTTGTTCGATGATTGGATCTCTCTCCGTGACAAATTGGTGGCCTACGCAGAGAATGGACGCCATGTGCCTCCAACCACTGAAGAGCAATTGGCAACCTAAGCAACTGTCGAAGAACTTGACTGTGAGATTAGCGATCTCATCAAAGAACGGAAGAAGGAGATGGCAATACTTTGTGTCCCCAATATTCTCTCTAGTGCTCAAACAAACCATTTCGAGACGCACTTGAAAGACCTAGAGGAGCGGTATCTAAAGTGCATGGCAGCGTAATTGACATTACAATGAAGTGACAAATTTTCAAAATAAATAGAGTATTTTTTTAACCCTGAATTTGCAAGTTCACTTTGGTTTACTCTGATTTTTAACAGTGTTCTAGTTTGTGGTGGGGCCCGTTATTGGGAACGCGCGCGCCCGTCCTAGACCAATGCTCGCACCCGACGGTCCCGCCAAAGCAATTCAGATTGCGCCCGATCAAAATGCGTGCGCCCGCGATGACATCCTTGCGCACGCCCCTTCCGTACCTAAACGACGACCGCTCGCGCCCGATGAAGACCGGGTCAATACCCGCGCGCGCGCGGTAAAACCCGCTTGCGCCTATCATATACCCGCCATGGAAACCGCTCGCGCCCGTTGATACCCGCGCGGGCGCGGAGGTATACACGGCCGAAACCCCGCCTTCAGTGCCCGCGCGCGCCCGCAGGGTCTCTGCTCGCGCCCGTAGCAGGATGCTCGCGCCCGTGACTATAAAAGGGCGATCCGCCCCCTCATTTTGCACTCCCCCCCTTTAAGCACCTTGCCTTCAACAGTCCCCGGGTAGCTGATTGCATGGTACTCGGGTGGGTCCTAGCACTCTGACACGTGTCCAGGCTCTCGTTCTCTGGAACTCTATGGTGGTTGTGTGGTACATTTGAAAATACTGTAAATGTTTTTAACGTATAAATGTGATTGAGGTTTTGGAGTAATCGTAGGCTTTTAATTATGCACTTTTGGAAGACTTCGAAGAACAATCTACCTGGAGCAGTTATGAAACAGCAACAACCGACTCCGCCTACGGAGGCAAGAGAGAGGAAAAAGCAAAAGGATGCAGGTCGAAAAGGCATGGAAACATCCAACCTAAGAGGGTTCACGTCTTAATGAATCCTGCAAAGCTGGCATTCGGAGGGTGGGAAGCCGCACCGCAACCGTGAAGTCTAGCAACGTGTGAGGAATTCATTGAATGGTGCCACATTGGTGAACAGTTTTTCCCGTTGCATCGCCATAAACAAAATCGTACTTCAAACAAGGCGAACATGAAATGGTGCAAGAACCGTCAGTTCGGGAGGCGGTGTTTGGAGGTGTACCAGGTTCTATACGGACGGGCGATCAACGAGAGAAACGAGGTTCCGCTCTTTATCTGTAGAATGGTAAATGCCGAAGTAATGCTTCATAGACAGGTGGTTTGGAGGACCATACGGTTGACTCCTAGCGTCCAGCGGCGTCCACGAGAGATGGTGATACCTATAGAGGTCCTAAGATTTCCAGATCATGACTGGGCATACTTGGATGATCCCGAGGATCGTGCGCCTCTTGAGTGGAGTGACTCAGAACCGGATAATGATTCTAATGGTACGGTAGACCATCCCGCTCAGTCACAAACAAAAGCAGCGACTAATGCTAGAATAACACGGTTAAAAAAGAAGGATCCTTAGCGAGCTGCGTGTTTGTCGACGAGGAATCGTGCACCGCCTGCAAATCCTACTGGAGAGGGTATTGCTCATCAGGCTCTTCTAGCAATCGTTGGGGGCCCGAGCAATGTTGATGTAGCTCCTCCTATATTGATTCCACAGATTGCGGGCCCAAGTAATGTTGATGTAGCTCCTCCTGTAATGAATCCACAGATTGCAGGCCCGAGCAATGTAATGGAAGATGATGACAATGGGTTTGCAATTGAGTTGGAGGCTACAATAGCCGCCATTGATGCCCAAGGCCAGCAAGGCGACGCATTGCGTAACGAGCTGGAAGAAAAAAATGCGTTAATTTCTGAGATGGAGAAGACTATCCAGAACTTGTACTACAAAGCTGATAGGATGAATGAGATTATTCGGAAGCAGTATGAAGAGATTTTGCAACTTAAATTTGCAAGGAGTCCGATTAACGTACCCGAGGTGAGCCAGGCTCCAATCCCTTGTAGCCCTGGAATAAACGAGGAAGACGTGAATGCCATCATTGAATCGGCCACGCACGATTTCCTGGAAGATACCCCGGTCCGAGTTCCCCGTAAGCCAATCATCCCATTCGCATCATCAAGTCAAGTGATGCACCCCCCAGCGGCAAATCATGTTCGTAGATTCTCAAGAGGCGGAGGACTCTTTGGGATTTTAATAGTCAGCGGTATCCACTGTCTCCAAATTGCAAGCTACCAACGGGATGCTCCGAACGTATCTGATCGAGATGAGCAGACAATACTACCAATGGAAGATTGAATGCATTCCGAACGTTGACCGTCACAGACAGATGTACAATGAGTTCAAGAGGATTGACCACGACTACCTCAAGCTTAACTCCAAGAGAGATTTCGGACTCACGTCGTGGGCACATGAGGATGAAATGTTCCCTGACGACATACCAATGATTGGTAAGGAAATAGTGTCGGAACACGGAAACGCAACTAACATCCGGATAGCGCTCTAATCGAGCGTAAACTTCCGTACTGTCACTAGGTTCCGAGTATCGTCCAGGGATTCAATAGTGTTTCACCAAGCAGTTACTTCTAATCGTTCCGAGCCTTGCCACTGCTCGGATAGTGTCTTCGGAACGTAACTCCCGAACTATCTCCTTCTCTATTCTTCTCTCATGAGGTGTTTCGTTCACAAACCCCAACGTCTCGGATCAGTTACCGTCTCACAACTGTCCTAGAGTACTCTGGCCAGCAGGTCACACAAACGATCCTCTCCGATCCGTGGGACTACAACGACAAACCAATCCGGATCTGGGAGAACCAGGATCCGATTATCCCTAGGCGACCCGTACCACGTTCCGACTCCCCCTCTCACTGTGCACGGAACCTCTTCAGAAGTTCAGGGAGCCCGACCAAGTAGTTCTCGATCCGCTTCGACCCTAGCGACGGCTATTCCGTATGAGGTTGATTTGAGGGCGGAACAGTGAGGCTTCACTCCTACGACAATCCGCTAAATCTTTCCGCTCAATCCCATTTCCTTTCCGGTTCGGGTCTCGTTGCAACTCCCATCACCTTCCTATCCGAGCTACAGCGGAACTCTCATATCCTTCCCGGATCATTCACACTTAGCGGGAAATCACGCACAGTACTTACGAAACACAAATACTTTACTGATAAGGATTATAGGGGGAAAACATGCAAAACGAAGACCCGGATCACATCGCCTGCCCGGTTTAAGTAAGCAGGGGCTTCCACAAAAGTGGCGGCGCCGGCAGTTCAATCAAAACCCTAATCCCTAACTATCTACCTAGAAATTTACTTTACGACAAGAACGGATCCTCCGATCCGGAATCTACTCCTATAAATCCGGAAAGTTACGACAAGTGGCAGTGAGAGGAATCTATCACTTCTTTGTCTTCTTGTGGCTCTCCTGCTCGCGATCCTTCGACCTGGTCACCCGCGGCTCTGATCCGCCCGCCCCTGCTGCTCGTGCCGCCTTGCGCCTAGCACTCCGTTCCGCCTTTGACTCTCTCTCCTGAGCCTCCAAGGACAACCGGGTAACGATCCGGGGTTTGGGAGAATTGGGCGATTTCGGAATCATATGTGCGGGAGGAGTTCCGGACGTCGGAGTCTGAGTTTCAGTTCCGGTGGTCCTGACCGGAGAGCTCCCATGTGTCTCTGAGTCGGACTCGGAAATTGTAATCGGTTCCTTCCTTTTCCGCAACCTCCGGAACTCACCGGCAGTGTTCGGAGGGGAACCTGCTGCTGGCGTTCCGGTGGGAGTAGGCGTCACCGTTCCGGTCTTGGCTGTGGGTGAAGGGGTCAATCCCCCCTCCTGAGTTACTCGGGTCCGTCCGGGTGGTGAAATAGGTCGTCCCCATTCCGGTCCCGCTGCCTCCCCTCGGTACTTCGCTATGATCACTTCATCTCCGAGTCGTGGAAGAACATCCGGCGGCACGGTCCGAGTCACCTGTTCCGAAACCGTCCTCTCCTCGATCCGCCTCTCGGTGACTGTCGTTCCGGTCACTTGCACCTGTCCGGTGGGGATCGCGCAGCTCTGCTGGACTGTACTGGTTCCGGGTGACGCCGCCTGTGCTTGGACTTCCCGGATCGCCTCCGCAATCGTCCGATTTGTCATGGCGGCCTCTTCGACCGTCATCTGTTCTGCTGCTTGGAGGTTACTCCCTATCGGGGTTCGGAACCCAACCCCGCGAGATTCTCCTACCACGGCACGAGAGGGCGATCCGGGGAGCGGAAGACCCCGGCCAGCGCCTACGAGACTGGGACTTCCGGTGCTCGGATTGAGTAGCTGCCGGACCTTCTTCAGGATCATGTTCATCGAGTGCTCGCATTTGGAGAGGATCTTGATGATCTTCTGCTTGTCCTCGAAATCAGCCGGCTGCACTACGTTCTCATCGAATAGCCGGGCCTTGTTGATTACCGCTCCCGAACTTCCCACCAACTTCCGAAGCTCCCCCAAAGTCTCCTCCTGCTCGGCGTGGAACTTACGGATCTCGTCACTCTTCGCCGCCAGCTCCTTCGTCAACTCCTGCAACTGAAGCTCCAGCCGCTTCTTCTCACTCCGGAGAGTTGGGGCATCCTTCAACAACTCCACTTCTTGGATCACCTCTTCCGGTAAGCACCCTCCCAGCGCTGTACAGACCCTCCGGAACAGGGTTTCGATCCGATCGTAAGAAGCTTGAGCCCGATGAGTCTCCTCCCGAATCCCCCGAAACAGGTCCACCGGAAATCCCCGATCGGAACTGACCTCTCTCCGTTCCGGATCTCCCCGGGCCGTAGACGGTTCCGCATGTCGTGACGCTGGCTGCTCCGATCTCGATCTGGACTGAGCCCTAGCAGCGCCAGGGTTCGGAACCTCCCTCGTATCGTCCTCATCTTCCGAGTCCGTTGTATCAGAGGGCTCACCTCTCGGATCGGGTTCCATTCCGGGCGGAATCTCCGAGAAGTTGAGGCAGTTCTTCGCGTGCGTGTACGTCTCGTCCTCCTTATCGGTCAGCAAGTCATACGTATGGTAAAGGTGAAAGAGGTAAGGGGAGAGTGGGGTCGGCTTCTTTCCGATCGTCGGAACCATCTTCTGCACCACTTCCGCCATGAGTGCAGCCCAATTCACCGGGCGTTCTCCTGTATACGCTCCGAGGATGGTATTCCCGACCGTAATGGTGACTTGTGCCGGTTTCTGCGGATACAGGATCGGAACGAGGAAAGCTAAGACCTGCCTCTGCCTCCTATCCTTGCAGGCGTCTATCTCGTATCCATTGTTCCTATGGATCTTCCCGTGGAACCTATCCTGCACGTACTGGTCCGTCCGGGTCGCCCAAAGGAGTCCCTTCTGCTCGAAACCGTAAGCTTCCGCCCACTGTTCCGCATTCCACAGCGTGGGCTTGCCTCGGACCGTATTATCCCACCGGTTGTCCGGACCCTCCAGGACCTCCCTCACCATCACCTCACTTTTCAGTAACCACGGCCGTGCCAACAATCCCTCACACCTCATCCGAGTGAGGTCGGTGATCAGTTCCTCCATATCCGATTCCTTCACTGGAGTTCCGGGGCTAAGGACGCAACACTGTACGCGCGCCATCTCTACTCCTCACTTCTCTCCCTCTACGATCCGACAGCAAGAAACCCGGCAATCCAACTGCCGGTGAATCGGAAAAGACAAGGACACCTCACCGCTCTTTCACTCTCTACTTCCAGTTCGCAAAAAGGAACTCCAAACCCTAACACCCTCGCTTATATACCCCAGGCATAATAAACGCTGTGGCGGCCCGTCATTGCAGCCGCCAACGTACCGGGGTAAACGCCTATCCGAGTCATGATGACTTCCGCGTCGCTTCGGATCCTTGACGCGGTTACAGTAACGGTCAGTACTCGGATCGTCCACCCGTTCCGTATCTTATCTTCCGAGTTTCCGGAATCCAGGTTCCGGGAACACTTCCTATGTTAACTGTTTTATCGTTTCTGGAGTATCCGATTTGCGTTAACTGCTAATGCTGCTAGTGTCTGGCCAGTTTCTACCTAATTAACCAAAAAAATGAAAAATAAATGGAATACTTACGCCGGCTGGGGCTCTTCCGGTTTATTCTGAGTGTCTCGGATCCCACATTACCCCATTTTCAAATGTGAGAGTCCCCGCGAACACTATTCTTCTTCCTCCCCTTCCGGGCTTTCGCTTCCTTCGGTGTCTGTGAACTCCTCAGGGTTGTAATTTTTCACTCGGGATCCGTTCACCCGGGTTTCGAAGCTATTTCCCTGGAGGTCCGCCAGTTGTAATGATCCGTTCTCAAAGATCCGCGTAACCCGGTAAGGTCCCATCCATCTCGTATGTAACTTTCCCGGAAACTTTTGGTGCCGATTATCGTATAAGAGCACCAAGCCTCCTTCTATCACCTTATTGTCCTTAGGAATTCTTTTGTCGTAGGTCTCCTTACGTTTTGCCTGGACATCTACGGCGTGCTGTAGAGCGCCTCTCCTGACTTCTTCCAGATCCTGTAATGCCACGATCCGGTACCCCGGATCCTCGACTCTCGTCCCGTGACGGGCAGCCATAACCCGTAAGGTTTCTACCTCCAACTCCACTCCGTGAACTGCGGATTGTCCAAAAACTAGGAAGAAAGGACTCTTACCCATGGTTTTCTTCTCGCTGGTATTGTAGGCGTGTACAGCTGAAGGGAGCTTCCGATCCCAATCCGTCTTATGAGCCGAGACCATCTTGTTCAGAATCTTTCCGACGATGCCATTAGCTCGTTCCGTCAGTCCATTCGCTTTCGGATTATAAGGGGTCGTCTTCCGGTGCTTGATGAGATACCGTTCCGTGATATTGATGATGACATCGTTTAGGAAATGTTTTCCCCGGTCACTCACCAGTTCTAACGGATGTCCAAATCTCATCATTATTTCTTCAAAGAGAAATGTGGCTGCGGCCGCGGCGTCATTCTTCACCGTTGCTCTTGCCTCTACCCATCTGGTCGCATAATCCGTAGCCAGGATAATGTATCTCCTCTTCCGGGCTGTGACCGGATTGATCGGTCCGATAAAGTCTATCCCCCATTTTTCAAACGGAGCCAAGGGAATAATGGGAGTGAGGGGCCAGTGGTTCCGGAACGAGGGTGCCCCGGTTCTTTGACATTGGTCGCACTGCCCTACAAATTCCTTCACGTCCCGGGAGAGGTAAGGCCACCAATATCCGGCTGATCGGATCCGCTTGATGGTTGTTTCCGAGGCGAAATGGCCGCCCGAGGGTCCGGCGTGTAAGGCCCTCATGACCTGCCTTCTTTCGGATTCCTCGAGGCACCTGCGTAACACATCATCCGGTCCCATCCGGAAAAGTACTCCGCGGATCAGTGTGAAAGGAGCTACTGTATTCTGAAATACCATCTTCTCCTCCCGCGTAAATCCCTCCGGGTACCTCCGTTGGGTTAAATACTGGATAATTTCCGAATAATCGGAGTTCTCCGTTCCGGAAATATGAAATACCTCCGCCTCTTCCGGAAACTCATCCGGAAACGTGGCGGTGATGTCCGAAACTGCTTCCGGGCCTCGCATCCTTGACAGGTAGTCAGCGTTGGCATTGGCCTTACCCGGTTTCACTACTACCTCGTAGTTGAATTCCTGGAGCAGCAAGATCCATCGTGCAATACGCCCTGAGAGATCCGGTTTGTTCACCAAATACTTCAGGGAGTCATGATCCGTATGGAACACGATCTTGTATCCGAGAAGGTAGTGTCGGAACTTCTTGCAGGCGTAAACTACCGCCAAGGCTTCCCGTTCAGTGGTAGTATATTTCCGTTCCGCAAGGCTCATCTGCCTGCTAGCATAATAGATCGGGTGCTCCTTCCGATCCTCCCCTTGCTGCCACAGAATCGCCCCTAGGCACCACCCGGAAGCGTCGATTGTCACATGGAATTCCTTCGACCAATCCGGTGCTGATAGGATCGGAGCGGTGGTCAGGGCCTTCTTCAGTTCCTCGAACGCCTGCTGTCTCCGTTCCGTCCACAAAAATTCTTCTTCCTTCTTCAACAGTTCCGTTAATGGGGCTGCCAATTTGGCATACGCAATAATAAACCTCCTGTAATATCCGACGCATCCTAGGAATCCCCGGACCTCTCGGACGTTGGTGGGAGACACTAGAATGAGGATAGCTCGTACCTTATCCGAATCGACTTCCAACCCGTTCCGACTTACGATGTGCCCGAGAAGAATTCCGGAAATCATCCCCATAAAACATTTTCCGGGGTGTAATTTCAGTCCGGTTTCCCTGCACCTCTGGAAGGTCCTTCGGAGGTACTCGAGATGTTCCTTCCACTTACTGAACACCGCGAAGTCATCGATGAAGACTTCTAGAAAATGCCTCAAGAAATCTCGGAAAATATCCACCATCAGCCTTTGGAATGTTCCGGGAGCGTTACACAGTCCGAAGGGCATTCTGTTGAAGGCGAACGTCCCCCATTCCGTGGTGAAGGTCGTCTTCAGCTGATCTTCTTCCCGGATCGACACCTGATTGTAACCGGAAAATCCATCGAGAAAGCTGTAGCACTCCTGCCCTGCCACGTGATCGAGGATAATGTCCGTAAAAGGTAATGGAAAGTAATCCTTCTTTGTGGCCGCATTCAGTTTCCGAAAATCTTGACAGACTCGGATCTTGACTTTCCCATCCGAGCCAACCTTCTTCGGGACGACGACTATGGGCGATACCCACTCGGAATTATTTACTAGATAAATGAATCCGGCTTTCAGGAGGCTATCGATCTCTTCTTTCACCATCAGAGAGTACTTCGGGTTGAGCCTGTACTGGCGTTGTCTGACCGGAACTGATCCGTCAACCAAGTCTATATGATGTTGGCCGAGTTCCGGAGGTATCCCCTTGAGGTCGGATGGTGACCAAGCGAATACGTCTAAATATTCCTTTAGTAAATCCACATACTCCTTTCTCTGCTCCTTGCTCATGCTTCGCCCTAGCAGAAATGTCTTTCCGGGGGCCACCTCCACCTTCTCATAGTCGGATAGTTTCACAACGTTCTTGACTCGTTCCGATTCCTGTTCCTCTCCCTGATCCGTCCATGCGCTCCACACCCAGACAGGAGTGTCCGGATCGAGACCCATGGCGGGCAGGTTTCCCTCCTCGACCTGTTGTCGGAACCATTCGGCTGAGAGTGGAACACTTCCTTCTCCGAGAGAGCGATCCTCCGGTACCGGGAATTTCACGTGCTCCGATGATGGTTGGGGTTGCTCACTGATCGGATTATGAAATCGGAAGTCATCCTCGGTAACTTCCGAGAACTGATTCACGAAATAACTAAATACTTCGTCATCCTCCTCTTCCGGGTCGGACCAATCAGACGTATACCCATCCGAGCCACTGGTTTCCCCTAGATATCCATCCATCTTCCACGGAATCCGCTGATTGGTTTTTCCGAGTACGAACTCCTTGGCTCCCCAATCAACGAGGACTCGTGCCATGTATAGCCAGGGTCTTCCCAACAACATCGGAAAGGGACGGCCCGTACTAACTCGGATTATCACGAAATTCAAGAGGTATGTTACCTCTCCGATCGTGGTCGGAACCTGGGACAACCTTCCCACGGGTTTAACTCTAGATTGATCCGCCATTCGTAACACTTGATCGGTGGATTCGAACGAGGTGTATCCGAGTTCAAAGGCCGTATCTTCCAGCATCAGGTTCACACCGGATCCTCCATCTACCGGAACTTTCGGTATAGCACATCCTTCTATTAGCACCGTCAGTTCCGGGGCTCCGTGATCCTCAACCTGTAAGAAGTTAGTAGCTACAGACGGAAGCTTCACCCCTCGGCGCCTCCGCTTCGTCCATGCCTCTCGGATTACCTTCTGGTAATTCACATTGTCATGGAGCAACTGTCCAATCGTGACATTTGCCTTGAGGGATTTGATGTCCCCAAGAATGTCATACTCGTCCACTCTGGGATCGGAAGGAATAACCACCGGAACGTCATCAAACCGGACCGAAGGCTTGGTGATCTTCCGGGCAGTGGGATCCGTGAGTTCTTTCCGAACTTCCTCACTGATATCTTCCGGGAGGTTCCCTCCTTCCACCCCATTTTCAGCTCTTGGACGGTCATTTTCTGCTGGTAAAGCTCTGGTTACCGTAGAGGGTTCGGATCCCGAATCCGAATCCACTCTCCTGGATCTTACCCTCCTCCTGGTCTTCCGGGATTTCGGCAGCTCCGGTTCCTGGGCACGTTCTCTAGCGGAACTACGGGTTGATACTCTGTGTACTGGTACTTCCGCGCCCTCCTGTAGTTCCGTCACGAACCGTCATTTGTCCGGATTCTCTATCCCACCCGAGTGACCGTAGTTTAGCCCAGTCATCTCTCTCGGAGGGACCTCCACCTGTTTGAAAGTCGGGCGGGGTTGTGCCGGTTTGGCACACTGAGGAGCCGTATGACCGTACTCTCCGCAATTTTGGCACGGAAGGATCCGCAGTGCTCCCTGCCCCTGTCGCTCAAACGGACAGTTAGGTGCGTAATGATCCGGGCTCCCACAGTTGAAGCAGTACCCGTGGGTCGGCTTTGGGTACATCGGCCTACCCGGAACGTTCTGTGGGATCCGGTATCCGGCGGGAGGACGGGCTATCTGGATCGGAGCCTTCCCCCGTCCGTAAGTGGTCTGAACCTGATATACAGGTTGGTACTCCTCCATCTGAAACTCTTCCTCTTCCGGATAGGCAAAGTATACTTCTTCTTCCGGATGGACGTAGTGGATACGTTTCTGGCGGGGTTCAGTACACTCCGGAGGATAATGTCCTTGCTTTCCGCAGTTAGCACACCACACATTAGCTCTGCTGGTGGGAATCATCTTACGAGGTTTCCGATTCTCGGAAAGGTGGACGTTGAGTTCGGCAATCGATTCTCGGATCTCCTTCATCTCCTTCATGACCTTCCGAGAATCGTCATCCTCCACCTTCACCTTGATCAACTCTCGGTTCCGTCTAGGCCGGGAGTCTCTACTGGAGCCCCCTCGGCGTTTCGAGGCTCCCCTGGAGTCCTCTTCCGACTGATCGGAACTGGATGAAGTGGAATCGCTCTTACTGGTAGAGTCGGAATCTTCCGAAGAGGATTCGTGCCTCCGCCGGCGCTCTCTCTCCTTCCGGATTTTCTTACCCCGCTTCTCGGTATGCTTCAGAGACTTCCGTAGAGATTGGGCCGAGTTCTCATAGTTCTGAGCCGCTTCCACGGCTTCCTGAAGTGTGGCGGGACGGGTTTGTCGGATCTGAAACCCCATCTCCTCTGGGAATCCGGCGACAAACCATTCCACTTGTACACTCGGGGCTATGGCCGTAGTGAGTTTCTGTATGAGCGCCTTTACCCTCTGACTGTACTTCCGTACTGACTCGGAAGATCTCATCGTCATCCGACTCAGCTTTCCGAGTGCGCGAGCTTCTCCTCCGGCCTCACGGAACGTACGTCGGAACAAGGTCACGAAACTGGTCCAGTCGTTACGTGTACGTTCCGGAACGTCTTGGTACCACTGGAGAGCTTCTCCCTTCAGAAGACCCAGGAATATCCTCCTCTTCGCATCCGGATCTTCCTGATTGGCCAGAGCGATGGATTCGAACTCACAGAGCCATTCGTCCACGTCTTGACTTCCGTCCCCTTTGAATCTGTTGTACTTCAGTCGGGTAGAGGGTGCCATTGGATTGTCTTCCTCGTCTTCTTCCTCTTCCTCGGTCTCCTCTTCTACTCCTGCGTCGGCTCCGACTTCGTCAGCTACGACCTCTTCTTCTTCCGGATCTGGAGCTGTACCTGCTCCGGCTGTGGAGGTTCCGGCCAACGACACCACGATTACGTCTCCTTCTCGTTCTACAGCAGTCTGGATCCGGGGAAGTAGATTCGTTCCCGGTAGATCGTGTACCAAAACTCTTCCCCTCTTCTGTAGCAACCGAGTGGATCTTCTTCCCCCTAACTCTTCCGGTTGCGCCCCAACCATGGAAGAGATTGGGAATTCTTCTTCCGATTCCTCGGAAGGCAAGATCTGCACGTAAGACTTCCGCCTACCGCATATCCACCTGAATGAAGCCTTCACGGTCTGACTCCACTTTTCTTCAAATCTGCGCTCACTTATCTTCCGAGTATCCACCTGGTTCGCAGCTTATCGAATCCCCGGCAGCAGCGCCAGATTTTTACGTGTCGGAACACAAAAACGCAACTAACATCCGGATAGCGCTCTAATCGAGCGTAAACTTCCGTACTGTCACTAGGTTCCGAGTATCGTCCAGGGATTCAATAGTGTTTCACCAAGCAGTTACTTCTAATCGTTCCGAGCCTTGCCACTGCTCGGATAGTGTCTTCGGAACGTAACTCCCGAACTATCTCCTTCTCTATTCTTCTCTCATGAGGTGTTTCGTTCACAAACCCCAACGTCTCGGATCAGTTACCGTCTCACAACTGTCCTAGAGTACTCTGGCCAGCAGGTCACACAAACGATCCTCTCCGATCCGTGGGACTACAACGACAAACCAATCCGGATCTGGGAGAACCAGGATCCGATTATCCCTAGGCGACCCGTACCACGTTCCGACTCCCCCTCTCACTGTGCACGGAACCTCTTCAGAAGTTCAGGGAGCCCGACCAAGTAGTTCTCGATCCGCTTCGACCCTAGCGACGGCTATTCCGTATGAGGTTGATTTGAGGGCGGAACAGTGAGGCTTCACTCCTACGACAATCCGCTAAATCTTTCCGCTCAATCCCATTTCCTTTCCGGTTCGGGTCTCGTTGCAACTCCCATCACCTTCCTATCCGAGCTACAGCGGAACTCTCATATCCTTCCCGGATCATTCACACTTAGCGGGAAATCACGCACAGTACTTACGAAACACAAATACTTTACTGATAAGGATTATAGGGGGAAAACATGCAAAACGAAGACCCGGATCACATCGCCTGCCCGGTTTAAGTAAGCAGGGGCTTCCACAAAAGTGGCGGCGCCGGCAGTTCAATCAAAACCCTAATCCCTAACTATCTACCTAGAAATTTACTTTACGACAAGAACGGATCCTCCGATCCGGAATCTACTCCTATAAATCCGGAAAGTTACGACAAGTGGCAGTGAGAGGAATCTATCACTTCTTTGTCTTCTTGTGGCTCTCCTGCTCGCGATCCTTCGACCTGGTCACCCGCGGCTCTGATCCGCCCGCCCCTGCTGCTCGTGCCGCCTTGCGCCTAGCACTCCGTTCCGCCTTTGACTCTCTCTCCTGAGCCTCCAAGGACAACCGGGTAACGATCCGGGGTTTGGGAGAATTGGGCGATTTCGGAATCATATGTGCGGGAGGAGTTCCGGACGTCGGAGTCTGAGTTTCAGTTCCGGTGGTCCTGACCGGAGAGCTCCCATGTGTCTCTGAGTCGGACTCGGAAATTGTAATCGGTTCCTTCCTTTTCCGCAACCTCCGGAACTCACCGGCAGTGTTCGGAGGGGAACCTGCTGCTGGCGTTCCGGTGGGAGTAGGCGTCACCGTTCCGGTCTTGGCTGTGGGTGAAGGGGTCAATCCCCCCTCCTGAGTTACTCGGGTCCGTCCGGGTGGTGAAATAGGTCGTCCCCATTCCGGTCCCGCTGCCTCCCCTCGGTACTTCGCTATGATCACTTCATCTCCGAGTCGTGGAAGAACATCCGGCGGCACGGTCCGAGTCACCTGTTCCGAAACCGTCCTCTCCTCGATCCGCCTCTCGGTGACTGTCGTTCCGGTCACTTGCACCTGTCCGGTGGGGATCGCGCAGCTCTGCTGGACTGTACTGGTTCCGGGTGACGCCGCCTGTGCTTGGACTTCCCGGATCGCCTCCGCAATCGTCCGATTTGTCATGGCGGCCTCTTCGACCGTCATCTGTTCTGCTGCTTGGAGGTTACTCCCTATCGGGGTTCGGAACCCAACCCCGCGAGATTCTCCTACCACGGCACGAGAGGGCGATCCGGGGAGCGGAAGACCCCGGCCAGCGCCTACGAGACTGGGACTTCCGGTGCTCGGATTGAGTAGCTGCCGGACCTTCTTCAGGATCATGTTCATCGAGTGCTCGCATTTGGAGAGGATCTTGATGATCTTCTGCTTGTCCTCGAAATCAGCCGGCTGCACTACGTTCTCATCGAACAGCCGGGCCTTGTTGATTACCGCTCCCGAACTTCCCACCAACTTCCGAAGCTCCCCCAAAGTCTCCTCCTGCTCGGCGTGGAACTTACGGATCTCGTCACTCTTCGCCGCCAGCTCCTTCGTCAACTCCTGCAACTGAAGCTCCAGCCGCTTCTTCTCACTCCGGAGAGTTGGGGCATCCTTCAACAACTCCACTTCTCGGATCACCTCTTCCGGTAAGCACCCTCCCAGCGCTGTACAGACCCTCCGGAACAGGGTTTCGATCCGATCGTAAGAAGCTTGAGCCCGATGAGTCTCCTCCCGAATCCCCCGAAACAGGTCCACCGGAAATCCCCGATCGGAACTGACCTCTCTCCGTTCCGGATCTCCCCGGGCCGTAGACGGTTCCGCATGTCGTGACGCTGGCTGCTCCGATCTCGATCTGGACTGAGCCCTAGCAGCGCCAGGGTTCGGAACCTCCCTCGTATCGTCCTCATCTTCCGAGTCCGTTGTATCAGAGGGCTCACCTCTCGGATCGGGTTCCATTCCGGGCGGAATCTCCGAGAAGTTGAGGCAGTTCTTCGCGTGCGTGTACGTCTCGTCCTCCTTATCGGTCAGCAAGTCATACGTATGGTAAAGGTGAAAGAGGTAAGGGGAGAGTGGGGTCGGCTTCTTTCCGATCGTCGGAACCATCTTCTGCACCACTTCCGCCATGAGTGCAGCCCAATTCACCGGGCGTTCTCCTGTATACGCTCCGAGGATGGTATTCCCGACCGTAATGGTGACTTGTGCCGGTTTCTGCGGATACAGGATCGGAACGAGGAAAGCTAAGACCTGCCTCTGCCTCCTATCCTTGCAGGCGTCTATCTCGTATCCATTGTTCCTATGGATCTTCCCGTGGAACCTATCCTGCACGTACTGGTCCGTCCGGGTCGCCCAAAGGAGTCCCTTCTGCTCGAAACCGTAAGCTTCCGCCCACTGTTCCGCATTCCACAGCGTGGGCTTGCCTCGGACCGTATTATCCCACCGGTTGTCCGGACCCTCCAGGACCTCCCTCACCATCACCTCACTTTTCAGTAACCACGGCCGTGCCAACAATCCCTCACACCTCATCCGAGTGAGGTCGGTGATCAGTTCCTCCATATCCGATTCCTTCACTGGAGTTCCGGGGCTAAGGACGCAACACTGTACGCGCGCCATCTCTACTCCTCACTTCTCTCCCTCTACGATCCGACAGCAAGAAACCCGGCAATCCAACTGCCGGTGAATCGGAAAAGACAAGGACACCTCACCGCTCTTTCACTCTCTACTTCCAGTTCGCAAAAAGGAACTCCAAACCCTAACACCCTCGCTTATATACCCCAGGCATAATAAACGCTGTGGCGGCCCGTCATTGCAGCCGCCAACGTACCGGGGTAAACGCCTATCCGAGTCATGATGACTTCCGCGTCGCTTCGGATCCTTGACGCGGTTACAGTAACGGTCAGTACTCGGATCGTCCACCCGTTCCATATCTTATCTTCCGAGTTTCCGGAATCCAGGTTCCGGGAACACTTCCTATGTTAACTGTTTTATCGTTTCTGGAGTATCCGATTTGCGTTAACTGCTAATGCTGCTAGTGTCTGGCCAGTTTCTACCTAATTAACCAAAAAAATGAAAAATAAATGGAATACTTACGCCGGCTGGGGCTCTTCCGGTTTATTCTGAGTGTCTCGGATCCCACAAATAGATTGGACGCAGTTGGAGTGGGAGTACAAGACCGCCAAACCTACTGAGAAGACCCCTGAGAATAGTAATATACAGCCAAGATTGCTCTGGCCCAATCCACCAAAGTATGTGTTGGATGGAACCAAGTGTCCCGTTTGTAACAATCCATTTGGGCCAGAGGGGGGCTGGTCATTGAAATCCTGTCAGTGCATGTATCATCCACAATGCTTGATTTCCCAAGACATGATACGTCGGTGGTGTGCACTATGTAAGGCCCCCTTACACAAGCGTTTTTATGAGCAGTTCGACTTAGCGACCTGGATGCCACCGCATTGGGAGCATATAAAGAAAATACTCTTGACTTTCCGGACAAGTCGGGTGAGGACTTGATTTGGAATTGGCTTATGGAAATGCACCAGACCTATGCTAAAGAAATGAGCGCGCAGTGGGGGTGGGATCAGGATCCTGCGGAGATTGTAAGGATCTGCCACGAACTCATCAGGGGCAGGACAGACGACGAACTCGAGGGAAGGAGGAATTTCTTCTACCAAGTGCTACGAGGGCACTGGGATGTTCAAACCAATACATTCCAGTACGGCGCCCATCCTCTTGGATTTAGGTGGAATTCCAAAGGGAAGATGGTGGTGGATCTGCACAAGGAGTTGCACGAAATGACACAAGAGGAACTCCAGATCGCTAATGACTTACAAGCCGCGGAATCTGAATGGGATATATTGTTCAAGGCTCAAGCCGTAGATTTCCTATGCGCGCAACATACCCTGAACACCCTAACAGTGCTCCGTCGAATGCGCGACAACAACTTCATGGAAGCAATGCTTGGAGGAGATGGCATAGCGAAGAGATCCTGTTCTGCAAAGCGGAAACTCATCGCTAGCGATTGGGCAGAAAGTAGTGCGGCGGGGAGCTCTCGTGCATGACACGATGAGGGTGGATCGAGTTCCTCTGCATTGGGCACGTGACGTCGTGGGGATCCATGAGTGAAGACCACGTTTTGTAAAAAGATGTCGGAATATAAATACATGTAGAAGGCATAGGGAATTGGATAGGTTTAGGATTACATTCACATGTTTAATATTTGTTAAACTCAAACAATGTATGTTAATTTTCTTCCCGGAATCATTGTTGTGGTTCCCAAGACGCTTTTATTCTCCCTACATTGGTCTCCCGTTTTTTGATTGCCAAACATGTTGTCCATTCCGTCTGTTGTCTCTTCTACTTCCATCATATTATAAGTGTATAAATAACTCTGGTGCACAAAAAAATGTTTTGCATGGTAAGTGGATTTAAGTCGCGGTAAGAAAATTTAATTTATGGTAAGTGTATTTAAGGTGTAGACTGGACTTTATGTTACGTGGATTTGAACCGTGGACCCGCCCGCATGCACGCGCCCGTAGTGTGCGTGCCCGCGCACGCGCACAGTAGTCCCCGGCGAGAACACTCTTCTATGTACTGACGAACGCGTCCGTACGCGCGCGCGCAAACTGCTTGCGCCCATCGATTGACGTGCGCGCGCACGGATACCGAATAGTGGAAACTCATTCTCCCCTCCACAATGTCTCTCGCGTTCTGCTCGCGCCCCATGTTGCACGCGCCCGGCTGCTCGCGCACAAGCACAAGCACTGCAATCGTATCATGCAACTAATTTCTCCCCTCGAACTCCCTCTTTCCATTTGCACGCGCCCGCCAGTGCTTGCGCCCGTTTTGCACGCGCCCGCCGATGCTCGCGCCTGTTTTGAACTCGCCCGAGCACTCCAACAAGATCACTGAAATAATTTTTCTAATTCCACCACTCCCCCATCCTATCACCTTGTTTTTATTTGTTACTCCTACACACTTTAATTTGTTTTTTTTTCTTTTCTCCTTCTTAGAACGCCATGCTTTCATTTAATTCCTTCGCTCATTTCGTCCGTTCATTTTTCTAGTTCCACCACTCCCCCATCCTATCCCCTTGTGTTTATTTAATACTCCTACACTCTTTAATTTGTTTTTTCCTCTCAAGGTTAACATTATTTTATAATTTGAATGCGTATTCGATTTTTTTATTTTTTTTACTTTTAGTTCCACCAATCTCCCATTGTAATGAATTATATTTCACTTTAGTCCATACTCTCCCTTGATTTTTGATAATTTTATTTTTTTTGAACTTCCAGTATGCGTGCTATTTTAATTCATTGCGCGCGCCTGTACGATCGCGCCTGTTCTTCCGCGCCTGCAGGCGCCCGCGCGATTGCTTCCGCGGTCGCCCCATTGGACCTGCCCACACGCGCACGCACCCGCCCACGCTCGCCCGCGCCCGCAAGTACTCGCGCGCGCCCGCATTCCACGCGCAATCGCGAGC
The DNA here is from genome assembly GCA_014871385.1 of Ceratodon purpureus. NCBI lineage: Eukaryota > Viridiplantae > Streptophyta > Bryopsida > Pseudoditrichales > Ditrichaceae > Ceratodon > Ceratodon purpureus. Next base: position 99,029,904 of record CM026426.1, read on the forward strand.
CCGCCCAACTGCTCGCGCCCTGCTCGCGCCCAACCGTTCGTGCCCAACTGCTCTTGTGCGACTGCTCGCGCGCGAGTGCTTGCGCCCGTCCCCCACTACGCCGCGTGCGCGCGCGCTTGTGGTTTTGACTGGATTAACGCGGTAACTTGAAAAATTTATCTCATAGTTTTAGTTAACTCTGCCCGAGGTTAGCTTAAAACGACTTACCTTCCACTGAGAGGGCAGACACACGGAGAGCCTTTGGACCACTTGCCCCAGTTCTTAGTCATGTGTGAAGGGGTGAGTCATTGACAGGCTTCAATTGTGTCTCAATCTTATAACTAAATAGGATTCCCCTTATTTTTTAAAGATGTTAACCTATATAGAGCTCAAACATTCTAAGTATCTAAATTTTTTTTCATTTTTTTCATCTAAATAAAGAGCCAGTGGACCACGTGCTCTAGTTCTTAGACATGTGTGAATGGAGTGGGTAGTTCTCTGGCTTCTCTCATGTGTCACAATCTGAAATCTAAATAGGATTCCTCTTATTTTCTGTAGATGTTCACGTGTTTGTAGTTCACACACTTTAATTTTTTTAAATTTTATTCATTTTTAACTCTCATTGTAATTTCTTCTCAGTGAATTGAGCGCGCCAAATCGATCTCGCTTGTCTCCTTGCAATCGCTTGTGCGCGCCCGCACTCAACCGCCAGTGCGTGCCCGCGCCTGCATTCGCCCGTCAGTGTCCGCCCGCGCTCGCACGCTTCGTCTCGTCTACGCTCGTGCGCACAACACATCGCGCACGCACCCACTCGCCCTCCAGCGCTCGCGCCCGCATGCGCCCGCCCCTACCCGTCTTTCCTCGCGCGCACACGATCCGCCACGCGGCCTGCAATCTCGCATACCCACCTGCGCCTGCCCGTTCGCTTCGGAGCGCGCCCGATCTCCTGGTGCGCGCGCGCCCGTTGGATCCCGCCCGTCCGGACAGTACTCGCTCGGTCGAGGGCGGCAGTATATAAACTGCCCCCTTCCTTTGACATCCACCTTACCTCCTTGCGTGTTTCATGTCCTGGGTCTCCTTGAGGGCTCCTTGCCTGAAACTGTTAGCTTGGGGAGACACTTGGTTTGGGTGGGGAATTGTAATAAGTCTTCTCTCCATAAATCAATTTGTCAAGCATTTTTCAGACACACTAAGTTATATCAGATAATAATCTTTTGGGTCTACCGGTCCTATTAGTCCGGAGACTACCCTAATCATTCACTATGGATCCGGTTGAAGTGGATGCTCCGGCTAGAGCCATTCCGAGACTCGGTACGAGAGAGTGGGCACCATGGTTTATGGTCAAGCTCAAGGAAGGGTCACTGTCAATTAAGGAAGCCCAATGTGTGTATTGCAGGACCAAGCTTTCGTACGTGAAGTCTAGGTGCCTACAGCATTATGGTTGGGATTAGCCCAATCTCTTGAGGGTTTGCCAAAAGGCACCTACCGTAGTGAAGAGGAAGTTTCAGTATTGCGCTGGAAAGATTCCCGGCCCTTTGACACAGGAGGAGATGGATGGTATGAGGCCAACATACCCCGCGTCAGTTCAACGTCTGTGTTCTAGTGCTTCCACACACGGCACTCTGTACGGTGGATCCGAACCCTCAGATAGAGGGAGGATTTCCCAACCAAACCCTAACCTCTACAAACCCTTTAAAACCCTTCAAAACCCAACAAATGTAAGTACTCAAACCACTCATAACAAGTTGGAAACATACAATACAAGTGGAGAAAACAGTCAAAACTACAATTAATGAGTACAAAACCCAGTCAAAACCATAGTACACAGCCTCCAATGGGCTCTCCAACTGCTCTAACTCTAACTGCTCTAAGGTAGAATACCCACAGGAAACCCTAATCCTGCCCTTTAAACCTAGCAGTGTTCATCCAGTCGGCTGGACAGAGTTCATTCAATCGGCTGGACAAAGTTCATCCAGTCGGCTGGACAAAGTTCATCCAAGTAACTGGATGACTGTTCTGAAACTACAGGGGTAAAACTACGAGAGTTTATAAGGGAAAATAACTGTAGAGTAAAAGGGGAGGGGAGATGAGGAATCTCCGGTTAACATTATCCCCTTTTTCCGGCAGTTCTATCCTCAGAACATTGGGCTGGACCGGAACAAAAGGGAAACGGGAACTCTCCTTCAAAAATGATATCGAAAACTCAAAAAATGTTTAAAGCCTAAGCCAAGTAATTCGCAGTTGAGATCCTGTGGTCATAGGATGCTGTAGGCCTAGTCAGTCGGCTGTCGAGGTGGTGTCAAGCAGCGATGGGGCCTCGTCGTCTAGTAGCCACGGCTCGAAATCCGGGTCGCGCTCCTCAAAACGACGTAGCCAACGCTGTTGGCGGTCGAAGTCGGCTCAGTGGGATTCAAATGCAGCCTCTAAATCTCGCTGCTTGGTTGCTGCGTAGTCCCGGACCGCGCCGCTTAAGTCGCGAATAGGTATTGTACGAGCAGCTAGCTCCAAGGTGAGCTAGTGGTCCTCTAACAGCAGCCGGTCGGCTTGCTGGAGTCTAGCACTCAGAGCGTGCTTGAGTTGCAGCCTCCGAAGTGAGGGGTCAGGGGCCAGGGCCAGGGTTGTCTTATCGGACGGACATGGGCAAAATTTCCGGACATGGACGGACGGACGGACGGACGGACCGGTCGGTCCCCGGACATAATCGGACATTGAGGGGAGGAGGAAAATTACTGGGTTAGTTTTTTTTTTTTTATAACTTACCTTTAGGGGAAACATATTGATGACATGGACAACGAACGATGACGGGGAATTCCACATAGGCAAAGGGGTGCGCGAGCGGGTTCAAAGGGGGCGCGAGCTTCTGAGAAGGGGGCCAGAGCTTCTTGGAAGGGCGCGAGCTTTTGGGGGGGGGGGCGCAAGCTTCTAGGGGGGGGGGGTGCGAGCTTCTAGGGGAGGGCGCGAGCTTCTAGGGGGGGGCGCGAGCTTCTAAGGGGGGGGGCGCGAGCTTCTAAGGGGGGGGGGCGCGAGCTTCTAAGGGGGGGGGGGCGCGAGCTTCTGAGGGGGGGGGGCGCGAGCTTCTAGGGGGGGGGGGCAAGTGCTTCTAGGAGGGGGGGGCAAGCTTCTGAGGGGGGGGGGGGGGGGGGGCAAGCGCTTCAAGGAGGGGGGGCCAACGCTTCTAGGAGGGATAGGGGGGGCCAGAGCTTCTTGGGGGGGGGGGGGGGGGGCGCAAGCTTCTTGGAGGGGGGCGCAAGCTTCTAAGGGGGGCTAGAGCATCCGGGAGGGGGGGCCAGAGCTTCTTGGAGGGGAGGCCAGAGCTTCCGTGAGGGGGGGCGCGAGGTTATGGGTTTAAGGTGATTCTGGAGAACGGGGCATACAATTGATATTTTATTTTTTTCCGTTCCATTACAAAAATAGCAATAAAATTTTATTCTCTACAAGAGTACATAGCCGTCAAAAAAAGATTTATTACGATTTTGCAAACGTGTAAACAAAGCCATATAGGCAATCAAAATGTTACATATGCAATTCACTATGGTACTACAATGTGCCTCTAAAACAACTATCGGGAGCTTTGAAGTTGTAAGGGGGACTCATCAAATCATCCACAACTCTTGCAAGTGATAGCCTCATCGTGGGGTCTTCGTTAAGCAAGCCATTCAACTTCGTTGAGAATGCAATCATTGACATTGTATCCTTGAAGAGGTATGGGCATTGTTCGTCCCTCCATATCATCTTTGCCAAATAGCCTACCGAAAATGCATTAGATTGCTCCATCCTGGAACTCTAAATTTTATATTATAATCCCCTTTCTCTTCCAATATTAATGTTTCATCTCTTAATGTTTTGTGCATACTTCCCTCTGTAATGATTCATTTATTTATTTCTCTTCCAACCTTGTTCCACTCTATACTGTTTTTTATTTTTTTGACGGCTATGTACTCTTGTGGAGAATAAAATTTTATTGCTATTTTTGTAATGGAACAGAAAAAAATAAAATATCAATTGTATGCCCCGTTCTCCAGAATCACCTTAAACCCATAACCTCGCGCCCCCCTCCGGGAAGCTCTGGCCTCCCCTCCAAGAAGCTCTGGCCCCCCCTCCCGGAAGCTCTAGCCCCCCTTAGAAGCTTGCGCCCCCCTCCCAGAAGCTCTAGCCCCCCTCAGAAGCTCGCGCCCCCCCCCTAGAAGCTCGCGCCCCCCCCCCCCTCCTAAAAGCGCTGCCCCTTCTCCCCTTAGAAGCTTGCGCCCCCCCCTCCCCCCCCACCCCAAGAAGCTTGCGCCCCCATCAAGAAGCTCGCGCCCCCCCCCCCCCCCCCCTCAAGATGCTGGCGCCCCCATCCCCCAAGGCGTTGGCGCCCTTCCTCTTAGCCACGTCATCCCCCGTGTCAACTCTATATGTGGAATATTTGGTCACATGTCAGACGCGTGGCATCCTAGGTGGCCAAGGTAACTCCCATTTCACCATTTGGATGGTCAAGCGTAAGTCTTGGTCAAACCGACCTCTCATGACCTTAACGGACGGACGAGTGGACCGGACGGACGGACCGTTCCTTATGTCCCATGAACAACCCTGGTCAGGGCGAGAGGACTGAGTAGTTGCTGTCGCTAGTCGGGCTTGCAAGGACTGAACGATGGTCTGGAGGGCGGTGTTGTCCTGGATCAGCTGGTCACGAGCAACTGCTGTGGACCGCAATGTAGTGGCAATTGAGGCCACCTGAGCCGTAAGGTTGTGCACCGTGGCTGTCAGGGTGTCGACTCAGGACGCGGCTTGCTGTCGAGTGGCCTTAAGCTGCCTGGCTACAGTCTTCGTCTTGACAAGAACCGTGGCTAAGGCTTGTAAGTTGTTCATCAGCAGTTAGTAGTCCGAGGTTGGATCAGGAGAACCTAGGAGAGAGGGGCCGTTCGAGTCATCTGATGGGCCACCTGAAGGCCCATCCGAGGGTAGACGGTCTGGTCGGCTGTGGATGGGGGCCGCACCCGTGCTGATAGAGGGGGTTGGGCTGACTATAGGCACTGCCAAGTTACGGGGAGGTCGTGGTGCTGAGCCCGAGGAAGTCTGAGGCGCCGTTGTGTGTGGAGGTGAATCGGCCGCGGGAACGAAAGGAAGGATACGCGCGCTGAGAGTGCCACGGGGGGTAGTTCTGTTAGAGATCCGGATGCCCCAGCCATGAAGATGGGAAGAGGCCGCCAAACCGTCAATGCCCAGTCATTGCGAAGTATAGCCGGGCCTTTAGCCGCGCCTGGAGAATGTGCTTGATGGGGCGCAGCAAGGTGATGGGGTCGAATTGGTGAGGGCGGATCAAGAGTTGGCTTGATGTGAGGGACTTCCTTGCTAAATGTCCCCTCAGAAGACTCACTGGAGTCACTAAACAGCCGCAGTATCGGAGCTGCAAGTAGGCTACTAGGAACCTCGGTCTCTATCAATCAAGTCGGCTAGTTCCGGGCCAGTGGCCGGGATCGCAATGGATAGCAACAGCTCGGAGATGCGAGATCGCTTGGCGGTTATTGAACTGGTGGTGTGTCTGAGACAAAATCAGGCTGACGGTCATGTTTGCCATCGCGTACCAACCGACGGCGACGTTTACCAACATCAGATGATCCCTCCTGAGAGTTGCCCGTCGGTGCTGGCGCGGCAGTCGGCTCAGAAGCCATCATCGGACCTTGAAACCGATCGTCGCTGGCTCTGTCACGGAGGTGGGAGCCGACCATTGGGTGCGTAGGTGGGTCCGTGAGAAGGGTGCCCTCGTGGCTACCATCCATGGTGTTGACGCTAGAAGCTACTGGGGCGGGCTTAAGGATCTCCTCTCGATCCGCGAACCAGCACAATAACGCTGCATCTATAACAGAAGCACCTTGAAGTCTGCGCTTGCCCGGGGCCTGTGAATGAATGTATAGGAGATGTCGGCGAAGGTTCGCTAAAACGTAATGGGACTAGTCAAAGCCTCCTCCGTAGCAAAAATTTCCTCTAAGAGGTCGTTGCTCACAAACAAAAGTCGTTGTTTGAAGCCAATTGCATCTTCGAGGGCTTGAGCCCGAATCTGATACGCTAAAGACAAGGCAGAAGTGCGGTTGTCGTCGTGGATATGCTTGTCGGCTGTCAATCCATACTTTGCAAAATTCTGGTGGAAGCCCGGTGGATAGCGCTGGCCGACTAAATTGGCTCCTGACTCAAAACCAAAAGCCTCGCGAATGACAAATGCTGTGATTTCCACCAGTTTGCCTCTAACGAGGGATCGAATTGTCTCACCTTGATCAGATGAGCAACGACGATTTCCCCGGGCAGGCGAAGAAGAGTCAAAACCCTCGATAAAATCAAGGATTAGCTCCTTCCGGGGTTCAGGCCATCTGAAGTGATAAAATACATCAAGGCTAGTGAGCCCATCCCAGTCGTCATCTTCTGCCCCTGTCCAGAAGTTCCAACGACTGAAAGGTTCGAAAACCACATCCCAACGACGGTGAGGTTTCTTGGGGATGCAGACTCGCTTGGGCAGTCGGCTATCCAAAGGAGTGACCTTGCGCTTCGCACCACGTCGCTGAGCGGTTGATGTCACAGCCTCGGTTTGATCAGCAACGTCCACAGCTAGAGAGGGCGGTACCGCACCTTGTTCGTCGTGACTAGGTGGTGTGGGCTGTTGGGTGCTAGGGCCTGCCTCGTCCATGGATTCCTGCTCTGGATTGGGCTGCAGCACTGTGGAAAGTGATTTCCACGGTTGGCACACCGGAATACTAATCCCGGTAGAAAAATGATAAAAATTAAATAAATTTTGTGTTAGGAACACAGAAGTACTACTGAGATAAATGAAACAACCGGTTAAGACGGTTGGTTGAATAAATAAGAGAACCGGAAGGTCAACCGGGTGAGGTCCGGTCGTCCGAGTCGAAGGAGAGGAAGCACCGTCCATGTGACAGAACCCTGACACAGCGGACTTAGGGTAACCGCCGGAGGGTGCGATGCACGCGGGAAAAATGGCTGCGACCATTAAAGCGCCGCCGGCCGCGACCGTCCAATGATGAAAGGCTACGACCGTCCGTCATGATGAGCTACAAACGGGTGGAAGTGAGTGCAGGTATGAAAGGAGGAAGAGCAGCCGTGCTCCTCCTTTCTTTTGTCATTTTGTGGCGCGCTGGATCCTTGTGTTCCACGGCGAAGGGCGCAGTTAGGGTTGTGACGATAGGAGAGAGAGACGGTGAGACGGAAGTGTTTCCGTTAGTTGAGGGATTGTGGTGAGGATCGTGCGTGCAGGTGCTACCGGAGTGACGGTGAGGAGGACTTAGCAGGATGGGTAGAAAGGGGAAAGAACCGGCGGAGGAGGAACAGTTGTTGAAGGTACAACGGGTCATGCCGTTGATGCCGGTAGATGACGGAGAGAGGGAGCTCCTCCGGGCCGCTTTAGATGTCATAGGCTGTGCGTTACTATTGGACAAGGCGTGGGGTTGGAAACATTCCCTTCCGGCCCAGGAGATCCTCGTCAAGAACCCCGACAATTGAGGAACCATCCGGGGAGAACCGGAGCAGTGGATGGCACAAGACTGGAGGGATACGTACGGCTTCACCAACGTTGGGGAGGTCTCAGCACCGGAGGCCCGGGACTTTGTGTGCACTTATATCACGGGGTCCGGAGACAGGAGAGAGGGGTGGGACCTGGACGACATCAAGGATCCAAGAGCCCGGAGGGTGGTAGGGTTTATGAACCCTATTTTCCATCCAAAAAAGCCCAAACGGATAACCATCAAGTGGGCGTCCATTTTCCTTGGGGCCATGGACGGTGAGTTCTCTGTAGACTGGGGCCTCATGATAAAGAGGATAGTCGACCGGCAGGTAGCCAGCCTCCGGAAGACCAAGAAACAGGCCACCTGCCTTCCGTCTTTCCTCGTCCACCTCTACCGTCACCAGGGGCTGTTGAACCCCAAGGAGATCCTGGAATATGATGAACTGAAGAGCTTGCAATTGTACGCTGAACCGGAAGAGGTGTCCGATCAGGACGATGATTATGATTGTATGGAGGTCTCTCCCACGATCGCTAAGAGACCCCGTCCCAGCCCGGAGAAGGGACAGCCGTCCGGATCACCTCGGACTCCCACCTCAACCAAGCGAACCCCGAACACGGAAGTCTTCAAACCCACCGGACCACCGGAGCACACCGGGGAATCGTGCCAGGACTTAGTCAACCTTTCGGAGCAGGTGTCGGCGTATGCCCAGTTCCTACAGTCAACTAGGCAGCTGGAGGGCCGGTTGGTTAAGGAGGTCATTTCCCTTACGGGCTCTGACCGGTTAAAAGGAATGTCTGGTTATCCTTCGCAAGCACCGGGACTTAGCCAGTCTGCAGGCCAAGCACATTGACAATATGGAGCAGTACCAGGAGAGGATTAACAAGCTCGACAGGAGGTACATGATGCCCAAAGGGACTTCAATGACGCCCGTGACTGGGCAGCCCATGCCATTCAGTCGGTTGTCGAGGTCAAGGCCACTTTAGCCCTTCCAGTGGATGTGGCCAATCAGTGCGCCGTTTACCAAGCCTTCTTGACCCGTCAACCGGATCCGGTTCGGACGAAGATCGTGAAATTCATGCACGACCAGACGCAGGTGATGAGGGACGCTTGGTTGCAGATGAGGCACTTCGTGGAGATCATGAGTGCCGGAAAGGACGGCCAGTCAAGACCACCAGAGCCACCGGCAGATCGGGAGGATCCCAGACCATCGGCACCAACCAGTGGACCGGCCCAGGTGCCACCTTCAGCCTCTCCCATACGGTCGACCGTCCGGCCAGTGCAACCGGAGTCAGGACAACCGCTGGAGGATCCTATCCCGGATACCTTGGACAGTTTGCACAATGTGCCTACCCTGGCTGGAATTGAGACTGTTAATCCCGGAAACATCTCTTTGGAACCGGACCAAGGCCCACCACCAGAAGACTTTGTACCGGTACGGGGATCTCCGGAACATCTCCAGGTGGATCTCAGCGCAGTTCCGGTGGCTGCACGATCTCCCTCCCCGGCTGTTCAAGCAGGACGATCCCAGAAGGCCATCGACCAACCGGCAGCTGATACCTCGGAAGAAGGCCCCTCGCTGAAAAGGCTGAAGAAGGGATTACAGAAGAAGGAACGGTCGGATGGAACCCGGCACAGCCCCCGTTTCGATAAGAACAAGGAGTAGAAGTTAGGATAAGGACTGGATAAAATGGCAGCTACTAACGATGGGGCTCAAGTGCACCTGGCTGTCAATCCGGATAGATAGCGGCAGTAACTAGGAATAGAAGGCGGCCACCGGTCCGGGATTCCCGGATCCAAGATCCGGAATTTCTGGATCTCGGTTGGCCACTTGGTTGCTTTAGGATCGATAGGTTTTAGTATTTAAGTTGGACGTTTTTCCAAGGCCGGGGACTTGATTTTGTACGCCGTTTTGTTGTTGCAATTGAGAATATACTTTTGGATTTGTTGTGTCGACCGGCTGGCTGACGGGTCCGTTGCCGTAATGGTTTGTTGGTACTATTGTCTTCACTAGTGTTCCGGAGGAGTGTTGAACAGTGAGATAGTTTGGAGAGCGCCCGGAGAGACTGGGAAGGTGTCAAGCGTCGAGTGTTGACGGTTTCCAGTCCCGGAAGGAGCCCGGAGGGGAGGAGAGACGTACTGCAGCACGGCTGCTAGTCTTAAGGACACGGAGGGCCGTGTGTACACCGGGATCCGGAAACAGACCGGTCGCTTCCTGTAGATGGGATAAAAGCCGGATTTCCTACTGCGAACCAATCCGGAAAGGAGATGATATAGTTAGGATGCCGTTCAACCGTGAGGTGATGTCGTTGTAGTATAATTTCCGTATCCATAACCGGCACTGAGTAGCTATCCGGACCGGTACCTAGCCATACGGTAGGATTATTACTCCACTCTCCAAGTGGTAGATAGGAACAGTGGGGTGTCCAGCCACTTTAAGTCACGGGACGGTGGAAAATCCTGCCACTTGAAAGGATAGACGGATCAGTGGGAACCGGCCACTAGTCTAAAAAAACTGGAAAATAGGAACAAGGCAAAAACTACCGGATTAGGCCAACCGGTTGAAAGACGGAATACGGTTGGATTCGGGTGGTGATTTCCGTTATGATCTAAAAGGAGGAAAACTATAGGTCTTCGTGGGAACAAACACGGAGTGGTTTACTTTGGGGGGTATTGAGTGTGAATTAAGTGCCTCCCGGAGGAATACGGATACCACGTCGTGCTACAAGCACTCCTTGCGAAAAATATCGCTCTAGGGTTCCAAATTTCCCTCGACGACGGCGATGAAAACTGCTGGGAGGTCGGCTACTCTGCCCGTCCATGCGGCAAGGAAGTGAAGGGATCTGTAGGTGCGCTCCCTGCAAACAGTGCACTGGAAATTCCCCTAGACCCGAATCACTGTTGGTACTCAAAACTCGGGGCGGATCGTCCGGAGGGGTCTGTAAATTAGTAGCACAGAGATATGGTGCAGAGAAAGGGGGCAGAGATAATTGTGCAGGAGGGGGCAACCTCGGAGACTGTGAGCGGTCTAAGAAGTGACAGAAGGAGGGAGAAGAAGGTAGAGAACTCGAAGGGGGTGAGGATGGAGACGGAAAACTGACTCGTAAGACCGCACCAATTTCTACCTTGACTCGAGAAAGCTGCCCTAACGAGACAGGGAAAACTTGAGGCGACCCTTGGTTCTCAACAACTGAAGAAGGTAGACAATCAACAAGGCAAGGGCGATCGAGGAAGGTGTGACGTGTCTGGAATACGAGTGGGATGGCGCCGTCAGTGCCGTAGAAGTGGGACCACGCCGCTCGTGCCCTTGGGGCTGGTCGCTGTTGGGCGGCTCCTGGGTTGCTGGCGGAAGTCGCTCGAACTCCGGGGCCTGAGAGGGATAGAGGGGGACTCAGCGCTGGTACAGTAGTGCAGCTCGAACGAAGGGTGTCGTCTTGAAGGTGAGCGGTAGCACGTTCAATGGCGTCGTGAGCCGCTGATGGTTGAAGACTGCTAGCAGAACCTCTAAGGGGGCAGTCGCACGAAGACGGCACCGACGAGGGAAGTTGCGCCTGTAGAGATGGGAAGACTGAAGTCCCCCGACGTAAAGGTGGCGATGGAAGGGGATCACCCGTGGCGGCTGAGGTTGAGGAGCTTGCCTACACCACGTCTCGGCTAAGGGTGGGGCGCAACCAGTCCTGAGTGGCCGAGGGAGCAGAAAAAGAGAAATGTTGGGCTGACGGAGAGGGTTTTTGTATCAACCCTAATTCGACTTGTAGGAGGGTAGGGGCTGCCCAAGTACCCAGGGTCGGGCACTTAGCATCCCCTGGAAGGCTATGGTGGAGTGAGGAAGACCTAAGGGGAGTCGGTAGAGTGTCGGGATTTATGGCTTTGCCCTGCTGCACCAAGTACTCAATAGCCTCGTTGATAAAATGAGTTCCTTGATCACTGATTAACGTCAGCGGACAGCCATAACGAGTCAGGATCTGTTCGTACAGAAACTTGGCAGTCACTGCTGCGGTATTAGTGCGCAGGGCCTTTGCTTCCACCCATTTGGTGGCACAGTCGGTTGCCACCAAAATGTACCTGTTGCCGGTTAGCTGCTGCTGGCTTGATGGGGCCTACAAAGTCTAGACCCCACTTCATGAAGGGCTCCGCAGGTAGGCTAGTGACCAACTGAGCCAGTCCAGTGTTGGCTAAGCCGCCGACCCGCTGACACTTATCACATGCTCTGCAGTACTCAGACACATCCTTGTGCATTGTCGGCCACCAGTAACCCGCATCTAGGATCTTTCTGGATGTGATGTCTTGTGAAAAATGCCCCCCTGCACAGCCGTCATGCATTTCCTACATCACTGTCTCAGCCTGTACGGGGTCGAGAACTCTGCGTAACACCAGGTCTTGTCCCTTCTTGTACAGCACATCCTGAATCAAAGTATTTGGTTATGCCCGTAGGATTAATCTCCGCTTCTCATCCTTAGTCATCATTGCAGTGGGTTCACCCGTACGTAGGTAGTCCATAACATCATGTAGCCATTCAGGCTTGACATAAAACAGTCCTACATCCGGAAGCTGGTCTGGAACTCCTGTCGCTGCCTCACCATTTGGAAGTCGACTAAGCAAGTCGGCTGCGCCATGCGTCTTACCGGGCTTGTACACCACTGTAAAATCGTATTCCTGGAAAAGCTGTAGCCAACGTGCAATCCGCCCCGACACTTCGGGCTTGTTAACTAGATATACAAGGGCCATATGGTCCACATAAAACACCAGCTTGTTTCCCAAAAGGTAATGGCGATATTTATTTAAAGCATACACCATAGCTAGAGCCTCTTTTTCTGTTGTGGTATAACTCTTCTCAGCTGAATTCAATAGTCTAGATGCATAAGAGATTGGCTGATCACACTTCCCATTCTGATTCTCAGCCAGCATGGCTCCAACTGCGATGTCTGATGCATCGGTGTGAACGTGGAACTCCAGGTCCCACCTGGGGGCAACCAAAATTGGAGCATTGGTATACATGTCCTTAATATCCACCCACGCAGCTTCACACTTCTCGACCCACTTGAACTCCTCACTCTTCTTCATCAACCTGGTGATGGGCTCCATGATGTGAGCATAGAATTTGATGTAGATCCGATTGAACTACGCAAAACCATTAAAGATCTGGACGTCGGTTGCATGTTGGGGTTGAGGCATCTCCTGGATGACCTAAATCTTCTTAGGGTCTGGCATCTTCCCTGCCTTGGAAACCACATGTCCTAGAATGATGCCAGAAGCTACCAGAAAAGCACACTTTTCTGGATTCAAGCTAATGCCATACTCCCGGCACTTTTCAAAACACAGTCGCAGCTTGAGCAAATGGTCGGCTATGTCACTGTAGACTGTAAAATCGTTCAAGAACAGCTTCATGAAGATCCCCAAGTATTCCTTGAACGCCTTGTTCACAGCCCTCTGGTAAGTCGGTGGTGCGTTGGTCAAGCCAAAGGGCATGACTACCCATACGAAAGCACCCCACTCCGTGATGAAGGCTGTCTTGTGCCTGTCCTTTGGGGCAATGGAAATTTGGTAATAGCCCGACCTACCATCCAAGAAGGTATACATTTCGTAACCTGCCACAGCATCTAAGACCTCTTTAGTAAACACCAGGAGGTAAGGATCCTTCCTGGTAGCAGCATTTAATTTTCGATAATCAATACAAATGCGTAATTGACCATTTTTTTTAGGGACAACAACAATAGGTGAGAGTCAAGTTGCCTCCTCGACTGGTACAATGAACCCTGCCACCAGGAGCTTGTCTATGTCCTGTTTGACAATGCTGGCATAGTTTGGGTTCATCCTCTATCGAGCTTGATGGCTTGGAGGAACATCCTTCTCCAGTACGATTCGATGCTGGGCTACTGAGGGAGGGATGCCCTTCAGATCTTTGTATGTTCAGGCAAACACGCCTGTATACTCTCGCAAGAGATCCTCCGCTGCCTTGGCTAAAGTTGGCTCCAGGTGGCTACCAATCTTCAAAATCTTAGGATCCTCCTCAGTGCCTACATTAATTTACCACAGCTGTTCTTCCTCGATCAGGTTCCATGTTGCCACCTTCATCTTTGTTAACTTCTCTCGTATTGGGGTCTTATCAACCTATACCTCTCCTTCTGTAAAGGTATAGAAATTCTCTGGATACGTCGCAGAATCCAGGGTAGGAGAAGGTGCCTTCGCTAGGTCGGCAACGTCCAAGTCGGCTGCGTCGAAGTCGGCCTTGCGAAGGTCCGGTCGATACAGGTCGGCTTCGTCGTGGAGACGGACACGCAAGGGTTCTGGCAAGGTAATGGTTCCGACTGCAAATATATCTTCTTCGGATTGTAAGAATCGATCCGCCTCTTCATCAGTCAACCCTTCCGCCAGGTTGCAACATACCAACACTTCTGGTAACTTGGGTAAGGGTCCCTGCCTCTGGTTAATGGATATGGTCTTCACTGTACCATTTCCCCGAATTGTCACTACTTTGTTCCCCCAGTCATGGGTTGCTTTAGCATCTATAAGCCAAGGTCGGCCCAGTAGCATGATGTAGGCTTCGTTGACCTCCTTATTGCGAATGACTGTGAGGCTAATATTATACGGGATGCCATGAATGTGAATTCAAACATTCCTAATCTCGCCCACTGGCTCCACCACTGCTTGGTCTGCCATGCGTAATTGATAGGGGGCAGGTGATGGCTCCTTGAGTCCCAGTCTAATTCGTTCTTCCTCTGTAATGAGAATGACTCCCGAGCCTCCGTCCAACAGCACATTCTCCAGTGTTAATTTGCCCACCTACACAGAAATCACCGGTAGACCCCTGTCAATATCCACTACCCCAACGACAAGGCTAGGAATTACCTGTGAACCTCCCGAATTCCTTTTCTGGGTTGGCAGGGTAGTCGACAGGGAGTCCTTGTAACTCCCAGTAGATGAGGCGGAGTCGGCTACAGGCTTTGAAGTTGCTTGGGTGTCAGGGAACACCTTAGCCCTCACATACTCTGTCAGGTTAGGGGCGACCTCCAACAGCTCTCCTAATGATACCATGATGGATGTCTGTAAAAGCTGCCTACTGACTACTTTGGCCAAGGCCTATGGCTGTCGATTATCCGGATTTTGCACCTTTTCTTCCACAGTTTTCTTGTGTGCCGCCTGCAAGCAATCGGAGTCAGGGAACCTTGCCCAATCTCCACCCAACAAAGCCCCTCTTGAGTGTAAACTTCAGGGTTGGTTGCGTCAGCCTTCTACTTCTCTTCCTCAGCACGCCTAGCTTCCTCATTTTCCTTGTTGATTTCCTCTGTGAAGGCAATAAATTCCTTTCGCAGACGCTCCTCCTTGTCTCAGTCTGCTTGAGTTTTGGGTTGCCTGGGTTCCGGTTCCTTGAGCTCGTTGTCCTCTAGAGGGAGTCCGGCCCGTTCCCTAGCAGCCCTAATCAGGATTTTGGCCACCTGCAGGTCGTCCAATTCTTGTAACTCTACATTGTTGACACCCACGGTATTAGTTCCCTGTTTCTTAGCAGCCATGAATTGCTGAAAGTCTAATTTATGTGGGCAGTTGCGCATCTGGAGATCAGTGCCTAAACAGAGGAAATAGGCATCACTTTGGCCCGAGCCGCTTGCTTGATAACCTCCTTGCCTGTTGTAAACTGGCCTCCCTGTAGTGTTAGTCGGCTGCGCAGCCGACACCTCATGAACTCCCACAGTCGGCCGTCCTTCCGATTTCAAGAGTCTATTGTTTGGGTTGGCTCGGTTCACAAAGCAGTACGCAACATCAGGCCCGAATTTATTGCACACTACAGTATCTTTTGGGAATGGTGTCCACTCCTTCTGTCTGAGCAGTGGCAGTGTTAGCACGACTACTGGTCGGCTCCGTCTTCTTAGTCTGGAAATACAGCTTTTTACCCGATGCATCAGTGCAGTTGGTTTCACAGCGTTTTGCCAACTCCTTTAGCTCAGTCAGGGTGGTAGCTGTAGAGCCGCTGGTAGTTACCTTCAGGTAATCCAGCAATCCAGCTCTGGAGTATGTCAGTTTAAATCCTTCTCCTACATCAGTTTGCAGGCAATTTACCAGCTTCATGAAGCGTTCAGAGTAATCCTGAACCTTCTCTCCTTCTCCTTGTTTAAACGTCCGCAATGTCATATAGACCTGCTCATCTGAATCCTGCTCCCTATATCTCAGTTTGAATGCCTCCTTGGCCTCCTTCCAAGTGCAGTAGAGATGGTGGTCTAGCCAGTCATCGAACCAGCGCTGAGCCTTATCCACCAATGTTGTACCAAACAAGGTAATTATGACCTTCTCGTCCGTCTCGCCATTAAACCAGACACACTTGTCAAAGTATCTCAGGTGAGCATCGGGGTCACTACCCTCCTTGTAGGCCCTATAAGGTAACTGCTTCCGCTAGGTACTAACAGGCGGCCGTGGCGGAGTTGAGTTGAGGTCCGTTGTTCGTACTGCCGGGGCGACTAGGGGAAATATTGTCGTCACTGGATAAGGTGCTGACACCTGGGGGGCGGTTGGTACAATGGACGGACCTCCTGTAAATGCAGTATGACTGTAGCCGACTGGTGCGGGAACCACTGGTATGACTGGAGGAACCCCCTCATGTATAGCTCCAGGGATTGGCCCCCCGAAAGTTGGTTCTACAGTTTTCCCGGACTACCCTGTTGGTTGGGTCGGCTGGATGGAATGGTAAACATCCCTAGTAAGATGATCCACGTATCCTGGCAGCTTATGGATAGTCGAAGAATTCGCTGCAGGCAATGGACTAGGTGCCGCCCTCACTGCGGTTGCCTCGGGCGCTGCTGTATATATGTAAGGGGGGTTTGGAGTAGTCCCCTCAGTGCGCCCCTGGTCTGGTTTCCTTCGTTGTTCCTCCCACAGGTCCTGTAGTTGAGCCAACTCCTGTCTCTCGCGCTCGAGGCGTTCCTGCTCCTTCTATTGGGCAAGCAGCTGCTGGGCTGCTAGCTGTTGGGCCGCCAACTATTGTGCTGCCAGTCGTTGCACAGCTTCGTCCACACGACGGTGCAAATCATCCCCCTGCGGTTTTGGATTCTTCTCTGGCCACTATGGTTCAGTGTGCCAGTGGTGCAGTGAGGCCACTCCTCAGGGTGCACCTTGTTGCAAAGCCTCTATCTGCATAAGATATTTCCCTGGATCCGGTTTACCTTGAGTTTGGCTGTCCTGGTGTTGCCTGATTCTCTCCCTTTTTGCCATTAATTCCCCTGCAAAGGCCTCTAGAGCCCTTTGGTCTTCCTCTTCCGGCTCCCATCCTGACCGTAGTCAAAATTCATCCAGAAAATGAACATTTCTGTTGTGAAGATTGTCTGAGGGGTGAACTGGCCCTTGCTCCTGAACTGATCGACTCCTAGTTTCATCCAGCTTCTGCCGTAGATTTTGGAATGCAGCGGGTAGTGTCTCGGGGGTCTTTGGCAAGTGCCCTGGTGATACAGGTCGGCTACGTAGCCGGGTCGGCTCCGTCTCTAAGTCTGCTCTACCGGTGACTGTACTTGGCCATTGAGTCGGCTCCGCGAAGACCTCCTGTGTTTGCCGTCTTTCTTCCCGGAAGGTGTTGTAGTCATCTACTGCAGCCGAAAAATCTCTCCTGAACGAAGCCATCCTCTTCATGTCTTGATACTTCCAAGGAGTGTTGGTTGGATCAGGCTTGCGACTTAGCCTATCCCCTTTTTCGGACTGCCTCTCCTCTCCAAATCTGCTCTCTCTTGTCCTTCCATCTGATGATGAGAGGTCATTCTCCACCTCCATGTCGATAAGCTCACCAACTTGCTTGGCTGCACTGCCATGCGAGCTAAGTCGGCTCTGCCCTTCTGCTTGCTTCTGCTCCATAGTTCGTTCCTCACGTTGCATATATCTCCGGTATCGCTCCATTGCCTGTCTTTCAGCTTTGAAGTCGTTCATGTCACCCTCCTCCATGGATTTTCACTTGCAGCAGTACCACTTGCCTCTGTACCGGTTGTGCATGCTTCCAGTCTTGTTTGGCAGTTACTGCCTGTGAGGCTGAATGCTCCTGGTCGGCTATTCTCAATCAGTTTGCACTCATTCCTGGTCTGCCTCTTCGGCAATCTGTATATCTGTCATCCAGCACTTACTGACCCAACACTTTGTGTGTGGTCTGGTTAATACTAACAAGCACTTGTATAGAATTCAGGACCAAAATGAAGTGCTTCTGGAACTGCTCGGTCTGCCTGTTCCTATCCCCTTTTTTGCACTACACTAACCTTTAGAATGTACGGGTCTAGTGGTTATAGTGCTTAGGTACAAATCTGATTGTCCTAATCAAAAATCAACCTTCTGCCCAGGTGTTCACATCAACCAATTTTCCCAAATCTCTTTTAAACCCACCTCTCAAAAAGTGCCTAAACTGACCCACGTCCTCAACCCGAGGTCCGCAGCTGACCCAGGTCTCAATTCTAGGTACCCAAATTCAAATTTCAAATTTCAACAGCTTTTTAACATCTTTGAATTTTTGAATCTGTTGTGTTTGAATTTTGAATACACAAATTTTTGTGGGTTACTTACCTTTCACCACCTTTTGTTTCAGTGGATGTTTGAATGTGACCTAAATCAACCTCTAACCCCTTTTTCGTTGCTGAATTGCCCTCGGTTCACAGGGTTGAGGTCACTCAATTCGTTTCCCCTTCAACTGCTCACTAGACCAGCACCCAAACAGCCTGTAACAAGGTTAATATGCTGTTACTGTCTTCTTGAAAACGTACTGACTGCAACTGGGTCTGTGCCACTGTTTTCTTCCCTGAAAACACCTGAATTAAACTGTCCCGGTCCCTCTCAACTACAGTAGTGTGGGGAAATCAGATATCTGTAGCTAGGCTATGGGCTGGTTAGCACTAAAGCCTGACTTTTGCAATACTGCAACGGCTCTCAGCATCAGCCAAGGACTGCTTAGTACCTCGGACTCACAGGGCAGTGATTTCAGCACTCCTACGAAACGTCTAGCAATCACTACTGCCTCTCTGCAGGTTGGATGACTGACTATCAGATTTCCCTAGTGTGGACAGCCTACAGCAAGCAGGAGATCACATGGTACGAACTAAAGCATGGTCGCCAATGATAGACGAAGGATTTACCAACCAAACCCTAACCTCTACAAACCCTTCAAAACCCTTCAAAACGCAACAAATGTAAGTACTCAAACCACTCATAAGAAGCTGGAAACATACAATACAAGTGGAGAAAACAGTCAAAACTGCAATTAATGAGTACAAAACCCAGTCAAAACCATAGTACACAGCCTCCAATGGGCTCTCCAACTGCTCTAACTCTAACTACTCTAAGGTAGAATACCCATAGGAAACCCTAATCCTGCCCTTTAAACCTAGCAGTGTTCATCCAGTCGGCTGGACAGAGTTCATCCAAGTAACTGGATGACTATCGTGTAACTATAGGGGTAAAACTGCGAGAGTTTATAAGGAAAAATAACTGTAGGGTAAAAGGGGAGGGGAGATGAGGAATCTCCGGTTAACACCCTCGTACAATGATATCGAAGTGGACCAAAATGTCTCCAATGCTGCACTTAGTAGGGCCAGTTCGAATACCACTAGGAGCTTGCGGCAACAGGACATGAGAGAAGCACTCCAGATCTCCAAGCGAAAGGAGCTGGACATGTTGTAGGCATCCTTCTTTTACGAAGCCAACGTCGCATTCAACGTGGCCAAGCACCCAGCATTTACAAAGGCGGTGAGCACAACGTCGGGTGCCGGATTTGACTACAATCCCCCTTCCTATAACGCGATGCGAACAACGCACATCAAGGAAAAAAAGAAGCAAATCAAGGCAAAGATTGATGAACGTACGAAAACGTCGACCGAGTTATACGGGGCTACCATTTGCTCTGATGGTTGGGATAATGTGAATCGCCGACCGATGATGAATGTCATGCTAGTATTTTTAGCACGCGATGTGTTTTTTGGGTCTGTTGATACGACTGGCGAGAAGAAGTCAATGGGATACATTGCGGGATAGATGAAGAAGTGTATTCCAGAAATTGGCCCTCTGAATGTTGTCCAGAATTGTACGGTAAATGGAAGCAACATGCTTGGCGCCATGGATAATATCCTAGAGGAGTATCCTCACATGTACAAGCAGGAATGTTGTGCCCATATTCTAGATCTTCTTATGGAGGACTGTGGCAAGGGCATTGCGCCCTACAAGCCATAGGAGAAGCGAAGGCGGCACTCAATCGGGTGTTTTTTCAGGTGAGTGGGCAAATGGGAATTCCATTTGCCGAACTCGTGGCAGAGATTACCCTGTTTGACAAGGAACGTGGCCTTTACAGCCCCGAAGTGACCATCGATATCACAGCAGCAAATCTGGAACCCCATCAATGGGGACTTTCCGGATTGGAGGGGGCCCTTGGCAATCATTGCAAAGCGCATTTTATCTCAGGTCTGCTCCGCCTCATCGTGTGAACGGAATTGGAGCATGTATTCGTTTGTCCACAACAAGGTACGCAACCGCCTCGCGGTGGAGTAGTCTGAGGCCTTGGTGTACATTTATACAAACAGCAGACTCCTCCGTGAACCCCCAAAGCCCAACCCCCTCAGATGGTACGAGAACAATGCATGGTCAGAGGAGTCAGATCCAAGTGAAGAGGACGGATATGACAATGATCATTACATACCGGATGACCACGCACACGATGAGGATGATGATGTCTGGGGACATGATCACGATGACGTTAATATGAATGGGCCCAACGACGGTAATGGCAACGGGGGTGATGACGCTAACCGCAACAATCCTCGTCACCGCAACAACCACGATGATAACGGTGATGCGTACGACTTCAACAATGAACCAGAATATAACCAAGGAAACCCGGACATGAACATCCACGGAGACGAATTACCCACACTCCCGGTTTTTGATGAAGCGGCTAATGCACAAAGAAGAGACGCACGTGACGAAGGAGATGCTATTCTAGTCCATATCAATCCCAATAACAATGACGGGATTGCGGATGATTCCTCCAGCGAGGACCATCTTGGCAACGATATCCATGCTGGCGATGATGACGAGGACAATGACGAAGGGGGTGATGGAAGTCATGGACGGGCTGCAGATGGACCTCATTGGACCAGTCTCGTTAGTGGTGAGGGCAACTGTGGAACAGGTTCAGCACAAGGAGACTCAAGTTTGCCCCAAGAGATTCCTCCTGCTCATGAGAGAAGGACCGTTCACGCAATCCCCACACGGACTATGCCTCTATCGCAACCCACTGATATGGGGGGTAACGAAGCAGATACAATTGTGGATGAAGGCTTGGCTCGGAGGCCCACGGGTTCAATGGGCGCAAAAAAAGCTAGACTCCTTAGATCATCTGCACCGGCGAGGCCTCCACTCAATCGAGCTGGTGGTAGTCGACGTGGTGATTTACCGTCAACGAAGACGCCGTAGCGCCAGCTATAGACAACGCCATACAGAGTGTGGCCCAGCGTGGTGCGAAGAAGTCCACAAAAAAGGTTGTTAGGAAACCACCATCACAAGAACCTAGTGGAAGAACACAATATATAAGCAAAAGAACAGGAGCTGATCCCCTCCCATTCTATAAAGGGTTCACTGAAGGTGGGCCATCTTCGGGAACTCGGGTTTTTCGCACACGCGGAATCAGTGTCGACGGCATCACAGCGATCGGTAATGGAGGAAAGGAGAGGCCTATGAAGCGCCTAGTAAGTGCCAGAGATGGCGAGACGGGGGAAATTTCCATCCAAGTGCGCAATATTACATCAGGGGTGGAAGGAGAGGTACGAGCTTCAATGGTCGGTGATCCTGAGGATGAAGGTGACAACGAGCGCTCAGACGAGGAAAACCCGGATTGCGATGAGGCGCCAAATGACGGGGATGTGATAATCCCGCACGAATTGGGGCCCGCTTTGGCTCGGAAAAGACAACCTTCATGCAAGAAAAGGCCCCGCAAGACAAGGAGGGAGTAGACTGTGGTCACTTTTTTAGCGCATGAAGTAGCAGTAAATCTAACCATAAAATCTACCGGCTAAAACCCCAAAAAAAATACTATGTTATTATTAAGTTTTTTTTTTTTTGCTAGTACCTTCTTATTACGTAGACATATACTCTTACTTAGAGACAACCTAGTTCAGTATCTAACACTCGAAGGAATTGTATGGTTGTGCTTTGTATTAATTTTTGAGCGCTAAATGCGGTTAATATATTTCCATTGAGTCATTGACCAATGATTTTTTTCTGTATTCTGTTCAATATATGAGTAAACCGTAGTCGAACCTGTATGTAACGCTGCATACCCGGGCGCGTGCACGCGGACGGGCGAGTACAGGAAGGCGCGCAAGTGCACGGAGACGGGCGCGTGCGCGGAGACAGGCGCGTGCACGGTCACAGGCGCGTGAAGCGAGCAGGCGCGTACTGATAACCGGCGCTTGCAGGGTTACGGGCGCGAGCAGGCAGGCACGGGCGCCTGCAGCGTCGTCGAGCGCGCCCGATCTAGGCTGTCAAGCGCACACGCGGGCACAGGCACGGGCAGTCTCCCCGGGCGCGTGCGAACGCGGCCAACAAGCGCGTGTGGGGTCCGTGTTTATGCGCGTGTAGAGGCCCTATACGTGCGTGTACGTGCTTACAGGCGCGATCATCCGAGGGGAGCATAAAAGGCTCCCCTTAATCCTTATTTTCTACTTTTCAAAGTCTCCTCTTCAACGTGGCTCCTTGTCCTAGCTCGTGACTCCACGTACTCTGCTTGGAACTGCAGGAAGTGGGAGCAATCAGATTGGGTAGGGGGGAACTTTTTTTTTTTTTTTTTTTGTCCAATTCATTATTCCAACTATGTCGCTCTCTCGTGGATCCGGGAAACGTCGTGCATACTTAGATCTTGATGCTCATGTAGATGAGGTGGTGGCAACCTCCACAACACCATCTGATACAGGCTCAAACCCGTCATCGAGCTCCTCGGGAAAGAAGAACCGGAAACGGGCGACTGAGAAGGACCCGGACTACCCACCTCCTTGGTATCAGGACTTCGTTCGAGAGCTAACATTGGATTGGTACGGATGTCGTAAACGGAAGGCGATCACTCGTACATATGTTGACAAGGGGGAGGGGGGGATTAAGGCACTAAAGAACCACTTGGAAGAGTATTTCTAGAAAAAGCTGCAGAGTTCCAAGAGATATAATGATTGAATTGGATACTATTATTTCCCTAAGTGGATGGAGCAACAAATAATAACAAACACTACGAACATTGTGCATGTGTTTGAGTGTGTCAACAAGAAGCCGACGGAGGGCTACTCGCAGGCGTAGAAGGAGGAGATAGAGAAGCTCGAATATATCCTAGATTCGTGCAAGAGATTCTCGAGTAATAGGACGAGGGTAAGGTCATGGCTTGAAGCTGGACTGAAAAGCGCAATGGATAAATACTTGTGGGGAGCAGTGATCTCGGTTCCAAGAGGGGTCAAGTTGGTTCCGCTGTGAGGCATAATAAAAGGCGGGTATGGTAAAGTCCAAAAATTACATATTGTTGGCATGGAAACCATACTTGAGACTTGTGTCTTTGCGAAGAAGATGTCCGAGGCTACTGACGAGACCCAGAAACGGTACAAGACAGCAAAAGAAGCCATGGTTTGCAGGATTGACCATCCCGGCGTTATTAAGTTTTGCGGTCAATGACTGGACGATGAAAGCCTACATGCTTTGGTGGAATGGGGATTGCCTTCAGAATTTTCTGAATAGGTTTAATTCAAATATCTCGGAGGGTGCTCAGAACCGTAACATCGACAAGCAGATAGATCAGCCCATGGAAACACATGACCGTGTTGAGGCCTTCCGCACCCATAGGGCCAAGCTAGCTTGGGCACTGATCTGTATTATGGACCGGGTCCATAAGGGGTATTTGCAGCATAATGACATCTCCCCGGGAAACGTCTTGCTTCACTTCCCAAAGGATAAAGTGAGCGAAGTTTACATTGGCGTATGCGATTGGGGCATTGCAAGTCGCACTTGCGAGACAACTCCTTCAAGGTACGGTTAGCCAACTGCAGTGGAGCGTACGCATGCCTTCAAGGAACGTGGTACTTTTGTCGCTCCGCAGTTGTGGTACACTTATGGTAAGCCAAATTCGGAGACCTCATTGGAAACTCTAAGGACGAGACATCTATATACGCAAGCTGCCAATGCGTACTCGGTTGGAGTGGTAGCAAATATGATTTGGAAGGACGAGGACGACTTCGACCTTTTCAAGGATGCAGCGGGGAAGGTTAGATTTGCAGTGGCGTTGAAGGAGCTCACAAATCCGGATCCCAAGAAGCGCTCCACCTTGCAGTTGGTCCACGCTACTCTAACAGCCCCTCCCTACAATTTCCAGATCCCAGAGTGTTGTTATTGCAAACATATTTAGAAGTAGGCAAGTAGTGACAACAATGTGATATTCCCAGTTCTCCATAAGAGGGGACATTCTTTGTAAGTGGTTTACTGCCACAATTTTACAATACTTTTTAATAAACATTGCACTTCCTAATTGCCCTCTCCTGAAATACATGCCATCTCTTGTGATGTTGCCCGAGGTCGCTCTTTCCCTTCTAACCTGCAGCGCTCGCGCTCGACCGCCGGCGCCCGATGCAGCGCACTCGCCCAAACGCACGCGCCCAATATTGTACGCGCCTGATCGAGGCTCGCGCCCACATGACCGCGCTCGATAACTGTGGTCGCGACCGTCAACTCGATCGTGCCCGTTTGCACACGCACACGCGCGGCCGAGACTACGCACGCGCCCTCGCTCTACCGCACTCCTGCACGCGCCCGTGACATGGCGTTCGCGCGGATGCTCGCGCCCGTCGTATTGCTCGCGCCCACATGCACTCCCCCATAATTGCGCTCGCGCCGGCACTAGTTTAGCGCTAGGTAAATTTGTTTTACCCTTACCGTAAGTCAACTGGTCAACGCCCTTATGTGACAGAGACGGGGGTGTCTTGTCACCATGACCGACTAACGGACTAACGGACGGTCGCTCTGTTATGACAACCATGACGGCAAGATGGAGAAGCGAACTGCCACTCATCCCAATCCGGCGCAGCAACTCTCCAGGGGCTCCCCCGTGTCCGTCAAAGCGCGCCTCCGTTTTGTCACCATGATACCTCAGCCACGCCATGGTTGCATCATTGGGCTGGGTTCGGGCGTTGCTCCGCACATCACACAGTACCAGATTACCATTGGTTCTTACCCTGGTTACAATTGCTCAGCATTCAAGAAGACGATGACTACGGTCCAAGGCAAGACTCAATTCACGTACTGGAAGCACGTGTATTACATACTCTTGAAGGTGTGCACCCGTGATCCCGAAGCTGAGCTTTTCATCCATGCGCCTACCTTTAGCTTCAACGAAGTCAAGCTAGTCCTAGAGAGTGGAATCTTGCGTCACACCTTGGCAACGAAGTAGGTAGCACTCCTTGTTCAGAACTCCCATTTCCACAATGGCCATTGATCACGTAGTGAATGATTTTAGTAATATCCTATGTAGTGAGTTAGCAATACAAAATTTGTCTTGACTTTCTCATTATAAAGGCTTTGTCGTTCACATTGATTGCATTCTATTTCAAAACATTGTATCTTGAACAAGTGCATTATATACCTCGTATCCCCTGACATGTACCCTTAATTACAGCCAGTATATACTTGTTATTAGATGTCCTAATCTTTGAAACCTAACACGTTTAGGTTTGCCCACTACACTATCAGCAGGACCGCCAGCCTCTCACTTTACTACAAGACAAACTACATTCACGTTCACTTTTGGTCCTACACTTGGCAAGTGTCCGTGGTATGAACGTTTCAACAATGGCCCACCTTCCCGCCTCTGATTCACTGATTCCCTGGAATAGGTTCCCCTTGAGATCCTTCCAACCTTTGAGTATGCATGAGGTTGCAAAGGCACATCTGCGTCCTCCTCCAGCACTATGATCTCATCCAAACTTTCTGAAGGTGGAGGGTCAGGTCTTACATCCGATTGTACATCCACGTCCGTCGTCAAAGGACGCCCTTGGCTGTTGGCCATCCCCTCCTCCTCTTCCACCTCAACATATGGTTGAAATGGGCCAACATCGTTAGCGAGGGAAACAACAATATCTCTGACGTCTTCCATAACTGATGTCCGCCAGTACGGAAAAGAGCTTTACAAAACATCAACACAAAAGAAGAAGAGACATTCCATAATCTCAGCTTAAATATCACTCATGAAGATGCTTGGCGCCCTTAAAAATCGGCTTTTCATTCATTTAAAAGTTGTCATTTCCTAAACTTAATGAAAAAGGAAGAGGGTTGTGCAGAAATCATTTAGCAATTAAAGAAAAAAAAAATTAAAAATAAAAAAAAATTATAAATTATAAAAGAAAAAAGAATTTATTTTTTATAAAAATGAAATTAAAAAAGAAAAAATAAATAAAAGAAAAAAGAAATATATAGGTTGAAAATAATATGAAGGAGATTAAGAAAATGATAGAGAAAATAAAATGAAAGATAAAAGTAAATGAAAGGACTCCTTCGACCCCTTTAACAAGATAGATAGAATAGAAGAAGTTAATAAAAAATACAAGATAATTATACATAAAATTCAAAAAAAAATTAAAGGCACGTAGACTACAATGGATGAGTTCTAGCAATGTTAAGAAAATATTAAGATATTAAAGGTTACTTGATCCCTCTTAAGAGGTTCAATACCAGTTCATTTTAAGTAGTAATTTGCATATAAATGTGAGGGGATAAGGGAAATTAATGTATGCCTGAACTAGTTAGAGGGAGCTTCAGCATAGTAATTGGTGCACGTCAAAAAATTAATCACCAAGAAAAGAGAAAACGAATTACAAATTCAATGCAAATATTGTAATTAGTCCACGGTTATAGGGTCAAATAAATTACTAAAATAAGATTATTTCTAAGAAAATATTGAGAATATTCGAATCTTCTAATTTCATAAATTATATCTAATTTAAATAATCCTATTTTTAGGTTTTGTCCCCTATTTTGTGCTCTTTGCTCTTCAAATCTCCGCTCACCGCTCTCCGGTCTCCGCTCACGTACAAGCTACCCTCGCTGCTTAACTACTTTGAAAATAGTACACAAATTACCCTGCCCCTTAGACCCTTGCAGTGCCTCTTGAAGACCTCAAAATTCCTCTAATGAGTGCAGGTTGCTAATATTGGTAAAGATTGGCCACCGTCCAAACTGCACTCTATCAATATTAGATCTGGATAGATTTTTTGAAGAAAGACAAACTACTACATCACTCAGTCCAAAAGGTGCTGGGCATACTTTCACCTTCTTTCTGTGTGCAATCTTTAAAGAAGAATCCGTTCTGGCCATAGATATGTCATCATCTAAGAGTTGATATACTGAGGTAGACGTTCAACGTCGGGCGTACGTGGTCCGGAAACTCATACGCCTCTACATGAGGTGCATCAAAGAAAGAAGTACATTCTGAACCAAAGACATCGATGCAATTGGAGGGGCAATTTAGATTTGCAGGTTTTGTATATTGTATGCATAGTTTCTCTATGAGACAACTTCTAACCTAGTCTCTACGACTCTCATCTATCAAATCTAGGTATGAAGGTGCCACAATCTTAGTCAGCACTTCTCCACTCTCGCTTGCAAATGTTAAACTACAACTCCTATACTTCCCATAATAGTCGATAGAGATTGAATGAGGTCGAACTATGATAGTAGAGACAATGAACCCTAAAACCATTACGTGACAAGCATTAGTAGATATTTTGCAGTACAAACGAGCAACAGATGAAACAAAGAAGGCCATGAATACCAACAACAAAAAGCACTTCAAAAAATATACATTATCTACTACAACAGAACCTAGCTCAAATCCTAACCGGAGGTTAGAAATGCCCTAATCTTGTAGTGCAGATTCCAAATTCCAGATTCAAAATTCTTAGCAAAACAACATGTTTTTGTAGTATATGGTTTTCAAAAGGCAACACAACAATCACCACTTTGTACGGAAAGATGGTTGAATATCATTTGTTGTTGAAGATAATGCCACCTCATACTTTGTTAGTGTGTATTGCGCAGGTGAAAAGTCGGACCCGGGCTGACACATCGTAAACCCCGACGGGATTATTTCCCGTTCAACCAGGGCACCTCCCCCGACGGAATATCCGGCCTCCCGGGCTTTTGGGCCATACGCCCGCCCCGCCCAGATGCCCGCGGGGCCGGTAAACCCAGGCAGGGAGGCGGAATTTTTTTAAGACATCGGGCTGCCCGATTAGACTGTTCTCAAAGGGATTCGATCTAAAGACCTCACGGGTTCAAGAAGAAGCGCTTGCAGTGTGAATAAACTCACCGATATAACCACGCTCGTCATCGATTCTCGGATGAACATGTGGGAGCTGCCCAAATTTAGTGTCTTCCTCGGGGTTACGCAGTCTGACCACCTCCAGGGAGGGGCTCACCCTTTACAAACCTCAATACTAGGCCGGGTGGCTAGACGAGTCACCCTTGCCAGGTGGGGATTTTTGGAAACGGTTAGGGTAGAGCCGTGGCACCGGGTGCAGAGGTTCAATTGCCTCACGCACATGAGCATAAATCTTGGCGGAAGCTGGCGGGCGCCAACGACTTTCATCTAAGTCTATCGACTTCGCCAACGGAAATCTCTCGCTGTATTCGACCTCCGCCACAGCGTCGCGCCTCCTTGTTTCTCCTTTTACCACGGGTTCTTACTGGGATTTGATACTTCTCGGCGATTCCTGCTTACTAAGATTCTGGAGCTACTAGAGTGCCGGTAAGGAGAGCTAAACCTGAAACCTCCCGGGCAGGTGTGAACGGGACCGAAGGGCATGTGTAAATGTGGCCGAATGAGATCGAGCTCTTATGATTTAACCTGGTGACTTCTGGCGTTTGTGGTGCATGTGCGTAACTGCCTGCCCGCCAACAGCCACAAAAATTTTCACCTCTGTAATGTAGTTTCGCCATTGCTACCTAATTGGTACAAACTGACGATCTCTCGACCTCCGGTTACGGTGTGAAGCGGCCCTCAGATGTGCATTCCCTGCAGTACCCTCCGAGCTCCGCACTTGAACGCAGGTTTCAGGCGCAATTGCTCCGCTTCCAATGCTCTCTATGCGAAGCTTTACTCATCGATGTTCATGGCTCATGAGAGAGACGATGACAGTGAGATTGTAAGCGGATGGGGGATGGTAGCCGTCGCAGTGGTTGATAGTTAGTGCTGTGTCGCCCTGGGAGCACTACGGAAGACGAGCGCGATCGGCTTCGATTGTTTCCGCAACTTAGTTGAAAGGTGATTGCTCTTTTCTAAAGTCAGTTGTGTTGTATTTCCGCTTATATGTTCCGCATGTACCGCAGTGAATGTAGAGAGGGAAATGGCTGCGCATTTACGCAGGGATACGGCGGGTTAATGGCCGCATTGTGGATGTGAGAGAGAGATTTATGTAGTGTACTTGTCATGGATTGTATTTTCCTGAGTTACAATTCTTGCTTTCAGTTGCAATTGTGCTGAGGATAAGCCGCCCGCTGTCCATATCTGTTGAAGGACATGGACGTGTAAGAAATATCTAGGGTGTTCTTGTAATCTCCTTCGCGTTCTCATTCTAGCTTTGCTTGTTTATTCTCGCTGTCTACAGACTGAAGTTTATTAAAATTACAGATGGTTGTCATCATGGCGTTGTTCATCGTGATTGACGTTTAGCCTTCACATTGCACTTTGCGGAAAACTGTCTCTCACATCCACAAAAATGTACACTACAAAAATGGTTCCCGGAAAACTGTGAGGATCATTTAGTGGGTATGTCCTTCAGTAATCGTTACAACTTAGACTTTGATGCTGTGCAGGGATGTTGCAATGAGTATCAGCAGTAATTCCAAGAAATTCATGCTCTCTTTCCCTTGTCCACAAATGGACTACGATTGTTAATTTTATGTCTGCAGCTCTAGCGAGGTCATCGAATTCAGAAAAGTGGACTATCTATTTGTTTCTCTCAGTTTTGGACAGTTCTCAAATTACCATGAATCATAAGTTTCTAACCTATATTCGTTCGTTGCGGCAGGTATACATTGCACCAGTGAAGGCTCTTGTTCAAGATAAGCACCCGGGAATGGACTCAGAGATTCAGCTCCTTGGGTTTGAAATGTCAGGAATTAATTAGCGACTCAGAAGCAGCAAATGTTCTGGATATGGTAGACACTGACGTTATTCTAATCTCTCCAGAGGTAACCACGTTCTGAATGCTATTTCTATTGATGTTTTGTTATAGTTCTATCAATCTTGTGGTTTTCAGATAACAATAACGAAAGCAAACAAACCTATAAATGCCTGAGATAACACGGAAGTATATTCTGAATCAACGTGGTAACACCTTTGTAATGCTTGCTCTCCGCCTTTGCACTCCATTACATTTTTTTTTTGGTCCTATCAGAGAGCTCATTCTATTATTGTGTAACGCAGAAATTTGATGTTACCACTCGACGGCATCGCGACCGTGGAGGAATGAGTTTTTTCGGAGACATTGCCCTTCTTTTGATTGACGAAGTCCACCTTCTTAGTGAAACTCGTGGTGCAGCCCTTGGAGCTGTAGTGAGCAGGCTGAAGTTGCTGGCTCGGTTTCCTGAAATAAAAGGATCTCCTGTCAAAAATTTGCTTTGTTGCAGTTTCAGCAACAGTTTCAAACATCGAGGTTCTCGGTGGCCACTATATTCATTTTGAGCCAATTTGCTTGCACGTAGGCAAATGAATATATTACCAGAATTTTGCTATTTACGATGAAACTGTGAAGAGTTCCTGGAACAGAGATCTAAATGCATTAACAGTGCATGTTCATCATCATTGGAGATTGGCAATAAAGCAAATTCCTTGGCCTCCTGTTTAAATTTTTCTGGTACGAATAATCACTTTGTCTATATAGCATCTGAGGAACCTCTGAATATAAGACAGTTTTGCAGCATGCCAAGTCATGGGATTCTTCGGTGGAAATATGTAAGTTCGTCTAACTTACATGTTTTCTACGTCGTGTAACATGTTATTGAATCGCAGGGGAATGGCTGCGTGCCCCCAAGAACGGAATCAAAGGGTCGCTATGCATCTCACACAATATTGAAACTGAATGATGTGTACGATAGGGATGAAAATGTGTGCATTATGCGACACGCAGACTACAACCTGTACAAGTCTCGTCTTTGAATTAGGATGAAGTCCACATAAGGTCCGTCTCTACAATAATACAAGGATGCGCAGTTAACTACATGAGATGAACGTACATCAAAGGTTCTGAAAGACGGACCTGAGGATGCAAGGTCGTACAAGTAGCATATCTTACAAGAGCGCCCCACTGACCGAAGAATGAAACACAAACAATTTTTCCCAGTAGCATTACAACCGGATCGATAAAAGGATGATTTTTTTCTTTTTTTTTTATTTTGTTTTGCAGGCGGGCGCGGGGGAAGGGGATAAAGAACGTGACACCCTCCACCACCTCTTCTGGAATCGTAAACTGGTTTCTTTCGCCAGTAAGGGCCTAAAGATAAATCAGCCTATTATCCTCGAGTTTGAAAAGTAGATTGACTAAGAAGTGAGGTCGTTACTCGAAATTGGTGATAGCAACACTTTTTTCGCCCACCAATCTTCCCCTAAGTCATCATCAGTACTCTCCAGATCTGTGTTCGTGCCTGTTCCTTCTTGGGATACATCGCCGTTGCAAATATCTACATCCGAAAAATCCTTGCATTCATCAGTCCCAGAGACAGGAGTATTTTCCTGGCAATCTACGGTAGTCTCAAATAATCCTTCCCCTTTGCATCTGCCTTGAAGATTAGATATCATCTCCGAAAGCCTGTCCTGAGCAGGTAGGCCGTCCCCAGACGCCTGTGTGTTTTTCTGGTGCGCCTCTTTCTCCTGTGAAATACACTTGTCCTCAAGGTTGCACGGTCGCTGACTAAGAGAGGTCACACCATCACCAAGACCAAAGTCAGACACCTTTCTCATGGGCTCTTTCCCAGAACAATACCCTTTCTTCCCCTTCTCCTCCGATCCTCCGTCACCCTTCCCTTTCTTAGGCTCTCTTTTCCGCTTAGTTCCTGTTTGTGCCACTTGCACAGGGCCACTGTGACTCTCCAGCGCCCTCTGCAATTTCATGAGCTTCTCCTTCATGCTCTTCCGGTTTTTTCCCTCCTTCTCAAATATCTTCATGATGGATTTCAACAGCTTCGTCGTTGAGCTGGGATAATCTGACTGGGGCATGCCTTCTGAGAATGTGTCATCAGCCTCGACATGGTTATTACAAGCTTCATTCTGAGCAGGCAGCACAGACGTAAAGATATTATGTTTCCCATTCACAGCTCCTTGACCCCTCTTCACGACGCGACGCAGGTTAGAAAATTCTCGACTCCCCAATCCTTTGGAAGTATCTGGAAACCTCTGAGGCTGCACTTCGCTCTGCTTTTGCAAACCATTAGCCCTTGCACTGGGCAAGGACATCATGCCAGAGTCCAACAAAGCAGGAACTCTCACGGCAGGACTCAAAATTGAATCCACTCCTGTGATAATCGCCACTGGACCTTTCTTCATGGAAGAACTCACAGGTTGACCAAGGAAACCATTTGGGGTATGTTCATCCCTGCTCACAACTTCTAACAAGCCTTTCCTGGGACTTTTAACTCCAGGACGAATATGTAGGATCGTGGTCTGCGGCTTCAACCCTTCGTCAGGGAGCTGGTTCCTACTCAGAAACATTCCCCCTCGGGGAGGTAGGCCGATAGTAGAACCCGCCGGGTGGCTTCGAGGCTTCTCTGAAGCGGCAACCAACATATGCAACACATCTCCTTCGCCAGAAACATCTTTAGCGTGGGAGCTTTCCTGGGCCTCTGCTTGGTTCTTAGTGAGTATCGTCACTTGAGGAGGTACAGCTGAGCGACTTGGAGAACCAGCGTCAATTGAAACCTTCTCCTTCGAAACAGCCAGAGAGACATTGGCTTCACCAGAGTCCGGGCTGTTGATAGGAGTACCTGGACCTCTAAGTTGAGACTCCTGCTGCAACGAAGCCTCTAGTGCCATAAGATTCGAGGCCTGCTTCTGCAACGTAACGACCTGTGACGACACCAAGTGGACCTCCTTCTGTACAGCTT
The DNA here is from genome assembly GCA_014871385.1 of Ceratodon purpureus. Classification (NCBI taxonomy): domain Eukaryota; kingdom Viridiplantae; phylum Streptophyta; class Bryopsida; order Pseudoditrichales; family Ditrichaceae; genus Ceratodon; species Ceratodon purpureus. Next base: position 99,062,492 of record CM026426.1, read on the forward strand.
TAGCCAAGGACCGAGATGCCAGGGCCGCGGCCTGGGCTCTTGATGTAGTAGACTGTCCACTCTGGGCAATAGCCAGAGCTTTCGACGAGGATTGCACAGCTCCATTGATCTTCACGTGAAGACTCCGCTCCAAAGACTGGTACAAACTCTTGGTCGCTTCGACAGCTTGCAAAGCAGCACCAATACCGCCAACTGCCTCCTTCACCTCGGAACGAATCCGCCAAAACTCACTCTGGTCGGCCTTATATCTACACTCCAAAGCATCCAACCTCTGCAACACCCCAATGACTTGCTCCTTAATCGTCAAATTCTCCTTCTCCACCCTCTCCCGCAACACTCTTTCCGCCTCCGCCCTCTCCCTCTCCATGCCGACATTCAGCCGCACCTTCTCCACCTCCTGCCGCAGCGCCTCGTTCAGTTCCAACGCATTCGAAGTCGAATCCAACTTCTCCTTCAGCAAAACAATAGCCTGCCGCAGCTTCTTCCTCCCCGCCTCGCTCTTCTCCAACTTCTCCATCAACTGCCGCTCACTCAACACGTTCCTCACCTCAACCTCCAACCCCCCCGCTCCCAATCCTTCCTCCACTTGGCTATCACCTGCTCCTACATTATCCACCATCGACGGCATCCCTCCTTCCATAAGTATCAAACACCCCGAATCCCAAAACGATCCCACCTCCAAACTCTTAAAAGTAAAACCTCTAAACGATCAGGATTCTCATCTCGTCCCCCAACTACACATCCTCAAATTCCACCAAATCCTCACTGATTCCACTCTCCAATAAAAAATCCAATCCTTGATCGTGCGCTGCTTCAATCACGTCATCCACCTCGCACCTGCGATCCATAAAATTCTCAACTTTTACTTACATACCAACTTAACTGAACCACCAAAAACTGAACTAAAGATAGATTCCATCATGCCTCAGGCGATTCGAACGTCTCCAAAGGCGGAGACGTTCGACCGATCAACGCATCATCCCTCACCAAACAACAACAAAACCGACATGAAATGGGTTCTTGGGTTGCGCAGTTTAGGGTTTTGAATTTTGAATTCCATTCCCGAAGGACTTCCTCGGAGAACGCTATTTGCCATGTAGCGAAGGGTAGGGTTGGTGGACCCGGCCCTTGGCGGTCTCCGTGGCTGTCCACGTTGGCGTCCCGATTTCGCCCCTAGCCACGCGGTCGATGTAAAATCCCGACAGGGTAATAAGGCAATGTCACAAAACACTAAATCCCGCCCCGCGAGACACTGCCACTCACAAAACACTGCACTAGATTTGTGACACTGCCCGATCTAAAAAATGACCCGGACTGCCCGACCTAAGAAATATTGCAGACGATGTTAGGAGTGCAAACGAAGTACTGTTGCGGGTTTCATAGTTTAGGGTTTCAGGGTTTCAGTGTTTCAGAGCGGTAATCTTCGCCTTGTTTCCTCTTCTCCACCATAGCAGATTGCTGTCAATAATGTGTAATTGCAGATCGATATACCTATAGAGGATGAGGATTAGGGTTTAGGAAACAATGCAATTGAATTCAAAGGACTGCTGTTAGGGCGCTGATTTGCCATCTACTCGGGGCAATTGAGCGGAGAAATAAATTTTCTATGATGAGGTTTGTACGGGGCGAAGAGACCTCTTTCTCCAAGCGCATTTACGCTCGGCTCAAAGTGTGGGAGGGAGGATCAATCGGAGACCCAACAAACCCAGGTAATGCTCTTCTCCGAAACTTGTGTTTTCATCTTCCTCTCTGTAGAATACCTGATTGAATCCCCTGAACATGGTAGAACTCACGAGTGGTTTCATTGGCTTCCGCGTGGTTAGAAGGTGCGACATCGAAGTCTCGCGAAAATGGGAATCCTGTTTTTGGACTCTTTCAAGGTACGGAACCCTAATTTCTAGCATCTGCCTTGTTTCTTCTCATTCTCCTTCATCGTCATTTCTTGCGTACGTAGAGCATCACCATCTCATTTTCGGAAGTCGATTCTCTTGGGTTCATATTTCGCGTCTACTATTTGCTGTTCACTTCGATTTAGGTAGGTTTCGGGGTCCCATACTACGTATGACCAAACATCCTTACGGTCAACTACTACCGATTAATTCTGTTCCTACTGCAGAGATTTCGTTAGTTACGGGGAGGAGGCTTGGTACTATTCGGTCGTCTACCGCCCCCGACCGTGTGGTGCACCAGTTGGTTTCCGGAACAACTTCAGGTATCTCACTTACAGAACCCTAAGTTGCCCTGCTTGCGGATCTCAGACTCTTCAGTACCATCCCGGGGATATGGAGCCGGAACACATGACACTGAAGGTGCAGATTTATTCTGCATCGTTTAATGTTACATATCCAAGCCAGAGACGGGTTACAGATTTAATAGAGGAATTTGCCACCATGTCCAAAGGTGAGAAGAAGCCTGGCAGCGCGCGTCGATTCTTTGTGTATATCTACTGTGGTGCAGATTCATTCTCGAATAAGATGATGTTGAATCAACATAGATTTATTCATGGCTGTCCCAAAGCGAGGTACCCCGACGGGAAGATGGCATTGTTGCTCCCTTACCCGGACCTGAAGTCCGAAGAGGGGAAAAGGGTAGAAGTTTTGTCGAAGAAGAGTGGCGCAACGAAGAATGACAGTCCTCTCCATGCATCTAATGCCACTGTAGAAGACGAAGGCGACGACTTTGACACTATGGGCGAGGGCAATCACAGTTCAGGAGGGTCCCCTATGGAGGCACATGTGTCACCTACTTTTGTGGAAGTGCCCGCCGATTTGATCTGGAAGGAGGTGCCGCCAGAGGTCCTTGCAAAAGGGAAGCGCAGAATGAACGATACAGGAAAGCCACGGAAATCAGTGCCGAAGAAGTTGCCTCCGAGCGGGACTTCGAAGCAGGAAGCAGGGAAAAAGAAAACCAAACCACCTCCCAAAACGCCTCCGAAAAGAGACATTGCGGTGCAGATTCGGGCTGTGAAGGACCTGCAAGGTCAGAGGAAAGCAGGGGAGGACGACGGAAATGCGATTTCTCCAAACGGCCTTTGGAGGAGTAAGAGGAAGGCGGATGAGGGAAGGGGCTGTGACACTGCTGCAGGCAGAACACTAAACATCATCTCCACAGATGTAGCGGCAAAAACAGGGGAATTCGATGCATCGGACATAGAGGATAACGTGTTCGGGAGTACTGACATAGATGGCCCTTTTCATGTATCAGTGCGAGGACAGCAGGGGGAGCGACCGACAAAGCAACTGAAATTCGACAACGGTACTTCTCAAGAGGTGAGTCTCTGCATATCTAAGGAGCAGAGGGACAACACAGAAAGAGCGATTTCATTGCTTCGGGATAGATTCCAGCTAAGATTGCCTAGAGCTCCAGTGTCACATTCTCTGCGAAATAGAGTATGGGATGGTAGTAATTCTAGACCTGCTCATGTGCAGTGTCACAGTCTAAAGGTTTTACACGATGACCTCACTCTCCCTTCATGCGTATTGAATCAAACAGAGATATTGTTGCCGGAATCACCAGGAAACAGAGTTTCTTCTATAGTTATCTGGAGTGGAAATTGGTTGGATAGTCCCGACCTACGAGCGTACTGGGCAGAGGGGCTAGGTAGTCCAGGTCCATTTACCTTTCATGCAGATCTACTCGCCAAAGTTGAAGACCGTCAAGAAAAATTTGCGCTCCTGGAAAAGAGTCATATCCAGCGTCATTGTAAGGAGGCTGCAGAATTTGACAATGACAGCCCTCTCCTAAAGAAGCCAACGGAACTACCCATGCCGCCTTTGTATAAGATGCGGGAATTTGAAGGGGAGGTTACTCTACCTTGGTCTTGGGACTGTACCAGCGGAGACGAATTCGTGGCGAAGTGGAATGCCGTGGTTTGAACAGACCAATTCAAGGACTGTTTCATGCGGGTCACTTACTGGTGGAGTCGACGTAAGGTAAGATGTTCCTGAATCGTGCATTTCGGAGATCGACGACATTTACTTTTTTCAATCCTAGTGTCACAGTGTCACGATTCAGGGATTTTGGTCGAGGACCACGGCTGTAGGTGGTATGTGACGTTATCTTTTGGATACCTGCAGGGTGATCAGAAACGGCCTCTGAACTCCGGCTTAGTGGACGAGGTCAGTAAGTGCATCGACTCTCTAGTCGAGACGATGGAGGATGGCGTGGTTTATGAGGACCTCGATGCTCTACGCCGGTATGTTCAATGGAGAATTGATGTGGCAGAGTATGAAAGAGGGTTGTCAATACGACGTAGCGAATTGAGGCTTCAGCACGAAAACAGAGTTTGGCAGGCACAGCTCGATTTCAGAAAGAAGAACGGATCATTGGCGGTAGATATTCAATGGGGATGGTGCCCGATATGGCGTATTCCACAAGCCTCCTCATACTTACTCGAGATATTGCTACCTCTTCCCTAGAGGCACGACGGTATGTGTCAATTGAATGTACATTGTTGTTATATTACAATTATTTGAATTACGAATTCGAATATACAATACTGTAATCATGTTACATGTTCTGGGTAGTTTGTGATTTTTTTGCAAAAAACTTGCAGTGCCGGAGTCGAATCTTGTCCAGGAGGTACTCGTGTCCAATCGTGTGGACAATCTACTCCCACATCCATTGCTCTACGTCTTCAGAGTTTTCTTCCGAATACACCATAGGCTTTACAGACAGCTGACATGCCCTACTTACGGCCTAAGGCATGAAGAAATGAGGGAGGAGTGTGAGATTTCAATGAATATGAGGCGCGCATTGTCTATGTTTATTGCCGAAGGACGATATCAATATGTTGGTGTCGGATTTCCAATTGGAGAATCACACCGTGAAGATGTATGCGCTCACATGGAGAAAGTGCGTAGCGGCCATGGGGAAGATATTGTCGCAGCTGTTATGAGGTGGATCCGCAATGTTCAAGTACGGGCATTGCAGGATTTTGCTCTTGCTGACCCCACTCAATTTAGGAGGGCATGGACAGTCACGAATCACGAACAGTGGACCGCTATCTCAAAAGAGTGGCGCAAGGTTCTGCAAACAAGGGAGGACATTGACATAGGGTGGGTGTGGGCGGAGGTGGCACCAGTTGTGAGTCCAGTTGTTTCCACGATGCGTCTAAAACTCTTCGACATGTTACACAACCTAGGAGACACTCTGAAGAATGAAGACAACCACAGATGGCATACGAGTGCCTCCGAATTAGGCAGACTACCTGGCGAAGAGGGTGTCCCACCGCTAGAGTGCCAGCGAGAGCATGCTGTGACACTGACAGCAGAATATAAATGTGACAGTCAACCTGAGACTCTGCATTCTAGAAATCAGGAGGATGACCGTGACACTGATTTACGTGACACAACGGTGGGAGGTAGCACTGTCGCTGTTCTTCTTCCGCCGAAGCCTGTGAAGGATCTACATGTGGAGTGTATTAATTCTACGGATACGGGGAACATCCTAGCCGTCAAAGAACCCACCTTAGGGGTGGAGAAAGGGTCGGTGTTCCCTGAAATGCCTGATCTTATGCTCAAGAAGGACGAACTTCATGCGGGAGAAGATCCAGTCCTCACACTCACACAATTCCACAATACAGCTCACCATGGGGAGGATTTAAATCTCCAGGGTGACGAGTTCACGCAATGCCCTAGTTTCGCGTAGTGGGCGAAGGATGGCAAGGACGAAATTCCAGAAATGCCATATAAGGGAGTGTCTATTGTGGCGGTACAATGTTCTGAATCCATAGAGGTCGGCGATACTGTTACGACATGTAGGAATCTCAGGGATGCCTTCGACGAGCAGGAACATCTGGATGTAGTCACAGACAGTTTGGTGACTCTATCTCAATCAATTTGCGGGGGAGAGACACGGGCAGTCGAAGCGACGGCACGCTCAGAGATCCACAGAGATGTAGGATGCTGCAATACATCACGAAGATCCTTGGCCCCACTTGGAGTTTGCCTTGGTTGACAAAATCGCGTCAATGACGCTACCAGATGCTTACAAGTATTTGCAAATAGAGAAACTACTGATTTCTCTGCCCGGACGTGAAGGTAAGGCCGATGGAGCCGACAAGGTTGTGTTCTACAACGACAAGGGCAAGGAGATTGAGTTGAGGTTCATTGAAATACGCGACCTTATGCGTCTGCGTACCCGCCTCGGAAATGATATTGTCGACCTTGTTATGTCTCGATTATATTTCCAATGCACGGAGAGGATGCGGCCAGAGATTCAGTTCGTTACTTCGAGGATTAGTTCGTGCTATACAAGTGTACTGCAAGGGAAAACAACTCTTCAGAGATAAGCCGACGTTTTCTTGCAGCTCGCGAAGGGGGTCCAAGTCCACGAAGTCCGAGAGCTGTTGTTGCCATGGGTTGCAAATGACCACTGGTCACTTTTGGTCTTTTAATACGACAGAGTGCTACACTTCGACTCCTATGATGGTCAGTGCCACCACCCTATTGGACGACACTCCGAGTTCGTGCAGATCATTAGCCATACATGGCCAACTCTGAGGGGAGTGAATGCATATGATGTGCATGTACTGAGTCAGCAGGTTGCCCAGCAGCCGGGAACTACAAGTGTGGACACCACACAATTTGAAACGCTCTCATTTACTTAAAGGTTAGAAAGGGACTCTGACCCTGTAATTCACTTTAGTATTTGAGGTAGGGTAGTAGGGCTCCAATGTGACATACTAATCTACAGCATTGTTGATGTCACAGTTTCGTGCTTGGAAGATGGAGGACAGGGAAGGTCAATTACTGAAGACGCTTGTGGAGCCATTTTGGACGAAGGATGTCAATATCCAAATATTGTCTCTACTGGCAAAGGAATTAAACCCAGTCACTCGTGATGTCCGATACTTACCCCCCTTTAGTGTGTGTCCCAAGACTGTAATGTCATCTCCAGATAGTTGCAAGGTGATTTCCTGACAACATCAGTGTCACGAATGCCTTACATTAATGTCACGACTGTTCCTTATGAGCAAACTAAGTGACACTGAGAATGCCTTCTGACGTGTGTCATTGTAAATACTGTTCATACATATAATCACATGACCATTTTATGACTACATAGACACTCTTCAAAGTTAGGAACATCAAGAAATAGGTGTCATCCACAGGAGGCCGAGTTACTGTTATGGTGTTTCAGTGTTACATTCAGAATGTACATGTCTTGTCCTTTCCGTGTAGAACATAAGTGGACATGACAATGGCTTATCGTTATGATGTACACAGAATATGGACGTTAAAGGAAGAGATGGATTTTTGGGGCTTGCCTTCACTTTATTAGCGAAGTCCTGTTGTTTACTCTGAACATGCTTAACATCGACCACTTCAGTCCATTACTATTACGCAATACCTCGGCAATTAATAAAACAAATGAGGACCATGACTGTACGCCATTTAATAAATAGGATAGGTAAACAAATAATAAAAACATAAGGGGGTTAAAAATAAAAGAAGACAAAGGTAGGTGGTAAGGAATGTATTGAAAAAGAACCCTTGGACAAATTACTTAATGAATGTAAAATTCACGATGATAGAAAAATGTTTTTTCTCATGTATAAAAAGAAACATACGTGCACGATTAGTTATTGAAGGAACTATATATTAAGACAAATATGCACAACTATAAATATAAAAATTAACTTCGTCTAGATAGTATTAACTGAATTAAAGTTATAGCGCACTAAAAGCATTATTATTCACAGGTGAATGTACACTAAACTAGTACGATTATGTAGTCACAGAGTGCAGTTTCAGAGGTGTTTGCCATTGAAATCTATGTCAATCATATCATAGTAACTTGTAGGGGTTTAGGGTACCATAATATGATAATAGACCGTATATTGTAACTATTTTAAGAGTTGTTATTAATAGATTTTGTACTAAATGAACGTAGGAAGTACATTTATATACTCTCACATACTTGTCACAGTTTTGTATTTAAGACAAATATACTTTGTATGGCTAGAAAAATTGTGCAATCCAAGAAGGATTCTTTGATTATATATTGTATATACATTCTTCTTCCACATTTTATATATAAATATGCAACATAGGGTCTGAATTGTCATATAGGGTAAGAAATGTCTTCTTTATTGTAGAGCCGATAAAATGTGGGTAGATTATTTTTTTTTTGGTTTTTTTGGTTCTGTGCTCTCTAATGTGACCATGATACAATTGGGCCAGCTATAGCAGTGACTAAATTCCATTCGCATAGCATATATCACAAATTCCGCTAATAATGCCGCTAGTGACATAAACAAGGTATGATACACACTACGAAGTACTTCAGTGTACTTAGATGCACGGGCAGGGTCCAGCAGTGTTCCACGTGTCTCGCCTTTTTGAGATCTATTTGGGGTCGGTTGGCTCTCCGTCGTGCACGTACTGGTTTTGGATTCGCTACTCAACCTTTTTGATGCACGACCTCAAAAAGTGATTGTCGTATTGATGATGCTTTGCTATTGCTTACCTGCAGATAGGAAATTCTTTGGAGTGTAATGCAAATCAGCAAGCTTTCCCACATGGTATTGGATCTGAAATGCCTTCTTTAGCATCCCTGTTCGGAATTTTGCTATTTGCTACTGCATTCAGCCTTTTCTCGCCGTTCAGACTTCAATTCAACACCCTTTTTGTGCTAAGATTCCGCTTAGACTATGCGAACGTTCATCAGATGAAAGGAATCCCAACGAAATTTGGTGGTTTAAGGTTTGGGATTACACAACCTCCTTCTTTCTGTTCGGGTTCTTTTTCGGTTTTCTCTGCCGCCAGTGTTTACGAGGAAGAGTTTTGCGACTCTCGGGAGCATTGAGAAACTGGGAAGCTACTGGGTTTCTGAAGCGATGCTTTGAGAGTGCATTATGCGCACTGGGGACTGTCGAGAGTTTTTGAAGCGTATTTAGAGGATTACCTAATTGTTAGAAGTGCAGTTACGGGCTTCGAGGCTACGACAGGAAACCCTACTGGAAAGTGCGCATTCGAAGGTAATATTCTCTCTGGCTTGGATTGTATTTCCTCATTGAATTTGCTTAACATAACATTTGCTGTGGAAGCTTTGTAGTAAACTAAATGGGGTATTCAAGGAATACAAACTATAACTTACAAAAATTAAACAGACAGAAATGAAAGAGAAGTTCATATTCCTAGCAGTAGTTGGCGTTCATTTTTTTTTTTTGGCGTTTTGTTTAGAGACTGCTACTCCATTCTACATCTAAATTCTAATTGAGAATGTTATATGAAAGACAAAAAAAAGATGGAACAGTCTGTTTTCGATTGCTGTAATGGACACTCTTTGGTTTACTTTGATATCCATCTGGTTTTGTAGACGTTTTCATCGTTAACCATCATAAATTTTGTGGGAGCCTTGTAGTGTACCGAATGGGAAATTCAAGGAATCAGCAAAGGCGCTGTGGAGTTAGGCGTCCTGGACCAGCGCAGAGAGCACAAGTTGTACAAGAAGAGCACATACGGCCTGATGTCGTTATTGCCAGAGAACGAGCAGCTGAGCGTCAAAGGCAGTGTCGGGCCAACAAGCGCTCTTTGGAGGAAGCTTCTAGAAATCTCCGGAGGAGTGACGAGGGAGCACCATCGCATGATCTTTGGAGAAGAGACGCCACGAGAGTATCTAACAGAATTGTCCAGTTCATCGTGGAGGAGTTCGAAAGGGTGAGACGGGGTCCGGATTTCAAGGTGGCTGTGATTGAGTCAATGCTTCGGAATAACATCCTACTGCCGCATTTGCCGCAGTACTACTCTTCCCCCTCGGAAGCAAGAGCTCAGTATTCCTTCATTCAGAGTTACAGGACCGAGTTAGAATCGTTGAAGATTCCAACTTCAATAGAGAAGTTGGTTAGAAAGACCACGCTACTTGAAGCAACGGTGTCGAGGGATGTTCCTGGGGTCAAAGCTCTATCTAGGGTCCTTGGCACAAAGGCGAGTAACATCTCCAATGCAATTCAGAGGTGCCAAGATTTGGAATCCACGGGTGCATCAATATTTACCTTGGCCAAAAGGAGAAAGCGAGAAGGCTTGTCGGACAACATTAAAGTCCTAGTGAACTTGTGGTGGACTTCTGAAACTCGTGTTAGTCCAAACAAAAAGGATGTAACTCGGAAGAGGTTGGGGCCGAAGATATATGAGCATCACCCTACACATTTCCTCCTGGAATCACTGGTACTCTCTGAACTCCACATTCACTGTCCAAGTACTCGGTTGTCATGTTGATGAAGTATTCGTCATACTAGATTTTACCTTGTATATAGTTTGTGGTGTGTTGTTGAACTACTTTGCGAACGTCTGTATACTGTGAATAGTATCCATTCGGTGTAGGGTTCGACAACGTAGTATCTTCGACAGTATACAATGTTGTTTGAGGTGCAGCGGATGGGGTAAAAATTATACCCCACATACTATGTATACTCTAATTTACACTTAGTAGTATATGTTTGAGAGATGAGTTTTACATGGTGTAGAATAATAGATACATATCATTGTATTTGTAGTGTTTCTTAGTGTATGCATTGCCTATGTAGAGTAGCATTTATGTACTATTGAATGATACATAAGTATATAGCATATACTTCTCACTGTCTTTCTGCATCAAACCAAGTATGTCGTTGTAGACTTCTAATATGTATATAGTACTGTACTATACTCTGCGATATAGGACACAAAGTATATTCATTGACCAAAAATGCTTTATTTGCTTATACAATTTATTTATTATTTGAATGTGTTTTGCTCACATACTTACCTTCATTGGACATTCACGGTGTTGTTCTTTTTGCAGTCGTCTTTTTACTCTCGATTCCGTATGGGGCATGGAGACCAGCAGATAGGATTCAGTGCATTTGAGAGATTGAAGCCATTTTTTGTGAAGAAGTGTGGAGACCGAAATGTCTGCTGTTGCAAGTATCACGTAGAGCTAGACTTGCTCAGGGAAGGGTTGAACAGCATGAGAAATGCCACTAAGGGATTACATGCCTCCATCTCTTGCGCTTGTGACTGTCAACTTTGTATCAATGCATCCACATCAGGGTGCTGTGCTTCAGATAATAGTTTTAAAGGGGTGACTATGTTATGGGAGCAAATTGTATGCCCTAAGGCAGAGACTGCTGAATTTCACAAGCTGGAATGTCTAATGGGGTTGTGTGGGGACTGTGGTGCAGATAAGCTTCCACTTTGTCCTATGGAGAGAGCAAACTCGACCTGGACTTTGAGATGGAGATGTTTTGAGAACGAATTTGTCGGTTTCAATGACAATGGAGAGCCTCGGAAGAAAATTAAGGAAGTGTTTAAAGAAACCTCGTGCTATGATTTCATTCAGTATTTGTTGCCAAGATTGCAGAAATTTGTGACCCATAATTTTGTTGCTAGATGGCAAGATGTGCAATGTCGGAAAAGTATGGAAACGATGCCTCATGATGTTGTTCTATCTCATATAGACTTCGCTGAAAATTACACGTTTGAAATGCAAAATGAAATACAGTCTATGCATTGGCAATCTTCACAGGTAACAATTCTAGTGCACATAACCTATCGCATGGATGTGGCTACAAGAGAAATGAGGAAAGACACACAATTTTATGTCTCTGATGATCGTACTCATGATACTTTATTTGTACAACACTGTTTGCTTCTCCATTGGGCTTGGTTGGAGTCTGAAGGCGTTCACCCCTCTCGGCATTGGGTGTGGAGTGATGGCTGTGCCGGGCAGTTTAAAGGAGCCAGATCTATGTATTTTGTGAGTCGTTATCCTGGACTAACGGGGGGGTGTGAGATGACATGGAATTTCTTTGGGACAGGGCATGGAAAGGGCGAATGGGATGGGGCAGGAGCTGTGGTGAAACGGGCTCTTCGGACAGAGCAACTTCATAATCCAACCCGGAAGTTACAAGACGCAAAGAACGATGTGGAGTTCCTACAGGAGTCCATGTCAGGTCTCGTTCACAGTTCTGTTCAGTCCAAGAGAACCGTGTCATATAGACACTTCTATAATATCAAGCCGGATGATGTGGATCGGACACATGTACATGGATGGGACACAATTCCAGGTTCGAGGAATTTGCATTCTATACATGCAGTGTCACCAGCAGACCCTACATTGTTGATGGTCAGAGAGCTTAGTTGCTACTGTGCGCCATGCATTGATAGTGACTGGCAATCATGTGAGAATGCCTCATATGTTCAGTCCTGGAGGGTTGTGAAATTAGCTCCCACTAATGTTTCTTTCATGAGGGACCAAATGCTACCTGGACCAGGGGAAGGAGGTGATACTTGTGATGAAGAACCCTGGGATTATGAATCCGATGACGAATCGCTTGGAGGTCTGGTGAACATCGGTGACAACTTTGCTGTTCCAGCAATCCAAGGCAACGAAGAAGGTGTTGAGTTTTACATTCTACAATGTCAAAAAGAGAGACAACTTGTGAGGGAGAACTTCAAGTGCGTATGGGGTGGAGAGTTCAAGCGTGGGCAATATGTGATTGCAGGAACATACTATCAGAAATGGAGGAACAGTGAGAAGTCCTTGGTATATTTGAGGAATTCTCAACTTGCGTATATTGATGCTGATCTAGTTCTTGCATGCAAGTTCAACATGCTGCCTGCTCTTCACAGAGTGAAGGGAGATGATCCTGTGTACCAGTTAACAAATGAGAGTATAGAGGTCATTAGGACTAGTCTTCAGGGCTTGTAAGCCCAGTAATCCTTGATGTACCACCAGAATACGACGCCTTGTTATACAGATTATTGATATTAATGTGAACGGGGTCTGAATTCTCTTGTGTATAGTTAGTTTGTATGTGACACTTAGACTCAGATTTTGGATAAGAAGCCTTTGATTTTTTTCTGTTGCTTTCAATATTTTAATTGGAGGCGTTTACAAACATTCAAAGGTGCAGCTCCTAGTTTCATTTAGTTGATTAGTAACTTAGTAATTTCGACTATTTCATTCACAAATTCGGTATCAAAGTTTCAACATGTGAGGTCCTATACAGAAACCGGGAGTGAGTGTGTGTTCTTATTGAAATATTTTAGTGTAGGTACTATTGAAATATAGTAAAGAAGTGCACATAACTCAATCAGGTCCGGTGCACAAAACACACAGAGAACCAAACAAGACCCTAACAGTTCGTAGTTTACAGTCAGGTATAATTTACTACGTCTAAGTCATTGAGGTCTTTCGACAAGCCAAATAGTCTCTTCTTCTCTAGGGGTAATCTAAGTAGCGCTCATGTCCCTGCAATACGGGCTATTGCAGCAGCAGCTGAACCAGGAGTCAGATTTCTCTGAATCTTCGAAATTAATGCCGTAGTCCCAAGTCAGCTCCTCGCCCACCTTCACTTCCTCTTTCGTGAAAAACGCAACCTGCTCACATACTCAAATAGTAATGCGTTGTAAATCTGCAACAAATGAAAATAACAATTGAAAGCATATTATAAAATCAATAAACCGTACTCACATGATAGTATCGTGATTCCATAGAATCAATCTTCACCGGAATATCAATAAGATTTGCATCGTAACACCTGTAGAGCAACGAGAGCATGTTCACACACCTTGTTCATAGCATGTTCGAACATAAAATTCAAAGAGATAGTTAAAAACACACGTATTACCTGTGGTTCAAGAAACGGGAGACGTTACCACAGTTTGTAGCATCCAGACACAAGGCCTCGTCATCAGAGCGCCTGTGTTCATTTCTCCAATCCGCATCTAGGTCCATCGCAAACTTCGAATGGAATTGTCGGGTTGAGATCTCCTGGTTACTAACTATCTAGCCAACATATTCAAACACAAATGCACCCGGCGGGAGGTTCTCCAAAGTCCGAATACCCCACTCTTTCCTTGAGTTCGTCCAGAAGACCTGTACCACCGAGATAGAACTTCATGGAAACGATGAACGACAATTCACATAAACCAAAATAGCTCAGTCTGAATCCTCCTAAACCTATACAATTCCACAAACCTGTAGTCTCCTAGCTAAACCTTGCTGCACAACCCGGTTTGAGCAGTTCACGCGACATCCACAGTTTTCGCCACATTCCTTCAAAAATGTGCGAGATATATGGCCGCTGCACCTTCCATTTGCCAATGCCACACAATCAGGTTCTTCGCAGTATTCGTAGACGTCCTCTACCTCTCCCGCCTTCTCTCGTGTTGCCTTATCAATGACAACCAACATTTTAGAAAACCTCCCATTAGATAAAACAACCAAATCACTCAGAAAAATATGAGAGTATACCGTTTCAATGTAGTGTGGATGAAGTAGCCCATCTGCTTCGTATGGAGGTAGCCCCCCTTGGATAGCCGCACAGGGACAGCGCCTCTTCTTTGTCCCACAGGCCCGCCCACACTTCCACTTACAACGTTCATGACTCTCGAAAACACCTGGCAACTTCAGATTTGCACTACCATGGCGTACGCTACATCTCACATATTTAAAGTGCGGGGGGCCAACCCGTGAACCCTCTCTGAACTGTAAGTCAACGGGGCACTTCTCAAGCCCCATGGAAAGATCAAAGCAGAAGTTTCTTTTTTTCCGTGTCACAGGCCCTACGGATAGATCAAACGTAACTTTCTTTTTGTTCCCTGTTTCTCCCTGCATCAACTTATTAAACAGTGTTCAACCAACATACATACATCTGTAAGGGAGGAGGCCGTTAAGATAAAAAACAGGGTCAAGTCAATTCGAGCCACCTAAAATCAATGGCTCTTTGCGATCCATACATATTGTGTGAGCGCCATCAACTGCCTGTGATGGCGCCCACGGCACCCTAAACCATGCGGCAGCAATGCCAAAACCCCTAAACACATAACGACCTCAATAGAACGTAACTTAATAAACAAAATCCTATGCTTCACTACGTCTCACTACCTCCTTCCTGTTTGTTTTACCTTTGCTGGTGTGAGCTGCTGGTCACCGTTGTCGGAGCCGTCCTCTTCATCTTCCTCGCCGGGCGAAGATATAGGTACGTCCACCTTCTGCCTCTTCTGCCCCTTCTTCGGACCCCTCTTTTTATTCTCAACCTCCTTCGCAAGTCCATCCCCCCGAGTTCGTACCTTGTCCCCCTTCGCCATGTTGCGTGTCGTGACCACCGTGGCCTTCACAGTTGGAGTTGGAGTTACTTTCGCCACGGCCCTTGTCTTCACAGGTGCTTCGTTATCAGGTTCGCACACCTGAAACGGTGGAACCTTCCTCACGACTCCCTTATGGCCACAATCGGTTTTGGTTTCCTTTTCGCCCTCCCTCTTCAAAGATGAACCGCCCAGACCCTACCCCCTCAATGCTGCAATCTCTGCCATCAACTTGAGAACGACATCGTGTTGGTCACTCACGGTGGCTGAACCTCCACCACATGAGACTGCAACTCCTAGATCTTCGGCAACAACTTCATGGGGGGGATGTGACATTCCGACGTCTATACTGAGCTCCACTAAACCACGCTCCACGTTGACCTCATCTCCTCCAGATTGCACTGCTGGAGCGACGTCTTAGCCACCTCCTGATCCGAGTTCAGCATCCAATGCTCGGGGAACTAGAGCCTGTACAGGACTATCCGGTTCACCCTGCGCATGGCGAGCACCTCCCTTCACCTTGTCGGAGTCAGGCGTATTCTTAGCGGTGTCTTCTTCGAGATCTTCAATGTTACGGCCACGGCACTCCTCAATTCTTGGCTTCAAGCGCGAGTTCTTAGCCTGACTAGCCTCTCCAACACTGGAGACACCTGTACCCATGGAGAGAGGCCCCGAAGGCAGTGGCTGGGATGAACCTGCAAAAATACACAACACACACATATTAAATCCTTTATTCTAACCAAAAAGTAAAAAAAACATCTCAGCGGGGTATTTGATCTCACCACTGAAGTACTAACTATACTCCATGGTAGTATAGAACACAACTTCTGAAAGTCCGTACAGTTATTCGAGGTGTATTCCCATACTCCAAGTATAGCATACTTTTGTATAGTACATAATAATAAGGTATGAACCTATACTGAAATAGACCTGCCCACATATACTATAGGTGTGTTCGGTATCATTTTAGTACATCTCAATGTACCCTAGTACACTAAGTAAGATCTCAGCCTACACTTAAGCAGACAGTGTCTTATACTAAAGGTGTGTTCGTGTACTCAATAGTCCAACATCTGGTATACTATAGTACAGTAAGTATGGTCTGACCCTATACTTAACTAGACAGTAATACACTATCTTCTCACATTGGATACTCTAGCATACTTAAAACATACATAACTGACTGCTAGAAGTCTATACGTGTACTCATGTAGGGTACAATGCCAGACTTTTCCCTATCCTAAGACTTATAATTAACACATCCGAATTGACTCCACCCTGTATGACCCTAAACCACATAGTATGTCTCGCACTATTGTTTAATACTACATGAATGACATGTATACTGCACACAATATCTGCAGTATGTTATACAACCAAAGAACGGGAGAAATATGACAAGGTATGACATCTCACCAATGTCCGGGAGTTTTCCCTTCGCAATTGTGGTCCTCTCGGTGATCACCTGTTGCCGCTGCACCTCACAGTCCAGCTCCTCTGCCTTTTCTCCAATGGCAGCGTGGGGCTCAACAAAACCAAAACTCTTATACCAATTAGGGTGCACTATGGATTCACAATATTTCTCCTTACATTTCCATGAAGTCCTAAACCATGTAATTGCACACCACGGGTGGTACAAGTGTCTACAGCTACACACGAGAAAGTCACTGAATGGGAAAGGAAGGTCACAAACTACACAGTTTGCAATTTTAATGTAACCATTATCATGCTTGGGGAATGAAATGGAGGATGTGATAGGGTGAGGGTGAAGTGCAAATCCAGGCTGAACCCTCTTCAACGAGTTTAATTGAGAGGTTAGAGAGACTAACTGACCCTACAAGAAATCTGTCCTCTTCACTAAGCTCTCATGCTTGTCCACCTTAACTGACAATTCAGAGGAGATGCTCGCAAATTCAGCCTGCTGCAACGCCAACGTGGTGTTAAAAAACTCCAACGTTATCTTCAGATTCCTTGCTTGAGCTCCATCTGGATCAACTGCGATCTTGGCCCGACAGTCTTCACATGTCTGCCCCATTGTTCCTAATGCCATGCGCATGCTCTCAACCTTTTTGCACATGTCCTCCTTCTCCTTCAGCGCTTCATCCACATCCGTCTTGATACACTTCAGCTCCATGCGGATGACAGCCAACAATTCGACGATCTCTGATTTCTTCTGGCTGATGTTCACAATAGCTTCTCCAACCCTACCAGCGACTGTTACTGCTGGACTCTCCAGAGCGTCATTCTTCACCACATAGATCCCCTGCAGTAGGACCCTAAACCGTAATTAGAAACTGAAAGGAACCGCAAAACCCGAAACAGTATAAACACACTATAAACAAATGAAAATTTATATAATCACAAGGTTGAATGATTGAAGTATACCTGTAGTAGGTCGTCCAGGCTTTCCTCAGCTGCCACCTCTTCGAAGGTCTTATCCGTGAGCTTCGCCTTAGATTGCAAAGCAGTTACCATTTTTTTTCTCCACGCACTACGCTGGTTGCAATTAGTTTGAAGCGCAAAGGCAGCCCAGCTGACATCCAGCTCCTTCACAACATCCGCCACAATCCCAATGGCGAAGTCCTTGCCAATAAGTTTGTTCTTGGGACCGTGGGGATGTTGGTAGACCACAAGGTAAATTTTTTGGATGGCACTCTTCACTTCTATATTCTTGCAATCCCCAAAAAAGAATCCACTCTTACCTTTCTCGGCTCCAAAAACTGCCTCCAGCTCATTCTGTTTTATCACCAATGTATCCTTCTTCAAGTGCGGGTTCATACCTTCGGCGGACAATCCAAACTTGTCACGGAAATCCTCCAAAGTGAATGGCGGAGGGGGCCTACCTCTCCTCAACACAGATATCCTATCCTCTACGTCATCTAACGCTACAGTGGAGTCGCGGTCGTCTTCACTCTCCCCAGCTCCTGGTCTGCTGTTCCGCTTCCCCATGGCCAACTATTCGAACTCCACCTTAAACCCCTCAAACTCCTCCAGCACTGCCTCAGGGGCGAGCAACCTCCAACCTCTCAACCACCTCCAGCGATAAACTTTGGTAACCCATAACCCTGAACTCCGCTCAAACCCCAAACCCGCCCACAGCCGCAACTTCAGAACAATGATATTCAACACCCTAAACTCTAGAATGAAATGAAAATAACAACAAACATTTGCAGCCATGGGAGCAAACTGCCTATAACTCTATCAATGACAGACTCCCTCGCAATGCAATAACTATGTTACTCGTCTAAGACCAAGGAAATCATCAAGAAACCGGAAGTTGAAAAACTTACTTGTTGTTAATCAAGCTTTGCGGCAGCGAGCGACCTATGGTTGCAACATCTTCAGCGAGCAGCAATCACGCAAACCACCTCCTTTGCTGCCCCCCTGAAGCAGCAAGATGTACCCAGGGTACCCTAAACCCTAATAAGTGAAGCGTAACCCTCAGCACCTCACCAAACCAATGCAAATCGCACCGGACTGCCACAACGCACACCTTGGGAGCTCGGATGCGCCATGGCCAAGGATCGAGGGCTTCTCCGAAAAAATCGTTGCCGCAGCAAGAGGCGCGCGAGACAGCAGGGAGACGAACATGGCGCCCACAGGAGATTTCGAACCCTACCCGCCGAGCTTTCCCTCCACGCTGCGATTTCCAGCTATCCATCCGCCACGTGTCGAGCCCTGACACGCCCACCCACCTCAATATCATATACCTCGTAGTATAGCATATACCCACTGGTTTTGCCCATTTTGTACCCGGTTTAGTGTACATTCACCCTCACATATTAACATTTAGACATTATTTCTTTGAATTCAAACATGGGAATATATTAAAGTATTAATCATTGCCATATTTAATTTTCTACATTAAGTTTAACTAAGTAGTACATGAATAAATTAGATTAAAAAAATGGATAGTAAGGGCAAATACTATTTCGAAAGTACATTTATTTTAAATATCAATTATTCAAAACGACGCGAAATAATAACGAGCGCGAAGTCATTATTATTCACTCATTAACACTTAAATATCTCTGCTTTAAAATGAAAGGTGGGATTGTATTAATAAATTAATCATTGCCATATGATGTTTTATACATTAAGTTTAACTTAGATAATACATATAAATGACATTATATACACGTTAAAATAAAGGCAAATGATTTGGGAAAGATTAATCGACTGCCAATAAACTATTATCCATAACGAAATAAAAATATAAGTTCTTCACATAAATGATTAGTGTTTTTTGATATACTAGTTGAATTTGATTGTCTATATACTCTCAATGACTAGACCACAACGTCCCTACTCCCTCCTCCTTCAAACATGTCATACGAAATGCATGTAGAGGGCATCAGAGGAATGTACTAACGTTGTGTGATAGCGTAGAGAATATTGAAAACAAACTGAACAGATATACATCATAGAGCAAGGACTACAAGCAATATGTGTTATACATAGAGAGGACCGTGACTCTGTTACACAATCAGTGTCACACGTGACACTAGTTTATTAAGTTATAAAATAACATGTGATGCACTGCTTTGTCGGAGATCAAATTCTTCGACGACCTAGGTACGTCTGCGGCTAAACATATCATGGCCGTCCTCCAATAATCTGCTCCTCTACTTCAAACTGAAACTGCTCATGTTATGCTCTTCCTCTTCTCCTAAAGCAGAATAAAAATTGTGAAGAACCCAACGAGTGTCTCCCGAATCTGTCCCAGTATTAACATTCTTCGAGTTCTCCAGATTCTGATAGCAATCGGGTGGGGCATCGAAGACACGAACGCGACGGACATCCGGCTTCAGTATCGGAGAATGTCACCTCGATCGTCGACTCCGTCTCGGTCTGCCTGACGCATTCGGGGGCATGCTGAAGCTACAACCTTCCCCCCTACATCTTCTTCCGTGGTCACGGCTCGACTGGCTATGGCCTACCCGTAGAGCGTCGGAGAACCTGCAAAAAACACAGAAAGAGAAGATGAACAGGGAGATAAACAGCCAATCGGTAAGTCCATCTGCAACGATCTGCACTACGACAAACATTGTGAAGCGGTTTATGGATAATGTGAAACTGAGTAGAAGTTCAGAAACAATAAGCTTAAATGGGTGAAAGTAGGACATTTCCTACGAATGTCTAACCCTAATCCGAGAGTATAGGTAACGCTTCATAACCGTGTTACTATTCTCTTCCGGAAATACATACCGTGCCTATGAATGTCCTACCTATAACCGCCGTGACACTGGGTTCCGTAGACGTTCTAGGAAATCCTTTCTTCTTGCAAGCTTGAATCCTTGCCCATTTAGAACAGGGTAGAAGACAGGAGTTCCTACCATTGGATGCACGGAACCGGATTCGATTTCAGCTTTCATTCTTCTCAATCTCCCAAGAGTTTGATAGAATTCAGTGACTAGGTGTTCCATCATCACCGTGTCCCCGGAAACCTCGTCGGCCAACAAATCAATTTGCTTCTATAGTGTCTCGGATAGGTCCATATTCCCACCACGACTTGGCGTTGGTCTCGGAATCGTGGCCGGTGTTACGTTTTCACTTGGTGGAGGTGGTTGCTCCCGCCTAGGAGTCAGTAGTTGTTGTAAACCCCCGTTGATATTCCCTCGTAAACGGCCGCAATAACGGGCAATAGTTCTTTCAGCGATTTCAGGATTGAGCATCGTCACGACCTTTACTTGATGCTTGCACAGGTTGGCCCTTTCAGCCCACACACAGTTGCAGACACCCCACTCCGTCCCTAGATTATGGACAGGGTAACGTAAGTGTCTGTGTTCCGTAGAGGTAACTAACGCAGTGTCACCATCATATAATGGTAGTGTCACATCTTCGTCCGGTATCAACCTTGCCTTCAAAATGGACTCCACAGCACAGTCCTGCATCTTCTTATTGTCCACGAAACCCTTTTCCTTTCTCAGGTCCTTATACCAGTAATGATCCAGAACGTCTTCAGTCAACGCGGTGATACACCAGTCCACTCTTCGACCTGTCATTCTACTTCTCTCCGATTTTAAAATAGACTTAGCAAAACCGTGATACCCTTCAATCGCCGCATTCGTATCTTGACCGCAGTAACTGAGTCTTCGAAATCCAGTTACCCACATGTGGACTTTGTCAATCCACTGAGTTCTGAAGTACTCCCAGAATTCAACTTCGCCCGGATATTTCTTGGCTAATTCTTCTATCCGCTGTTGCGCCCACGCTTTCCCCTCTTCTCCCGGCGGTGCTGATCGGTCATACATTAACATCCCGAGGTCTTTTAAAATTGCTGCTCTCTAAACTAGGTCTGGTATTTTGTAGCATGCGTTCTTCTGCCAAGCGCGCCTCACATGCCATAAACATAAAAATACCGTTGTCCCTGGCCATGTCTCGCTGCACACGTGAGGCGATGATTAATCAGATAGGACATAGCAGTGTCACAACAGCACATAATGTAGAAAAATGTACACAAAGGTTATGCAAAACAAAGGCTGTACTCAAACATTTTAAGAGAACGTACTTCAGTGCTTTGATTTCTCCCGGTGCGCAGTCAATGATGAAGACTGCTGGCTTCCACTCAGGCTCTTCTTTGATCATTCGATCGTTTAGAGCTTTCATCCAAGGAGTTAAGTCGGGCTGGGCACATCCCAACGTAAGAACGAAAGCCACGGGCACACCATTGTGCCACTCATCGAAAACCATAAGGGTATATAGAGGAAACTGTTACAACAATCCAATTAAACTTCAGAAGTAAGAAAAATCCATGTCGTACACAAAAAAAGAAATCGGGCGCTGTCATGTCTATGTCATCTACATTAAATGGAATAACAGCAGTGAAATAACAGTAGATAACATCCTGCAATAAAAAAATTGACTACGAAAACCTTCTTGTCGTTTGTCCCAAACGTAGCATCCACTGATATACCACCCCGATGCCCATGCTATAGCATCATTTTTTTCTGCCATTCTGTCTGAATCCCAATGGTAAAGGGCATGTTCTCGCCCGTCAACTCCCCTTGCACTTTTACAGGGTTCTTCTGATTTGACTCACTGTAATAGAAGACCTTCTCTGGGTTCCGCTGAACCCACATTCTCACACTCTGCGCATCATTTTTATGTAGCATGTATGTTTCTTGGGCCAACTTCCCGGAAATGTTCCGTATGTCTTTCGTAGTGAGGAAGAGATCACGGGTAATATCCTTACCCTCATCCTGATACTTTTTGAGGACGTCAAGGTGCTTCCTCATTATCTGATTCGGTGTGTCCTTCCGTCGAAGGCAGTCTTCAACGAATGCTCTGATCTCCGGGGATAGGTGCGCAGAGAATGCGCTGCGATCTCCTGTCTTCATGTTACCGTGCACGATTAGGCCATCTGAATTGACATGTTTTTCCTGGATAATGGATATCTCAGAGACATGGGGAAGATATATCAGAGTCTTAAATGTGAACTGTGCCGTACAACCCCTCTTGATAGACTGGCCTCATTTCTTCTTTGAATCCCGAAGGATTTTTGGTTTAGTGGTCCTGCACTTATCCTGAACAGTCCCTTCCCGAACAGGGAACGACACCTCAATTTCCATCGGATTTATAACCTCTCCTGTTCCCTCCTGCGGTAAACAGTCCTCTATCGCAGTGTCACAGTGGCTAGTGTTTCGACATCTAGTGTCACAGACTTCTTCCCCAAAATGTATCTCGTCCTGCGTTAATAAGCTATTCACTTCGTGCAGTGAAGAACATGGGCCTGCCTGACAAACCTTGGAGGTTTGTGACGACTGGAACTCTACTTGTGTAGACGTCAAGAAAGTGTGATTGGGAAAACCACTGCCATCGACTGACTTAATAGTCGTGGGTCCCGGTGGAAGGCATGTCTGATTGTCGCATTTCTTTTTTCTTGGCCCTCGCTTCTTCACTACTTTCGCAGTTACAGGATCTTCAATGCTAGCCATGCCGGAATTAAACTGATTACTTGTAACCGCGTCGAGGTTGCCTTCTAAGAAAGGCATAGGAGTAGAGTCTGTAACATTTTTCTTCTTACATGTCGCTCTCTTCCGCACCGGTTTTTCCGCACTTATATCCTCCGTGACACTGGTCTTGCTTAAATCAGTTGATCCTGGAATACTGTCCGACTTTTTCTTCCTAGGAGCCCTCTTCTTCACAGCCTTCGTAGGGGGTGGAGGAGAGTCCACCACCGTTGGAACCTCATTCAGGTCGGGGATTGCGTTAGGTAGTCCATGTGGGGATGAATCTGCAGGTGGGTGAGAATGAGTTGTTGGTGGTACCTTCTTCCGCGGACCTCGTTTCTTCTGGACCACCACAGGTTCGGCTACCATCTAGTCCATCGCGTCAATGATGGATCCTCCAGGCTCGGGTTTGAATTTCTGTCGTGGCTTCCTTGGCTGACTTCCTTGACTGCGTCTTGCCCTAGCCTTTCTTGTCGGTGCAAGTGCAGGTCCCTCCTGCACAGTATCGACATGATGCTGTTTCTTTTTTGGCTTCCGCAGTAGACTCTCTGATATAGGCTTAACAATCCTGGAAAAGTCTTTCGGTCCGTACTCACACTTGTATCTGTAGTGGACATTTCGTGAATTAGTGTCGCAGATATTGAAGA
Source organism: Ceratodon purpureus (assembly GCA_014871385.1). Taxonomy (NCBI): domain Eukaryota; kingdom Viridiplantae; phylum Streptophyta; class Bryopsida; order Pseudoditrichales; family Ditrichaceae; genus Ceratodon; species Ceratodon purpureus. The sequence continues at coordinate 99,086,168 of CM026426.1, forward strand.
ATGTGAGTACAGTAAATCCCTTAATCCTAACTAAGACGTGAATTAAATCCTAATTCACGTAGAGACATTGGGCTAGGTCGCATGGAACAATTATTCCTTGACGGTAGTCAATCGTAAAACAACCCTAAACCATGAATTTAAAGCAGATACTTTAGCAATAAAACATATGAAGATTATGCGGGTAGTACGCGACACTCATGTGGTACGACAAGGCCAAGGTCAATTATCTTACGAAGTTCATGGCCGTTCGGGGCCCGTCCCGGGTCTGATTAGGTTTTTGATTCTCTTTGTTGGCCCGAAACCTACATTGTGCTCCCTCCCTCCCACATTGCATTCCTTCGATGAATTCTTGTACCCTGCAAGATGGAATGTAACACTGCTGCACTAAATGAGCCTTCTTGTGTTCCCCTCGTGGTGGACGATACTTTAATTTCCACTTCAAGTCTCGGGGTCCGAACAGGCCTGGTGGTGGGTTCTGCACAGAGTCTTCGATCGCCTTGAGTTGAAGCGCGTGCAGATCGAAGGCACTCAGATCGACATCCATGTCCACAGTGGGAAGTTCCTGAGTATTCTCTCCACAAAGAGGGGTATCCTCGTGCGCCATCGCCCCCGTGCAATTCTATCTTCAGCGAACGCAACACTATCTAACAAAGAAACTGTCACATTTGGAGTGCTAGGTTTGCGATCATCTCTACGCTATGCGAAGCACGAAGACGATCTCATAGAGAACCCTAGATCGAGAAACCGAGAAGACAGTGACATTGCAACTCTGTTACGCCAACATTCATCGTTTGCAATATTTCTTAGGTTGGGCAGTCCGGGTCATTTTTTAGGTCGGGCAGTGTCACAAATCTAGTGCAGTGTTTTGTGAGTGGCAGTGTCTCGCAGGGCGGGATTTAGTATTTCGTGACATTGCGTTATTACCCTGTCGGGATTTTACATCGACCGCGTGGCTGGGGGCGAAATCGGGACGCCAACGTGGACAGCCACGGAGACCGCCGAGGGCCGGGTCCACCAACCCTACCCTTCGCTACATGGAAAATAGCGTTCTCCGGACTTCCTCTACTTCCTACTTCAACTTAAAGGCATTATACTAGGGTCAGATCACAACTTCTCCATCAATTGCCTTAAAGGCATTATACTAGGGTCGGATCACAACTTTAATTTATCTTATGTGGCATTCTACGTGGCACCGATTTGGCATCAAAATATTTGGGCCAATTTGATGCAATTGGAACAAGGTTAAGGTTAATCCAAACTTTCAACTTTGGCCCAAACTTTGGACTAAATTGGAGGCTAAAAAAATGTTGAATCCAATCCACCTTCTGCTCAGCCCCAGACTGTATATGAAGTGGGCCTAAATACCTCCTTCAAATGAAGTATAGACAATAGGATTGAATGGGCTGGATGGTGACTATCTAATTCCATTAATTGTGGCTAAGAGCCCATGGTGCAGCCATTTTTTTTACGTTTTTACTTGCTAGCTTTATTTGCGACGTTAAATACATTTTTAACGCGAGAGTGGCTATAAATGATAAGACTAGGGATGAACAACAGGCGACACAGATTTTCATTCATACAGTGTAATGGCGATTTCCATTATATGAGTTTTTTATTTTAGGCGAGTACTGAAAATTGTTGGTGGAAAACAAGTGGCGACAACAAATATAATTGAAGTAGCAGACTGGCTAATGTTCCCTCAAACAAAAAGGAAATCTAGTACCTAGGAATTTCCAACAATACAGTACTAGTGACGGGTTACACATTCTAAGTGTGATTTGGCTCCCACTCACACTTGCAAGACACAAACACACACTCCAACGCTCAAATGAGTGAGCGTTGTACAAAAATTACACCATATTGGCCATACAATCAGGTGAAAAATTCGTAATATGTAGAAACTTTTTATAAGTGAGTTCAAAAACCCAGCTAGAGTGATTGAAACAAAAGAGCCCGTCAATCTCTTGGAGATGCACTATAGTGCAGGAGGGGGAAAGGCAAGCTTAAGGCAGCCTACTTTAGAGACTAATCCTGCAGTAAGTAGCGGAATCTTTCTCCGGCATTGGCCCATTTGTCAAAGCATGCCTCATATGGAAAATTCTGTATAGTAAACACCGCTGACTATACATGCCCACAACGAGCTGAAGATGAGCGTCTAAAGCATTGCACAACTTGTTTTTCATGAAACTCAAGCTGCTCAAGCAACGCTCATCCTGCACGGAACCGAGGACATGCACTACAGCAATCCAAGCAAGTTTCATCTACTCGGGGTACACGTAGACACTTGCAGCATCAAGTGTGCACCAGCGGCAAGTGAGGGGGTTTAGGACAAAGGGAGGCTCAAGAGCAGTAGCGTAGTTAGAGAGCATGGCCAGCTTGAAGTAGCCTTGTTGGGCATCCAATTGCCATGAGTCCAAAATGGGCTCTAGCGACTAGCCCTTGACCTCTCCGTCAACAATGAGCTTCCGCTCATAGTAGAATTTTTTGAGCACCTCCAGATGTTTTTTGAAATTAGATTCAGCCTCTAGTACCGCAAAATACTGAGGGTAGAGAATACCAAGGGCATCAAGAACAGAGTGCGCTGGGAAGCGGGATCAAAGCTCTTAAATTAGCTGCGACACTGCACCTGAAGGACATTACCACGGAGACAATCTCTATTATGCCGAATTGAAAGAAGTATGAAGGAGAATTAAAAAAATTGAAAAAGATTAGAAAAGAGGAAGACGTGACAGTGAGCTTCTTAGCCAAATCAACAATCAGATAAATGTGACATGAAGGAGAATTGAAATTTTTATTTTTTTTAAAAAGAAATGGAAAAAAAGACGAGACAGTAAGCATGAACATGTTGCTACAAAGGAAGAAGGAAAAACACTTAAAGAAAGAAGGAAATAACAAAAAAAAACAAAAAAAAAAAAAAAAAAAAAAAAAAAAAAAAAAAAAGCTTGCACATTGATCCTTTACACGCGCCACCAGTTGAGCCCAGAGCGCCCGGCTAACTGGTTGGCCATAGTGAACTACCCAATGTTGAACGCCATGAACCAAGAAGGCTACCTAAGCCTCGCCGGATGAGTTCAAATCACACACTTACTTGATGTGGATAGACTTGTGGCTTGAATCGAGCAGTCCATGCAAGGACGAGAAACTTGTCCTCAGAGAAGGCATTTCCTCTGTCCACAAACAAAGAGTACAACTTCCCCTCGCACAATTTCAGAGTTGCGACCATGTCGCACACAAAAACATTACTCTGTTGTGCATAGATGCACAACACGTCTACTGTCTCTAAGAGGGGGATAACGGTAGCTATGCCCAGCACCGTATACGGGTCTAAAAGCATTGCAAGGCATGTCTGCGTCCCACACAAAACACAATCTGTGTTAGGCCATAAAAAGGAGAATCATAGAAAAATAAAAAATAAATAAAAAAATGGAAAATCATAGGAAGGACAAATTCACCCAGTCATCTGCCTTCTCTAATTCAGCTGCAAATTTTGCTATCAAAGTGCGGTATTTTGACATCAAACGTCTCAGGGGCTCCAAGAGTGAAACCCACCGAGTTGCGATGTTCTTCAAGGGCATGAGCCCTTTTGTTTCAATCACCTCAACTAGTTTTTTGAACTCTGAAAGCCTTTTGGAACTGTGGTTAAAAAAGCCCAGCACTTTTGCATAAGCTGCTCATAGTGCTTGATGATGGAGAGGCCGCCCATAGATTTTGCGGCCAGGTCGCTACGATGAGCCCAACAGTGGACACCTATCATAAAGGGTGCATGTTTTTGCTGAAGTTGCACCGTCACCCCGGTTCGGCAACCTTGGAAGGCACTCACACCATCAACACTAAAACAGAGCAACTTACGTTTTACTGCAGCCAGATCAACCCCTGCCCCACTCTCAATCGATTGTAAAATAAGCTCCAAGAATGTATTAGCGTTTGAGGCATCTGTGACCTTTGTCAATGCCACCATGTAAGGGACTCTTTCCCGGTCCTCGCAGATATATGCATGACAACCGAGCCAAGATCCATTGTCCATACTAGTGGTCTCATCGCAAGTTACAGCAATGAAATCAGCAGAGAAGACTCTTGACCTAATCTCAGACCAAACCATGTCATAGAGGAATTCAGCCATGCTCCAACCGCTGCTACCACTCCAGTGGGCCCTCGGCATGAAAGGAACATCTAAAAACTCAAACAAAGAAAACAAAGACTCATATTCCAACATGGGCCTACCCTTTGACAATACATGGAAGATGGTTGCAAACTGGACCTTTTTTTTTCTCCCTCTCAAGGGTTCGACACCTTATTGAGCTCCAAAGCCACGGACAGTGGAGGCCTCGCAGCATACAAACCTAGGTTCACCTGATGCCGGCATGTCTTCACGACAAAGACGTTGTCTTTCTTGATCAGTTTCCCGGGAGTATCCATTGTAGCTCTTCTTCTTCCTTCGTGCTTGAGCAATGTGTTGAGCTTTGGAGCCAACACCTTCGGCTTGCCTTCTATGGAGCTGCAGGCCCTGCATTTGACCATGTGAAGTGTGCCATCAGAGGAAAGAATGGACTCGGCCCAGTGGAGTGTGGCCGCCAATTTCAACTGAAACCTGTGAGCCAGGTCATAAGATTTCTTTGATTTCTTCGCAGGTGGTGGTTTCACCAGCCCCCCATCGGCCGAGTCCTCATCACTTACGTCTCCATCGGACACATGAACCAGCTCGTCGTCATATGTTTCAGCACCCAACAGGTCGCCGAGATTAGCGCCAAGCACGTCGAGGTTGAGCGCTGCAGATGAGTTATGAGAGGACCCCCCTATAGAGGATCCATCTCCAAATGTCGAAGAGGATTGTCTCCTCCGACACCCCCCGGTCGTCTGAAGAGAGAAGATTGATTGCTGCGCCCTTTGCAGCCCCCGCCTGTAGGTCTTCATCGACCCCTCCAGAATCGGTTGACGTTGAAGACTTTTGGCGCTTGGGCAGCGCAATTCCTCCGCGAGTGAAGAACGTTTGAAATGTGGCCTTCTTCTTTGACTTGTCGCGGTCTACATGCTCTCTTGAACACCGGACGCTGATCTCCTTCCTTGCGGCAGCTTTCTCTGTCCAATGTTTCTTCTCCTCTCGCAACTTCCAAATTCGATCACGCCTCTCCTGAGCCCTCTCCTGATTTGCTACCGCATGCAGGGGCTGCATGAAGGGCGTTGTCTCTAAATCCAGCGCCATGGCACCGCTCTCCTCCATCTCAAAAACGAACAAACGTTGAATTAGAAACCAGATCGCGGCCCAAAAGCCGCATGCAATTGCAGAAATTCAAGCATAGACAAAACCCTCAATGGTGAACAAAATGCAATATTGAATTGAAGACATGCATTGTGCAATACTCAGAATTGAGAGGAAGTTTATACTTCCCTGCAGGCGCCGACCCTAAACCTCGAAATGCTAATCTGGCCCCATTTTGAAACGCGCCAGCGCCCAGCGGGGGACATACTCGGCGGAGTTGCTGCAAAACCCGGCAAACAGAATGCAACAATAGGAGCAACACTGTAACAAAACGCATTCAAAAATGGCGAAAATAATCCAGCTTTTGGAGTAAACCGCTAACAACCCCGCATCCAGCAAATGCATCCTCTTCGTGGTGGAGAGCGTGGCGATCTACAACAAACCCTAATTGAAGAACTAAACTAAACCCTGGCGACCCCATCGCGTGCGAGGTACGCAACGTGGCCCCGATGGAAAACTCTTTGGTATCATCCTGGCGTTTACTTTTTTTTCATTCCTTTATGAAGACAAGGTTAATTCGCCAACGCAGTGTGAATAGAGCGAAATGGCGACATTTTGCCTAAAAGAATTGGGCTGGCATAATGTGAGAGATAAAAGGGGTGGGATAAATCCATGTCTTAAATTTTGTCATTGAGTTGGGCCCTTCTAAATCTTAAGAGACCTTGACTTTTAATGTGGCAACTTAGAAAAGAAGGCCCCAAATTTAGCAAAAAGATATCATAAAAAGCCCTTTGGACTCTAAAGCCGGAAGGGCCAAAATAAAGGACCCTACAAAGCTTAGGCTACAAGCGTCATTTATTGGAGGATGGATGGATTGACAGGGGTGGAACAAAACGATGTCCCTATTTCGATTTAGAGTTTGGTCCTCCTTTAATGCAAGGGATTAATTTGGAGGAGCACGATTTAAATACAACAAAATATTTTTCATAAAAAAACTCCAAAACTCCAAACAAGCATGGTCGGAAATATATATCATCCAAATGTAAGGCTTAGTGCAACATTTAGAGTCTAAAATTAAGAGACCTAGTTTTGGAGACAAAGACACATGCTTTGTCATTCATTTACGAAGCAACCTTTCATTATACAAAATAGTAATCATTCACCCTGTTGTAAAGACTTTCCTAAAAAAAGCTTAGTATGATGACTTATTGATGAGTGACAACTTGCAGTAATGCCTCATTCAAGGTACGTGGGTAGAAAAAAAGGCAAGTTCCGTAACTAAAGAGACCACAATGTAGGAAAGATGTAAAGCATTGTTGAAATGAGAAAATGGTTAGCTATGAATTTATATTCCATTATTTTTCTTAACATCCAATCCAGGGAAAAATAGAATATCAGCAAAATTCATAAATGTAAAAAAATAAATATGAACAAAAATCAACTAACGCCAATTTTCATCCATCATAAATGAATATAGATGTAATATTTGAACAGCAATACCAATACGTATAAATAGGCAACATGTATTGAAGTCAAACAAAATGTTTTGAAAACTTGAAGACATCAATGCATTAAAATATATAACAATTACTTTCTAGAGTTGATAAACCCACTAGAAATTTAGAATTATAGAATAAGATTTGCAAAGTATTGTTGCAAATATGTTTTGATAAAAAATGAATTCTTAATTCTTGCAAAGTGAATAAAATATATTCAAATACTCTTGGTGTGCTATAGTGTGCAAACTTCATTCTATAGTGTGCAAACTTCATTCTATAGTGTGCAAATCTAATTCTATAGTGGAACCGCATCATGAAAAGATGGTTTTAAAATTTTCAATTTAAGATTGAGAGTATATGTAACTTCTTTTCAAAATTGTATCAAATTCATGTGTTACTTTATTCTCCTACATCAAAATGGATTGTACTTCATGTAATATCCCGCTCTCTTGTTGTAAAGATTTTAAATCCTCAAATTGTTTTCTCAAGAATCAATGACTGTTAATAATTGTATTGTGAAATGTGACTTGGCAGTGAGTATACAACTCATAAGCATCAAAATCTATGCAATTGTAAATAGTAGATTGTACTTTGACGATAAATATATTCATTATATATACCAAATTATGATTTTCCGATCTGAAGGCGCAAACAAAATTTTATGCTTAGTACTTGGCATTGCGTAATTCTAACAACATTTTTAAATAAAAATACACTATGTGCTCGATTTCAGATGGAGTTGGCACCATCTCTATGACTTTTTTATTCATTTCAAAAATTGCTGAGGGTGTAAAAGATAAGGGTATTAAAAACAATGGATAAAATTTCATATATTATAGGTTCGACACATATTAAGTTCAATCAATTATCCAAGTATATAGCATACAATGTTCCTATACATTGCAAACAACGAGAAGCATACTAATCATTCCAAATCAAAATGACACTTGCTTGCAAAATAAAGTGCAAATTCATATATGCACTAAACTTAGTACACATGAGCATAAAATGTAATAGCCAAAACCAAGGATTACAGCTTTAAATGCTTCAACAAAAGAAAAAGTGGTTATATGACATGAAGTATTCTAAAAAGTCAAATTCAAAAGCCAATATTTAAAGACATTATAAGTTTTTATCAATTATGGAAGGAAAGTACTATTTGCTAGGAAATTCGATGATTGAAAACTTAATGACCTTGAATAATCATTTGACTTCAGTAAAGAACACAAATCACAGCCAATATGTGTGACGGAAATTACATCAAAGTGTCAAAAAGTCATATAATCCTTACACAAAACAATGAATATCATAGGTGCAATGCTAAAATTCTGCAATCCCTAATGCACTATCTCTATTGAGAAATATTGTTCTCTTTAATAGCGATATGGCAAGGATGCTTAGTAATGAAATTCTTCTAGAATAGAATTCCAAGGTTTTCTCTATTGTCATGTCCATCGAGTGAGTTTGATAGCTTGATTTGTTGTTTCTTTAATCCCTAAAAGGATATGCATGCATAGTTGCTGAGGAGTGTGTTCAGTTGTTTACACATGTAATTATGCATTGAAGACTGGAAAATGATGTTGTGATGTTGAATTTTTTTTGTAGAAGACAATGTCAGTACTATAAATGGTATATATCTTTTCCAAAATTTTTGGAGTAATTTAGAGCAACTTTACCACCGCCTGCAAATACGTATAAATGGCCACAAAAGACTCTATAGAATACACATAGCGATTTCAATTTTATTTTTGAAGGTTTCACAACTTTCCTCGTCTTTGGGCCCATCTTTTGCTTTTTGGTTGTTTCAAGTAATATGCATTGCAAGGTTCCTCAATTCATGTTACAATTCTAGCCGAGACCATATTCCATCGTTAGGGCCTTTAGGGGTTAATAGACCAATCTTAGCTCCATGTGACTACTATGGAATTTCAATGGATTGCTAACCTTTATAAGTTGTTGATAGAGTATCTTGGATTCTGTAGTGTCTTGAATGTAAAGTAGATTGGCTAGCTTACAAACCTGTGATTGCAAACTGCTATTGGGTCACCTTCGGCATAGACAAGTTTGAAACATTGACCTTGATAAATGGTTTTATCAACAATATTGGATCTCTTTATCACCAGCAAGTTTCTTTTTGGAAGCATTGATGTCCGACTGCTTGCTCAATCTCTTCACCAATTGACAAGGATGTTGTTTGATGAATTTGTATTTGCAGATTAGGACGTTGTTTGATGAACGTGTATTTGCAGATTATAGCCTTGCTAGATTCAACCTTGCAGCAATATACAACTTTTGTACCGAAGCGCAATTCATTGTTGCAATTGCTGTCAACTGGTATGTGTCACAAATGAATAACAACGCATTGAAAGACAATAGTTACCTAATGATTTACTAATGATTGAACTCTTATACAAGAGAACTTTATTCCAACTTAATAGTTATCTTTACAATTCAAACAACCTTCATAGTGCACAAGCGCCAAATGACATCGAGGACCTGAATAAATAGAGTGCTTTTGTTCCAATGGCAAAAATTGCGAAACAACCAACGTTGCACTCTTATATGTATCCACAAAGGAAAGTATTGAGACTCATATTTATAGAAACATGATTATCATGTGAAAAAGAAGAAGAGGATTTTCTACTCAGATCCAGATTTATACTTAGGGTCGATTTACACTACGGTGGAGAAGCCTCCGGTCGGTCAAGAATGCTTGGCCAAGACATGGTTATATGAGGCAAATGGTGGATGTGCCGGAGAAGAAATAAAGGCAAAAAAATATTTCAAAAGGAGTCTTGACCGGTTGTAGTCTAAACACGTAGAGGAGAAGCTTAGCGGACAAGTCCACCGGAGAAATGCACCGGTGAAGAGAAGCTCACCAAATGGTGAAGTATTTTTTAGGAAAAAAACCTTGACTCTCCACATTCACATTGTATCAAAAGATTTAAACAAGAATCATGTTCCAGAAAAATGAAGATGCATATGTATGACAATTTGATTAAACTCGAAATTAATTTTATTATCAAATCGAGCGGAAGAATATTAATATTTTTGGTTAATATTCACTTTCTATAATTAGAAAACATATCATGGTAATATAATATTCAGTTTTATTAAATTATATATATATATATATATATATATATATATATATATATTTTTTTGCCAAATTGCCAATTTTCAATTTTGGCCCATGTATGAATAAACCCATACATTGGAGGAGGCACTTCTCCTTCGTATTATTTAAGACATGCTCTCCTCTTTATCATCCTCTTCAATTTCTTTCTTTTTATCTTTGATATTTAATCATGGATAATCGAAGAAGAGAGATTTTTTGCTCCCTTGTGATCTTTATGGTTTTGAAGTATATTATTGTTTGAACTATGGCGATACAAAAAGCCATCATGTATCACCATCATGCATCAATTGTGATGATGGCCTATTTTTTATTTGGGAGCAAGGAGAGGGAAGTGTGGAAATTTGACCGGCCAAGTGGATATGTGTCACAATTTCTTCTTGGATCGTATAATGCAAAAATGTTCAAAGATCGTGTTCGGGTGAGTAAGCCTAATTTTCAATATCTATGCCATTTGCTTGGACCAATGTTGAGCAAGAAAGATACAAAATTAAGACTTTGCATTCCAATAGAGTGTAGATTTTCTTTGACATTGCATCGATTGGCAAGTAGTGATACTTTGCATACACTTGTTGATTTATATGGTATTTCAAAGTGAAGTGCTTCAATAATAGTGAGAGAAGTATGTGAGGGGATTAAAACTGTTTTTAGGCCTTTGGTTTTTCCTAAACTGACATTGTCTAGAATGAAGCAAATAGCTTTAGAATTTGAGAGTTCACATAGGATTCCATACATTTTAGGAGCAATTGATGGAAGTCACATTCCAATCATAGCTCCTAGCATAGATCCGGCTTCATATTATTGTAGGAAGGGATATTATTTGGTTTTACTTCAAGGTGTAGTAGATTCTCAATGCAAATTTTGGGATTATGATTTTGGATGAGCTGGTAGTATACATGATTGGGTCCTATTTCAAAAATCAGAGATTGGAAAGAGAACTATGAGTGGGAAGTTTTTACCGTACAAGCTCATTGGAGATGCTGCATATCCTATGCGCCGATGGTTCTATTCACCATTCAAAGGTGAGAAGGCCGGACTGTCAAGAGAGAAACAACACTCGAATTACATTCAATCAAGCACAAGAATGGCGATGGAGCGTGCATTTGGAATGTTAAAGGGGAGGTGGAGATTTCTACTTAAAAAGATTGACATGCCAATCCGTAGCATTCCGGATACGGTAACCCCTTGCCTTTGCCTTCACAATTTATGTTTAATTCACGGAGATGAGTTTGATTTGAATTGGGCAAGAAATGCGGAAGAAGAGTTGAAGAAAGCATCTCAAGAAAGTTTCGGTAATTTTAGAGATGTAGATTTTTTCCATGTGTTACAATCCGGCATTAGTGAGATGAGAAACATACAAAGAGAAGTAGTACAAACCGAATTCAATGACATTGGCACGAACGAGATGGACATGGATGTTGAAGAAAATGATGCTGAAACAAGGGGAGATAGAGAGGAGAGGTCAAAAATGATTTCGAAAGAAGCAACCAAATTTCACTTGATGCTAGCAGATATTTATTACAAAGAGCAGTTTAAGAGAAAAGGTACGGTAGTATTTCCAGAAAATGCTAGCACACAAAATGATGACATCTAGAGCTTTTCAATAAGGCGGTCCATTTGCTGATCAACGTTTTGAAGCAATTCATTTGTTCTAGCAAAATGATCTAACATGGCTGCACCATTATCTACCATTTTACCGAAGTATTGCAAAGCATGGTCTTGGAACTTGTTCTTCTTTGAGGCTAATGGTGGGTCGGACTGAGGGGTACTAATCGGTTGGTTGACATCGTCATTGGCATTTGCTGAATTTTCTTGCACTCCCACATTAGTGCTGTCCATTGTAGTAGCACTCACATGTTTCATAACGGAACCGGTTTGATGCCACCAATGATCAAGTGAATCATAGAACTTGCACTCATGCCGGTCATTCCCCGAAATTGAATTAGCAAGTTTGTCCTCCTTGTATTGTTTGAAAACTGTCTCGAATTTCTTCCAACAAGCCTTGGCCGTGCGTGAAAATCCTGGAATTGCAACTATCATCCGTGCTTGAAGCCGAACCCATGTATCAACACCTAGTCAACAATAACAACACCGTAAGTACTTTACATGATCATATATACAAGAAGAGGATAAAAAGTCCAGAACATAAGCTTTAAGCCTTCAAAACGGCTTTGGAAAAAAAATTACAGCATTGCTAGAAGAAATGAGTAGCTAGAGTGGGGAGTGTATAATAACAATTTGAAGAAGGTTAGGTACAAGGAGAAGGTAGAGATGCCTTGGAAGCCCTCGAGATGGCATTGATATGCATGAGGTCCTTGGTTCAAGACCCATTCGCATTAATTTTGCCAATCCGTGGCCAACCCCTTGACTTCAAACTCAAACTCTAAATGGGGGGGAAAGGGGGGCCAACTCGGCCAATACTCAGGCTTACCTTTACTCGACTACGTACGAAGGCAAAGGCATTGAAAGGCATTTGCATTTTGCAGAAAACAGTAACTTCTGAGGAAAAAAAATTCAAATTTTTTTGCAACCTACCTTGTTTCTTCGCATTCTTCTCAAATTCGCTGTGCATCTCTCCGCGCATAAAGATGAGGTGCTCCACTTCGCTATCCAACCAATTTTTCTTCTTCTCTTCCTCTCCTTCATCCTCTTCTCCCCCTTCTTCACCTTCTACCTTCACTTTTGGACCTCCCTTCTTGGCCGGTGCTTTCTTCTTCGGTTGTGGACCTTTCTTCTTTGCTTGTGGACCTCTCTTCTTACCTACGGTCTCAATTGGCCGTTCAACTATTTTTACATCATTCTCTTCTTCTACCTCTCTTTCTCCTTCTACCTCTCTTCGTCCTTCAAACTCTTCCCTCAAATTCCTTGCAAGTCGAGAAGAAGAAGGGTGTTGAACATAGGACCTAAAAACACTTCCTGAAAATTGCCTTGACGGTTCAAAACAATTCTCACTACCAACGAGGTCATTCTCATCTTGGCTCCAACTGAACTGAAACTGTGCGTAACCAGCCATTGCGAAAAAAAAAAACCTCAAAAAATTTGCTCAAAAAAAATTGTTCAAAAAAAATTGCCAAGGAGCTACTGCAGCAACAAAAGAGAGCGACAGAGAGAAGCTTGCGACCCTTTATGGGTAAACCCTAAAACAGATCTGAAATCTACGGTTCAAATTTGTTTTTGAAAATTATTATTTTAATCATTTGGGCTTCTCCGGAGGAGGAGTTTCTTCTCGGACCTCAAGAGGCCGGACAAGAAACTCCTCCTCCGGAGAAGCCCAAGTCCAAAAAGTGTTGCCATGTAGGCGGCCATGTCATTTTATCATCCATGAGAAATCTTCACCACCATTCTTGTCTTCACCTAGTGTAAACACCTTCCGGTGAAGAGTTGCATTTGCATCACACTTTAGAATCGCCCTTTTTTCCATAACTGGTGGACTTCTATACCGTAGTCTAAACCGGCCCTAAGCCTCATAGCTGCATATTCACTCAATAGCATTGACGCCAATAGAAACAACTCTGATAAAATTGACGTTGAGGACAAAGATCTACAAGTCCTTGATGGAAATAATATTGAAAACATTGCGTGCACATGATTCAGCCTATCATTAAAAAAACTGGAGGTATAAATAAACCCCAATTGTTAACTAGATAGCGTTAGCCCCATGTAGCAACTTTTCAAAACACAAATTTTTTTGGTCAAAATTCATATTTCATTATGTTGAAGAAAGTGAAAGTATAGATGCTCCAACAAATCCCTTCTTTGCATCACAATGTCTAAATTGTATATTTTACCTTCATAATAAAAGAATGCAATTGTAGGTATTCAAAAAAAATAAAATGCAAGGCAGTAACTACGGACTGTATTCATGTATTGAAAGGCGAGACGAATTATCTCTTCGGCACTAAATAAATAAGTCTTTGAAAAAATCTATCCTTGGAACATCCACAGTTAACAATGTGAATTAGAATTGCTTGGTGATGAGGAAAAATTACATATCAAAATCATTCAAAATTGCATCTCCATAGAAAAAACACCTCTCAAACTCCAGAGAAAAATTACCCAATTCAAATGAATTTTTAAAATACGTAGTACTATTTATAGGACTAATTTTTCTACCTTCTGTACTCATTGCCATGCTCATTCAAATTTTCATTGGTCATGAAATCTTTGCAGCCGATGTTATTATAGATTCCTCCTTTCTGACTTGGCACCAACACCATTTGCAGCACAAAACATTACCCATCTTGCAGAATACAATATCAATTATTCCCATATACTTGTAATCTGATGTCACTTATGCTTACATGAACACTTGACATTCAACTTAATTGAATAAAATCACACTAACTCATTTCTAAGACGCAATATTGTTGTTCGCAAGTAGTAACAACACATATGGTTTTGCCTAATCAAATTTTTGATGATGTATAATATCTCTTTGCGACATTTTTTATTTTTAGACTTTGCATAGACTTTGATTTTCATACAAGTTAACATTGAAACTTACAAGGTTATCCAATCCTTTGATTTTGTGCGGACCAATGGTGAAGACTTCTCCTTGCGCATGTTTTTCAAGCCACCAATATCCAAAATCAAATGGCATCATTTCTTTACAAAACTTCAACAACTAAAGCCAATACTATCTTGAATGGAGCTATACTTGCAAACTTAAAAATTTAAAGAATATAGTTGCAGCAAACAAATAGTATTAGAGATTAAAACCTAAGAAATTAAATTTGATACTAAACATTAAACAACTTTCACGTTAAGAATATATCAAATACATATTGTTCATTTTGTATCTTGGTTTGGATACTAAATTTTCAATAATCTATATTTCTCCCATGAAAATAAAGCATTGCTTAACTACACCAATTCATCAAAATTATGACAAGAACAATACTTTTAAACCTTCACACACCGTTACTTTTGTACAACCCAAAGCTCTTAAGCCCCAAAAACTGCCATTTCTACGCAACCCGTTTAAATCCAATTATGAAATGCCACATACCAAGGGTGGTAGACACAAGAACAAGGGGCTATCACAACTCTCCTTAAAAACCTTAGCTTGCATAGTGCACATGTTTGAGTTTTAAATGTTTGAAGTTTGTCAAAGGGCGTGCTTGCTGCAATTGCTTGCGCTTAGAGCCCTAATAAGAAGATTGCATAATTTGTCCTCTACAGTCTTCACCTCTTGCTTTAAACAATTAGCTTTATCTTGCTACATATTTTTTGCAAAAACCTAGAGTTTCTCCTCTACAAGGACTTCCTCAATTTTTGCTCTAAAGCCAAGTAGATTCAGCTTCTCATTGCAAGGCAACTTCTTTAAATTGAAAATTTTCTATTCCTCGCTTTTAATTTCATCCTTGTACTATTTTGCAAGTACTTCAAC
Organism: Ceratodon purpureus; assembly: GCA_014871385.1. Classification (NCBI taxonomy): domain Eukaryota; kingdom Viridiplantae; phylum Streptophyta; class Bryopsida; order Pseudoditrichales; family Ditrichaceae; genus Ceratodon; species Ceratodon purpureus. Next base: position 99,101,389 of record CM026426.1, read on the forward strand.
ATCAAGGTTTTGAGACTATGTTTTTATACCTAGTCAACTTTTACTACAACAACTTTAGTTTTTCCCTTTGACAATTGAGTTCAATTTCTACCTTGTATCTCTCTAAATCATCAAGTGTAATCCAATGCTTCTCTTTCAATGTCGCAACATGTTCAATTTCTAATTAATTCACTTCTAGAGCTATTTGGCATTCCTTCTCAACTGTATCAATTTTCAATTTAATTCTTTCACAATCACCTCAAGATAAGTCTAGTGTTGATCTATGCTTATTAGAAAACAATTGGATTTTCCCTATTATCAACCTCTTTCCCTCTTCAACAATCTTCAGCGTATTTGGCCCAATTTGTGGAGAAGTAGTAGCAGACCTTGGATACAAATGTATGGCCAAAGCTTTTGAATATAAACTAACTTTTCAAGAAGTGATATGTTAGCCAAATTTCAAGATATTTTTTATGCATCCAAGTCTTCACTTCCTCCAACTTTGCCGCATTACTATTGTAATTTTTGTGTTTTTTTAATTTTTTTAATTTTTATTTTTATTTATTTTTTTAATTTTTAAAATTGAACCTAACGTCATCATTTCTAACATGATTAAATTCCTTGCTATAATTCAAGTCTATGTTTGTCAGACCAATGCCATAAGCAAAGTATGCCTCTTTTCCATCTACTTCCATTTCTTGCTCTAGTCTCTCATACACACAACCAAAACTTCAATTTTTAAAAAATATGATCAATCACAATAATAATAATTTCTTGATTTCAAGTTGAGCTTTGAAATTGCTCGTGTGTGGCTTAGACATGGCTTATTTAAGTTGATAGTATCGTCAAGATATTTTCTTAACTCTTATTTCGACAGAATGGATTTCTAATGTTTTGGCCTGGCAATAATTTTGAAATGATAGCATGAGCCTCAATTGTAGTATTCATTAACCCCTAATCGGCCATCACTAAATTTCTCTAAAAATTGTCAAGAATCTGTCATTTCTAGTGCACAATATAATTGTCAAAATTAAATTCAAATTCAAATTTTTTTAACCCTGGGATCTCAAATAAGTTTGCTTTGACAAATTTTTGGATTTTTGGGGGCAGTTTTGACTGCATGGATTGGAAGATTATAACATGTGAAGTTTAAAGAATACACTTTTTTCAAATTAAAAAAAAAAAACCCATTCTAGGACAATGGCCGTTTAGGGGTTAATCTTGTTGCTCAAGGATCAAATGTATTTTCCTATGTAAACCTACCAAGCCAGTAAGTTTGGATGTCTTTGAATATTTTCTATCATGGATTGTATACGATAATTAGTTAACATTACACGAGTGTCAAAATATTGGAAACTTGTCATTAATATTGTTGATAATGGCTTAAACTCTTTCAAAAGTTTCCTATAAATAGAATTTTGAAAATTTAATTTGAAAACAATTTATGATCTACATGTGCGTTTTTTTGCTTTATTCTATAACCTATTATAATCCCAGACGCAAGGTGTAAGTATACTAGACCCATGTACTTTTCCAGTCACAGTCATGTTTTCCATGGATGCCCGTCTCCTTGGCTGCCCCACTGCCCAAGAGTTCTGGTGCCTGGAGTCCCTGCTCCTCGACTACCTCATGCTCATCATCTGACCAGTAGACAAATGGTGGAAAAGCCTAAGCAAAACGAAGTAGATACCTGTTTTGCCGCTCATGGTCCTCATTATAAGCTTTGATCTCATCTCCCACCTGTTTCTTGGAAGTTGTCAGGATGTGTGGCTAAAACCCCCTGTTAGCTAGGGTAGAACTGCTCGCAGCCACCTCTAGTTGTCTTCTGAGCTCCTGGTTCTCGACAGCCAACCAATCAAAATCTCGAAGCCGAGCATTGGTGGTCATCTCCAACTCAATTTGGCGTTTCTTTATTTGTTCAAGTACTCCCTCTCTGGCTGCCCACCTTGCTTATTCTTTGCACTGTTTCGGTGAAGACGGTCAACTTCCGCCTAGTCTCTGCCCACGTAGCCTTAAGCTCCGTCAGCTCCTTGTCCCCGGCCTGTAACCGTTGCTCGAGACTCCCGACCTTCTCCTCCGGCTCCTGATTGTGGGCCAGTAGTGCCTCGTAAGTCGGCTGCCGTCCTACTTGCTGTTCCTGCATCTGCTTGATGCGTGCACTCTTCGAGAGTATCACCTGCATTTGCTCCATTAATTGTCCAAGCTCAAGTGGCACCTCCTTTTTTGCTGCTCCAATAGACTGGAATGCTCCTCCAGGGTTCCTTGGCGCCAGCATCTTGGTGTTGGGAGCCTCTCTTACCTCCGGTACGTGATCCTCCGCAGGAGGACACTGCTCCTGCTCCCTCAGCTGCGATCTAGATCTATTAGGAGAGTTCTGAATATTACCTTCTTCGTGTGATGTCCTCAAGGTCAGTAAGGTCCTGGTTGCCTCGACTGGTGTCTCCCCCTGGGGTACCTGCTTCCCTTTACGGGCTTGCTTCCGAAACCGGGTGCTTGGGGTCCTTCTTGCATCTAAATTGATGGCTTCTTGTTCCATCTCCTCGGCCTCTTCGGAATCCAAAGATTCCGAAGAGCAGTCCTTGTACTTGGGACGTCGCTCCTCTTGCCTCAGTCTCATTAAGGTTGCTCCCTGGTCCCTTGGAGTTCCTGGTGTTGGCTGTCTTCTTCTCTTCTTTCCTCTTGCAGTTCTCGGTTGTCCGGATGATGAGGATGACTGGTGCTTCCTTTCCTCCTTCTAGTCCACTGCCTTTTTTGCAAATGTCTTACTTGTTGCTCCTTGAGATCCTTCTCCACTGATCACATCAGGTGGTAGATCACCTGCTGGCCGCACTAGTGTCAGGTCTGGTTGGCATTTGCTGCCATCGCCCATCTTCTCTTCACTTTCCTGAACTAGACCAGGCTCCACATATTCTTCTTTGTCCGGAAACGAGTTTTTTAGTAGGGCGTCAATTAGTTCTGCTCCCTTGATTTCCTTGGTCTGATTGGTATGTACTTGGATTAGCATCCTTTTGAGGCTTAATAATATCAGTGGTGCCCAGTTGTGGTCTTCTCGCTTAACCGCCTGGTACATGTTCTTCAAGAGTTTGGTGTTGGCATAGAGAGACTTGTTCTTGACACACATGATCTCCACCAAAGCCCTCACCCAATTTTGGTACTCATTAGTGAATCCCTTAATTGTGGTCCCATCAGTATTATGGTTGGCCCTCGTCAGTCCGAACATCTTCATGTACCTAGGATCCAAGTCTCTGCTTACTTTCGAGATCGTAGAAGTCTTGCTTTCTTCTATCCCTAAGGCCTCCTGAATCATCTAGGCCTTGATCTTCACAGGTACCTCCCTGACCGTAGCCCTAATAGGCATGGTGTACTCAATCCATTTACGAACTGGAAACCCTGCACAAAATCCGACACCAACTCTGATCTAGGTATTGGCCAGGTGTACTCGTAGAAGGCCCCCAAACTGACCCTCTCCGCCCAAGCATTATCCTTCAATTCTCTCCAAGCATGCCAATATTCAAGGGGGATGAAAGTGAGCTGAATCGCCCTCCTTCTCTTCTTCTCCACCATGATCCTCTTCAGTGCGCGGGCTAAGGCCTTGGTCTGTTTCCTTCTGATGCCTCCTCCTGTCTTCTAAATGTCTTCCGTGCCTAATCGTGATCCTGGTCCAGGTCGCTGCTTCCCGTCCTGTGTCTTTTGTGTTGGCTGCGGTGGTATGTCCCCTCCTTCCGCCTGGATCTCCCTTTGTTTGGGTCCCCGCACTGTCGTGGTTCTTGTCATGTAGCTGTGTAGGGTCCCCTTCACCCTGGTCTGCTTGATGGTGCGGCCTCCTTGTGACGTGTGCCTCCACTAATCACCATGTCTATCCTTCTCTCTATTTCTCTCGGCTGGGCTATTTCTTCCTCTACTATATCTTTTCTCCCTTAATCCCCAAAAGTAAGGATCAATCTTTGACTGCTATCTAGATTACGTCCTTGGTATCTTTGTCCTTCCTGCCCTTCTAATTCTGTTCTTTCCTCCTTTATGCGGACTATCCTCCCATTCTCATTCTAGTTCTTATTTTGATTTCTTCTTTGTTCCATTTCAAAAACACTAATCAGTCTCCATTGTTCTATCCTCTCCCTAGCCGGATTGCTATATCTTGGAACTCTATCTACTTCAAACTGAAAACCCCTCCGAAAGTTTGGAGTTGTAAGAGTCACCTGGTTGTGTTGATTCTGTCGTGGTTGAGCTTGGTGCAGCTGCCTTCCTCCTGATGCCTGCAGCTGCTTGTAGTCGTCGGTGCGGTTGTCTTCTTTGCCTTCTAGCGGCTGTTCCGCCTACCTTCCTCCAATAGCCCGAGCTGTTCTCTCATCCTAATGTTTGGAGCTTTGTCTCTCGTCGCAGCTGGCCTCCTCTCCTCTGCTGCAGGTTTGAGCGCTATTGCCGCCTAGGGTTCCGTCTCCCGCCCAACTGCGATGCCTCTTCTCCCACTGCTGCTGCTGTTGCTCGTCCAACCGCCTCCAATGCTACTCTTCGAGCTCCCGCCGGTGTTCTTCCTCAAGCCGCTATCGCTGCTCTTTCTCCAATTGCCCCGTTGTTCATTAAGGTGCTGTGCCGCCTCTCCTCTAGGCCTCTGGTTTACTACGCCGCCGACTTGTTCCTTCGCTTTTGCCACCTGCTCTCTCGCCCTCACTAAGTGCTGCTGGGTTTCCTGGCAACTCGAAAAGGAAAGGCTGACTTCCTTCCTTTGATCCTTTATGTGCTTGCGGGTTCCAACCTTTGGTCCTCAGGTTTCATCCGACTTGGATGAAGTCTATTGATTTGTCCGCCTTCGTCGGTTCTGGATGGATGATATCCCTAGACTGGATGACTATTGCCGTTTTTCTACCCCACCGCTCTGCTGTTGTACCTGTTCTTCTTCCCGTTTTACTAAGGGTATCACCTCTAGTACCCCGCATCCTATCTTTTTTAAATTGTTCCCTGTCTCGGCTCTCTCTTCCCTACTGCCTCCTCCTTTTGTTTTTTCCTTTTGTTTTAATGTTTTAGTTTCCTCTTTTCTCTGATTTTTTTTCATTTCCTTTATGTTTTTCAATCACCTCCTTCATGTCTCCTTCCCTTGTCTACTGTCCTTGCTTCGGCTTGGCTTGCTGTTCATGTATGTTGTTGCGGTTCTTGTGGCTTGCTGCTTCCTTTCTTATTTCTTCAGTGTCCTCTTGGTCGTCCAAGCCTGAGTCTTTTGAGCTTGACTGGCCACTATCCCCCTTTTGATTGTCGATCAATCCTTTGGTCGACTGTCCTAATGTGCGCGTCTCAATTGTATCTTTTTTATAAAACCTGTATGGTTTTAATTTATTGATATTAACCAACACTCGGCTTGGTTCAAAATTCTTTACTTCGACCAGCGGAGCAATATTGTTGGGGAGTTTGTACTGGACCTTATAAGGTCCAAACCATCGACTTTTGAATTTTCCCACTTGCTCCTTGTGGCCCTTGGGGTACCAGAGTACATAATCGCCCACTTGAAAATCTTTTCTCCTATAGTGATGCTGGCTCCATAGTGCTGGGTTCCATTGCTTGGCCCCTATTGCTTCTTGGGCCTCCTGTCTTGAAGTTTTTATTTGTTCCAAATCTGCAATCCTGCCTGCCAACATTTGGGTTAGTGTATAATTGATCTTAGACTTGGATTTCCTGGTTGGTACAATGGACTCCGTTAGCATCAATGGATGTAATCCATAGACCAGCTGAAATGGTGTATAACATGTGGTGACTTTGTAGGCAATCCCGTAAGAGAGTAGTTTAGTATGAAGATGCTCATTCCAATCTGTTCTCCTTTCGTTGACCAACTTGCTGAGTAGGTGGCCGATCACCTTGTTGGTTGATTCTGCCTAGCTATTACCTTGAAGGTAATAGGAAGTCGATGTGCGGTGCTGTAGTAGAGAATGCTCCACCAGGTGTTCTATAGCCTCATTAATAAAATGAGAACCCTAGTCACTTACAAGTGTCAAGGGACATCCGTACCTAGTGAGGAGCTGCTCATGGAGAAAATTAGTAGTGACTGCTGCTGAATTGGTTCCCAATGCCCTAGCCCCACCCACTTGGTTGCATAATCTGTAGCCACCAGTATATATCTATTCCCTATTTTTGACGCCATTGGTTTGATTGGTCCAATAAAATCCAAGCCCCATTTTATAAATGGTTCTGCTGGCATATTGGTCACCAAGGTTGCTAGACTAGTATTGGCCATGCCTTTCACTCGCTCACACCTGTCACACGACTTATAGTACTCTAAAACATCCCGATGTACTGCTGGCCACCAGTATCCGGCGTCCAAAACTTTCCTGGTTGGGATTTCTTGTAAAAAATGACCTCTTGCTACTCCATTGTGCATCTCCTTCATCACTGTCTGTGCTTGAACCGGGTCCAGTACCCTCCTAAGCACCAGATCTTGCCCCGTCGTGTGCAGAATCCCTTGGACTAGTGTATAGGGTAGTGACTTCAAAATTAATTTTCGTTGCTCCTCCTTGGACAAATCGTGTCGTACAACACCATATTTTAAGCAAGTACGAACATCATCCAACCATTCAAGTTTGACATAAAACAAACTGGCATCTTTGGTCCTCAAGACCAGTCGCTAGCTCTCCATTTGGCAATCGAGACATCGCATCTGCCACTCCATGATTGCTTGGGGGGGAGGGGGAGGGGGGCACTATATGTTTCACTCAAACATTACGTGCGATAATGGGGTATTTTAGAAGGGCTATTTGATTAGCTCACTTGAGTTAATGGTATGCTTTGATTATCTAATTTTCTACTTCCTGTCAATTTAAAATGCCCTATTAGTAGTTCTAATACTTAGGCTATGTTAATTTGAGTGCCTCTTGATTACTTACAAAAATTAGAATTAGGGGAAAGAAAAACGTTTCTAACAGCACAAGTGTGAATTCATTACAGGATTTCAACAATCAAGCATTCAACGAAAATCATTTAGCAAACAAGCAAGACTGGTTGAAGGCTATCACAAAACAGTCACAGACTAGTGGCAATGCACATTGCTCCAAGTGTGCAATGGTTTAGGATTGAACTGCAGGTCAATTAATACAAGGAAATTCTCAAACCCAGACAACATTCAGATGAAGAAAGCATCACAACAGATCAGCAAGGAAACGGTATTCGAAAAGAGGGCATCAGGCCAATCATGCGACAAAAAACCCTGACTGAGTTTGCAAACTGTTAAGAGTTAGATAAACAAAATTACACATGACACATTCAAACGTAGACTCTTCAATATTCGCCGTTTGCATTAGCAATGTCAATGTGTTTACGAACACGTTTCAGCCTGCATTTACAAGAGTTTCATGATGTCTTCTCCCACCTGAACCTAGGACGCATCACCATGTTCTAGCGAGGGGTTCGCTTAGTCCAGGCACTCAAAAAAATACACACATTTACAACAACGTTTCCAACATTTCAAAACCCAGGGCTCAAGTTTTTCTCAAGTTCTCCCTGTTACAGTCTGCATTATTTCTAAAAGTTGGAATCTCTCAAATTACAAGAAGAAGGCATTGGTGAAACTCAAATGAAACAAGAGTACAGACGTCAACTTTAGCAGGAACAAGACGATACAAAGCACGGAAACTAGAAGCGATGGGCTGGAGTGAACCAGGACAAGGGGCTCGGCTGGAATTTCTGACCGAGATCAGGCTTGATCTCAATTCCCCATCCAGATGTGAGCAGGTTCCGAAGTTGTACCAACTCCTTCAAACTGAGGTCTCTTAGGGGGGGGCAGTTCTCAAACGTATGGACATTGCATGACCGAGTCTCCAAGAGCAGTTGAACAACAAGAGGTTGGAGTCGAACTGCTGACGCACGTACTGGTCTGCGCTTAAGAACATTGCCCCCCCAGACTGCTACAGATCATAACGAGCAAGACGGTACGAAGGGTATTCCACCAAGCCGTCGATGTAACTGCGCCATGCCTTCGGAGTCCCGTGCAGTATCGAGAAGAACTTCAGGAGGTCGTTGCGAAGCTCTTCATCCTCTCGAAGATCCCAGATACACCCCACTGGAGTCAACGAGCATTGAAGTAGAAGATGCAGGAGCTCCTCTGGCGCCGGGATCTTGCAGGTCTCCACCGTCTCGACGCCTGCATCAACACATACAAGGGGCCCGAGCGACATTGCGGCACAAGTAAGTTTCTGATCAGCCATCGTTCCAGACTTGATCTGCTCTAAGACGAAGGTGAGAATGAAAGGAACTGAGTAGAAACAAGCAAAGCAATGTGCATGCGCAATGTGAAGTACAAAGTGTCAAATTCAGGAATTTGAGGAAGACGATGAATATGTATCTGTGGCCGTGGGAGAGAGAACCCAACGCCACTGATGTTGTATATTGTCTTGCCTAACTCCGTGGCCCCCAACTTAATCATCATTCCAGAGTACTTGTCTTCTGATTAGACGTTGACTTCGATAGCTGATCTCATCATCGCCACCAAATGATGGCTGGGATGGATGGGACATGGAGTGTCACTTCCTCAACTGAAATCAACTGTCTTTGTCCATTCACCCTCTCCCCAAAAAGCAACATAATAACCCCAGAGAATAATCCCATCCATCCCCCAAACATTCGCATATGAACCAAAGGAAATGCAACCCAAAATCTCAAACAAAGGTGACATAATCAGAAGGCAGTTCCAGAAATGATCATATACAATTTTATTCAAATCGGTGCACATAAATTCAGATATTCCCTTCACCTCTTTTCAGCCACAAAAGTATTCAACGTATCAGCATCCTCACCATTAAGAGTGTAAATCTTAGTTGAAGCATTAAAGGTAAGGGTAAGAGAGGTTATGATGCTATCCATGTCAATCCATGCAAAATCTGCATGGTCGTAACGAAATTTAAATTTACGAGCTTGGATGGTGAAATAATACATCATTACCTCATATCAGGGGCCATCCTTTGATGCCTTGCCTCTGTTGGCTGGACGATTCATTATATCAACAGGGGCGTAAACATTGCTCCATGTTTTCCCTTGACTCCTCCGAGTGCGCTGGATTTGTCCAATCTACCATGTCCCATGGTCTACGCCGGACAGTATACTCGACGGGGCCCAACTTCATGACAATCTATTCCTTTTAGCTGCAGCCTTGATTGTAGATCCAAGGGCTGTGGTATTCCGCTGCACAAAATAAGTCCCACAGTCCGTGCCAACTCCTACCATGCATGTTGTAGAAGAACTAGTAGCATTAACATAGTCCTCGCTGTAATTCAAATAAATGGAATGATTCACTCTCGTAAGCCTGTCCTTAGAAAGGAATGGATTGCAATTTAATTGTGACACAAGGGTCGATTTAAAAATAATTGTGCCCTCATACTGTACTGTTGGATCCACCTTTGGATGAGACTGAACTGGTATGACCTGGTCTTTATGACGGTCAAGAAGGTCACAAACTGCATGTCGTGTCTCTCCTTCTAACACATCAAAGTGGTCCACATCGTCATCGCATTCCAACTCCTCGTCTAAACTTACCTGGTCTATTTCCAAAGGAGTGTTGTCTTCTATAGATCGGGCACGTTCCAACTCGTCTCTGACGACTTCCATGTTGCCATCTTCGCCGCACAGGTTTTAATTTCTGCAAAATCGTCCAGTGCTTCAGATCCTTCTTCTTAGATCTCCATGGAAATTGGAACCAATCTTTTAGAGCTGGACGGGCTTGCTCGCTTGGAGCCATGTTCAAGCCTTTTAACACGAACTGCGCAGCCTTCAATCCCTCCTTCAAAGCCGCAATCACATCCTCATTGGACGCCAGGGCAGTGTAGTCTCCAAGATCACAAGGCGTCTCCCCATCCTCCAGTTTATGAAGGTCAGCCCAAATATTTTCCATCTTGTTGTGGAGCTTACCGCATTTAAGTCCATTTTCTCCATACTCAATTGCCGACAGGTAATTTTAATGTATTCGTTGTGTTTACTAGTTCGTGGAAGTCGTAAGCTCTTTCTTGTCCCACAATCCCCCAATCCTCGAAAAGAAAATCTCGCAGGAGTCTGAACCAGTCAGATGCAATGGAACTGGTAAATCTAAAAATCTATCCTTGAAATGACAAATTAGTAGAACGACAAAATGACACGACATTTGTATGTCTAGGAAACACTGGTTACTAATGAAACACTCAGATAGGACAGCTGATACCAAATTTCGAAGCACTCCATGATTTCCATGCTTCATCCATAACTTCCATAATCTAAAAAAAAGGAAACTTTAGAAGACAACACAATTCTAGCTCTAAGGTCCAACCTTGGAGAACAAATAATATCAATATAATTTGCACATATCTTGAGGTAACATTCAATTCCTAGAGTTCTCTCTTGATGCACGTCAGGTGTCATCCGAAGTTCACGTAAGCAATTCCTCACGGGGGCAGAGCACACCCTCTGAGCCGACCCCCAATTCTGTCTGTCAGTACGCTTAGTATCTTCCTGCTTCAAACCATGCATATCAAAACTGTAGCGATTGAAATCATTCCTATGTGTTGCTGACATGCAAGATTACCACCTAGACGTAGATTTCGCACAATTGAAAACAATGGGTTTATGAGTTTCTTACCATTGTCAATGTAATCTTGATCGTGGAGTCCGGTGACGTTACCTGCAGCATCGAGAGTCGCACTGAATTGCCAACCTTCCCATTCTATCTTAAAGCGCGGCCCTTCTAAATTGCTCTAATCTGCAAGCATAAGCTGTCTTCTTCGAGAATCTCTATCACTTGCATGGCCGATGATGGGCCCCACAAATTCTTCACACTCTTCTGCCCACATGGAGTCTATCGCATTCCATTAACTCTTTATCCAGGCAGAGTCAAAGCAGTTACATGTACAGGATGCCACCATAACCAAGCGAGGTAATTTTTCATGCAATGGATTCACGACAATGACCCTCGCAAATCCTCCAATCTTGTTAGTTTGAAAAGAATCTATAATTTTACTGTACCCCTCTGAACCGTTACCTACGACAAATTTGAAAGAAGACTCACATATATGATTGTCTTTGGGACCACAGAAACTAGCCAGCGTGTCCCATTTTGACTCCCACGTAATTCTTCCCTTAACTTTAGTTTCATCCTCCGCGAGTATTATTGGGATAGGCCCAGTGATGCCGAGAGTTAGTTTCTCATTTTTATAAATTTCTGCTACTGATCTAAATATCTCTACGTGTTCTCCAAGGATGAATTGAACACCTTTCTTATTTTCTCTCTTTATTGTGGATAGAGTTGGGCCAGCAAAATTGAGCGAAAACAAGTCAACCATTCGCCTTCCACCATATATTTTCATAGCTTGAGCAAAACACTTAGAATTTTTACTATGTCTAATCCCTCGCTTACTTCGATTTAGGTTTGCAACCACATCTTTCAGGAAGTCCCAAAGGGCTAGTTTCCTCCCGAAGGCTCCTGTACGATGGGCTGCAAGAATATTATTACAGAACTTGAAAAGATTTCCATTGCTGGAGGACATAGCAGCAGCATCCTTAAGAGTAGGACGTTTAACTTTTAATTGCGCAATCCGTGCTTTGACACCCCAACTCTGCAACTTCTCCAACCGATACCTCTTTGCCAATGCTCGGCTTTGTCCTGACAACACAAGACTCTATAGATAACCCACCCTTCTTCCACCCCTTGTGGTTCTCTCACCCCTCTTTGCCAGTGATCGCTCTTCTCTCACAACCCTCAATTTGAAGTCCATACAACCAGGTACTTGATCACACATGGTGCAGGTCAAGTTCCGGAAAGGAGAGCCAGACATCAAAATTCTACTGTATTGCCGATGTCTGAAGGTCCCCTTTACCTGCACGCTTTTATCATTCATATTAATGAAAGCATTAACGTGAGGTTTAGGATACCATAAAACACCGGGGACTACGTCGTTCAATAAACCATCAACAGCATATTCTTTCTCTCTATACTCACAAGTTGGTCCCCTAAATCCCCAACACATTAATCCTACCACCCCCCCACCCTATCATACATCTGAGATTCACCTTCCTTACTAGACGCTGTTGCGCACTTGAACCACAAATGCAGGACAGATTGATTCGCATGAGCACTTGATGATGAACGTGTTGGTCTTCTTCTTTTTGCACTTGAAAGAGCTTTGGTCGCACCATTGCTTCTATCAGAATCTTCTTTTGCCTTTGCATGTTTCGGTCCATTCAGGTCATTCATGAGGTTGCTCTCCAGATTCATCTTTAGAGGACACAACTAAAAAAACTCGCGGCAGTAACTACAGCGGACCTTCACCCAAAAGCAATTCATCTCGGTTGAGTCACTCACTTCGCCAAAACCTGTGAATGGCTTCGTCTCCTCCTGCACTTTCTGATTCACCCCTTCCAGAATTAGCAGCCCATCATTTATCCGCTTCCTATGATCTTCTTGCTTCAGAATAATGGCCTTGCTCCCTTTCACTTCGGATTGCGGATGGTCCAAGTATTTAACACTATGCTTACTGCACCAGTTCTTGATGTGCGCAATACTCATCAAATGACTCTTCTTGACGTTCCCAAACAGATTATTTACTATAACTTTGCTATGATCGCCACTACTCCCGCCAATCTCCTTGTTGCATTCCTTGCAATGCAACTTCACGATCCCCAATCCATTGTGATTCCAAGATCGAAGCCCCACTGATGGTCCTCCAAGCACATCCTCTTTATCGTCACCCTGAGTTTCTCCTCTTGCTTTCGATAGTAGTCCATTACCTCTGCTGGAATCAAGATCGCCTTTAAATCAGCTTCTTCTTCACTGAGACCACTCACCCTCGATGAAGCATTTTGGTCTATTGCCTCGGGAACCCTGTCGTCATTGAGATATTCAAACCCTGCATTTGCCTCCTCCTCAATCCGGACCGTCTGTCCAACATTTTCAGAGTCCATGACGTATGAGTCATCCCCCAACTTCCTCCGCTTGGCATTACCTCCATTCTCTGCTGCACATTGAATCACGTACACATCCCCCTATATCTAATTTAGTCGCTCCAACCTCGAATTGATCCTACAACAATCTTCCAGGTCCCCGAAATCGAAACTGAACTCCAGCACTTGTTCTGCTTCAAGCGTCTCCTTCAACTGCGCAAATGACTCTACATCTCCAACATGTAGAGGCCCAAACAGCGTAGGAGCAGCGCCCTTGTCTGAAAATGTCCATAGCTTCACTCGACCCATCCTCAATACCCTAAACCGTAATCTTAGTCCACCAAATCTGAACCCTAAAACACCCAACACTCCCCTCCCTTTTAGATTGTTTCTTCTTCAGGTTCAATGCACGATACAAAATAAATGAGTCAAGAAATCCCACCCCATTGCATGGACACAACCCCAAAGAATTGATTAAGCAACCACCTTGAAGCTGATAGTGCTCCCAGTCCTGGACGCACCCACTTTCCGACGTCTTCCACAGTAGGGAACCCCTTTCAGACAGATATTTCGCAACTCGTGTGTATACTTCAGGCCTTGAAAATCAAAGGACGCATGCAAAGCTTTGCCAACATCAACACTCGAAATCTCTGTGACATGCAGGTAGTGCACAAAGAAGCGGGAAACGGTTTGAATCCCAGTGCAACTCTCGCCTCCATCGAAATTCTAAAAACCCTAAGCTTAGATCAGAAGGCTGTTTGGTCCAGCTCATGGACAGGACCCGTCATCCTCCATATTTTCCAATGTCGTCCTCCAAGTTTCAACCTCCCCCTCAAAACCCGAGGCATATATTTTTAATTATTTTTTCCAATTTTTCTCTTCACACTATATTATATGTAATTTTTATTAAATACTGCTTCTTTAACATATGGCTATTTTACTTCTAACTTGTCATTCATCATTTAATCCACCATTCCTTATATCTTATATTTTTCTAGAAAAATTTCCTTGCTTGAATTAGATGCTCCCTATGTTTTATCGCACGTGACTTTCTAATTTACCGCTAGTGCCCCCCCCCCCCCTGGGCATGATTATTCCCTGGCTTCTACACCACTGCAAAGTCATACTCTTGGAACAGCAGTAGCCATCTTGCTATCCTTTATAACACCTGCGGCTTATTGACCAGGTACACCAGTGCCATATGGTCAACATAGAAAACAAATTTATTTCCTAGCAGATAATGCCTATACTTATTCAAAGCATAAACCATGGCTACGGCTTCCCTTTCAGTAGTATTGTAATTCCTCTTAGTAGAATTCAAAAGTCTACTGGCATAAGAAATTTGCTGGTCACACTTCCTTGTTGGATTCTAGGCCAGCGTCACCCCTACAGGGGTATTTGAAGCATCAGTATGCACATTAAATCCAGGTCCCATCTTGGTGCAATTAAAATTGGTGCATTCTAATACTGCTCCTTGATTTTTTTCCACGCTTATTCACAGAGGTCGGTCCAAATGAACTCTTCGGTCTTCCTCATGAGCCTTGTGATGGGCTCCATGATGTGTGCATACGACTTAATGTAGCACGTGTTAAACTGGCCAACACCGTTAAAAACCTGGACATCACTAGGCTTTTCTGGTCTAGCAATCTTTTTAGGATCAATAAATTTTCCTTCTTTAGACACCACATGACCCAGGATAATAGCAGAGAAGACCAATAATAAGCACTTTTCGGGGTTCAAACTTATACCATACTCACGGCATTTTTGGAAACACTTTTTCAAATTGACCATGTGACTAGCAATATCACTGTATACATTGAAATTATCTAGGAACAATTTCATAAAATCACGAATGAAATCACGAAAGGCTCGATGCACTACCCTTTGGTATGTTGGTGGTGCGTTTTTCAATCCAAAGGGCATGACTATCCACACAAAGGCTTCTCAGTCTGTCACAAAAGCTGTCTTGTGCCAGTCTTCTGGTGCTATCTGAATCTAGTGGTACCCTGAGTACCCATCCAGAAACGAATACATCTCATGTCCTGCCACAAAATCCAATACCTCCTCAGTAGATGGTAATGGGTATGGATCCTTTTTAGTGGCAGCATTCAATTTATGAAAGTCAATACAAATTCTCAACTTCCCATTCTTCTTAGGAACAATAACAATTGGAGATAACCATGTAGCATCCTCGACTGGTGTAATAAATCCGACCTGGAGCAGCTTATCCAAGTCTTGCTTCATAATATTGGCGTAATTTGGATTTATTCGATATCTCGCCTGATGTGAGGGTGGTATGTCCTTCTCCAGCTCAATCCTGTGCTGTGCAATCGAAGGTGGAATATCCTTTAGGTCCTTATAAGTCCAGGCGAACACATCCTTGAACTCCCTGAACAAAGCCACTGCTTTACGGGCCTGTTCCGAACTGATGTCGGCATTTATGTTCAAGTATTGTGGTTCTTCATCAGTTCCTATGTTAATCTTCTGTAACTGCTCTGACTCTCGTAAGGTCCAGGCAGCAATCTTCAGCTTCATCACCTTTTCCCGGCCTGGTGTTTCATCCACTTCAATGTTGCCCTCCTCAAAGGTATAGAAATGGTCTGGGTGGCACGTTCTGGTCCCCCCTTGCTCCAGGTCTTGGTTGTTGTTCTGGTCCTTGTCTTGCTCCATACGTGGTAATGTGACGGTTCCAACGGCTAGTTGGTCCTGCTCAGTAGCAAACCACAGAGCTTTGTTGTCTACTGTCAGTCCTTTAGTGAAATTATAGCAGACCACGACTTCAAGTAACTTAGGCCTGGGCCCCTTTTGCTGACTAACTGAGACTCTTTTTACACTGCCATTACCTCTGATTGTGACCAGGTTGTTACCCTAAGGGTGATTTACCTTAGCATCAATCAACCAAGGTTTACCTAGCAACATACTATAGGCCTCATTAACTTCTTCATTTTTAATAACTATCAAAGTGATAAGGTAAGGAATACCATGGATGTGAATTTTCACATCACAGATTATTCCCACCGGGTTAACGAGTGTCTGATCTGCCATCCTTAATTTGAAGAGAGTAGGTTCTAGGTCCCTGAGTCCCAACCTTTTACGCTCCTCCTCAGTTTTGGAGTTAACACCTAATCCTCCATCCAAGAAGACATTCTTCAAAGTCCCATTGCCCACCTGCACAATCAACACTGACAATTCTCTGTCAACATCAATAGCGTGACTGCTAATTAAATCAGTCTTACTTGGTTGACTGGTTGTTGGTTTCTTGTTTGGTGTTGGCTCTGATCAAATATCCAGATCTGATACCAGTTCCAAAAAAACGAGAGGCTTCACAAATTTTGTCAAGTTCGGAGCCATCTTCAAAAGCTGACCCAAACATACCGTGATAGGGGTATTGAAGATCTTCATTTCTACCAAAGTTGCAGAATGCTACTCCTAGTGGTCCTCTGTACTGGTCCCCCTTTGGACTTCCAATTCCCCCTGAAGTGTGTTGGAACTGTAATCCAGAGTGTCAAAGTCTGGAAATCCTGCCCACTCATTATCTAGTACTTTGCCTTCTCCTTCCATCTCTGCTGTTTTCAAGGTATTCTTGACCTTCTCTGTTTCTGCTTTGTCCTGTTCCTCTTCAAGTTGAATTTCCTTCAATGCTTCCAGCATAAACTTTTGGATTCTTTCTTCCTCTTGGGAGTCTTCCTTTGTTTTGGCCTTCTTTGGTTCAGGTTCCTTCAATTCATCTTGGATAGGTAAAAATCCTACCTTTAAGCGCTGAACTCTGGTCATAGTATCTAACCCCACTTATTCTTTTGGTTCCTCTATTAACTCAATATCCACATTGCTCATATGGTGATCCTGATTTTTGTTTGTCTTCTCCTGCTCTGCCAAAAATTGATCCCATTGTGCTTTCTTGGAGCCATTCCAACTCCTGTCGTCTGCTCCTCCGCACAAAAAGCAACATGTTGGTTGGTCACCATAACTCCTCTCTTGACCACTGCCTGCCTTGGGGTTTGGTAGTCTCTGGTATCCTTGACTGTAATTATAAGTTGCTGCAAGTTTCAAAGCAGATACTTCATTTACACATACAGGTTCCTCCCCTTCCTTCTTCGCACCTGACCCCCTCTGATTTGCTCGATTGTACCAACAGTTAGCATCGTCATGGCCAAGTTTCTTGCAGATGCCACAAACTTTCCTTGGTGTGTCCTAGCCTGGTTCCTTCCTGGTTACTATGGCCGCCTTACTGCTGGTCTCCACCTTCTTGACCTCAATCTTGGTGGGTTCACCACAAGAAGCAGTGCAGTTCTCCTCGCACCTCAGGGCTGCAGCCACTAGCTCTGTCAGGCTCTTTTCCAGTGCTACACTGGTAGTAATCTTGATATACCAAACTCCAGCAATACTGCTCAAAAATTCGTGATTCAAAAGCCTTCTCTTGGGTCAGATTGTAGACATTCAATTAATGTCATAAATCGATCATAGTAATCCTGTACTTTCTCTCTCTCCCCTTTTTTGAAGGACTTCAATTCCCTGTATAGTGCCTCATCATTGGTCTGGTCTCTGTACCTCCGCCTGAAAGCAGCTTAAACATCTTCCTATGAGCTGTAGACATGGTTCTCCAGGAAATTCTCATAGGAGGCATCAACCTTGTCCAGTAAGGTGGTACCCACCAGGTTGATAATTACCTACTCCTCTGTTTCTCCATTGTGCCATAAGGTTCTCTTGAACTCCCAAATATGGGCATCTAAATTCATGCCTTCCTTGTATTTGGAGTAGGTCAGCGGTTTTCTCTGTGCCACAAGAACTGGCTCTATTACTAGTGGTATTCCAGGTCTAGCAGTTGGTAGGTAAGCTGGTGGGCCGTGCCTCATTGGATAACTACTGTCGACCATGTCAACTGGTACCCCTATTCCCGCTGATGGTCTAGTATCATACAGCATCCCTTTCATTATCTCTGCTGGCCTTCGATATCATGTCCCTGAATGAAAGACTCTTGTTCCCGCTTCTGCTCCTCTACTTGGCCAGTATCCAGTTCGATTCACCTCTCGTCGATACTCTTCACTAGTGAGGTGATCCACGTATGGTGGATGGACTCCTCCTCCTCCTATTGGGCTTGACCAAGTCCTCGAGGGTGGGAAATGGTCTGCCATTGGTCTCGGTGGTGTAGCAATTGTTGTATAGGGTACTCCCATCACTTTGGCTTCCCTTGGTTGACTTGATCGTTTCCCCTAAAACCACTGAATGGTCATATCCTGCCCACTAGTTAGCCCTTGGTTGAGCCTGGAGTTTCTGGCTTTCCTCTCTCATTATCTCCTGCCACCTGTATAGCGTCGCTTGGCGGGTAGCTTCCTTTATCTCCTCTTCTTTCTTCTTTTGGTCCTCCAATCTCTGTGCTTCCTATAATAAACGCAGAGCCTCTTGTCTTGGCAAATCCTGCTGCATTGCTTCTTTTCTTTTAGCTGCGTGCTTAATTTCCTCCCTCCTTTGAGCTTCGTGCCACGTCCTAAGGGCCTTCTGCCTCTATTTCTTCTGGTCCTGTTCTTCAAGCCTCTTTGTTTCTTGCCATAGCTTCATGGCTTCCTTCAGTTTAATCTCCTCCCAATTCTTTTCCTTCCAATCCTTTATTGTTTCTCTGAACATGGTTGCATTAGGTGCATAATGGGGTCAAGAAAAGGCCGTGTAAGCGGCACGTGAGAGAAAAAAATGGCCGCTGCCCGCGTACTTTTTGACATGGCACTGGCTGTGCCACCGTGGTGCCAGCAACCGCCATGGGGGCTCAAACCAATGACCTCCCCGCGAGGCGTGTGGAGGGCACAGCTATAGTGGCAGGCTGACAGCGGACTGGCGGAGCAAGGACCGGATCCCGAGCCGGCCTGCTCATTTCAGCAAACTTTCTGCCAGCATTAAGACCGAGGAAATTATGAGTCTGCCCACCTACCTCCTCCACCGACGACGAGTGAGTGCCGAAGTTTTTGAAACCTGTAGGGAGAGTAAGTGCAGCCACCAGGTGTTAAGCGAAGAACTTGGGAAATTGTTTGCAGCCAGCGGGAGTTGGGGCTGAGAGGATTCCAGCTGATTTGGGAGAGTGGGTGCCGGTTAGTGCAAAGGGAGAAACACGTGATTGTGGAAATTTGGTGCCGGCAGCAAGAGTTGGCACTTGCTAGGAGTTGACCAGGTGATTTGAGGTTGTGGGTGATGTTTCTGTAGCGAATTGTGCTTGAGTAGGAACACCTGAATCAAGGTGGAAGTGCGGCTTTCTTCGCTGTCAACTCAATGTGCTGTTCGCTGCCAACAAGCTACAAAACTAGGTAAATTTTTTTTCATATCAATCAACTCCCTGTCTTGACATGATCCAGGCTTTTTTGCCTCCTGAGGGCAAGGTTGTGACTAGGCAACATGTTCCCTCGCCTTGGTTGGTACGAAAGGGAGATGTTATAGTTCATAACTGTGCCTCCTAATACCTTGGGGTTTAGGGAAGCATGGCTAGACGGCCAGAATCGGTAGTTTAGAGCGTAATTTTGCACAACGATCAAGATGTCCATGGCAATTGGATCCCAATGAGGTTGGACCGGGATTCGCGGGTTCTGCTGCAACCAAAGTCGGAAGGGCCTTGGCGTAGAGAGGCAAGGCGGCATGGTGGAGATAATTTTTGAAGGGCATTCAAGGCTCAGATCATGGATTTCTCATGGACACCTGGTGTGCGTGGAGCAAGCAACCTGGACAAAGTGCTTGTGCGGCATGCGTATCAGCCTCGCCAATTAAGCTTGGATCCGGCTGTGGCAGCAAGTAGGCAATGCACGGCCAACTACCTATACTCCTCGCACTTTGATGATTGGGTGCACCCCACATCTATCATCGGTCCCATTCTTGTGCTCCATGCAGTGATTGGGGAGGTGACGCGGAATGGTTGAAGCCATACAGACTTGTTGGACACAGGTCCATTCTTCCTTGGTGGCGTATATCTTCCTCCGGTAGAGCCTACATTGTACGAGACGATAGAGCCAATCCCGCTCCTTGGTTTCAACGACTTGGAGTGGCCTTAGCCAGAATTGCACACCTCTGAAACCTTCAGGACGAAGCTGACAGCAGATGTTTCAAATGCGATGAAAGCGTCCACTGGTAGTAGTTTCGCCCATGAGCAATGGTTTATGCCTGTCCACGTTATGGTGGACTTGTTTGCGGTCGCATGTGACAGCATTCGGCGGACTCCTACACTCTTTGTTCTACACTCTCCGTCTGAGGCACTCCTAAGTAGTCTGATGAATCTTGGATGGGCTGAGAAGTTTCACATTGGCCAGGATGTTATCAAGTGCGTTGTGAATAGGTCGAGCGTTGTCTTCCGGTACCATGTGGGCAGGCAAACACTATACACCAGGTTCCAGTATACAAGGTTTCGGGGTGCTGCCAACAACACGTGGGATGCGATTGACCATCTACCAGAGGTGGAGATGGTGGAAGTCCGTTGAACATTTAGAGGGAGACCAATGCCAGCATTTGAAGTGGGCAAGGACTGGCATGTATCCCACTTGCGCCATGAAATTGCAATGACGCTCAGAGACAATGATCCCAAAGAGTACAACATGGTTCTGGTGGAAGCAAACGGTTCACCGGAAAAAAGGTACATGTAAGCAACATCACTCCATTGGTTTTAGGTACGCAAGGTGCTCCTACTTGGTGCCAGCATAACGGTACTAAGGCAGTTTGTTGGAAGCATTGATGTAGATCAACATACATACTTTAATGGAAGCAATGAGAGGCGTGTACTTCTTGGTGAGGTGGCGGTTCCCAAAACCATCAAGATAGTGGAGGTATAGGACAACAAAGTTTTCACCTAGGCATTAAGGTGATCTATTAGGGTCTTCACAAGTCTGCCCACAGTATTTGAAATGGCTCCACATTTTAGTAAAATGATGCCAGAATGATTCTTTATACTTGTAAGGGACTATGAGTTGTGCTTGAGACATCATGTATGGTCAAATATATGGTCAATCATACCTAGCACGGTCTGTAACCTTCCCACATGATGAATGCAAGTCTTCTTCTAGTACATGTTGTTGTCAGCACACATTAGGGTTCAGGACCAAGGCGACTTCCATACCATGACGACCAATGTGGCAGCCACATGTACAAGATAGAAATAAAAGACGATAACATTCATCATAAGTGTCCAAAAAAAATGAGGTTCGGTTTCTAGAAAGTCTGACCCCAACCCCCCCCCCCCCCAATCAGAACTACTTACACACAGCTGCCAGCAACTACTTGCTTGCACCGCAGCTGCGAACATAGAGTCAAAAATCAGAATAGCAAATGAAAATGCAACGTTGAACAAAGTAAATGCCACTAATACTAATCCGCTATGGCACTATCAACAGAAGAAAACATAGACTCTAAGCCTCTACTGAGCTCGCGATGGCATCAACTAGCTTCTCGACGGCTGCTCCAGCCGGGTCTTGAGATGTCCCCGCGTACTCGGTAGTACTGGAGCTGAGTCCACCACTATGAGAGGCTGTGTCCTCGGCCTCTTGGCGTGGAGGGGCTTGTGTCTCCCGCTGGAAGCGTAGGTCATCTGACTTCAAGATGCTGACAACACCATCGCCATCCTCTCCGTCTGCTGGCAGCAAGGCCGCGGATACCATGGGCTGAGCGGAGATCTTGGCGATGACAAGCGGACTCGAAGCCCCTTCAACCTCTTGAAAGCGAGTCTTCTTCCTGACTTGGTTTTCCTCCCCCAAAGGAGGTGAAGAGCGCTCAGCGGCCCTCTTGCTGCCAGCTACGGGGCTCTGGAGGTCTAGTGCTCCCACCGCGGACTTGAGAACCTCCTGGAGGTGCTGGAGCTCTGCTTGAGCTGACTCATGCAGTGGAAATCCCCATTGCCCAAGCCACCCCCCACTCAAGGAGCGGCAGCAACGGCTACACTTGGCGTCAAGGGAGAAGACAACCTCAAACATGCAATGTGGGTGTGCCAAGCAGCCGCAGTTCAAGGGTATACAAGCGGCGTCAACAAAGTACCGTGCACAGAAGGGGCAAGGGTTGGAAACCTAAATGGGGAGGGCTCGAAACTCGGATGGCAGGTGGGGGAGCACACTCTTCGGGCAAATGAATGCCGCTGCTAGCTCTAGGGACATGATCTCCACGCTAAAAACACCAACCTCGGCCTTGCACCTCTCTATGTCCCTCATCATG
This sequence comes from Ceratodon purpureus, assembly GCA_014871385.1. Lineage (NCBI taxonomy): Eukaryota > Viridiplantae > Streptophyta > Bryopsida > Pseudoditrichales > Ditrichaceae > Ceratodon > Ceratodon purpureus. Next base: position 99,123,409 of record CM026426.1, read on the forward strand.
CCGCCAACTGCTTCTCCCTGTTGTCAATGCAAAGCTGGGCTTCTTCGGCAGCCTGGCTCGCATTGGCCATCTGATCACCACCAAGACGGGCCAGAGCATCCAATTGCTTCTTCTCTACCGTGTTGCCAGCGGCCCCGGCTACCTTGCTAGTAGCACGGTGGGCGGCAATCTCGTCACAGAAACGGCCCTCTTCATCCTCCTTCTCCTTCAAAAAGGTCTTCTGGTTCTTGATATCTCCAACAAGGCACTCCCTTTGAGCCTCCTTCTTTGTAAGGTCGGCCTGAGCTCTCGCCTTCTTGGCCCTGGCCTAATCCAGCTGCGCCTTTAGATCCGTGGTGGGTCGGTCTTCATCCTTGCTGCCAGCAAGTGAAGACTTGGGCACGCTCTCTTCCTTGGTGATCAAGGCCGCCTTCACCCTTGGCTGGCTTCGAGTGCTACCCCGAGCTCCCTCTGCTGCAGGCCCTCCCTTGCTGCTGCTCCCCGTAACAAGGACGCCCTGGCTAGGTTGAATGCCGACTCCCTCAATGGCAAAGGATGTGTTGCCAGCAGAGGGTCTGTCATCGATGTGGCTGGCGAGCACATCGATGAGGGCCTCGATCTGCTCTCTCAAGGCTAGGGGTGTGAGCTTGAGAGGGTTGCAGGCAGCCCCCTTCTCACGTGCCTTCTGCAAGGTCGCGGCTTTCTTTGCCCAATTGACGTCTTTGCCCAACTCGAAGGTCAAATGATAGTCTGGAAGGAAGGAGGTACCAAATGTCCCGTTGTCAGGGCCTTCACCGCCATACACCTTCGCATGCTGGTGTGTGTAAGCCTCGATAGCCTAGTTGTCACTGCAGTCAGGAATGTGGTGGCGCCCTCCATGTCGTTTCGGCCATCTCTCTATAAACAAGGATTTCTTGCATACCTTGTCACTGCTGAGCTCGGTGAAGGATATCTCGGTTCTGCAGAGGCCAAGTGTACAATGGAAGAAATTGATGTTGTAGTTTGCGCTCTTCCTACCAAGAAGAAAGGGCACAAGCACCACAAGCTTGTCCGCCACATCCTGCGGTAGAGACTTGAGGTCGAAAGGGAGGTCCCACGGCGTGAGAACACCGTCGTCCTTGCTGCCAGCAACCATGGCTGCGACAGAGCACGCACTTGTTAGTGACACAATGTACCCTAGTATGTAAGCTCACTAACTCTTAAGTACATCATGTAGGAAATAGACTCCGCAAATGCATACTCTCTTTGCCAACAGCAAACACTGTAGCTAAAAAATTGAGCATTGGCGTCTTGAATACAGTTCAGCGGATTCTTTGCTTTGACTACCTCCTAAAACAGTGCACTCACACGTGCTATAGAGTGTGTCTCCTTAGCATAGACTAAGTTGAAGTTGAAAATGCAAGCTCAACTAAGTTTAAGTTATTAGAAATTTAGAGTCTAAGATGAAAGCTTACCTGAGTTGTGGCGCGGCCTCCAAGTTCCCGCCTTCGCCTCCACCGGCTTCCGTCCCGCACCTTGCTTCCGCCCCCACGTAGGTGCCGCCTCACCTCGCTGCCGCACCCTACCTCCACGTAGACGCCGCTGCCGCACCCCAGCTCCCGCGCCCACCTCGCAATACCCCAGCTCTCGCGCCTACTTCGTGCGCCTCACCCAGCTCCCGCAACCTCTTCGCTGCTGCACCGTCGTGCACCCCAGCTCCCGCGCCAAGCTTGCGCCCTCCTCCAGCAGCAGCTCAGCTGCGAGCTCGTGAATTGTCGGAGGTGCGGGACTCCCTCTGCTGTCAGCAATGGTGTATATCTATAAAATCATTAAAAAAAATTTAAAAAAAAATTTAAAAAAAATTTTAAAAAAAGAAAAACAAAACAAAACTAAACTAAACTAAACAGAACCTAAAATAATGAAAGATGAGAGAATTATCATAATTAAATGAACAAATGTTGAAACATAATAAAAAACAGAACAATAAAAATTAAACAATCAAAAATTCATTTCAAAAAAAAAACATCTAAAGTAATGACGATTAGTAGGAGAAGTAAAGAGACAGAAATGGTGGGAAAAAAAATATGACAAAAAGGGAAAAGAATATAATAAAAAAACGCTAAATATAAAAAAATAGGAAGGAGAATATGGGAAAATTAAAATTGGAAAAAAAAAAAAAACAACAAAAAATTCATTCCAAAATTATAAATTTTTCCCTTCTTTTACTTCTCCAATCATGTATTTTATTTTAATTTATTATTATTATTATTATTTTTTAATTTATCATTTTTTGTAACTTTAAAAATATTAGAAATTTGGTAATTTTATAATAGAGCCCCTTCTACAATGTCGCCTCACATTATTAAGACTCAATTGACCAATAGGAACTAAGAAATTAAAACAAGAACTATTAAATATTAATTACTTAATTATCGACAAGTACAGTTCATTCTACAATATCTATATTTGGAGAAAAAATTCCTTCTTTTTCACATTTTGTACTAAGTTTATAAATTTTTTCCTTTGTTGTTATTTAAATTTCATAACTTATCTTCTTTTAAAAATAGCACAAATTCGGAAATAAATATAAGAAAATTGAGAATAATTAAAAAAAATAATAAACTTTCTCATTGACGTATTGTGGAACTATGAAATAAGAACATATAATCTTCAATTCAATATTTTAGAAGAAGCAGATAAATATGAAGATAAAAATAAGATAAAATTCCAAATAAATAAAAAATGAAAGGTAAGAGAATTATCTTAAATTGGAAGGAAAAAAAAAAAAAATAGAGACATAATAAAAACCAAATGAATTTTAAACCTTGTTTGGTAGTTATAAAAATTCTTAAATTTGGAAAAAAAAAAAAAAAAAAAAAAAAACGGTCCAAAATTGAAACAAAATATCATGACTTTTGGAAATAAATTTAAGAAGAGCGCCTCTCATTAATTATAAATGAGAAACCATGTAATCAACAAGTAAAGTTCACACTAAAATATCATAAATTCGAAAATCACAATGGAATTTAGAAAACGTCGACTTAGAGAAATGACGGGAAAGACATGAAATAAAATAAAATTAAAAGACAGAAAACCATTAAAGAAATGAGAAATAAATTTAAAAAGAGATAATAACTAACGAGCTTATCTCCTTTTCCCGGCCACGTACTCTATTATCATTAACATCAATTCCCTCGTCAAAGCCTTAGTCAGAAGGATCTCCTGTATTCAACTTCGATCTAAAGATCTTAGAGAATACATCTACATTTTAAAATATTATTTGGTAGTTCTCAAAGGAACTTTCAAAAACATCATTCTATAGCAATGAGAAAAAACATAATAAGAAGTAAACAGAACAAAACCTAGACCAAAACCATGGAACTGTTCGATTCATTATACTCTCTCCAGGATACATTTAAATGATAGGTATTACTTCTCTACAACAGTACCCTCCTTCAAAACATTGTATAAAATGAAAAAACATATCAACCGTGCTTAAGTCTCTGAGCCCCCTAGTCGCTGTCAGCACGTGCAATGAGAACGTCGAGGGCAATATCCTCCCCGGCACCCCTGTTGCCAGCATCCGTGATCTCCTCATATTTGCCAGCAGCGTCCCTCTATTCATCTTCCTCGCCCCCACCGCCAACCATGTCCCCGTTGGCATTCCATTCCGGCTCTTCTTCCATCATGCCATCCCCTTCGCCCTCCACGACTTCTTCAAGAACATATGCTCCTCCAACACGCCTCCTCCTTGACCTCCACTCCTCGCAGGCGATGGCAGCGTTTGATTGATGCCACTGCTCACGTCTCCTCGATGCCGCTAGGGCACGTGGTCCGTCATCCTTGTCAGGTACAGCTTCCAGGATCTCCATTTTTTTCCTATATCGATGTTGTATGTTTCGGTACCAATGTTGGAACTGTTGGAGAATCGCACTAGTACGGGCTTTCCCACCACCATGGGCTGTATGTGCTTGATGTGCCGCCTTTGCTTGGTTGTGTGATTTCTCCATAGCTTGGCAGCTCCAGACTCCAAGGCTCCCATACTGTTCCACAAACCAAGTGGAGTGCCGTACAATAACGTGCTGTCAACAAGAAGAAGGAAGTTAAAAGCCGGATGCTTAGGTCAAGTAGACGGTTCACTGAAGAAAGACCAAAAGCAACAACAGACAGAACCGTGAGCATACCATATAATGGGTAACATGCTCCCCTCCGAAGGCCTTTAAGTATGCCTTTCCCCACTTGTGTATCTTGTGCTTGAACTGCATCCGTTGCTCTGCTGTCAACACCAATCCTGTCAAATATGGTACGACCTCTTCAAAGGCTTGCCACATTTGATACTTTGCAATGCGGTCAGCTCCACTTCCGGCAGTATTATTCTCAGCTTGACATATATCCTACGAGGCCTTATCATTGCTTGACCAAACGCTCGGCCTAAACAGTCTGCTTGCAACAACACCACTCAGAGAGGGTTTCTGTGGCACATTTCTAGTGGTGCCACTAAGCTTGGGGTCCCTCTTAATCTCCACGTTTCCACCATGAGCCCCAATCGCGGACAAGGACTTCTTTGTCAGTTCAATTGCAGTAGCCCTAAGTCTCTGATTCTGTATGTTCTAAACATACATGATATGCATGTGCACAATCTTCTCCGTCAATCAAACCAGGGCATGCAGTGTACAAATGTGCACTCTCAACAAAGGAATTGGCAGGATAGGCCTTTACCTAGTAGATGTTGTCATGTCACAAGGTTCCTGAGGTACGGTGCTGGAAAATAGCCCCCCCACCCAGTTTGCTTTACCACGGCTCTTGATGGCAGCGTATGCCTGACTTGCTGTCCCCACAATGGGCTTTATCCTCCTCTGGTCGCAGTATATGCAGTTCATTGCACACGGCGGCCCGGACTGAAGCCCGTACATACACTTGATCGTCTTCATGTCCGCTGTAAGATGCCACTCCACCTGATATTCTCCAACTTCAGGGACCGTGAGTTTCACGCCACTTGACTGTGCTGCAATCACAGCCGGGAAGTTCGACTTTCCAAATATCCACGAGAAAACATTGTAGGACTCCTTCTCGACCTGAAACGTGGCAACTGGGCAAATCTCTTGCTCTGATTGTACTGAGAAGTACCTCTCGTGGTCCACTTGAATGTTAGCGTCGAAAGCCCTATTCATCAACTTGATGCTAACACGTTCAAATTTCTTCTCGTTTACAATCTCTGCCTCATCTTGTTCGAGGACAAATATCAACGGAGCCCCTTCCAACTCTGCAAGAACATCCTCACGTGAGAATGTTTGTATAATGCAATCGAATTAGCTTCCTTTGTTAAAGACACACAATGCAGTTGCTGGTACCAAACGGACATTCACCTTTGTTGCCAACAGGATAAGAAGAGGATGCATACCTGACTCCGTGATGCCATAATAGATCACCATGCTCTGCTGCACCACCTCAAGGTCCGTGAATAGCGAGTTTTTTTCACCTAAGACCACCTCCTTTTGCTGCTCCTCGAATTTCTTGCTTTTCTTTGACACTGGTGGCAGCTCCATCCTTCCCTCAGCATGGTAGTACTGGCCAATGAATTGTGGCAAGTTCCCATTTAGCTCCTACCAAAGCCTTCTAACGTGGTAGGGACTAGGTAGTATGTAGGATTTGCTATCCTTGGTCAAATCCCGAAGTGGATCCTTCACGGCTTGGTAAATTGCACCATAGCCGCAATAAGACACCCCTGCTTGGTTGCAGGCAGCAAGAATATTACCGGGCCCTCTCCTTTTTCCAATTGCCTTGAGGACGTTACTAGCAATCTTTGTCTTAACATGCTCCATAGATGGTTGAGTTGCGAGGGTGAGACTTTCATGCCTAGACAGTATCTTTGCTAACGCTACAGCAGTTCTTGTTTGGGAGGCTTTATCCCCATGAAGTCGCTGCTTCTCATGGTTGACCCGGTTGTTGTCGTTGACAGCATCCACGAGATGAGGTTGCAAATGCGTCCTAACGAGCTTCACTCTGCGATTTGCCCACCCCGAACCATGATTCAACTCATGAATCGTCTTGAGCGGTCGAGCCCTACGTCGCATCCCCATAGGCGTGTCCTTCAAAGGGCTGGGCCCCTCATGTAGGCGCTCACTTGCTTGCTGCCAGCGACGCACTTTGGTCTCCAAGCCCTGCACCGTCACCCTATGATTTCTCTCCATGCTGCTCATCTCGGTCTAAATAGTCTCAATTCAATCCGCAATTGCATGCATGTATTCTCAATATCCCTGTTATGGTCAGGCCTCTCTTTGCTGCCAGCAAGGTCGTCTCTCACCTTCCCCAATTCTTCTTCTAAATGTCGGCTCGGCATTTCCATCTCACGTCGTGTAGGTCCTCCTCCATCAACGAGACCCAATCTGCAGGCATATCCATACAGACCTTGCTCTCTATGACATATGAATTTTAGGCAATCTCGAAGTGTTTTGAATGGAGGTGGCCTCCATGTTCCTGGATCAACCGGGTAAATGCTGCCATCGACCCACAAGTCAATGTTTGTATCCCCGGCTGCCCTCCGTCCTGGAAATGTTGATGGACACGGTTGCTCGGATTGTAATGAACCTTTCCTAACAAGTGGTGCATAGCGTGCATCAAGCAAAATATTAACACGGTAGTTTGAAGGCTCCACCACTCGTGCTGCCATGGAGAGTCCAGAATTCCGAAGTAGTGATTCAAGCTCTCAAGGCCCCGGATCGGCCTAGAAGTATGCAGAAAATCGTTTTTAAGATTGCCATATACCCAAAACTCGAGAGTTCTCAACAACCAAACCCTATACCATAGCCACTCAAAGAAATTGCAGGATCAAATGAATAGCATCATCTACCATGCACGACCCAAACTTCCCATAGAGAATACGACACTTACACAACCTCTTCAGTCCACGGCAGTAGGAGATGCAAGAACACCCTTCCAATGCTTGCTGCTTGAATTTGTAACTGCTGCCAGCGCGTATCTGTAAAATCATGCTCACTGGTTTAGTTGTCACACTTTCCCTTGACTCTCTCAAATTCCACCTTAGAATTGGGTCTTTGGTCCTGCAACACCCAAATTCTACGCACCCAACTTTGATTCACCCCATTCCTAGGTGGGGAGACCAACGTAGTCTCGACTGAGTTCCATGGCTTCTTCCCGTTGTGGCAGCAAACTTCGAATCTTGAAACGATTGACACCAATCTCCCGTCATCTCTCCTTCGAATCGGGCTTCATGTGCAGTAAATGCGACAAGTCGTGGTTCACCAAACAACGGAGCCACCTCGGCGCCACTAGGCACACCGACCCCGCCCTGCAACCCCATCCTGAGACCATTAAGTCGCCCTATTAATTTTGCGGGCATCAATTCTGGCACCCGCTGCCAGCGACAGAGCGGCATTTGGGCAGGGGGTTCACCTAATTTGGGCAGGCTTACACGGCCTTTTTTTGACCCCATTTTGCACCTAATGCTTGGCCCAATTCCTCCATCGGCCTTCTGTAGATTAAATCTGTTGCCTGCTCGTTTCTTCTATCTCTCTCTGCTTGCCTTTTACCTTGCTGTCGAGCCTTGAATTCCTCCAGCTGTCTTTTATCCTCCTCTTCTTCTTCTGTCTCTACTCCTTGGAACTGCTCGTGTGCAAAATGAACCACTGGTCTCCAAGGTTTCTCCAGTGGTGGCTTACCAGTCTTGTGCATTTCTGATAGTAATGCTGCTCCTTACGGGACTCTGTCCTCAATTTGAATTTGATCCAACTTCTTCTTCAGCGTCTCCAATGTCTCCACCAAGTCACTTGGTGTCTTCTCTTGTGGTTTTGATGTGTCTGGTCTGCTGCCTCCTTTCTTCTCCTCCTCTTGGTAATGGTCATACACTGATGCCATTCTCAGCAATGGGTTCCAGCAATGTTGTGTGTCTCCATCTCCTCCTTGTCTTGAGCAATGGTGAGTTGCCTTCATACTTCCAAATTTCCTCCTCTTTTTCCTACTAGTTCTTGAAGCTTGGGCCAATTTCTCCCATTGCTGACCCTGTCCTCATGCCTACTCCAAGTAATGTCTCTTGGATCAAATTTTCTCCGACCAGGTCCATGTCTATCAGGTCCCTAGTTCTCCCCTTAGCTATACTTTCTTCTGAACTTAGTTGTCCCATGTACTTACCTACTTCTGCTACTCTTCTTTGCTCCTTGAGTTTATACCTTCCAATCTTTATGCTGCTAGTCTCCTGGCTACCTCCTCCTTGTTCCACCCAGGGTATTCCATATCCATTATAATGCACTTTGCTGCTCTTCCCTTGGTACTCTCTGGTTGAATGCCCTTCTGGTTTAGCTGGTGCTTCTAGTAGCTGAGTCTGCTTCTTCTAGACTCCTGGGTTGATGTTGTAGGCTCCTGTCCTAAGCCGTCCCCTGGTCCGTCGAATGCTAGTCCTCTTGCTTCCTAGTCTTTGAATAGTCCATTCCTTTGCCACTCTTCCAATTTGGTCCCTTGAGGGCCTGTCAGTTTTTATTGCTCCTACCTTGATAGTTCTTTCTGCCTTTGGGTTTCGCAGGTTCAGCATAGTCTAGGTTTTTTCCAAGGTTTTAATGCATTAGAATTTTGCAAGTTCTTCTAAAGGTTTGCTACTAGTTTTGTAATTTTTGTTTGTGTTAAGTTTTTAGTTTTTCCATTCCCATTTTTCTTGTTGAGCTCCATACTGTTTTTCTAACTTCTTACTCCTGCTTTCATTTTTATCCACAGATTTTACTAGTTAACTTATACTGCTCCACTGCTTTTTACCGTCCTTTCATTTTTTGGTAACTTTCCAAATTTTACTGCTACGTTTTATTGCTAATTTTTAGGCATTCTACTGTTCCTTTCGTTGTTACCTTATCTCAAGAGTAGTTTGAAACATACTTGAATACCTGCGACTATCCTCCCTTTGCTTTGGAGCTGTCCTCAGCTCCTGTTGTCCAGTTGGCTGCTTAGTTACTGGCTCCACTCCACGAGATTTTGGAGCTGATCCTCACTGCCTCAAATCGTGCTCTTGCTGCACTGTTCATGGCTAACCTGTGACTGTAATCCTCCTTTTCAGCCACTGTGCCTCTCCTTATGATACAGAACTATCCTAGAACTGTATAGGGTAGCAGCAAGAGCCATCCAGTTTGGACCTAATGCATGGTTGCCAATATTAAAGAGGAATTTTAACTACTCCCTCAGAATTTATCCTGCTCCTCTTCATTGATGAATCTCACAAAAAAATTTGACTACCAACCCTCCTATGACTGATTCTAACTAACTCTATCCTGGACTGCAGCAGGACACTTAACTCTTGGCCCCTTAACTGCAATGAATGCCAGACTTTTTTCAACAATGCTGAGCCAAACCCTAGCATTCAAACCCTCAATACTCCATTGATCATTGTGCTCTTTTCCTTATTATTAACTCAAATGAACAAAAAAACCTGCTCCCGACTAGGTCTGTCCTAGTACCATTAACATCTCCTAACTCTAACTTCCTTCTCTAACCTCCATAGGCTCTGAAAACACTCCAAGGAATGAGAGAGAGTGAGAGCCGCCACGGCCTCACTCCTCACTACACCTTCCAAACCCTAGCCGCCTTCATTCATCTGTCCATATATCATTCAAGTTGAAAGGTCATCCGACTGTCAAAACTTCATCCATAATACAGTAACTCTGAAGTAACAACAATAACTGTTGTTTTACCTCGGGGAGGTCACACCCATTCAAATTTTAGTGTTCACATGCGTTTGAAGGGTATTTTATCTAGGCCTATTATGTGGAATTTAGTTTATTTTTTGGTCCCTTCAAGTACCTAAATTCCTACTAGAAGGCATTTTATGCATAGGTTTTGGTATTTAGAATTACAATTCATACACAAAATACCACACCGTATTTTATTTATACTTTTTCTATTGCAAAGAAAACTGGTAGTCTTGTTTCTACAATCACAGAAGTGAAAAGAAGAAAATGGAAATGAAAAGCAAGGCACACAACAACAAAGGAAGAGTAAGTTTATCAAAATGAGGCAAAAAAAAGACTTCAATGGCATAGTTTGCCCTTGCTCCATGTCCCAACAAAGACAAATGAGGGCAAAATACCCCACAAGAGCGCTGCAAGAAACACCTAGAAACTCTACCTGCAACAACTAGAAATCTACAGACGATTTGACGGTGTGATCCAGAGCTGAAGATCCGTCGTTGCCTCCTTCAAGTACAAAACATCAACATCCAACCACGACTGGCAAAGAGCATTACGAAGAATGACAAGCTCCACCGTTGACAAAGTCTCCAAGGCACCTTGAACAATTCGAGGTGAAATCTTCACTGTCAACCTCCTGCTCTTCTGAAGCAGCTGCATGTTGCGTGGAAACTCGCGTACCAGGAATTCATGTGGATCGTTGCTGATCCAATCCCATGAATGCATATCCTGAAGATCTGTCTCTACAAGCACGAGCGCCTGATACTCCAGCGTGGACGAGATGGCAACGTGCCATGCCTTGTTGAGAAGGCGTAGATTCAGCAGGGTAGCAAATTCTTCACACTCACAATCCTCACTGCTGACTTCATCTCCTCCGAGGGTATTCCGAAGGACAATCTTGCTGAAGAAGACCTCACGAGGGATACCGAAGAATTGAGCCATCACACCTACTGCAGCCCACAAATACCCAAGAATTACATACACAAATTTGCAAGTAAAACAACAAAGAAATACAAAGAAATGCAGTGAGAACAACATAGAAATGCAGCGAGAATGCAGTTGATGAAAGTTTATGAGGTGAATTGAAGGAAAAGGGTACCTCAATTTTAGTGGGCTTAAAATCCTCCAAAAGAATCGATTGTAAGGCAGAAATGGCAGTCTGTTAAATCAAGCCCCCTGTTGTTATCATCAAGAGCCCGCTCCACCTGCACGTACTCAACTCATTAGAGATTTCCAACAGCATGCTAAAGTTCTAAATCTAAATCTTTTAACTCAGAAAGCAAAAACGGTTTCATGAAGAAAGAACGTAATGAAACGCATCAGGAAATCGCTACATTTGGCAAGAACGCATTAGCTGTCTAAATTTACCGGTAGATTCAGAAATGATGTAATATGAAGTCCTCAACCTACAAAAACCGACTCCGGTGTAAATTTACCTCTCCAAAACGCAAGGGTCTTTCCATAACCTTCAAATCAGAGTTGCTTAGAAACCTCTATGTCCCTGCGAGTAAAACTTCCCTGCCCCAATTTCTGATACAAGCTTCCTAAACGCTGCAATTCTGACCTACGTGTGTTTTGAAGCAAATTCGTTGAATGACCTTGCGTCCTCAACGTCAAGGCTGTACAAGTTTGTACTAGCTGAATAATTTAGAGTAACCGTAGAAATAATACAGTCTGCATCTATCCAAATGGCATCAGCAACATCATACCTGAATTTTAAAGTAGAGTTTGTTGTTTTGGAGTACCAATTCAACAAAACTTGACACGATTGGGTAGTGTTGGATTTGTTAGAAGACCGTACGGTCCTGTTTTGTAAATCTATCGGTTGTCTAGAATTTCCCCACTTATTCCCATACTTACGTTTGATTTTTTGGACGCGGCCAAGCCACCACGTTCCTTCATCCACCCCAGTGAGAACGCTACATGGGTTCTTACCTTTAGCTAGCCTAGATTTGGACCTCCTGCTTGCAGCTGCTTTCACTGTGGAAGATACTAGGGTGGTGGACCGTTGAACAAAATATACCCCACAATGAGAACCAATGCCAAGCAGACAAGTACTACTACATTGTGCGGCTGACAAATAGTCCTCACTGTTGTTAAAATAGATTGAGTTTCTCACACGGGTGAGGCGGTCCTTTGACAGGAATGGATTTCCATTAAGCTGCGCAACTAAGGTGGATTTGTATATATTACAACCCCCAAATTCCACCACAGGCACTATTTTCTTTGGAGGTGGAGTAATACTTACCTCACCTGAAATCGAATTCAACATATCACCAAGGCAGTGTCTAGCCTCAGACTCAGCAACGACTAGTGGGTCCAGTCCATCATCGAACTCTCCCTCCTCCGCCAAAGTGTCATATTCAGCCAAACTTTCATCACCGTCTCCGTCCAACCTTGCTGTAAGCTCATCCGCTTCGTGGGCAAGCACCTCAACGTCACCGTCTTCACCAGCTACAGGATTACGCTGGGGGACATGTGCAAAGCTCTTAAAATCTGCCTTTTCTACAACCCACGGCGTTAAGAACCAATCTTTTTTTTTAGCAACAGTAGATGGGGCCATGTTCAAAATACGGATAACTGATTGAGCTTCCTTCAGGCCCTCCTTCAAGGCTGAAATAACATCAGCATCTGTGGACACTTGGGAGTAATCAGACAAGTCACATCTTGCCTCTCCTTCTTGTAAAGGGTGAAGACTCTCCCATACGTTCTTCATTTTGTTATGCACTCGCCCAAATGCAAGTCCATTTTGCCCATACTCGATACCAGAGAGATGATTCAACGTATTAGCAGTGTTTACCAGCTCATTGAAGTCATATGCACGTTCAAGACCAACCATCCCTCCTATCTTAGAGAAGAAAATTTCACAACTATCACTACCTGTCAAGTGCAACGGAACAGCTAGACCGGGATATCTTGTCTTAAAGTGGACAATTAGCAAGACAACAAAGTGACAGCTCATTTGAATATCAAGAAAGCACTGCTGACTAACAAAACAATCTGCTCATGTGATCTTCCGAGTGTTTCCGAAGACTGAGTGATCGCCATGACTTATCTAGAGTTTCCAAATCCGGAAAAAGAAGGAAACCTTCGCAGCTAACACGATCCGCTCACGCAAACCAAGCCTTGGACTGCAGAAGATTTCGATGTAACTCGCGCACATCTCCAAGTACATCTCTGTACCTAGAGTACGCTCTTGATGCATGTCTTTCGCCTCTCGCAACATCTTCAAGCAATTCCGAGTCTTGTAGGCACACAACCTCTGCGCAGACGCCCAGTTCTGTCGGTCAGTCCGCTTCACATCTTCCAACTTCAAGCCATGATCAACTGCAGTAAATTTCTGATATACAAGTCCTATGTGTTCTAAAATACACAAATCACCGCCTAGTTGCATAACACGAACAGGAGAGTCTAGAGGATTGATCAATTTCTTCCCGTTGTGTATATAATCCTGGACGTGAAGCCCTCTTGCATCACTGTTGTCATCCAATGAAGTAGAAAACAACTAGCCCTCCCACTCTAACTTCAAACGCTTCCCCACATCACATTTGTAGTCTTTAAGCATGAGTTGGCGCCGTCTACTATCCCCATCACTTGCATGACCGATAATGGGCCCAATGATCTCCTTGCAACTCGCCTCCCACTCAACATCGATCGAATCCCACTGAGCCCGGATCCACTCTGCATTGAATTTGCCACAAGTGCAGGAAACCACCAAAACTAGGCAAGGTAACTTCTCATGCATCGGGTTGACTACCACAATCCTGGCAAAACCCCCCATCTGGTTAGAACGAAAGGCATCAACAACAGCGTTATAACCCTCCTCGCCACAGCCAACAACTGGTTTTTAAGGTGGACTGGCAAACATGATCTTCTTTTGCCCCACAAAAGCCCAGCAATACATCAAACCTAGAGTCTCATGTCACTCTAGCCTTCACCTTAGTTTCATCCTCGGCAAGGATGACTGGAACGGGACCAGAAATCTCATGAGCCTCCTTAGCCGACTTATAGATTTTTGCAACCTCCACAAAAATCTCATGATGTACACCAGGAATAAACTGGACTCCCTTTTTATTCTCACGCTTTATTGTACTAAACGAAGGGCCAGCATAGTTAAGGCTGAACAAATCACACATTCGACGCCCACCATAGATTTTCATGGCCTGGCAGAACGATTTAGAGTTCGATGAAAACCTAAATCCCTTTTTCTTACGATTCAGATTACTTGCAACATCTTTCATGAAGTCCCAAAGGGCTGGTTTTCCTCCAAAGGACCCTGTTCTATGAGCAGAAATTATGTTATTACATAATTTTAATAGATCACCGCCACTGCAAGCTTCTTTTGCACTTTCTTTCAGGGTCAGCCTCTTCACTTTTAGTTGGACCATCGTAGCCTTGGCAGCAACCAAATGCAACCTCTGAAGCCTCAATTCCTTTTTTATCATCCTACTATGTGAAGCAAGCTCTGTACTAGCAAGATACGACAACCTCCTACCATCACCTGTTCCCCGCAATCCCCTCTTCTCTAGACTCTTTTCTTCCCTGACAACTCGCATTCTAAAATCATCTTGTACAATTATGGAGGCACACATGGAACAAGTAAATTTCTCGAAGGGTTCCCCCGTCATACTAAACCTTGAACAGTTAGAATGTCTGAAGGTCCCTGAAACTTTAGATACTGACCCGTATGCAGAAATAACAACATGTACATGAGGTTCTGGATACCAGCACCCGCCTGGATGCGGGTCATTAAGCAACCCTTTTATGGGGTAAACATTCCCACCATACGCACAATTCTCTTGCCAGTAACCCTAACACATAAGAGCCTTAAAAAATGACTCATCAAGGTTAACAGATTCACTTACATGCCCCTCGGAGTCAGAATGTCTGAACCAAGAGTGTAGTGAGGGTTGGCTAACGCCACTTGAGACTGACCGAGTTGGTCTACCTCTCTTTCCAGAAGTGAGGGCTGATTTGGATGATGCTGCGGTGTCCTTCTTCTCGACAGCAAGTGCATGTTTGGTCCCTCCCAAATGGTTTCGCAGATTGGCCTCCAAGTTCTTTTTAGGAGGGCACAAGGCCATGAAGTCGCTGCAATATGAACATTTCGCCTTATACTTGTAGCTCTTAACAACTTCAGATTGATCAGGATCTCCAACAACAACAAACGGTTTGTTCTTCGACTTCGCATCTGTATTAACAACCTCCAGAATGAGGACGCCCTCCTGTACTAACCGCTTGTGATCTTTCGGCGTTAGTACCACACTCTTACCCTTTCCCGCTGTCGACTGCGGGTGATAATCCCACTGTACACCCTTATTGCGACAGTATTGCTTCATGTGATTATCACTTTTCATGTGGCTCTTTTTAAAATTGCTGAACAAGTTATTGACCATTACATTACTGTGATTTCCTTGACTACCACCAAATTCCTTACGGCATTCAGCACAGTAAACCTTCACAACACCAACATTGCCAACATCGTAAGATTTCAAGTGCCAATCATGATCCTCAAGAGAAATGGCTTTTAGCTCTCTCTTTAGCTTTGCTTCAGCTTTAGCATATAATTCCAGCACTTCCTTACTAATTAGAGAGGAAGTGAGTTTAGGCTCACCTCCAGATGATACGTTACTGACCCTAGAAGAAGCGGCCGGATCTACCGAATCACATGCAGGGTCTAAAGGCTCAACATCAACTTCGTTAGTATCATGACACACCACAAGCGAGGGAATTGACTCAAATACGATGGAGGAATCACCCACACGACGACGCTTGTTCCCAGGCTCGTCAGCCCCGCATTGACAAATTACATGTAGATCAGGTCGAATCGGATTAAGGCGCTCCAGGTTTTGACCTAATCCTACAATTCGAATCGGGATCCCAGAAATCAAAAGCTCCATCGACGACACCTACGTCTTCGAGCATCACGCGAAGGGACTCGTAGTTCCAAACACTTGCCTCGCAGAACAGTGGCCCAACGAGCTCCGGAGTAGAAGTCTCATCCTCGAGTGAGTATAAGTTAATCTTGAACGCCATTCTGCAACAAAACATTTTTCAACACCATCAGCAAGGCAGACATAACTGAAGCAAAACAACGCGCTCCCAATAAACCCTGTCAACGCTGAAGAGGTTGAGTGAACTAACCTAGGGTTTGAGAGAAACAGTCCCAAATTTCCCTCCTAAATCCTGCACCGCGTTCAAGAACAAAATCGCCAGTACTAAAGCAACACAGCGCTCACGAATCTCCCACGCAAATCAAGCAAGCAAAGCTAGCAAACCACCAACAAAACTGGAGCTTACAAGTCTCCACGAGCGCCACACAAACCACTGAATGCCGTTACGGCGAAAATGATATCCCAAAACCCTAGCTTGTTAGCCACAATGATATCGGGACGGACTTCATCCAAAAAAACTTTCGGTTGTTTTTTTTCATCCATTTTTGTACAGCCTGTAAGGCGGGAATGAACCCTACCCTAAAAAATATTCCCACCCAAAATTAAATGATGGTATGGTAGTTCTAATAATGCCCTACTTCCAACCATTAAAACGAACCCAATATTATTTATACATCTACTTGTAGCAAATCCTACACCCTTTAATACATCTACAAAGTTTATAAATTTTATGTGTTAGGAATAAATGAGACCCTACCATTGATCTCACGCTGTTTCCTACGCACAGGGTAGTAATCTCCCCGAGTGTTTTACTGCTCCCCCCAGGTTACTGTTCTTGCCCTTAGCCTACTGGTGAAAAATCTCGTTAACAAGTGGGACTGTACAATCATTAATCTTTGGCCCCTTTCTTGCTTCTTCGATGCCTACTGGTGGTACAATTCTAATTGTTTGAATGCCACCTCCTCCACCTCCTCCTGTCCTTGTCAATCCTTTGCTTCAACCAAGGAATTTACCAATTGTGGTACCTGAAGGTCTACAAGTGGCCCCTATTCATCTCAATCTCCTGAGAGTCAAAGAAAAAAAGGATGAAGAACCTTCCATACATGTGGAAAGATTCATAGCATTATTGACAATTCCTCTAATTACTAATCATCGATACTTCTTAGTATAGTTTCCTACTACACTAAAAGAGCCAACCTATGAATGGTACCGCAACCATGCACCATCTACTTTTTGAGATTGAGATGAGCTAATGAAGGCATTCTTGGAGCAGTATAGGCCTGAAGTAGGCCAAAGTCATTAGAGAAAATTTGAGGTGCTGGGATGCCCAAATCCGAAATTGGAATATTCGGATTTTGTCAAAATAAAAATCGCTAAGAAATTCCACATGCACTATGCCATGGTGGAGTATAAGGCGGTGACATCAGATTTTCAATGGGTGGGAGCCAATCGCGGATGGTGGTCGTGGATAATGCTTGTACAGTGAAAAGATAATCGATTGTCCTTGTTGGGAGTGGGGTGTACCTCGGTTTTGAGGCCTTGGCTGTCCTTGGTGGCAACACCCACACACGTGTTGGGGCCGCGTAGTGGATGTCCTTGTTGGCAACACCATCACACGTGCTAAAGAGTCATGACAGGTAGTGGCGCCGGCATTCGATGAACCATGATGTGACCATAGATGGTCAACGGTGATTTGGGTGGGAAATGTGGGATGATTGGTTGTTTGAGTTTAGGAAGAATCAGCTTGCAACTGTTGCTGTGATGTTGTTGCTAGTGAGGAACAGTGTCAAAATTATTTGAATTGAAAGTTCTTGAGGTAGTTGGAAGTATGGAGAACCGCCGACCAACTTTGCAGATTGCTGCAATTGTTCTGCAGAGCACTCACAACGCCGATGGGGAATGGATTCCAACGAGGTATGAGCGGATGTCATGGGTGAAGTTGAATCCTGGGAGTTTTGGGGCTTGGGCTAGAGATGCGCGACGCCATGGCGGCGATGACATAAGGGGAACCTACAAGGCCCAGATCAGGGATTTTAAATTCAATGTAGATCATCGCAAGGTTGTCACCAACAAGCCGGAACTGCAGTCCGTGTTGGTGAGGCATGCCTACCACAGGCATCAGGTGCTACTGGATCCACAAATTACCTGGGATCGGGTTCCATGCAATTGTGAGTCACGACTAACTCTGAGCTAACCATCAATTTTCTCATGTGGCCATCTCTTTATGACGAGGAGTCGTTAATTTTGTGGTTTGCTTTGGGTGTTGGAAACAATTTTATACCAGTCGTATTTTGAAGATTGGGTCGACCCTGATTCCATACTGGGAGTGATCATGGTTGTGCACAGCAATGTTGGTGAGGCAACTCGCAATGGGCGGTCGTATAAGGAGCATCTTGATGTTGGCATCTTTTTTTCTAATCTTTTCTATGTTCCACGTAGGCCAGGGCTTTTGTATGGATCAGTTGAGCCACTGCTATTGCCATCATTCACTGATCCGGAGTGGCCTCTCCCAGATATGCATACTTGTGAGGCATTTAGAGCTAAACTGTATGCAGACTTTCAGTCTGTAACAAAGTCCACCACTAGGAGCTGTATGGGCCACCTCCACTGGTTTCTTCCTCTACATGTCTTTGTAGACCTTTTTGCTGCAGCTCAAGACACTATGAGAAGAACATCCACGTTGTATATCGTGGAGAATCCCTCGGAAGAAGTGTTCACAACTCTGATGGATCCGGGTTGGCAAACCAATGTGGTGTTTGGTAAGGATATTGTGCGGTGCACAATATCCTTACCTTCTGTAACCTTCAGGTGTGTTGCTACTGTTGTCATTGTTGCCACTGTTGCCGTTGTTGCCGCTGTTGCCATTGTAATGCCATTTTTGCATGCCATGGCCGAAGCTCTCTTGTGTGAAGCTCTCATGTGTGTTTATTGCATAGGTACCACGTGGGAAGATCAGTGTTGTACTCAAACTTTAAATACGAGATGGAGCAACTTGAGCAAGATGGTGTAACTTGGGAACAAATTGACCAAGTGCAGGAAGAGGACATGGTGGTGCTTCCTTGTTTTTTTCAAGGTCTGCCAGTGGCACGGTTTGAAGTTGGTCGAGGGTGGCCGTTGTCACATATTCGTCAAGAGGTTGCTATCACCTTGGGCAACGTGGCTCCAGAGGAATTCTGCTTTGTGCTCAAGCGAGTTGGGTATCCAAACGTTAAGGTGAACCGCAGACACAAAGGTTCCAACACTGTATCACAAGTTCTACCACCGTGGACTTTTGAGATAGTAGCATTTACCAGCTAGTTTAGAGCTTAGAGTGGCTAGTGCCGCAGGTGTATTCTGAAGTAGACACGTTGTGAACACGCAAGGCAGTTAAACAGATGTAGACCTGCAAAAGGTAGTTTTGTATACACCTCAAGCTGAATAGGAACTATGGCTCAGCTAGGGTTGAATTCTAACTAAATGGTGGAGGTTTCATAAATACATGTTTGTTTTCTACCCAATTATCCATGTTTCAATTTGTATATTCTTTATTAGCTTATTTGTATCATTCTTAGTGTTCACAAAAATGTGCGATCAGTGTTCACACAAATTCATAAAAACCAGATCACCCCAACACAGTTAACCAAACCTCAATATTTTCTTCATTGGTGACATAAATTACCATGTAATGTGCCTCGCTTTGAATCAGGTATTCAAGAAATCTGAACAACCTTTAAATACAACAGAGAGAATATAATTCAATCTGGCTTAGTTGCCACCGCCTTTAAAATAATCTGCCTTTGTTGCCGCCACCTGCGAATACAACACAAAGAATATAAACTGCTAGCACTTTCTAAACGACGTCGATGCGAGTTGCATGCATGTCATTTGATTAGAATTGGTCCTTTGGTCGCTTATCTTGTCCAATTAGAATTATCCTATCCTCGGAAAAAAGGCTGATTAAAGCAGTGAAGCAACAACTCCAAAGTATCGTTCTTGAGCTGCAAACTCATTCAACAGAAACTAGGTTGTGCCACATTGGGTAACATAAAAGAACACAATCATACATGCCACGCACATATGAACACCGCAAATCCTTCATTGAAAGATTCTCCAGTGCATAGTATGGAGACTGAACTAAATGAATTCGACAGTAAGCTCAGGAAGTGGAAATAGAGTGTAGAACTGTAACGCGTGAAGTGGAAACAAGCAAAGTGGAAACAGAGTGAAGTCGAAAGGCCATGGAGTGGAAACAAAGGGGAAGTGGTAACGTCCATGAAGTCACGAAGTTGTGAAAAAATGCCAACTTTTTATTCATCAAAATGTTCAGCACCAAGGCCACGCATTGAATGGAGTACAGGTTTAGCTATTATAAACACTACAACCACTTTGGTACTAACGCCATGATAATAAAACTCGGCCGCTAACATCTTTGAACTAAACACTATGTCTGTTCAATACATCTCTAAGGGAAACCCTCCACGGTCGATATGCTCTATTCAACCGACAAATCCTGTGACACTGGGGAGGAATGTGGCGCTGGTGGCAACTTGCCAGTACTTGGCTTGTTGGAAGAACGGCTTGGCACGTCCTCTGCAGCTGTTGGGCATGGTTCAACGTCCCGAACAAGGCGTGTACCTTCCTGGAGCCCCCTCTTGAACTCTTCTAGCTTTTGTTTTGTTGATTAGAGGGCAACACATCTAGCATTAGTATTTATTTCTTTAGAGAGAGAATGCGGTTCCAAACAAACACATGGACAATTCCAGCACATTAAATCATAACTGAAACAAGCATGATACTAAATTAAAAAGAACCTAGGCTGAAATTCTGAAAAATGGAGGGGGCAAAAAAACACTAAAACTTACTGTGATGCGCCGAGGTTGCAACGGCCACATTGACAACCTCACCGTGTATGCTGCCAGTGGGTCGGCTAGCAAGTGGTTTGGAATGTGGGAACGCTAGAATAAATGGAGAAAGTGGTGGTTGAGGCAATGGACCCTTTACCTTGACCTTCGTTTTGGCCACCTTTGAAGCTGGTCGTCCTTGAGCATCGCCAGCATCTTCTCTCATTTGCTTCACAAAGCCAGAGTCTTCTAGACTCGATAGACATTTGCCTTTGCTGTTTCATAAGACTGGACCAGAGCGCTCCAGCCCATCAAACCCCCATGATCCCAACCAACTTGCATCACCGAGTTTGCCGTAGAGAGGGCAATTGCCTTGTCGCGAACTCAGCGCTAGAAACAAGCACCAAGGGTGACACAAACAACCACATGAATATGGCACTGCACAGTTTAAAACAAAGAGGTAGTTGCAGCATCAACACGTTCAGTCAAGGTTAATTTTTAGAGGGACGCCTACTTCAGACATATTCTTCCCAAAAAGGGCGTTTCGGCTTGATAGAATGCTGCGCAATTCTCTCAGATGCACAATTCTTCTCGGGTTGGCGCAGCTGCTGTTGGGAACTCCAGTAAGCTAAACTGTCGCGCTCTAAGGTTGATGCCACCGTTGCTGCTTCCTCTTGGGCGGCCTCCAATGCATCGTTGTTTGCAGCAATTGCTTTGCTGATCTCCCGTTGCTCCTTGTCTACATCCGCCTCCTCTTGGAGCTCTCTAGCTGTAGCATGCTTCTTGCTCCTTCTCTGCGAATCTTCCTTCACAGAGTTCAACTACTCATCCTCGGTTTCCAACGCCAATAACTGGGCATGCAAACCGATGTGAGCTAAGTTCTTCTTGTCTAGCGCAGATGCAGACTGCTGGAGTTTTGAAGTCTGCAACTGCAACTCCTTTAGCAATGCATCCACTCTCCTAGCACCGGTGCCAACACCATTGTGAAGATAATACCTTGCCACCGCCGAGATGATGCCCGCCATCAGTTGCTCTAACGCTAGAGGACTCAGCTTTTGTGGGTTGTTCAAAGCATACGTTCGGCGTTCTAGATTCACCTTTGTGTGAATGGAGTATTTTTACTCACTCCTTCAAAAATAAATATTGTCCTAAAACTCTCTGAAATCCTGTGAAAATTACTGTATTGTCCCCCTGAAACTGCCCCAAATCCTGCCCTAGATCTGAAACTGTCCACCTAGATCTACAAAAATTCTAGAGGTATATCCTCTGATCTGATATATATTCCTACTCTCCTTGGTCTGATCTACAATACCCACTCATTTAAACACCAGATCTACTATATCCACCAGGTCAATTAACCAATCTGGTCCCTCAACCACTCATTACTGCAAATCTAAGCATGTACACACAGTTGTAATCAATTCCGGTCCTTTACTCTTTGTAAATCAGTACATCATCCTGCTCCCTACTGCTAGCACTCCCTGGACCCTCTAGGATCCTCAAAACTGTCCTAGCAGCAACTCTCCTACCATCCTACAACACATCCTACACACTAAAATCTGAGAGCTCCAAAGAAAACTCCCAAGGGGAGAGAGAGAAAATGAGCTTCGCAGCCCCCTCCCTCACAACCCCACCCAAAACCCTAGCCGTCACCTCAAAGACCCTAGCCGCCACCCTAAACCCTAACAGTTTTCATCCGACCACCAGACTTCATCCAACCACCAGATTTCATCCATCTGACAATTTTCATCCATCTGGCAGTTTTCATCCAAAAC
This sequence comes from Ceratodon purpureus, assembly GCA_014871385.1. NCBI lineage: Eukaryota > Viridiplantae > Streptophyta > Bryopsida > Pseudoditrichales > Ditrichaceae > Ceratodon > Ceratodon purpureus. The sequence goes on from CM026426.1 coordinate 99,145,539, forward strand.
TGAGAGTTCATCCAAACAGAGTTATTGCAGGACAGTAACTTAACAGTTTACTGTCCCCCACCAGCAACTACAATTTTACTGCTCCTACAGATTTACTGCCCCTCTATTCTACTACCTTAAATTCTCAATTAACATTATCCCCCTTTTAGTCTACATCTGCCCTCAGATGCTCATGTCCGGGTTTTATGTAGTTAACCAAAAAAATAAAGGTATCAAAAAATCAAAAATGAAAGTCTCAGTGGTCCTACCACTATGCTGGCCTAGCTCTACTGTCTAGCCACTAACTGGTGCCGCCCCTCCTGCTGCTGATGTTGGTCCCCCTAGTGCTACCTCTGGTCCTGATGCTGGTGACACTGATGGGGTAGTGGGTACAGAGTCTAGTAGCAGGGAACACCACCAAGAGGAAGTTCACCGATCCCATGGCCAGAGCTTCTAAGAGGACCAGGGTTGAGAGGAAGGTAGGCAGAACTATTCAGCTCACCTTCCTTCCCTTAGAGTATTGGCAGGGTTGGAGGGACCTCAAGGATGATGTATGGGCAGAGCAAGTGAGTCTGGGGTTGTTTTATGAGTACACCTGGCCAGCACCACGTATAGAGCTGGTAGCAGACTTGGTAGAGGGATTCCAGTACACCAAGGGGGAGAAGATTGAGTACAGCATGCCTATTCGAGCCACAGTGAGGAGTAAGGGCAGATCACACATCTGATGGGACCAGGATCAAGGGGTTTGATGAGCCATACCAGGACAGGGTCAAGGCAATGGTGGAGATCATGTGTGTGAAGAAAAAGTCTCTGTACGCCAGTACCGAGCTGCTGGAGAACCTGTACCAGGCTGTGAAGAAGGGAGACCACAACTGGGCCCCTCTGATTTTATCCAGCTTGAGGAGGATGCTCATTCGGATTCACACCAGTCCGACCAGGGAGATCAAGGGGGCAGAGTTGATGGATGCTTTGCTTAGGAATTGGTTCCCGGATGATGAAGAGTATGTGGATCCAGCTCCTCAGGTAATCTCCAGTGAGAGTCAGGATGACAGTGCTGGACCACCAGATGTGACCCCAGTCCGCCCAGCATGTGTACTGCCACCAGATGTGGCTAGTGGGGAGGGTTTTCAGACTCAGCTGACCAGGCAGGAGGACCAGGAGACTTCTGTAGAGCGGCAGTCTTCTTCATCACCAGGACTGTCACAGCAGCAGAGGAAGGGCAAGAGGAAGGCCGAGGTATCTCCATCAGTACAAGTGGAGCAGTCAGGTGGGCTCAAGAGATTGAGGAGGCTGGGGAATACCCCCAGATACCGGGAGACCAGTTCGGGTTCCCTGGAGGCAGAGGTGATAGGTGCTATCACCCAGGAGCAGGAGGATATCAGCTGAGGAGGATGCGTGGGCAGGTAAGTAGCCCAGTACAGATCTCTAGCAGCATTGAGTTGGTTTTAGTTTCTGCCCCAGTGGCCAGCAGACAGTGGCTAGTTTCAGAGGGACAGTACCAGGGCCAGCACCAGGAGCAGCTAGAAGAGCAGCCACCAGAGCAGCACCAGGACCAGGTTATGGGGGACCAAGTACAGGACCAGGTTCCCATGGATCACCAGGATGAGCCAGTGGTGGAGGTACCCATAGGATCAGTGGGGACCAGATTCGCACCAACCCCAGCAGTCAGGGAGGATCAGGTAGATGTCACCAAGGAGGTGGGCCAAGTGGTTCAGCATTTACAGGTAGCATTGGCACAGGCTTCTCGGGTACAGGTGTTACAGGAGCTGGAGGACCGGTCTAGCCCAAGTTACCAGGTGTTGATGAACACCAGACTTGGCCAAGAGGAGCAGATTCGGGTCTTGGCTGCCGAGCTGCAGCAAGCCAAGCAGCAGTTGGTGGCAATCCAGCAAGACCGGGAGAGAGAGAGACAGGCTTGGGTTGATCAGGGGGTCGAGGCAGAGGTAGTAAGGACCAGGAGGATGGAGTTGGAGGCCAGGACTAGTGCCAGGTTTAGGGACTTTGACAGGCTGGCAGTGGAGAACCACCAACTTAGGCAGAGGGTTGAGCTGGCTGAGGCCAACTCTTCTCAGGCTTCTAGGGGGTTGACCAGACATCTGCTGTCTACCTCGAAGAAGCAAGTACTGGACCAGATCCAGGCCTACACGGAGGACCAGGCCAGGTACTCCCGATACTTGATGAGGTTTGCTGAGGCTTACCCATCTTTTGTTTACTGGTCTGAGGATGACCAGGATGAGGGGGCAGATCAGGAGATACCTGATGGAGGGCAGTTTGGGGACATGGCGGGAGCTTCGAGCAGTGGCTTGGGGACTACTTCGGGTGTTGATGGGCCAGTAGGTCTTGATCCCCCCCTGGTCCCTCTCTTGGTCCCTCCTGAGTCGGCTGTGGGGGCTCTTCGCCCTCCCTCTGCTCCATCTCCTCCTGGTATTGTCTAACACCTGGAACCTGTAGGTAGGGTCTAAGGTCTCCCTTCTGCCATGTCCTTCTGGTCGGAGTCGCAGTCCTGGTGTCTTCTGCCCCTGTCAACCTCCTAGTATCCCGACCCCCCCAGAGTTCTACTGCTCTTATTAGTTTATCCATTCTTATTTTTTCTTTTCTTTTAGTTTTTTCTATTTTTTCTCTATTCTCAGGCTGGTTTACCTCTACTGTCCGCCCTTTTTGTTCTGAACCAATATCCTTACCCCAGTCCCCGAATGTAAGGACTAAATTTCCCAACTGACCCCCTCGTGCACTGTTCCTCGAGTGCTGCTTAATAATCCCTGATGCAGTCCCTTCCGACCATGTTCTCTCTGCCTGCCGACTCTGCTCCCTTTCACCCCTAAGCTGAAAAGCTCTCTCGAGTTCTGGTTCACAGAACCTTATGTTTTTCTCCCGGTTGGTGATGTAGCCTCCTCGGATTTTACTGGTAACGATCTCTTGTTGAAGTCGCCTCCCGTTTCTTCTATGATCGTCCCGGACTGCTGCTCCTTGACCCTGGTATTCTGCTACTGCGGCCTGGTTGTGTGGTGCCGACCTGACCCTTTGGTGGTGAATGTCGCCCCTTGCCATCCACCTCTGCTGACTGTCTTCGGCTCCAATGTTGTCGGATTGCACTAGTCCCCCACCTCTGTCTTCTTCTCTTCTGTTGGTACAGCGCTGCTCCTCCCGTAGCTGTTGGTCAGTTGTAGTGCCGCTCAGTTGCTGACTGCGGCCGCCGCCCTTATCTTCTATGTTGGTGCTGTTTCGCCCCCGATGGTGGTGCTGGTTGCTTGAAACTCCGCCGATCTTGTGTATTGCTCCGCCACTTCTCTCAAGCTGCCACCCTTCTCCCTGATTCTGTCGTGTGTGGTCGTCCTGCTGCTGCAGCTTGCCGCTCCTCCCACACTGCTCCTGGCCGTCTTGCTGCTGTTTCCGACAACCGCCCTCCTGCTGTAACTCGCCGATATCCTTGGGCTGTCTCCCTCCGCCTTGACACCTTCCTCTGCTGGAACCGTCTTGCTCTGCCTCGTTGCTGCTTTGTGTTGTGCAGCGCCCTTGACCCTCGCCTTCCCGGTTACTGTCTTCTATGGCGGCAAAGCTCTTCGCGAAACCCTCGCTGCTGTCTTCTGATGCTGTGGGGTTGCTACTGAAACCTTGGCCGCTACCTGCTAATGCTGCAAGGTCTCTACCGAAACCCTGATCGCCCTGCTCCTTCCTCCTGCTACTCTCAGAGCCGCCCTCACGCCGCTTCTGCTGTAACCCTTCTCCTCGGTCTAGGGTTCCAATTCCCTCTAACCCTAACCGCTCCTTCTCTCTTCTGCTGGCTCTGTCTACTCCCTCTTGCTCGCCACGGCCACGCTCCAATGGAGTCGCTCCCTCCCGGCCTAACTGTCTCTCTTCTCGCCACCAATACTCTCCTCGCCCCTCTAAACCTCTCACCTTACTTGTCCAGCGAAAAAGGCCGGGGTCGGAGGTCTCTTGGAGATGATATCCCCTCCGCCCTCTCCTTGCCCAACAGTTTTCATCCCTCCTGGATGAAAGTTTTGCGGGCGGATTTTCATCCATAGTGGATGATCGTCCTATTGGATGACTTTCATCCCAACAGGATGAAAACCCTTGTCTTCGATTTTCATCCCTACGGGATGAAATTTCTGGTGTTCCTTCTTAGGTGGACAAGCCTCTTGTTTGTCCATTTCCATCCATAGAGGATGAAATTCCCCTGTTGGAGGGACTTCGTCCTGGCCCGCCACAGTTGAACTGCTCCCCTGGCTGCTCCATATCCTGTTCCTGTTTCACGAAAATAATTTCCACAACCCCACAAAGTACTGCTGACTGCTTCCTTTCTTTCTCTTCTGCCCCTTTTTTGATTCCTTCCTCTTTTCTAATTATTTTTTCTTTTTGATTTTTTCCGCTTTTTTCTATAATTTTTTCCTCTATTTCGCCTTCATCCTCTTTTTCTAACCCCTGTTCCTTTTCCCACCTGTTCTGCTGCCTCTGTTGTTTTTCCTGTCCTTCTTCTCTGCTGCCCAGCTCCTGTTTGTTCTTGTTCTCAAGGTCTTAATCATCGCCCTGGTCTTCTCTGCTTCTGTCCATCTGGTCTTGTGCTTCTTCCTGGTCTTGTCTGCTGCCTTGGTCGTGTGGTCCTGGTGTCTTGCTAGTGCTGGCACTACCCTGTCCACCCAAATTGGTCCCTTCCTGGCCTGCGTAAGCACTATCCGCCTTTTGTTGTTGGACCAGTCCCTTGGTCGAATCTCCTGGTGTCACAGTAACAAGCTGGTCCTGGTCATAGAACCTGTATGGCTTCAGCTTGTCGATGTTGACAATCACTAGGTCAGGCTCAAAATTCTGCACTGAAACCAACAGAGCAGTATTGTTAGGCAGTCTGTACCGGACCTTGTAAGGCCCAAACTACCTGCTCTTGAATTTACCCACATGCTCCATGTGTCCCTTCGGGTACCACAGTACATAGTCCCCAATCTAAAAATCCTTCCTCTTGTAGTGCTGCTGGCTCCAAAGCGACCTGTTCCACTGTCTGGCTCCTGCAACCTCCTGTGCATCCTGCCTGGTGGTGTCCATCTGCTCCAAGTCTGCTACCCTTGCCTGCAACACTCGAGCTGGTGTGTATTCAATGTCCAGACTGGTCCTCTTGGTCGGAACTAAGTATTCCGTGGGCATCAATGGATGCAGCCCATACACCAGTTGAAATGGTGTATACCCTGTTGTCACCTTGAAAGCAATCCTATATGAAAACAACACTATATGCAAGTGTTCATCCCAATCTGTCCTCTTCTCATTGACCAGTTTGCTAAGCAGTTGGCCAATTACCTTGTTGGTTGACTCTGCCTGGCCATTACCCTGGGGGTAATAGGTCGTAGAAGTCCGGTGCTGGAGCAGAAAATGCTCCACGAGGTGCTCAATGGCCTCATTAATAAAATGAGAACCTTGGTCACTGACCAGTGTCAAAGGACACCCGTACCTAGTGAGTATCTGCTCATATAAAAACTTTGAAGTCACTGCTGTTGAATTCGTCCTCAATGCCCTGGCCTCCACCCACTTGCTAGCATAATCTGGAGCCACTAGTATATACCTGTTTCCTTTCCTGGTTGCCATACGATTGACTGGTCCTATAAAATCCAGCCCCCATTTCATAAACAGCTCTGCTAGCATACTGGTCACCAATGTGGCCAGTCTAGTATTCGCCATTCCTCCCACTCTCTAGCACTTGTCACAGGCCTTACAATATTCAGACACATCCGTGTGTACTGCAGGCCACCAGTACCCTGCATCCAGTATCTTCCTCGTGGTTATCTCCTGAGAAAAGTGACCACCAGCTGCTCCGTAGTGCATCTCCTTCATCACCGTCTCTGCCTCGACCGGGTCCAGTACCCTCCTAAGAACCTGATCCTGGCCCTTCTTGTATAGTACCCCCTTGATCAGGGTATATGGCAGTGCCTTAAGGGCCAGTTTCCGCTGCTCCTCCTTAATCAGATCCTGCCGTACAACTCCAGTTCGAAGGTAAGAACTGACATCTTCTAACCACTGTGGCTTCACAAAAAAACATACTAGCATCGGTAGTCTGGTCCTCAATCCCTGTTGCTGGTTCTCCATTGGGCAGTCTCGACAGTGCATCTGCTACTCCATGGTTCTTCCCTGGCTTGTACACCACAGTGAAATCATAATCCTGAAACAGCAGCAGCCACCTCGCAATCCTGCCCGACACCTGTGGTTTATTGACTAGGTACACCAGTGCCATATGGTCAACATAAAAAACAAACTTATTGCCTAGCAAATAATGTCTATACTTGTTCAAAGCATAAACCATAGCTAAGGCTTTCCTCTCAGTAGTACTGTAATTCTTCTCAGCAGAATTCAAAAGTCTACTGACATATGAAATTGGCTGGTCACACTTCCCTGTTGGATTCTGGGCCAGCATCACTCCCACTGCGATATTTGAAGCATCTGTATGCACATGAAACTCCAGGTCCCACCTGGGAGCAATCAGGATCAATGCATTCTGGTACAGCTCCTTAATCTTCAGCCATGCTTGCTCACACTGGATGGACCAGATAAAGTCCTCAGTCTTCCTCATCAGTCTGGTGATGGGCTCCATGATATGAGCATAGGCCTTGATGTAACACCTGTTAAACTGGGCAAAACCGTTAAAAACCTGGATATCAACTGGTTTCTGGGGTCTAGGCATTTTCTCAATGGCCTCAATTTTCTTGGGGTCCGGAAACTTACCTTCCTTGGACACAATATGGCCCAGGATGATACCAGAAAACACTAGTAAAGCACATTTTTCACGGTTCAGGCTTATGCCATACTCCCGACATTTCTGAAAACACTTTCTCAACTTGACCAGATGACTCACTATGTCACTGTAAACACTGAAATCATCCAAGAACAGTTTCATGAATTCACCAATAAAATCACGAAAAGCACGGTTTACTGCCCTCTGGTAGGTTGGTGGAGCATTCTTCAGTCCGAATGGCATCACCACCCATACAAAGGCCCCCCCAGTCTGTCACAAAGGCAGTCTTGTACCGGTCCTCTGGTGCTATCTGAATCTCGTGGTACCCGGAGTACCCATCCAGAAATGAGTACTGCTCATGTCCTGCCACAAAATCCAACACCTCCTCAGTAAATGGCAGTGGGTAAGGATCCTTTTTAGTAGCAGCATTCAACTTTCTGAAATCAATACAAATTCTCAATTTTTCGTTTTTCTTAGGCACAATAACAATGGGTGATAACCAAGTGGCATCCTCCACTGGTGCGATAAACCCGGCCTAAAGCAGTTTATCCAGATCCTGCTTCACAATACTGGCGTAGTTTGGATTCATCCAATATCTGGCCTGGTGTGCTAGTGGTATGTCCTTCTCCAGCTCTATCTTGTGCTGTGCAATTGAGGGCGGAATACCCTTCAAACCCTTGTAGGTCTAGGCAAACACATCCTTGTACTCCCTGAACAGGGCCTCTGCTTCCTTGGCCTGCTCTGGACTGATATGTGCATTGATTCGCACATACTGGGGTTCCTCCTTTGTTCCCAGATTCATCTTCCTTAACTACTCAGACTCTGGTAAGGTCCAAGCAGCAATCTTCAACTTCAATACCTTCTCCCTGGCTGGTGTCTCATCTACTTCAATATCACCCTCCTCAAAGGTATAGAAGTGATCTGGATAGGCTCGACGTGGTCCCCCTTCCTGGTCTGCATCCTGGTCCTGGCTCGGATTCTGGTCCTTCGGCTCGTCCTTCAACCTGTCCCGAGTCTCTGACTACTGCTGGTCTTGGTCTTGCGACTTGAACTCGTCCCTGTCCTTGCCCTTGCTCTGGTTCTGGTTCTTGGTCTTGCATTGGTCTTTGGTCTTGGTCCAGTAGTGGTATAGTAACTGTCCTGATTGCCATTAGATCCTGCTCTGTAGCCAACCACCTTGCTCCTCCTCATCTGTTAGTCCTTCAGTGAAATTGTAACAGACCAAGACCTCAGGCAGTTTAGGCCTGGGCCCCTTCCTCTGACTGACTGAAACAGTTTTAACTGTCCCATTACCTCTAATAGTGACCAGATTATTACCCTAGTCATGATTCGTCTTAGCATCAATTAACCAAGAACGACCTAGCAACATACTATATGCTTCATTGACCTCCTTGTTTTTAATTACTGTCAAAGTGATAAGGTAAGGGATACCATGAATGTGAATCTTCACGTTTCGTATCATCCCCACCGGATCCACCACTGTCTCGTCTGCCATCCTTAGTCTGAAGGGTGCAGGCAGGGGGTTCTTTAGTCCGAAACGCTTACGCTCCTCCTCAGTGATCAGGTTGACACCAGATCCACCATCCAACAGTACATTGTCCAGGGTTCCACTACCAATCTGCACAGTCAACACCGGCAGTTCCCTGTCAACATCTATAGCCAAACTGCTGATCAAAACTGGCTTACTTACCTCACTGGTCATCGGCTTCACTGCTGGTATCGGGTCTGGTCCAGAATTCTTCTCTGGTCCTAACTCCGAGAACAGATGTGCCTTCACATAATCAGTGATGTTTGGGGCAACCTTAAGTAACTGCCTCAATGACACTGTGATTGGGTTGTCCAGTATCTTCCTGCCCACCAGGTCTACGTAGTGCTGCTCCCGGCTGCCCTCTGAACTGGTTGCCGTCGGAATTCCTGGTTCTGATTGCTCAGTCTTCAGGCTATAATCAAGGGTATCAAAATCGGGAAACCCTGCCCACTCACTGTCCAATAAATCACCCTCAGCTGTCTCCTTAGCTGCTGGTGACTTGTCTGTTTTTGCCTGCTCTGCTGCTGTGACCTCCTCTTCCTCCTTAAGCTGGATCTCCTTCAGGGCCTCCAGCATAGAGTTCCTGAGTCGTTCCCTGCCAGTCTTCTCTGGTCCTGGCCTTCCTTGGTTCTGGTACCTTGGACTGGTCTTCAATTGGAGGTAGTTCTGCCTTCCTCCTCTGTGCTCTAGTCATGCTAGCCACGTTCACCTGGTCCTCGGGATCCTCCAGTAGTTCTATCTCCACATTATTGACCTGATGGTCTGGTTTCTTGGTTCCCTAGTCCCCTTGTGCTTGGAACTGGTCCCAGTGGGCCTTCAGAGGGCAGTTCCAACTCCTGTGCCCTGTTCCCCCACACAAATAACAGCATTCAGGCTTGTCACCATAGCTTCCCTGCTGGCCATTACCTGCTCTGGTGTTAGATGACCTCTGGTACCCCTGGTTGTAGTTACTGTTGTAGGTGGCTGTTGGCTTTGGGGCAGACACTTCATTCATCCCTATTGGTTCCTCTCCTTCTTTCTTCATACGTGGTTCCTTCCTGGTCACAGTTGCTGGCTTACTGGTTGGCTCCACCTTCTTAACTTCAATCTTGGTTGGCTTACCACTGGAATCGGTGCAGTTTTCTTCACACCTCAGAGCAGCATCCACCAACTCTGTCAGGGTCTTCACTGGTGCAATACTGGTCGTAATCTTGATGTACTCCAGTAAACCTGCCCTGAAATTAGTAATCCAAAATCCCTCTCTAGGATCTGACTCCAGACACTTGATCAGGGTCATAAACCTATCATAGTAATCCTGCACCTTTTCCTTATCCGCCTGCTTGAAGGACTTCAATTCCCTGTAAACTGCTTCATCGGTTGTCTGGTCCCTGTACCTCCTCCTGAAGGCTACCTTGACCTCCTCCCATGAGCAGTAAAGATGACTCTCCAGAAAATTCTCATACCAGGCTCCAACCTTATCCAGTAAGGTGGTTCCCATCAGGTTGATGATAACCTGCTCACCAGTTTCCCCATTGTGCCACAAGGTGCGCTCAAACTGACGAATATGAGCATCAGGATTTGTACCTTCTTTGTACTTGGAGTACGGTAGTGGCTTCCTAGGTGCCATACTGACGGGTCCTAATACTGGCAGTCCGACTGGTCCTCCAGCTGGTGGATAGACTGGTGGTACGCCTGGTCTACCCACTGGTGGGTACACTGGTAACACCCCTGGTCTTTCATCCGGTGGATACGCTGGTAGAATGCCTGGTCTTCCGACTGGTGGGTACACTTGTGGTATCGGCTGCTCTGGATAACTACTGGCCGCAGGGGCCACTGGTACTCCGATTCCCACTGATGGTCTGGTCCCAGTTGATGCTCCTCCAACTGCCTCTGCTGGTCTTCGAAACCTTGTACCTATACTGGGGGCTCCTGTTCCTATGTCTATTCCTCCTCCTGGCCAGTACCTCAACTGGGTTACTTCTGGCTGGTATAGATCACCGGTTAGGTGATCCACATAGGATTTTGCTGCTCTCCCTCCTGGCAATGGACCCGCTGGTCGAGTCTGAGGTTGGAAGTGGCTCTCTGCTGGTCCTTGGAATACAGCAGTTGCTTGAACCGGTACTCCCATTACCTCTGCTGCTCCTAAAGGACCAGCTCTTCCACCCGACACCTCACACTGTTCATATCCTGGCCACAGGTTCCCCCTCTGCTGAGCCTGTAGCTTTTGGCTTTCTTCCCTTAAAACCTCGTGCCACTTATATAAGGTTGCCTGACGGTTTGCTTCTTGTTTCTCCTCCTCCTTCTTCTTCTGGTCCTCCAGCCTCTGGGCCTCCTGTCACAGGCGCATAGCCTCCTAGCATAACAAGTCCTGCTGCATGGCCTCCTGCTTCTCTGTTGCCTGCTTGATCTCTTCCCTCCTTTGAGCCTCCTGCCAGGATCTAAGGGCTTCCTGCCTCTGTCTCTCTTGGTCCTGCTCTTCTATCCTCTTGGACTCCTGCCATAACCTCATGGCTTCCTTCATTTGAATGTCCTCCCTGTTTTTCTGCCCCCAAGCCTGCATGGTTTCCTTGAACCTGGTGGCCTTCCCTAATTCCTCCATCTGGCGCCTGTACACCTCTTCCATTGTCTGCTGGTTCCTTCAGTCCCTCTCAGCCTGCCTCCTAGCTTGCTGTTGGGCCTTGAACTGCTCCAGTTGCTTCCTGTCTTCTTCTTCATCCAGCTCTGGTCCCTGGAACTGAACTGTCTGCTTCCTTGTGGTCTGATGTCCTTGTCTGCTGGTCATGGTCGGATCTGAAGTGGGTACTGCTTCTCCTATGACCCTGTCTTCACTCCTGACCTGGTCCAACTTCTTCTTCAGTGATTCCAGCGTCTCCACCAAGTCCCCTGGTGTCTGTATTCCTGGTCTTGGTGTATTACGTCGGCTGGTGCTTCTCCTCTCCTCCTCTTGAAACTGGTCGTATGCTACTGCTGTCTCCAGTTGAGGATTCCAACTTTGATGGATGTCTCCACCTCCTGGTCTTGGAAACTCCCTTCTGCTGGTCCTTGGTGATGGCATTGAGCCATCATACTTCCTGATCTCCTCATCTTCCTGCCAGTTCTTGAAACTAGAACCAGGTTCGCCCTTAGCTGATCTTGTCCTCCTGCTTATTCCAAGCAGTGTCTCCTGGCTTGAATTTTCGCCCACCAGGTCCATGTCAATCAAGTCCCTGGTCTTTCCTTTGGCAATGCTCTCCTCAGAGCTGGGCTGCCCACCCATGTTCCTTCTTGGTTCAACTGCTGCTCTCTGCTGCTCCTTAAGCTCGTATCTAGCCAGCCTCTCCGCTACCTATCTTCTAGCCAACTCTTCCTTGTCCCACCTTTGGTAGCCGCCTTCCATATTAGGGCAGTCACTGCTTCTCCTTCCTAGTCCCTTCTGCTGGTGATCTTCTGGTCTGTCTGCTTCTCCAGTAAGTCAAGTCTGCCCCTCCAAGTGAACTCTTGGGTAGGTACTGTGGATCTCTGTCCCAGTCCTCCTCTGGTCCCTGTGTGCTAGTCCTTCGTACTCCTGGTCCTAGTCAGTACATCCCTCTGCCACCCCAGTCTGGTCCTTTGTGGATCTGTCTGTAGCTAATGCTCCTACTTAGGTTGGTCCTAACTGCCTTTAGGTTGGAAAATTCGTCCCTAGTCTAGATTTCTACCAGATTTCAAAGCAGTTCAGTCTTACAGTTTGTTTTTAAAGGACTCTCCTGGTTTTCCAGTCTTGCCCCTTTAGCTTTTAGTGAAACTGGTCCAGTTTTTCACAATCCTAGTCTAGTTTGACTGTTTTTTACCTAGATCTAGTGATTTCTAGGTCCAGTTTCCTTTCCAGACTCCTATCACTAGTCTCTAGGTTCCTTTCCTCATTTACTCCTGGTACTCATTTTTTACTGCCACATTTTCACCTTAACTTTTTACTGCTCTGTTTTTTTACCTCAATTTTTTACTGCTTCGTTTTTACCTCTCATTTTTACTACGTCATTTTTACTGACTTCACATTTACCTATACAGTAGATCTACGACTGTTTTACTGGCTGTTCATTTTTTCGCTGCTGGACGAAAATTCCTCCTACTGTTCATTGGAGTGCAACCTCAAATCAGTAGTAAACAGCAACTTACCTGGATCTGGCTGACTATCCCCCTTTTGCTGTAGAGCTGTCCTCAGCTCCTGAGATGCGCCTCCCCTCCAGCTTGCTGTTGACTGCTCCCACCAGTTCTTGACTGCACACGTCATGTTGTCACTGTTGATTTGCTCCCCATCATTACTCAAACTCCTACTGTTGCAGATCTCGTCACTGTAACTTCCACTGTCACAGATCTGGTTACTGTGACAGTCACTGTCACAGATCTAACACTGACACTGTCAAATCTACCCCTGCCTTTCTAGATCGCCATTGTACCAACCACTCCTGGGAATGTACGGATCAGGTACTATCCTGGCCTGTGCAGCTAGAGCCACATGGTTTGAACTATTGATTGGTCGCCAATGTGAAAGGAGTATTTTTACTCACTCCTTCAAAAATAAATACTGTCTTAAAACTCTCTGAAATCCTGTGAAAATTAGTGTATTGTCCCCCTGAAACTGCCCCAAATCTTGCCCTAGATCTGAAACTGTCCACCTAGATCTACGAAAATTCTGGAGGTATATCCTCTGATCTGATACATATTCCTACTCTCCTTGGTCTGATCTACAATACCCACTCATTTAAACACCAGATCTACTATACCCACCAGGTCAATTAACCAATCTGGTTTCTCAACCACTCATTACTGCAAATCTAAGCATGTACACACAAATGTAATCAATTCTTGTCCTTTACTCTTTGTAAATCAGTACATCATCCTGCTCCCTACTGCTAGCACTCCCTGGACCCTCCAGGATCCTCAAAACTGTCCTAGCAGCAACTCTCCTACCATCCTACAACACATCCTACACACTAAAATCTGAGAGCTCCAAAGAAAACTCCCAAGGGGAGAGAGAGAGAAAAGGAGCTTCGCAGCCCCCTCCCTCACAACCCCACCCGAAACCCTAGCCGTCACCTCAAAAACCCTAGCCGCCACCCTAAACCCTAACAGTTTTCATCCGACCACCAGATTTCATCCATCTGATAGTTTTCATCCATTTGGCAGTTTTCATCCAAAACTGACAGTTCATCCAAAACAGAGTTATTGCAAGACAGTAACTTAACAGTTTACTGTCCCCCCCCAGTAACTACAGTTTTACTGCTCCTACAGATTTACTGCCCCTCTATTCTACTACCTTAAATCCTCAGTTAACACTTTGCAGCTGCAGCTGCCCAGTTGACGTTGCTGTCTCGCCCACCACTGTAGTAATACACACATGCGCGTTGAAAAGTTTGGCTAAATGCTTTGTTGTGGGGAGCATCGCCATATACTCGTTGGTACATCCTCACATACATATCCCGTGCTTTGGAGTCTTTACACCGGTCCAGCAAGTAGCGCGTCTTGTTTGCACCCTCCCGCGGCGACCAAGTCTCCTCATATGTGTTTTTTAGAAACATATTCTCCGTGACTTCTTTGGGCGTACAACCTTCCTTGCAAAGTCCTACCACTCTATGGAAGAAATCTTGGTCGTGGACAGCAGCTAATCGACCCAACAAGCATGGTGCAGCCAGGACAAGCTTCTCTCTCAAATCTCTTGGAATCCCCTCTAAGTCAAATGGCGCTTCCCACGTATACTCTGTATGACACTATGATGGCACCTCGGACTTGACAACTATTGCCTCACAATCAGTTGCTTCAATTGGCAAAACCGCTTTTCCTCTGTTGGGACGATGGGATCTCTTGCCCAAGGAAGACATGGTGGAAACTATTTACCTCGATTACAACACAGCTACAGCAACCAGAGCGACAACAAGGAGCGGCAGCAAGCTAGAAGTCTGAAGCAGATCAGGTGATTGAAACAACTGTGGAAACAATGGTGGACACAGTTTAGAGCAAAGCAACACTAAATCTGGCGGGAATGGTTGATGTACCATAAAGAGGGCATGTTTTGAACCTTAAAAATTGTGGTTGGTACATTTAGATGATGGAAGCGCACAACACAGCCGCCAACGAGATGGACACGGCTTGGGACAGTCCTATGACCGCGTTGACTTAGTGGGGCAGTCGTTGTCAACTAGGTGAGTAGTACTCGGAGTAGCCTGTTGACTTTCATCCCCTCTCTTACGGCTTGTAAAGAACAGTAGTATACTTTGGTGTAAGCCTTTGTTTCCACCGCCTTTAAACCAGTTTGCCTTTGTTTCCACCGCCTTGAATTAGACTGCCTTTGTTTCCATCGACCTTAAATCAATCTTGAATCAGTCAGTTATGTTTTTTCTGGTCATTGATCCACCCCCTTGATCCAATATATCATCAACAATGATTACCCTAGTATTCTGATGAAGCAAAATTGCGTTTGAATGTGTTGGGCTTGACTGAGGCTACAAAAAGGGTTCAATGTCAAGCACCAATCTCAGATTTTAACTCTGGAATACTTTCTAATACAATTTACAAACGTTTGGCCATGGTTTGAATTGTACACAACATACTAAGGATTTTTAGTTTTGATACAGGATCCAAATCTTCAAAGTAACCTTCCATCTACTTTGTGGAATGGTAAGAAGTTTCCAACTCAATCTCCCATAATGTGGTTGAGGTTGTGTTTCACCTCATCCAAGAACTGATCAAGCCTCGTGTACCCATGTGGTCGGAGGTGGAAGAAGAGTTGTTTTAAAACCTGCCATTTTTTTATAAAAAAGGTTGATTGTGGCTTAATTTTCTTCTTGTTAATTTTATTCATTGTTGCCACCGCCTTTAAATCAGTTTGCCTTTGTTGCCACCGCCTTGATTTCTAGCCATTTAATTATCAACAGTAGATTTAAATGTTTTCATCAATCAAATGAAAACTCTAAGTTCTTTAAATCCTTATATCGAATGGCTACGATTTGTATAAGGATTTTTAAGGATAATGTCACAACTATGTCAAGTTGTTTTTGCAAAGTCAAAATATCCTAATGAATAAGTCTTACTTTCTAATCAACCTTCAAAAGAATTTTGTTTACATTCTATCCATTACAAAATTTTAATTAAACTATTTTTAGAATTGATTATCAAATATTAATAATAACTTGACTACATTTTTTATTAATATAGCAATACAATCTACATAGCTATGATATTGAAAGATCTACTCGTCAATTTTGAGTCAACTAGTTGTTGCCAAAAATTAAAAGAATGAAATGGTAAACAATTTATAATAGAAGTCGTTTTAAATTATAAAAGTGCAAAATTATTAGAAGTTTGCACTAAATGTTGCATTTATTTATGCATTAAATATTGCATAAATTCATGCTCTTAAGATTGCATTAATTTGCGCATTAAAGGTTGCATTAATTTATGCACTAAAGGTTACATTAATTTATGCACTAAAGGTTGCATCAATTTTTGCACTAAAGGTTGCATCAATTTTTGCACTTAATCAAGCAACAATTTAAAATAGAAGTCGTTTTAAATTATAGAAGTCCTTTGTAGCGTCGATGAGGTTGTCTACTCTAATTGATGTTCCTTGTACCATATAACAGACAGATGAACACACAAAGTTCTACTGCAATTCATTTTTCTCTACTAAGCCAAGTCCAGGCTCTGAAGTGCATTCTGTGAGGAGAGTCGAGGTACGGAGCTGCTTCAGAGACACCATGGTCTCTACTTCCTCTGCAATGTCGGGCACTGCTGCATTTATTTATGCGCTAAAGGAGGTAATTGTCTTACTTCACACTTGCCGTTGACCACATTGACATTTTTTTGGGAATTGATTGTGCGTTTATTTATGCACTAAAGATTGCATAAATTCATGCTCTTAAGATTGCATGAATTTGCGCACTTATGGACAGCATTAATTTATGCACTAAAGGTTGCATCAATTTTTGCACTTAATCGTACAATAATTTTTGCTTTAAATGGTGCAAAAAAATCCTTTCATTGAGTTGAGCATTAGGATTTGCACAAAATATGCATTAATTTATGCACTAGCTAGTACAATTATTTATGTAAGAATGCGATTATTAGTTTTTGCGCAAAATATGCATTAATTTATGCACTAACTAGTGCATTAATTTATGCACTAGTTAGTGCATTAATTTATGTACCAAGTTGATTAGAAACGTATGCAAAAAAATTTGCAATAACTTATGTATCAATTTGTGCATAGATTTACGCAAGAATTTTTGCATTAATTAATGTACTGATTTTTTGCAATACTTGGTGTATTAATTTAAGAAGTGGGGATTAAGAAGTGAAGCTAAATAAACACAACATGGCTTAAGAACCTGTGTCCGTGTCCTCTTGCATGGAGCCCTGTAAAATAAACACGAAGTTGCAAATCAATTAATAAACATCAAAAGTGAGAGTGTTGACGAGATAACAGGATGATTAAGTCAAGCATTCTTACATCTCCATGCCCGTCCCACAACAAGAATTGCTCTACAAATACTTCAATGGTGAGAGAGTTGTTAAGTATAATATGATGGACAACATTACTGTGAGAGTTGTTATGTGTAATGTGATGAACACATCTACTAGTGATTCGGCGCATATGAAGAAGCATTTTATCGCTCTCTGATAATCCACATGTGGAAAATGATGTCACAAATGTCTATGGTCAAACGATTAAAACTTCAAAAAGCTTAAAAAGAAATGTAAAATTGGAATTGAGAAGTTGAGACAAATGCGCAAGATAGAAAATTAACAAAATCAAAAAGACACTATTTCACAAAGATCCATTGTGACCCAAGTGTTAGATTATTGAAGCATTAGAAATATAAAATTGGAATTGAGAAGTTGAGAAAAATGCACATAGATAGATTAAAAAAGCATCAAATGATATTTGAAAATGAAAAGCATGAATTGCATCAATGAGAGTCAAAGTTGCTAAAAGCTACTTAAACAAGTAATCACTAGATCCTTTTAAATAATATGTAAATTAAATAAAAGTATGAAATGTAAAAAATAATATTTAAAATTGTAATCATTGAATGATTGAAAAGAATAACGAAAAATACACTAAAGCATCAACTTGATACTTGAAAATGAAAAGCATGAATTGCATCAATGATATTCAACAATGCCGAAAGCTACTTAAACACATAATTACTAAAGCATCTTAAAAAACATGTAATTTAGATAAAAGTATGCAATGTAAAAAATAATATTTAAAACTGTAAAAGAAATAAAAAAACAATCATAGAATGATTGAAAAGAATAACGAAAAATACAGAAAAAGATGAAGACGAGAAAATGAAATTTAAGAATGTCACACAAAAAGAAAAAGAACCAAAAGGTTGTAGAGCATTTTAAAATGCCATGAGCTATTTTAAAAATTAATCACTAGATCATATTAAAAAACAATAGACTCAATTAAAAGAATGAAATGAAGCAATAGATATTTAGAAAAACCCAAAAAATAAAATAAAATTATTGAATGATCTCTACGAACCACGGAAATCCCATAAAAACTGAAAACATGGTAAAATGATATTCGTATTTAAGAATGTCGCAAAGAAAGAAAGGAACGAAAAGCATCAAATGAAAATTAAAATCTCATCCAAATAATATCATCTAGTTGGCATAGTGATGACAGTGCGATTGAGTGAAGCGAGACAGCTTGAGGAGTTCAGCTCAAGACAATGGCGGCTTGAATGAGTGAAACCAAGCTGTTGGCATCAAGAGCAGCAGCTGTAATGAATTCCTCCCAACCCCTGCTTCAGACTCTGCGACACCAGAGATTGCATTGCAAGTTTTGGGGTTTCAAACAACGTCTAGAATCTCTGCCGCACCCAACAAGCATCGTTGCGGGTGCATTGTCGTATGCATGAATAGGAGAGAGATTGGCTTGAGTATGTGATTGAATGGAGATCAGTCTATTATATTGGCAATTCTGTTTTTTGAAGTTTTGGTGGTGTAGTGAGTACTTTGTAATGGTGCTTGTACGATGTGTTTTGATATGTCCAATTTCATTTTGGGAATGCTAGAACTGGCAAAAGATTTTCTATTCAGTATAGTATTTTAGAACCATTGAGCTTTCTGTAGATGTTGAAGTGCCTCGAATCTTGTTGTCATCGTTGCCACTGTTGCGGACTGTCATCGTTGGAACTGTTGCTAATTTTAAAGGCATAATTAGTATTTGTGTTAGGCTTGTGTGGTTTGATCATTGAGCACTTAATAGCGATTAATTACCATCTTATATTTCAGGACTGTTTGGAACTTCTCAACAACCTCCTACGTAGTAATCCTTCCAATCAGGTCAGCGTTGTTTCCATGCTGTTTTTTTTCCTTTTGTTGGAATTCTCTTGTTGGTTGATGATAGGTTGCACACGAGCTAATCTAGCAAAGGTGGGTATGGAGCGCTATGTTGTCTTTCAGATAAATCGTGTGCACAGTGTCAACTTGCAGCTGTTGAAAGTAGATACAGAGTCTTCTTTTTGGATCGCATGTCTTTATACATTGCCTCGGTCTTTGAAGGTGTTAGCATAGTTAGCTGTCTTGTAAGATGTGCGTGTTTCCATCTTAAGCAACTTCACTACGATTTTGCCTCTTAATTGTGCAGTTTGTGTCTTTGATAGTTTGTTTACATGCTGATTTAATTTAGTGATGCATGCAAGCATTTGCAGTTTACAATTAAGACGATTGCTCTATAAGAAATTCAATGAACTGGGGATGGTTTTTTTGATTGCAGGATGTGAAAGTACAGGACTTGAGCCCTTTGAAGATTCTAAAGTCTGTAGTTGTTTGTTTCCTTTCAATAACAGATGGCAGGAATTTAGATATGGTAACTTTCAGATATACACTATGAAGTGGTTGTGATTGCTCTGCTGGGTATGGAATTCAGAGCATTGGTTTCATGAGTCCTTGGAACTCTTTTGCTACGAAAGGAGTCTAATATCTCATTGATGAGAATAGAGCTAATTTCATTTTTTGATGTGGCAGACTATCTTATGTGTGCCAACTATGAATGGGGTGGTTGAGCTTGGTCCAACTGATTTGGTGAGTTTTTTGAAGATTCTAAAGTACTCATTGAGATTGTTTGTTGGTTTTGTGCTTGTCATGGTTGCCACTGTTGCTAACTATCATCGTTGCCACTGTTACTAATTTTAGATACCAAAATAGACAGTGAACTTTGAAGCGAAAGACTTTTGTTTTGGATTGTTTTTATGGACGGGATTTGTATGTTGCAGGTATTGCTATCTCCATTTTTGTCTTGTTCTTTTGGTGGTATAGTGAATATACTATTTTATAACCATTGAGCAATAGTGTAGATATTGAAGTGCCTTGAATCTTGTTGTCATCGTTGCCACTGTTGCTAATGCCGCACCCAACAAACATCGTTGCCACTGTGTTGGACCATGTATGAGGTGTTGCCAGCAAACGCAACGGACATTGACTTTTTTCATTCCCATGTCGCAGCTACCGACTGCTTGTTTGCATCAAAAGGGCCAGTGAACTTTGAAGCCAAAGATTGGTGCATTTCTTGTTTCTGTGGGCGGAATTTGGAGGCCAATAGTTTTAGCTGCAACTTTTTTTCCTTTTCTTATTGCACGTATTGCTATCTCCATTTTCGTCTTGTCCTTTTTGTTTCTATGCTGCGGCTAATCATTGCTGGTTTTTGGAAACTGATACTTTAGATTGCTTAAGAACCATTGAGACCAGTTTTGATTTTTTTCTTGTTGGAGGTATGAGTTGGGATTTGATAGCCTTGTTGGCATGTTGCATGGATATGAGAGAGATTGGGATGAGTATGTGATTGAATGGAGATCAGTTTGTTATATTGGCAGTTTTTTTTTTTTTGAAGTTTTGGTGGTGTAGTGAGTATTCTATAATGGTGCATATACGATGTGTTTTAACTTTTGAGATGTTGAATTTCGTTTTGAGATTGCTAGAACTGTCAGAGATATTCTATTCAGTATAGTATTTTAGAACCATTGAGCTTGCTGTAGATGTTGAAGTGCCTCGAATCTTGTTGTCATCGTTGCCACTGTTGCTAACTGTCATCGTTGCCACTGTTACTAATTTTAAAGGTATAATTTGTATTTGTGTTCTCTTGTGTAGTTTGATCATTGAGCACTTAATAGCGATTAATTACCATTTCATATTTCAGGACTGTTTGGAACTACTCAACAACCTCTAGGACGCAGTAATCCTTCCAATCAGGTCAGGGTTGTTTCCATGCTGTTTTTTTTCCTTTTGTTGGAATTCTCTTGTTGGTTGCTGATGGGTAGGACTTCAGTCGTATTAACAGCACTATGTGTTGTGGTCTAGATGTGTAAGTGATAGACTGAGTCCAATATATACCTCGAACTTATTTTAGGTGGGCTGCAGATTTTGATCAGCCGAAACTTTAGGGCTTCAATACATTTGTTAACTTCTAAAGTTGTGGAAGGGGAGTGCAGATAGTAGTACGCAACAAAAGGTAATTCTATTTAGTATAGTATTTTAGAACCATTCAACTTGTTGTAGATGTTGAAGTGCCACAGTGTTGTTGTCATCGTGTATGGCCTTTGAATTAGATGTTGTATTCAGTCGTGGCTTCTAGTTTTAACAGAAGTTGCGGTCGCTTGAATCTGGTTGCAGATATGAGGAGACCCATTCGCAAGTGTAGAGGGGATTCCATGCAGCCTCACGATGGAGCAGATGCAGTGGGCCCAGAGATGTTGGAAATAGGCCCCAGCGATGTTGGAGACGGCACTGTTTCTATTGGCAGGGGAGACATTGGCAGCGATGAATTCCAAGAGCCGATTATGTTGGATGGAATTCCGGAAGATCTTCAACAACGAATGTATGCTGTGGCGCCCATGCTTAAAGGCCGTGAGGGTGTCTATGACGAGCAATTCTTCACCCTTGTTTGTGGACTTTGTAACCATGGTGTTGAGGTAGACGAAGTCCAGACGGTGGCAGTTGTTTCTGACGCCAAAATTCTCACAAAGTGGTTGTCTTCAACAAACAAGTACAGGTTTGCGATTGACAACTGTGTTGACCAGGACCAAGCCGCACAGTTCTGTGAGCACTACAGGCTTGTCTATAGAGGCCACCCGACCAACAGTTCCTTTTCTATGAGGTTTTTACGAGTTTGCTATGCGAGATTTATGCACAATGTCAAGGTTGATTGGGTGGCAGAGGCTATGAAGAGGCACAAGATTCGAATGTCCACTAAGTCCCTAAACCGCCACAAATTGGGCCCTGTGGCGATGCGGGAGCAACTGGCCTCCTTGTGCGCCGTCGTTGCTGCCAACAAAGTGGCAACTGGATTCAAGAGGAGGTCCCCTAAACACCCTAAATCGCCTAAGTTGCAGAAAGTTCAGGCTATGCGCGAGGTAGAGACAGCCTTGAGAGATAGTTACAAGCTTCAGCAAGAAGCAATGGCTGTCCAAGACGATCTGCTGCAAATTGTGATTAAGTTGAAAGAAGGACTTCTCTCCAATGGAAAACAAATGAGTGCGATTCAAGAGGAGTATATTGAAGCTTATGCACCGGCAAATGAGCTGAAACTAAGAGGTAACCAACCAGCTGTCCGCTCAGAAGTGGCGTGAGGGAAAGGATTTATTGGAGAAGCTGATTGAAATGTCAGATTCGCAACAGAAGACGGAGGAATCCATACTAGTCATTGAGACTAGCAAGTTCCCATAGGCTGCCAATGCAGTTGAGCGAGCAGCTCGTGCCATTGCTGCCAACAAGGAGAAGTTGCTGAACCTTCAGAATTTCACCTTGATGCTGCAAACAAGAGCTCCATTTCTGTATCCAACAGGGACGTCATTGCCTGAGTTGTCAACCGAGTCAAAGTTGAGCCTGTGCGCAGGATGTGGGCAACATGGATTTGTAGCGTGTGCTATTGTTGTCGGTTCTTGTGGGTGTGGATTTCATCCAACGTGCATTGCAGTGTTGCTACAGTTCAAGCGACCCACTTGTCCACGCTGTTGTACGTCCTTCACTAGGGCTTGGATGGCTCAGTTTGGGCTCCCTCTTACAACAGAGATGGAGGAGGATGTCTCCAATATGAAGAAGAATTTGGAGGCAACAGCTGGTGGAAATTCAAGCTCGTGTAAGTCACACTTACTACTCCTTGGTATGCCATGTAGAGTATTTGTATTCTTTGTAGAACTGGCGGTTTCTTGCAATTATTGGCTAACAATTTTGTCACTCGTACAAGGAAAGTGGACGCATTTCTAAAGGAGTTGGAACTGAAGACTTCAGAACTCCAGCAGTCTGCATCTGCACTAGAGGAGAAGAAGGTAGCTCACACTTGTTTGCAGGCCCGGATTTTGGCGTTGGAAAGAAAGGATGAGCGGCTGAATTCCATGAAGGATGATATGCGGAAAAGGAGCAGACAGTTTGCTATAGCCGGAGAGCTTAAAGAGAAGGCGGGTGTAGACAAGGAGCAACGGGAGATCAGCAAAGCGATTGCTGCCGACATCGCCACGTTGGAGGCAGCCGAAGAGGAAGCAGTGAAGCTGGCATCAATCATAGAGCGCGACAGTTCAGCCATCCTATGTTTCCAAGAGCAGCTTCGCCAACTTGAATCAAAATGTGGACATTAGAATGAAGCCCGGGACTCTAGAAATGAAGCACCAAACAATCTATTTTCTTTATGTAACTGTCTACACCTATTGTATGCTAGGACAGTCTACCAGTGTTTCAGTAGTTTTGTGTTTGGTACACTTGCTATGATCTTGGCCCTTGGGTGTTTCTTTACCTCTGACTGATGTAGGATTGTCAGAGACTCTTCAATATTTTAGCACCATTCTCGGATTTGGTACATATCATGGTCACATTTTACTTTGAACGTAGATGTCTTGCTTGAACTTCCTGCTGGTTTCTGAAGCAATCTTGCAATTGAAAAAGCAAGCATGTGGGAACATGTAAAGTTAGTTTTTAGCTAGATAGCAATAGAAATAGGTTAGGAAAATTGTTTTAGTGTTAATTTTTTAGTTAGATAGCACAATAGTAATAGTGGTAGAACATATAGTGAACCGGGCATTAATTGAATAAAACACATCCCTTTGAACAGCCATCTATGTTTTTAAAATCCAAGCCTAGTCGCTTTGTCAAGGTCTTTGGTTGATATAATGAACCAAGCAGGCAATTGTTGGCTCAGAGTAGGCACTTTACTGTTGACAGAATGTCATCAGCAGCCTTGTCCATGATCCCTGATTATATCTCCACCAAATTGACAACCATGATGGTTGCAGCTAGTTTCGTGTGAGAGGAGTCTTTGTAAATTTGTTGCATTGCATCCTCTAGAGCATTTGCATCTTTTACCCTTTCCTCTTCCAGCCGTTGAGTCTCAGGATCTAGTGGCAAAGTAGTCTCGTTTTTGTGGTTTTGGTCTTCATTTCTGTGTTCTCCGTGCTAATTCTCCAAGTCTGGAAATTCATTACCCTGTGAGTGATTTGAACTCCTCCCTTTACCACTCATGAATTCTTCTCCGACTCTGTCTTCATTTCGAAGCTGTTCTCCTAAAGAGACACCAGTCGAAACGTTGTCGTCTGGTATGTCTGCACCTTGTTGACGAGGCATCTCCAGCTCCTTCCCACGTTCTCCTACATCCTGGTCATCATTGTTTAGGCCTGTTATATTATCGGCAATCTCCAATGCCGCCACTGCTATGTTGTTAAGAGTATCTTCCGTGTTAATGAATCTTTCCACTTCCTGAAACATGTGCTGCATCGTAGATCTCACTTGAACTTGATTGGCTCTGTCTGGATTATGAGAGGTAGATGCTTGAATCTTGTCAGTGGAATCAGCCTCCCATTCTTCATCTGAAGAGTTTGGCTCATGTGGTCCACGCCATGTTTTGTACTCCGAGGATCTACAGTGTCTCAACTAATGTCTTTCTACCTCCTCTAATTTAAAAGGGTTTCCTATCCCTCTGTGTACGGTGCATGGACATTGGATCCTGTTAAAATTGTATAGCTTTGCTCACGATGAGTACACACTCATTCCTCAATTGAAAAAACAACTTGTTTTACTTCTTAACTTAGAGTTTTTTACTGCTACTTTGTTGTGAACTTAGGAGTAAACTTTCTCGCCTTTTTCACGCTATTATATAACTTAATTGTATATTTGAATCTGAATTTTAGTGAAGTTTTTTGTATTGCTCGAAGAATTTTGTGTAATATGCCATCCGAAGAATTGAATATTCTTTCACATCTACACATCGTAGAAAGTAAGGGTATTTATTGTTTCAAATTTTTTGACTTTAAAATTGCGAGTAAAGAATGAGAGGATAGAGTGCAGCAAACTTATCAAGGAAGGTAGAATTATTAGACGAATTCCAGTTCAACAGATTGTAACATTACAAAACTTAATCGGCCATAGTCTACTTGTCGATAACTTCAATTATCTTGTTCATATGACATTTTTGTTATTATCAAGAACATGAGATATGACATGAAAGGAGAGCAAATTCGGAGTCAACAGTAACTTACAGAGAATCATGTCACGTATGTAGTCATTGGAGGCTGCTGATTAAGATCTAGCTTCGGCAATCACTGCACAAGCATTGCACATCTAATTCCCTAACCAAAGGTGAGTATTTCCATCTCTGAATTTATGCTGCTTACGTTGCATTTGACACTTCAAGAATCTAATACATAATTTGTGTCGGAAGTACATAGGCTTACACATCTCCTACTTTGTTTAGAAAACAAATTTGATAAACAATTAATGAAACCCTAATTGAATGACACATTGTATACAAGTAATGCTTGAATTAATTCACGTTTTATAGTCTTGGCAACTACACAAGGAATTCTAAATTATCAGTCAGTATTAAGATCAAAGAAAAAAAATCAGATGGAGTTTGAATTGTTAGTTCATAGCAGACTTACAGAATTTTACTTGGAAGCAGATCTTGATTTCTCGGATGAACTTGGATTCTCCTCTCAGCAGAGTTCTAATCGACGTAGAAATGTTCCTGATAAAACTAGTTAAATTGTTTGATTGTACACTAGGAATCTAAGACACAATGCTACAAATGCGCTATTCTATCTTTGACAGACCTAAACCAAAGTGTGTGAATTACAGAACCGAAGATCTCTCATATAAGAAACAACCTCGACGCTGTTGAAAAAGGCTCTGTCTATTCAGCACTAAAAACGGTTTTGATTTTTCACAAGATATGATTAGAATTCCCTCGACCCAATCGTTTGCAGATACAATATGCAAGATTCAAAGAATGACAGGAGGGGCGCAGTAAGCAAACATGTGTACCTCGTTGACGTTGTGTATTGGTGATGAACCCAAGGACAATATATCCAACATTCAGCAACTCAAAGTTTCTAAATTCGAAGTCCTTGTTAACTATCACTTTCTATCGAACAACGTCTTTCCATCACATAGAAGAGACTTCATTTTTGCATACCAAGACGGCGACGCTGCGCGTATCGTTTTGTACGAGGGTTACGCTCAGTAGGATGATCATGTTCTTTCCATTTTTCAATCAAACGTTGATGAGATTGTTTTTATGTGTAGAGTGTAGGATTTATCTGAAGACGTAAGCCTCAGTGTCTCTAATTCTGATACGAAACTATGAATCATGGGAGAGATTGCTCAACAATTCAGGACATAGGCGAGGGGGAATTTCAAGAGATGGAGGAAGAAGAGGAACCAGAGGAAAACGAGTATGAGAGAAAAAGACGAGAAAACATAGAGAAAAATATCAAATTCTTACAACCTGCTTTGGCTGCTTCGAGGGCATTGTAAGTTTCTCCATATCTTGAAAAACCCTTACATGAGACTTTTGTTTTTCCTTAGATCTTTGAGGTAACTAGTTTTATCAAGAACGGTTAACGGCTCATGTATATAACGGCTCATGTATAAGGTAACGGCTAGGATGTATTCAATTCCTAACCCTTACCGCATGTAAGTTTTCTGTCTTCTTTAGCTTCCTTTTGTGCATGGTACTGTTCAGAAATCCTTCTGTCGCTATTGCAAGTTTACATTCTTTACTCGCGTCACCGTTCATTTATTTTCTTTATTTTTGTACTACTCATTTCTCCAAGTAACGCCTCGCTTTCAGGGAGTAACAAGAAGACGAAGCGTAATCGAGTTGCTAGTGACGAATTCCTGCGACGCTCGAGCGGCAGACTATTGGGTTCCAAAAATCCAGAAAGATATACGGAAGTAAACCCTAGTTCGGAGGATCATATTGTAGAGAACGCCGAAGTCGACCGAGACGTCTCAGAGGAATATATCCCTAGCGGTGAGAGCGTTTGTGTTTGGAAATCTTGCTTTAGGTTTCAAATTTCTCCGTTTGATAATGTATGCCAAGATACTTGTGATGTAATTAGATGGTTTTGAATTTTTTTCATTTGTAAAAGTATAGGTGAATGATCGTACGTAGTTGCAGAAAGGTGGGTATTTTTCTTTTTAATCGTATGTGCTTGCTTTTGAGGATGTCATCATGATTCGTTCTAATATTACAGTCCTGTCTTTGATGAGGAACAAGTAGTTATCTTTATATCTGTATGTTGTCGACCTGTTCTATGACACCCTATTTTTGCATGTTTAAATTGTCTTGAAGTGTTTATTACGTTCATACAATCGAATATGCTCTTTTAGCGCAGACTCAGAACAAAGTGGTTATTCGTTGCATGAGAGAATTGAGCTAGTTAAGAAAGTGAAGCCCACAACTACGAAGACTTCTCGAGATACGACTCAGCAAGTGTCTAAGCAGCAGACGTTCACGTCATGCACATAGAGTTGTCAGCGATCAGCGTGGACGTGGAAGTGGCAAGAAAAGGATTATGCAAGAGTCGTCGATGTTCAACCCGCCAAGGATGGAAATTCCGAACGAATGGATATGGGTCCCTGTGCCTCTAGCGACACTTCTCGGCCATGTTAAGTGCTTTGGATCTACTTCAGAAGCGATTGGTTCTGGAGTGTCGTTCCAAGAATTGAATGAAGACAATGTACAGGTGGGTTGTGAAGATTACGGAGAAGGCAATAGAGAAGAAGAAGCCAAAGCGCCTGTGTTCGAGACATCTCTGAAGACAGAGTCAATGAAAAAGAGAAAATACTGGAACTTGCCTGACACGAAAGAGAAGTCTGAGAAAATGTCGGAGAGAAGGAGCAAAGTTGTGAGCAATCCAAGGGTAGGAAGGCAAGGCTACGCGGTTAAAGCGGTGAAACTGGTAAGTAGAAGTGCATAGATTTTGTAGTTTCGGTTAAGTTGACTTGTGTTGTCTCGGAATTCAAAATATCCCTAATACATGTTTATAGTATATTTTATTATGTGTACTCAAGTCTACTATTGTTTGTTTTCTTTTGTTTAAAACCTAGAAAGAGGAAAGAGAAACAACACCAACTCTAACCGATAGGGCAGAAGGACTCAAGACGTCGGAGGACAATCCAAGCAGCAATGTGAGAATTTTTGATTTATACAAGATTTTGATGTATTCTAGTTGTACCAGTGTTTCGCACTAGTCTTTTTTATTTTATTTGTTTTTGAATATATTGTGTTTTTCTACAAGTCTATTAGACAGTCAAGTTTGCAGCAAAGTTGTATTATGACTGTGGTGCATGATGACCTTTAATGGAGTGGCAGTTTATCGATTTTTTAACATGATCATTTTTTTTTCTATACAGGTGTATAGAAGCGTATGTTTAGGTCCGTGCTTTCAATATAGAACATGCTTTTTGATTGTACCAAAATTTATATTCTAAACCTTGACTGTCTTGATCCTCATTAAACACAGGTGATGGAAAAAAAAAATTGAGCAGGCTCTCTGTCATGGAGCGCAATCAATTGCAGACTAATCGGCGTTTAGAAGAAATGATGAGAAGTAATTTGGACTTATAAAATATGCTGGCCAATGTTTTGACAAATTTTGGAGGAGCCGATGGAGGAGGTGAAGCTAAGCTACAAGAAGATAGAAGAACTCATTCAGGTGAACACACCGCGAAACCAACTGAAAATGATTTACAGACTCTCAAAGGTGATGGTTGTGCAGATAGCGTTGAGCAATGGTGGTACAAACTAGCCCAGACAAGCGAGGAATTGGAAGGTGTTTCTCCGATTCCCACAGTGAAAAATCAAAAAAGAAAAGCGACGGGGAACAAGGTGAGATGAATAGTAACTTGTGTACATTTTATTTTAACTAGATTTATTTGATTGTAGGTGGTGAATATGGTATAAGCTGAGAATTTGTCTAGTTCACGACGTTCATCACTAGCTGACAAAAAAGAAGACATGGACTACTGACTAGATGTATGGGGAAAAACCTACATAACGTTGTGTATGCTTAGTCCTTCAGAAGTTAGTATGACTTTGTATTTTTTTAAGTATATAATGAAATGATATGTTCTGTACGTAATTTTCTAGTCTTTTAATTCAAAAAACATGGTGGTTCAATTATATTTTAGATAGTACTTGTCAACCATCATGGTATCATGGTTATATTGAACAATTTGCAAGAAATGGTGTTCTGATGTCGAAGTGGATAATTTGTCATAGTATAAGTTCTCGAAGATTATTTTAATGAAGGCTTGCATGTAATGGAAATGAGGACTGAAATTGTTGGAAAAGCTCCAACAATGAGTTCAGGCTTTGGAAAAATAGCTCCACTGTGACATATTACTTTTCTCGACTCACATAATTAAATGTTTTTTTTTTTTTTTTTTTTTTTTTTTTTTTTTTTTTTTTTTTTTTTTTTTTTTGGGTTTGTGTAGGGGAAAAACTCATCTATCTAAGGTTCCCTAAAAGTGAAAAAGAAATTATTAGCTTCTAAACAACATCAATGTCTCAAATAATTTAATACTACCAGACAATACCTTAATAGGATGAACAATATTATGAATTAAGAGTTTTTTGTTATCAAAGCTTAATAAAAAAACATGAAATCAAAGCTTAATAAAAAAACATACCAGTTTGGTATTGCTTGCCGATGGCTCAAAATGTGTGTGTTTTATATAGGTCAAGAGATCTCAGCAATCGTCTTCCATGTTGAATGCAAAGTCATCGAGGGAGGTAAGTCAAATTTTATTGGCTGAATGAAATTGAAAAGGGATGAAAATCTTCCTCTTGATAGAACAATGTGTTTCATTATTTGACATACTCTTTCATATTGCAAGCTGAGAATTCATCGCTGGACGTGAAACATACACCTCCAGTAACTGAAGATGTCACTGAAGTAGTTTATAACCAATTCACCTCATGATCGTTCCTTATTGTTATATGCTCGCATACCATATTAGTCATTTCTAAAAATCTAATAAAATGAAAGTGAATGGACATAACAATGTCAATAGTTTTTTATTGTCTTGGTAAACAATACGAAATTAAATTATGGTAATATGTTTCTTTGTAGATGACGGTGGCCAGCCGTGTATGGCTTGCAGATACTCTGAATCCAAGAAGAAGAGTTGCAACAGGTGTAGTGATGTCTTTGGGAGGAAATGGTATGTTTCATAATCGCCCGATTACAGCGCATTGTGTGCGCGTGACACTGGAAACTGTGTTAGAGAAGGTACTGCTTATGGTATCAGTTGAAGACGCAGATCAAGCGACTCTGCACGATGCAGTAGGTTCTAATATATTGTGGTTTGGAGGACTAACATTTCCGGAATAGTGATAACGGTACGTATTATCTTTTTGTTTATTGAGCACATCGGATGATGATGTGAGAAGAGATTTGTCATTTATAGCGTAGAAACATGTGAGTATATAATAGTCTGCTATCAGTAAAGCATGATAGTTTTTAATTTTAGTAAAGCTTGAGAGTTTTTGAATACATGTAGGTCAGATCACTATAACACTTCAATTCCGCTTTGTTTTAAATATAAATGCTACCAAAAATTTCTTTTTATTAATTGCCACTTGAGTCACGGGCGGATTCTCCACACTATTTTAGTTTTTTAATATCCAAATAGCAGAAATCATATTTTAAAAGAAATGAGTGGCTAATTAAATACGACCACTTGTCACCTTTGGAATGGTCCTTGTGACCGATAGACTGCTACAAATGTCGAGAAAAATGACACAACGAATCAACATGAGTCAAAATCCGATTCGATGCCTCCAAAATAATAAACTTTTTTCAATAATTGGCCTGTACAATTTTGGTAGATACTTCATGCTTTCTTGTTGAATTGGCAAAATAATCAACCCGAACATAAGCAACAACAAATCTACAATTGTATGCTTGGGTCGTTGGTTTAGAAAAATAATCAGCCAGAAACATAGGCAACAACAAATCTACAAGTTTAAACCAAAGATTCTCATGTAAACCTTAAAGAGATACACATCTATGACAAAACATGATTTCGAGACTCACAAAAACTTCGCATTTCAGTTTTACCCATGGGACCAAATGTGACCAAAATGACATGGGGGCGTGAATGACTCGGGTTTATTGACATCAACCTCACCATGTCCTTTTCTACACATCTTGGTAAAAATGACTTAATTACAAGTCATTCAATATGTCCTTAATTACCAAATTTCTACTAGTGAAGCGGGAATAGAAGAACATCAAGACAATATGTTGAGGCGAGGTCGAGCATCGTCAACCACAGCCGACTTATTGGGAAGGTTGAGTATCGTCGACCGCATCAAGGTCAACTGCAGCAGACCAAGAAGAAAGGATAGTCAACTGAGCATAGTCGATTGGCTACTACAACGTTGTCAACACCGATAGTTAATCACCATTGAAGAAGGTGTTGTCCACAATCTAAAGGCTGAGAGATAGGCCATGGAGAGGTACCGACGTTGGCTGCTACGTGAGGAGCAGGCACCAGAGCCGACTGCCACTAGAGCAGAACAGCATTCTGTCCTGCGTTAAACTGCGTCATCAGTGACGTAAACCTGGACTTATGGAAATTAGTGTGGAAATGTGATCCAAATAAACATACTGCACGTTAAACGTTTTAACGTGCACGCGTCACTTTTGACGTTGATTTAACGGGTTCTGTCAAAGAGTGTCAATTTGAATTTTGAAGTGACGGTTCAGCGTTAAAGATAACAATGGGAGGCAGGGACGCGTCAACTTTGATAGAGCTCTGCTTTGTGGAAGGTAACTTTTCCGGGGAGTTTTTTACCTCACGGTAGTTCTTTAATGGATGAATTTAGTCACATCCCACGTCAGCACGTTTCTTTTAACGTAGAGGGTGTTCAGGTTGACATGGGAAACGTTCAACTGCGTTATTAAAAACATAGGTCTAGGGTTTAGGTTCTGCTGACGTGGCGGCTAGGTTGTCTGTGAGCTACATCCTAGGGGGTGTCAACAGTGACGCCCGCGTCTTGGATGACATAAAAACGCGTCACACTGCGTTTCAAGAAACATATGGACGTAGTTGACGTGTCCCCTTTGCATGTAAGCTAGGGATGACGTGGCGGCTAGGTTTTCACGAGGTCTATGTCCTAGGGGGTGTCAATAGTGACGCGCGCGTTTTGAGTGACATAAAAACGGGTCTAATTGACGCGCGCGTTAACTTAAACGTGGGATGCATTGCTGAATGTTTTGATGTGAAAGTGTCACTACTGACGTAGTTTTAACGCGAACGCGACAGATTGGACGCAGGTTTAACGTGATAGCGTCACGATTAACAAAGTGGTAACTATTTCAGTAGTTTTAACGTTCACGTGTCATTGTTAACGTTGCTTTAGCATGCATTGCCTTGTGAACGTTACTAAAAACGACAACTACTGTTCAGTAGACGTGGAACTGTGTTACGTCAAACATCATTTAAAGTCATTTGACATCAAATCTGTGAAGGTTCAATGCTCACTATCGGATGAATCGCCGAGGAGGTGGTCCGCTTCCTCATCCTCAGTGTCCGCTGCTAGGGGACCAACCATGTGCCTTTCTACAAAGGACACGTTTACTATGAAGTCCTCCGAGTCTGAAGCTTCGGGTCTACTAGTGTCAATGTTATTGGCACGTGATGAAACAGGGCCGGTAATCTGTGCATCTGCGTCGTCCTCTTCTTCTGCGAATGCGCGACCTCCACGGCTGCCTCGAACATCAACCTTGCAGACAACCTTCCACGACCCGTCGTCGGTTGCAAAAAACACTTGCTGTACATGAATGTGAAAAGCAAATGATTGGGGACCAAGAGGTGCTCTGTACTGATCTGCGAAGTTCACGGAAAGGAACCCGTGTTCATCTCGCTTCATTGTAGGAGCAACACCTCCTATTCTTCGTTTAACCCAAGAACATACAAGAACTACGACGCACGTACGCCTGTAGTCTAATTCTAGTATTTCTTCAACATGGCCCACGTACTCCTCTGTCTCTGCCCCTCCATCATCTGTGAAGGATGCATGCACTCCACTGTCCATGGTCGTGTTTGAAGCTTCGACTGAGCGGCAACGAAAGTGCATGCCATAAGCCTTCATTGACCGATACGCGGTTGCATTAAACGACAAAGGCCTTGACAAATCAAACGTGGTTTGGTCGATGCGCCTCGAGCTAGTGGCACGGTCGGTGGCAACCGCGGCAGTCAGCCAATCTGGAAAGGGTGGCAAAGTCCGCAGCTCTGAAGGCATATCAGAGGGCCTCCATCTCCTTCGAGAAGGTCTTCCACGATGGCGTTGGCCGCGTAGTGACGACCTAGACTCCTGTTCCACCTCGTACGCTCTGAAGTGCGCAATTATGAAGACATGTCAGAGCTGTTGCGTTAGATTTAAGGGAAACAATGTACACAGTGACACGTTTTAACGCGTTTGCAGCCATTTTAACGGGTGTTAACATGAATTCTGGTGACGTTAACCTAAAACTCATGTTTCCAAAGACATTAAATCATGTTTACGGACGTTGACATATGAAGGGGGAAAAAACAGGGAAGGGTCACAGCTACAGTTGAGGGTGGCACCGTCTGTAGTGTTGAAGTGAGGCGGCGTTTGTGATTACAAAGTTGTGAATCCATTCACGAAGAGTGTGGGACATCAGTCGCTTTACTCCCTTGCCCTCCACCATTTCATTGTGCATTGCCTGCTCTTCATTTGCGTCCCACACTCTACGGGATGTAGCGCCGTAACGTTCCATGTACTCTGAGCAGAATCCAAGTGTTTCTTCCATAGAGTATGCCTCTGCCATGCAACCCTCGGGCCGAGCGTACGAACGCACATAATCCTTGAGGGTCTTCATGTATCTCTCCATTGGATACATCCAACGACTCTGAACTGGGCCGCATAGAAATAGCTCCTCCATGAGATGCACAAGAAGGTGCGCCATGATGACCATTGAACCTAGAGGAAACTCGCGCTCAATCATACAGAGTGTCTCGTTTGCGTCTGCAACCCATTCTTGTTCTTTGGCCGGGTTGACTGTGCGACTGCACAAGCGCCTAAATACCCTGCTGACTCTCATGATGCAGGTCCGGACTTCGCGATTCATATCCACATTCCGTAGTGACACATGTAGTATCTGCAAATGCCAAAAAAAGAGTTAAATAGAATGTCAGAAAGTACGGAATTAATATTCTGTTAACATACTACAGAAAAGTACATGACGTCTCATTGTTTTCAAGGGACATGAAACTGGATACGTGCTACGTCGTTAACCTGGGGTTACCGTTTGTTTCCAGTAATGCGGAATTGCGTTTCATCAAGTTTAAAATAAGAGGAAGCAACATCTTCTGACGTCAACGTTACGTTACTCGTTGCTTCAAGTAACGTTACACTGCGTTTCCGAGGAATTTAGCATAACACGAAGGAACATGCTAAAGGAATGTTACATTCCATTGACAGGAAGTAACACATTGCTTGTATCTCTATAGTTGACACACATTCCATACATGAACTTAAACATAATAGCAACGAAGAATTGAAATTTGCTTACCAGTTGCATTAGGATGTGAAAGTCATGGGATTTAAGAAATCTCAATCTTCCTTCAGACACCCTTTTGTGAATGGCGCCTGCATAATTCTGTGGCACCTTCGTCGATCCTATTACGGCTAGCATGTCAGTCTTCGCTTGTGGTAGGAGAACATAAGGTGCGTGTGGCATGAATAGCCGGCCGTCTCTGGCGTCGGTCTGTCTGAGCCATAAGTTAGACCTCACTCCCATATCTTTGAAGTCCATGCGTCCTCGAGGAAAGTCAGTCTCCCCAAACAGAGTCTTTATTATATTTTCACAAAGGTTTTTCTCGCAATGCATGACGTCCAAGGTATGCCTGATGAGCAAGTCCTGCACCACATTGACGGCCACGATCAAAATTCTAAAATTCTATATATTTCTTTGGGATGACAAAAAATGACGTTTTCAAGTGTCATAGGTTGACAGGGTTTAACGGTGTTCAGTGTTTAAAGTGACGGTACTCTATGTCACAGGTTCATCATTTAAAGACATCGTGGTGACGCGGGATAACTGAATTTTACGTTACGGTGCGTCTCCTACACTTAAATGTATCGACGACTGGAGCAAAAATAAAAAGTGATAAGCGGCATCGCCCAAACCTTCCAATATGGAAGGCAGAAAAGCGCGGAAATTCTCTTCACTCCGTGTCGCCTCACAGGATCGCCTGGACCGTCTGCCCTGCCACCAGAGGCAATGTACGCCTCCCTTTCTTGTGCAAATTGCAGGACATCATTGCCAGTCATCCTTGAACAGGAACAACCGTTCTCTTCAAGACCGTTGAAGCGCATATCGGTACGGAATGCATGGTCCTCCGGAAGACGTTGGCGTGCACCCACGTACACTATCTTCTGGCCGTTCGGGCCCCTCGCACTTCTAGAAACAATGTTCGGACCACAAACTGGGCAAGCCCTGTAGCCCTTGGTTTGTTGTCCAGAAATCAATCCATAAGCGGGAAAATCCGAAATTGTCCATAATAATAGGCCACGGAGGGTGAAGGACTTCTCCGCTGGATCTGCTGAAGCGTCCACGGCTGGTACACCTCCCCAGAGGGCATGCAATTCTTCCAAAAGTGGCGCAATGAAAACATCTATGTTCTTGTCCGTTGGTGACTCCTTGCCCGAAATTAAAATGCTCAGCATGATGAAAAAGCGTTTTGTGAGTAACCACGGCGGTAGATTGTAAATTATCAAGAGAACAGGCCACGTTGAATGTGACGTACTCCGAACCGAAAAAGGGTTCAGTCCATCAAGTGACAGTGCCATGAGCACGTTCCGGTTTTCCGCTTGAAATGTGGGATCTATGACTCCAATGTGTCTCCAAGCGGGACTGTCAATTACGGAGTCCATTACGAGCTCGCCATCCCCGTTCGTGGTCACCCCGCGCTCTGAATGCCATTTCAGAAGCTTTGCAATTGCAGGAGAGCCAAACATGCGCCTCAACCTCGGAATAAGGGGAAAGTGCCTTACAACCTTTGTCGGTGCTGTCTTCGTACCTTCATACACATACAGAGAACACTACATCACGTTACAAATGCCACAAATTGTGTGACACATGACACAAACAATGCGTCTAAGATGACATGAATGCATTCTTAATGGTGACATAAAGTGCGTTTCAGATGACATAGACTGAGTTACTCATGACATAAATTACGTCTCCAATGACATATACTGACTTACAAGTTACAGATGTAGAAAACTGAGTTGCAGATGACATAAGGTGTGTTACGGATAACACACAGTGAAATTCCTTATGACATACACTACGTTACAAATGACATAGAGTACCTTCTCTATATCTGCTTTTCCCGCAGCGGGGACATGATTCGCAGTCCGCGTGCTCACCACGAAATAGAACACAACCTGCAGGACAAGCATGTATAACATTGTACGCTAGTCCGAGTGCCTGCAGCATTATCTTTGCCTTGTAGTGCTTCGCAGGCAAGACGTTTCCTTTTGGAAGAAGCTCCCCCGACAGATAATGAAGCAGCTCAGTTACAAATGCGTTGCTCACCCCATGCGTCGTGCACAGTGTCATGATGACAACCACTGCTGAAATTAGGCTTACAGGACTACCTGGATACACTGGATGTGAGGCCTCCGAATATAGTAACTCCAACGCCTCGACTGTGCTATCCGCAAAGTCTGCTTCATCAGTGTCGTCGTTGGGCCTATTCTCGGAATCTTGCGCGATCTCCTGTAATTCTTCAGCGGTTCGCAGAGCGTCCTCAAACTGCTTATGAACATCGTGGTGGCCAGGCGGATCATCACCTATGTGTTCGGGTTCAAGATGCTCAAAAACCTCTTCATTGCGGCCATCATTGTCTACCGTCCACTCCTCATCGCTATGGTACCATGCTCCATCCTCCGGGTATCCCTCTGGGGGATCTCCTCCAATCATAGAGCGGTACAGAAATGGATCGCGTCCATACAATTTCAGATGCTTAGTTATTGCTCGCACAGGCAAGCGTCGGCCTCCGTGACAGTACGTGCATGGGCATGACCACCTCGTTATAGGAACCTCCCTACTTGCAGCGAATTGAAGTTCGTGATGGTGAATTATCTCCTCAGTCGATCTCCACTTGCGTTTTCTACTGTAGAACGCCATTTCTGCACAGGAGACCATCTGATAGATTAGGACGCGGACTTCATGCAGCTATTGATGTAATTTACGCATCTGTAGTTGAGCGTAAGCTCCGTTCAAAGTGACAGTAGAACGCGTTTTAGAATGCGTTATATGCCGTTTCTGGTGACATAAACCATAACGCGCAAAGATGCTACAGAATCATATATCGCGTTTCATGTGACGTGACATGACGTCTTTGTAGATGTTAGATTATGTCACAACACGTTTTCTATGACGGAAGCTGCGTGACACATATGACGTAGTCAAATCATATATCCAAAGCGATATTGCTATTTTCAGGGGCTCCATAGACGACGGTACGTCTACTGCCAGTAATGCGTATCACACACTGCGGATTTGATAGCTCTACTACCGCTCATGAATCCAACACTGTTTGGATCAGTCAACAGAGTAGTCTAATTTGTCCCAGCCTTCGTGATCTTCAAGGGTGATTGCTATATCAGTCTCCTGTGTCGCTGAAGACGTAGGTATCGGTGAATGCTTGGGCAACTGCGACACGTACATCTTCCCGTCCCCAACGGCACCAGCATATGGATTGGCCGTGCGTTTCATTGTCCTCGAAGCAATCGGTCTAATCATTTTCGGCTTCCAACTCGGACTTGCGATCCTTGGAATGTTCCTCGAACTGCGAAGTTCACAATATGGGCCTAATCCCAACGGATTCAAGGTACGCATGTTTTCCGCTTCACTGATCACAGCCCCTTCACTATCAGTGGGGATCAAATACTCATCTAGATTTGAGAGGATAAGGATCACTTCACGCTCTTCCGCACTCGGAATCCAAACTTCATGTTCCCTTTCTGCCATCCCCATATTGCTTGTATCTTGCGCACATTTGAGGCATCTCTGTCTTTTTGGGTCGGCCATATCCTGAGGCTCATGTATTGTTTCAAGTGACGGCATATCACGTCTTAGTAGATTTTACGATATGTTAGAACGCGTTCCCAATGACGCAAAATGATGACGTAGCTCACGTCACACTTGACATTACATCACGTTACAAGATACCCAAGCTGAAAGAAGCATCTGCAGATTTTCAAGCTGAAAGAAGCATCATGCACGCAACCATATCAACGACGGACGAGCATAGCAACCAACACAACCATATCAACGCAGCCTACGTTAACGTAGGCTGCAAGCACAAAACAGTAAAATGCATATGGTAACCCCCCCCCCCCCCCCCCCCTCAACTCATAAAAAACAGAAACTGAAATGCTATAAACGCTTCGCTCACAAGTTCACAACGAGCATATCAACGCAGCCTACGTTAACGTAGGCTGCAACTAGCCTAAAACAAGATGCATTCTCAACCCCCTTCTCTCAAACCCCTTTCTTTAAAAAAAATTTAAAAAAAAAAAAGGAAAAAAAAAAAAAGAAATAAAAAAGAAATAAAAAAAATAAAAAAAACGCAGCCTGCGTTAACGTAGGCTGCAAAAAAAAAAAAAAAGAAAAAAAAGAAAAAAAAAAATGCAGCCTACGTTAACGTAGGCTGCAAAAAAAAAAAGAAAGAAAAAAAAAAAAAAAAAAAATCAAAAAAAAAAAAAAAAATTTTAAAAAAAAAAATTAAAAAAACGCAGCCTACGTTAACGTAGGCTGCAAGAAAAAAAAAAAAAAATCAAAAAAAAAATTTTAAAAAAAAAAAATTAAAAAAAAAAAATTAAAAAAACGCAGCCTACGTTAACATAGGCTGCAAAAAAAAAAAAAAAAAAAAAAAAAAAAAAAAAAAAAAAAACGCAGCTTCCGTTAACGTAGGCTGCAACCGTCTTGAAATCAAATTTAACTCTCTTTTCAAATCATAAAATAATGCGTAATCCATACATCCAAACGCATACCATATACTCCACCTAATCTACTCTCAATCACCACCTCTGCAGCAAGCATACCTTGCATCTTTAGACTACTCTTGAATTTTCAGGCATTTCCTTGCATCTTTAGACTACTGTTGAGTTTTCAAGATGACTTAATTTGGTCCTCACGTCCCTATTACTCTAATGTAGGCAGTAAGAGTATAGGCTATTAGCTTGACCTAGTCAATGAAATTTCCGGCCATTACCAGAGACCACGAATGGTAAATAAAACTGACAGTAGATCGCGTTACATCACGTCATTGTTGACATTACATCACGTTACAGGTGACACTAATTACGTCACAAATGACATTTCATCCCGTCACGAATGACAAATGCGGTTGTCACAAATGACATTAAATGACGTTTAATTTGACATGACATTACGTCTATGTTGACATTAAATCACGCTACATATGACATTATATTTGGTTGTATCACGTTAAAAATGACAGATATAGAAATCATATCGCGTTAAAAAAGACGGTGCTCCTTGTTATAGATGACGCTATATTGTGTTAGAGACAACGTGTTAGCACATTCAAATCACAGCACGGAAGTAAGGGACATGTACCTGATTACCGCCGGCTGGTTTGAATGGCGCACGCCTATAGGGTCACCTACTGAAGAGCACTTATGGCAGCCGGATTACCATTCATCATGCGGATCCGAACACAGATATGGCGGCGACTTCGTTAACTCTGTCCTACGAACAATTGCGTGATGCAATTGTGGACGCAAATAGGAGGGAGGTGGAGCTGCAATTGAAGGAGGCAGGTTTCGACCCCAACTTCGCATCGGGGTTGTGCCCCTCTCGTGCGGATTCCTCGATCAGGTCCTCTGCTGCTCCAGTAGAAGCACCAAGTCGGAGAAAAGGGCGTAGCTCATCCGTGGAGTCCGACTTCCAGCCGAGGCGGAGCTCGCGCCAACGTCTACGGGTGGCGTACCAGGAGGGAGCGGAGGAAGCGACGCCCAAACTAGCTTCAAGCCCCCAAACTGTAAGTAAACCCTAAACCCTATGCTATAATTTTTGGGCTCCTTAATTCCTCTTCGCAGTATCTCAAATTGATAGAGAAACACGTTTCATATTACAATTGTATACTGTATGTTAGGTTCCTTTCATTGGGCAGTGACTTCTGGGTGATGAGGGTACGATTCTAGGGATCAGTGTCAGGTTTAGAGTCTCTGCCGCCATTTTCTGGAAGTTAGGTGGACAGCATTGTAAATTTAGGGTTGCAATTCTGTCTTCCTTGACAGAATCGCAAGAAGAGCCAAGAGGATTTTGCAGAGTGGAGGCAGCGATCCCCAAGGCCAGGCCTTAGGAGAAATTACGTGTCGGTGGAGGCGATTCGAGCAGCGCTGCATTCGGTTGAAGCTCCGGGATTGGCGATGGAGGACGAGCAGGAGGAACCCAGACAAAATGCCCAGGGTCGCAGCCGGAGCAAGATCAGATCGTCGAGGCGGGTGGAGACGAACTGGATGGAGCGGGAGGTGAGAGGATGGCCACCGAGATCAAGAGGAGGGTCCGCTGGCGGTGGGGGGGGATCTCCGGGGCCTGTTCGCAGGAAATCCGCAGGCGTCCTGAAGAGAATTCGCGGCGTGGATACTGGACCATCGCAAGACGAGGAGGAAGACCTGACACCGCCAAGACGCTGGCGAGGTACCTCCGACGTCTCCTCTCTAGTAGGGCGCTCGTCCGGGTCCCGCACCCCTATTGCAATGGGGAGGATACCCATGCGCGATTCACGGTCTGATTCACAGAGTTCGCAGCAGCTGCAGTCGGAGGAGGTTGCGTACGATGACGACATGGAGGAGTTGTACGGTGATGAAGATATGGAGGAGGAAGACGACATGGAGGGATACAAGGAGGAAGATGATGGGGAGCCGAAGGAGCCGATGCGCATAAAACTGGATCGCCATGGCGTCCCTGTCGGCTCCCACGAACCCCTCCTGAATGCTTCCTTGCAGAAATTTGCACGCGCCCTGGATCCAAGCGTGACACCGGGGTGGAAGGGACAGCTGAAGGAGGCGAAGGCAAAACTGATCGCACGAGTATGCTCTGAGTTCGATTTCTATGGCGAAACCACAGAACTCAGTGAGAGATGGTTCAATTCGAGGATGTCCAGGTGCGTGACTCGGGTGAAGTTCTAGATCAACAAGCTCATCAGGCTTGGACAAGGGAAGCCTCCGGAAATCGCCACGCGCCATTGGGATAAGTTGGTGGAGATGCGGGAAGACCCAGCTGTACAAGAGAAGTCCCAGATTATGTCCAGCATCTCGCTTGAGAGGCCTTCGAAGTCTGGCACCGCGTGGAGCCAATCGATCGTTGCAGTGTCCGCGTTGGTAAGTCCTTTTACAGTACTCTATCTATTGCGTTGTGGAAGTTATGTTTATAATGACACGATCTCCTGTTTATAGTGACACGATCCCCTGTTTATAGTGACACGATCCCCTGTTTGTATGTTGATACTGTTGGAGTGATGATTATGCGTGCTTTGTGGTTTTGAGTTGGTTACTATATATACTTTAATTCTGGATTTTGAAACGCACTCAATCTCTGACTCTTGTGGGATGTTTTTGAGAATAAGAAATGGTCCAAATGTTCAAATTCTTGTGTCCAGTGGTAGTGGGCTATATGGACTGCGTTTCTTCTAACGAGATATCAGGACTCTTATGACACTATCTTCTGTTTCTCGTGACGTGACTCTGCCCTTCTAGTGGCGATCCAGTGCCGTTTCTTCTGATAGTCTTCCATGTTCCATATGACGTGACTCCATGTTTCAAGTGACATGAAACTGAGTTTCACCGCGGTGGGAGGTAACATTTATCTGGGTCAGTAAACGCTTGTTTCATGGTAATGTCGCATATGATGCACTGTTTCCGTCTTGGGTATCTATTTTTTTGCTTTATTAATTTCCGTGAAGTGGGAATCATGCGCAGAGCATAAGACTAAGGCGACAGCCTTCAGAACCGGAAGTCGCTGCGGAGGTGAAGGCTATGAGACAGAAGGAGCTAGAAGACCGCATCAATGCAAGGAAGCAGAAGTCAGAAGGTGCTCAGGATGCGAGGATGGAGAAGATAGAAGCATTGTGTGCGGCCCAAGAGTCGAGGTTGAAGAAGGTCGAGGATATGCTCACGGAGTTACACGCCAGCATGACTCGAGTGTCTACTCCACCACTTGTGGAGTCATTGCTGCCCAAATACAAGGCCACCAAGAAATTCGGGGGGAAACCACGGCCCAAGCAAGACAAGCGGCGGCTCGCTGACACAGTCGTCGTCACTCTAGAGTCGTCGAAGGCTGGTATGGGGCTGGCAGATCCATCTCCGGATGACGGCACCACAACGGAAGAGGCTGTAGATGAGCGCACTATGGTAGCGGAGGGACATAGACCCGCATCCACCAAGACAGATGAAGAGTTCCATGTCAGTATCCGCACAACTCCGGATGAGAAGACTCATGCGAACACGGAAAAGGTAGATATGGTGGATGGAGCAGAAGATATGGCGGAAGATGGGCTCGAGGATGGTGGCGGTCTGGAACAGCTGACCCAAAAACAGGATGTGGAGGCAGAGGTCTCAGAGGAGGAAGACGACGACGGCTCGCCATCCCTGGATTCGCACAACAACAGCGATAGAGTTCCAGCACCTTTGGAGGAAAAGGTTTCCTCACCAGAGGCGGATGAGCAAGAGGTGGTTGACACAATTGCATCCCTCTCCGACCCGAAGTTGGCATCAAATCAGGTAGTATAAAGCGTACGGTTAACTAGGCAGACCACGACGTTCTCTTCACATTCAATTTGTTAGGACATAGTGTAGCATAATGTGCGCATTTCATTCACATAGGAAGTCGTATTGCTTGAAACTTAGGACTGCGTTAAGAATGACATGAATTTACGTTTCCATGGACGGAAAACTTAGTCTCGGCTCATCCTGGCTTTGTTTCAAATGACGCACAATTACGTTTTGAATGACAAAAATATCTGTTTCCAGTGACATACGCACTTTGGTTCAAGTGACAGTGATAAACGTATTCATCCGTAATCGTTAACGTACCTGTGTTCCCATATGTGCTCCGTTGGCGTTGCAGAGACAGTTTGCTAAAGGAATGACAGTCAAGTTGCTCAGTAGCGCTCATGACGACTCCTTCACCACTCTGGTTGGATGTGGAGTGCTACACGGTATGCCGGGAGAGTCTGTCCACTGCCAGCGTATAGAAGATGACGAGTTCTCGGTGCAGGTGACACAAGTCTGAAGGACGACCACGATCTTCAGTGCCCACTTGAGGATGAAGG
The DNA here is from genome assembly GCA_014871385.1 of Ceratodon purpureus. Taxonomy (NCBI): domain Eukaryota; kingdom Viridiplantae; phylum Streptophyta; class Bryopsida; order Pseudoditrichales; family Ditrichaceae; genus Ceratodon; species Ceratodon purpureus. The sequence goes on from CM026426.1 coordinate 99,188,381, forward strand.
CGTTCTGACCATGAACCAGGCAATTGCTTACTTCATTTGGTGGCCCGCGAGTGACCTAAGGCCTGCACCTAGCGAAGGGGTAGCAGAGGCAGTGGAGGCACTGGGGGCTGTCCAAGGAGTACTGGCGGCAGTGGAGGCTACTACAGGAGACTCTAAACCGGCAAGTACAGGAGACAACACCAGGGCAACAACGAGGGCAGCATCGAAGAAGCTAAAGTCCCCGCAACCGGAAAAGAAGGCGCCGTCGAAGAAAAAACAGACTAAGGAGGAGGCCGCAAATACCAAAAAAAGAGTTGCCTTTGAGGCAGTAGAGGTAAGTGGTCACTGTTGTGTTTTCTTGCATACCTTAGAGGGTTTCAATTGTAATTTGACCATCATTTTCCGTGTAGACTTCTCTCTGTATTCGGTTGAGTTGTAGGTCTCGCCTGTTCGTTCACGGTGTCGCACAGTTCCCCTACGATCTGAAATGATCACTAGATCCCGTTTGGAGGCGTTGACGCAGGCTATTGCTTTCCTCTACCCTCCTGATGATGACTCAATTGTGTATACAGGGAGAAGCTGGGGGTTTGGAGAAGTCAGCGGTTCCGAAACCGGCAGGCCCCGTGAAGTGCTACAAAAAGGTACGTTCAGATCTATCCCTCATCCTAAAACCTCAGTCGTTCCGGTTTCCCATCTGGCAACCCATGCTATGTTTTCTAATTGTTTGCTATGTGATTTGGAGTGTGCAGATTAAGAAGAACCCAACACAGGAAACCAGCATTACCAAGAAGTAGATTGTAGCCATTTTTGTAGGAAAGTGCTAGGTGTCAGTACGCACAGGTAGCTGTTTTCCATTATGCTATTGAATGGCTGTCCATTGAAACGTAGCATACATACTTTTCAAACTACTAGGATTGAGTAATCTGTATTCATCACCAATGTTCATTTGCGTTTCGCAATAAACCTGATCAACATTGTTAATTCGCGTTTCAAGTGACGTCTATGTTTGTGTGAAAGTACGTTATATATGACATAGTTTTACGTCTCGGAAAACGTTATGTTGCGTCACTGTTGACGTTGTGGTTGGACACTACATCAACCTAATGTGTGTCATAATGGACGGTGTCCATGCTTCAATATAAACATAGCTTTGTGTTTCATTTAACAGAAATTTGGAAATGGATGCCTCAAATGGTTGACATGGTCCACGTCACAGTACGTCTAAAGCCGTTTTAAGAAACACGTTATGATCTGTTTTTTGTGTTTAGACGCGTCAACTTTGTCAAAGTATTTTGTCACATTTGACACAAAATTCTAATGGGGTGCATGAAATGCTTGTTTCTTCTTTCATAATTCTGTGTCTACTGACGACTCCGTAAACGCGTTAAAATACTTAGCAAACCTCTTTATCAGCGTCTACTTTGACGTAATGCTGTATTTCTTTTGACACAATATCTGAATTGGGTGCATGAAATAGTTGTTTTCTCTAACATAATCCAATGTCTGAAAACGTCTCTGTTAACGCGTAAAAGTACCCGTTACATTTGTTTATGCGTCACATCACGTCAAAGTTAACGTCCAGGACAAACCAGAAAAACACGTCACACTGCGTCTACATTAACAGAGAATAAAACCACATCGAAGATCACGCCACGTGTCAAAATCTTGGCCATAGATGCACCCAACTGACACTTCCGATTACCGTGCCACGTCAGCCAATTTTCATCCATCCAGGAACGCGGGAAATGTCCACGTCACCCTCAAAGTTAATCACCCTGGGTAACTTCCATAATTTCAATTTGCGTCACTTTAGACGCAGCACGTTAACTCCTGTTAACTGGTTTAACATAAGGTTGACGCAGCACGTCAAACCAAAGTGACGTCCGTGACCTTTTTGCTATTTTTGCGTCAAAAAAACTGTCCACGTTAAACTGCGTTAAACCGCGTTAAAAACAGCGTTAAACGACGTCACTTTGGACACTGTTCTGCTCTAGTGTGCAATAGACGTATATGGTCGACTTAGCTTGCGAGGTAGTGCACCTAAGCAGATGGGTGAACTTATCAACATCGAGGTCAAAAATGATATCTCATCATCAGATGGGAGATGAGGAGAGTCAATTTGAAGAAGGGAGGCAGTTCAAAAAAGTGGATAGACTAAACAGTCATCCTAATTGAGCCAACATCCCTTGGAGATATGAGGACATGAAAAGGACAGCGTTGTTCAAAAGAGACTTCTCAACTACAGTGGATGACTTCAACACCTTCCACAAGGAATGACGCCACATGTAGAAGGCCTTTGCACAGGCGACGCAGTGGCCGAGTCCAGTCACTGGCAGGGTTGACTTCGAGACAGAGTCGACGGAGTTATGGAGTCGACATGTATCGCTAATCCGTCTGCCAAAGACTTATAGAAGCTTCCAGCAGCAATTTGGAACCTCCGACAGAATCTGGATGAGACAAAGGGGCGACCATCACAGGAGCACCCTATTAGTATTTAGCCAAAGGGTGTTTCGGCCAAAAATGTTCACTTCCTAGACGACTAGAGGCTTCACGCCAAGTGGGCACAAAGGAGGAGGATCGACTTGCAATGGAGGAGTTCAAGGCTAACTTGTTGGCTAAGAGAGAGCTAGCTCGACAGCAGCGGATGGCGCAACCTCCTCAAGGCAGGATAGAGCCATGCAAAATATCTCCTATAGCTGGAAGCATTACACCAGACAGCACCAGCAGGAGCGGCTACGTTACAAAACTGGCATGATGAACCGCAGGGAGCAATGGACCAGCAACCAACACTGTTGGAGCCGGAGTTCAACCGCCTTGTCTGAGAGGCAGCACAACAGCTGACCTTTAGCATTTGGCTGCACAGCAGCAGGAGCAGGAGTGTTTGGAGAAAGAGAAGCAAGATCTTGCACAGCTACAAGACGTGTCGGAGGAGCAAAGAAAGTGGGAAGAGTAGGAGTGCACTGCAGAGGCTACCACTAGAACTGCCTACTTATTGACTATTCCAGCGGAGACGACGGTAGACATACGCGTCGCTACAACACCCCCTGCAGTGACCACCACGCTGTCGTTCTTAGACTTCTAGGGTATGTGGACCATTTTACCGGTGACGTATATCAGTTTGCGCTGTCAACTTAGTCAGCAATTTTATCCTGCAAAATCTGCAGAGTTGACTTTTTAGAGCCTGGTCCTAGCACCTACCTACGTAGGTCAGCCAACAGTGTCTCCACCATTTTGGGCGTCTGTAGGCTAAGGTAATGTTGTAGTTCTAGGAGTCACCTCTGTAGGACCATCAATGCAGCAGGTTCCGGTACCTTATCCCGCAGCATCCGAAGTGTATCCACTAGTGGTGCTTGTCGTGCGCACGACTGACTTCACGTCAACACCTTCTCGACTACTTGTTAGCACACAGTGTAAACAATTACATTATAGAGCGTATAAGGGGGGAAACAATCTTGATGCGCACCTTAGGTACTTTGATAAGTGCGTCTGGTTCAACAGTGAGACGGATGAAACTGTCATCATTAAATTGTTTGGGACCACCCTCGTAGACAAGGCCCAGCGCTGGTTTGATGATTGGCTAGACCATCATCCATACTGCACTTGGGAGGAGGCCAAAGAAGCGTTCAAGTTGCGGTACAAAGAACTGGATTCAGATGAGCAAGTTTACATGACGCAGCGGACTGTCAAACATGGCGAAGGAGAGAACTATAGGAACTTAACTCGTTTCTTAAATTCCTCGTCCTCCAACCAAGCGTTTATCATCTCTAAGACATATCCTTATTTTATTTTTAGAGTTCTTTATTTCATTATCTTTGATTATCCTTTTTTAACATTATTTTGATTATCTTGAACATTATTTAACATTATTTCATTATCTTTCATTATCTTTCATTTCAAAAACATTCAAACAAGTGAAGTTCAAGCTGCAAGTTATAATTGAGTGTTTGGAAAAATTAACAAACATCGAGGTCACTCTATTCCAACACCATAGACCAAAATACGGCCACTACTCTCCAGCATGTTCCACAAAGTTTGGAAAAAAATTGTAATATCTGGTGCAGGCCAAGGACGACTTCTATACTGACATCACTAGACAGAGCTTGATACAAACGGATACATAGACTCGAGTAGGTACCAAAACTAAGCTCTGCAACAACTCTAAACCCTCACAATCCTAACCTAGCATCTTCTTCAATATGAGGGATGCATTTCCTTAAGAACCTTCAAGAAGAGTCATTTGATGACTACTTAGATAGCATATTAAGTAATAACAACTTTGAGACAAATATTGCAGACAATTAAGATACAAAATCCAATCACAAGAGATGAGTAAAAAATACCGCCTCTGCTTAGAACAAGAATTTGAAGCAGACTCTCCACTGCAAATTCTGGAAATAAACTTTGAATTCATAATCTCGCAAATTAAATCTGTAATGCACCTCGACTACTTCCAACAAACAAGATGTATGCCCTACCAAACACAAACAACTGCAACATGCATCACCACGAACTCAAATTTCTCGAACTAGCAAAGCTACACTAACACGGAATTTTGTTGCAACCATGCAAAACACTCACTCACAAAACGGTCTCATCGATGTTCACAACCTAAAGCAATAATCTTCACCACACCTCACACACTCACAACCTCACCGCTTTATCTAGCACTACCCATCTCTGACACCTGATGTAGAATACAAAAGATAGCAGCATAGACATGATTGACTACATATAACATTTTGAAGACCTTTACACCATAGTCAAAATGAGCCAGAAAAGAAAATCAATTAAAACGAAACATATGCGTGCTTCACCTCAACAATCAACCTCTTGGTAAACATTCAAAGTCAACCTCTTTTTAAACATTCGACCTTAACATTTGACCTTGGTAAACCCCCCCCCCCCCTCCCCCTTCCAAAAAAAAAAAAGAAACCTCACCAAACCGGAGCCTCTTCTCTTCAATCAGAGCAGCCCGCGACCAGAACTACCATCGACCTCTTACTCACCGATATCTCTCACAACCAAGCCTTGTCTCAAAACACAAAATATTTGAGCAAGCCATGAAGATCACATCGTCAGTTTGCTCCTTCAAGCTCACCGCGCTGCTACATCGCCGGCACTCAAGAACGGTCTACTCATTCTAGCTCACTGCATCTCTAAACCATTGGCACTCAAAACCTCTCTCCCTCACCTTTTGAAATCTACCAGAATCTAACTCTTTGAGGCAGCAATAACTCCATATCAATGACTCTACATTATGTCACACTGAGAGCAAGAAATAGAAGGTTGAGAGGAAAAGATAAAGAGTATAACATTGAATTGATAGAATACACAGTAAGAGACAATGTTCCCTCACTCCGGCTAAAAAATAGTAGCTGAAGGCTTAGCAATTGGACAGTTGCTAGCCAGCCTCCATAAACTGCCTTTTAGCTGCTGCAAACTTCTAACCTCTCACGGTCATAGGTCATGTTTCTAACACAAAGTCTTGTGGAGCAAAGTTGTCCTCTATGTTAGTAATATCCTTAACATCCTCTTCATCTTCATTTCCGTTGAGGTCTTCGAATAGATTTATTCAAACACTATATTCAAACAAAGCCTAAAGCCTTCCACGTAGCAAACCAGAAGAAGTACCAAGGACCTGTAAAATGTCATTCCAGGAAATATCCGTGAAAAAATTGATAACAACAAGTTGATGTTTGCACATGTTTCCACAAATGGCCCATTACAAGAACATGAGGCATACTTGGTGTAAAGGTCTTAATTGTCATGCCATCATCCAAGGGCACTTTGAGAATGCACTTGCTAGACTCCTTCGATTGTAAAATGTCTTTGAACATGTTGGATAGGTATAGCCTTAGCCTTAGCCCTGTCAAATTCTGCTTGCCAGAATCTTCTTAATGTGCTTGTATACCACAAAACCATTTATCTTTCTTCCATCGTTGCACTAGTAGAAATTCAAGTTCTAATGACGTCCTAAGTGACATAAAATGGAGTCATTTTGAACGAATGTGCAATTAAATGACACGAAGAGGTTCAGTCATCCTGGACATGTCATTTTGGATTTTGGGTCATTTAGGACCAATTTCACTGGCCCAGTAAACGCAATTTTTGGCATGAGTGGGAGTTCTTCCATATACACCATATGTACATGCACGGATCTTCAAATGCAGTGAAACACTCTTTGTTTCCGTAGTTCTTAATTGTAGCAGTGACTATTTTCTCGTCGTTCATTTCACTTATGTATAATTATGTGTTAATATATGTACATTAGATCATATAGCGTACTCCCGGGCATACACCGGGTATGAACCTACTGGACTTTCTTTCTTGTCCACACGTTGGTTGTTCCCTCAAAATTTTCTGCCTCTTAGTTCCAATTGATCATTGACACGTGGAACTCTTTTGTTGGATGGTGACGGTAATTACAGCTCACTCTAATTTATGAATCCGCTGTAATTGTTTAGTATAACAGAGTGAAGGTGGGGTCCGCTACAACTTTATTAAGCATAAAATGATGAAATGAGTAGATCATAGCAGTGAACTTTATATATATACGCAACATACAAACCGTGCATGATTTCAGCTCTAACTCATATATGAAGTAGGTCATTGAAAATGCGGATTTTGAATGACAAAACGCTAAACTGCGTAAAACTTCATGCCCTCTGATACTGTATATACTATGACAATTTGTGTCGTAACATCCTCAACGTATTCGCCAATTTCTACAAACTATAATACTGGTTAAACAAACCTGATTTCCACGATATGTTCGTTCATGTCTTCCGAAACGTTAGTCCTCTTGGCCACAGCACGCATGATCCCATAGCGTCTTCCAGTGTGTACTGCTCCACTGCGTCAGCTGGAACAAATAGAGGGACATTCATGGCCACAGTGTCGATATTCACTCGGATGTGCTGAAACGGAATGGGTCGATTATGAAACATTCCACTGTCTCCTAGTCCAAAAACTTGACATGTGCCCACTGTGATATTCACATGTGATTTGTCTGCCAAACGAACCTAGTCTCCAACAAGCAGAAGCTGCTAACATACACAATTCAATGAACAAGTTAGCAATCGGAGAAATAACATGAGATGGTAGAGGAAATCACGTTGAAACTAAGGAAAGTCAGAAATAGCAAAGATGGCCTTCTCTTCTAAGCAGTAACAATAGAAGTCAACTGCAAAAATGATCTATCATTTTATTATCTTCAAAACCTTCTTTATTCAGCAACTGAGGAACGACTAAAATATGTTTGATTCATCTATACACTTGTGGAAACACTGGAAACCCAAACAAAACAAAAGCAGTCTTCATTAGTACCTGGTTGTCAAAAATTTTACTTTCCACGGATACTATGTGGATATCCTCCATGTCTTCCCTCATACAGACATCAGAATATCAGTAACTTTGTTATAGACATATATTTTTTCACATTTACAAAGTATTCAGCAAATAATCTTTGATATCAATGTCAGTATGTCACTTAATATATCATGTATTTAGTTTACTCATTCTTGTTAGAGGAGAGCAGGTGGAAAAAAGACTCATCTACAAATAGATGCATCACAGATAGGTAAACTCAAAGGTCATCATTGAAGAGCATCCTAGTAGGTAGACCGCATGTCCAAAAATGTGGACGCAGAAGGTATTGAGATGTAAAAAACCACGTTAACAACTTCAGTTCAACATGACTTCGACTAAGTGAACGCTCTTATATCTCACTATCTTCTAATACTTATTCAACATCTACGACAAAAACCAACACTACCTGGAGTATACATTCATACAAGACATTAGATTACATTTTCATATGAACTAACATATCATAAAGACTGTGCAATACCTTGTTCACGTCCGAGCAGTAATTACAGGGTCGGAGCCTGTAAATTTTTTATCACACCTTCTCTACAACAGTTAAGATATCTCATCAGTGTACTTTGTCAGTCTAATTCAATATTATTTTAGTGTAACATACAACATAAAGTAAGAGCAAAATAAAAGAAACCAAACTTGATTTCAATTCACAAGTGTAGTGATGAGAGAACAAAGTATGTTCGTACTAATCTTCTCTGCACATATTCGAGGGGAAAGATTATTCCAGCAACAACTGAAGACAATTGGTGAAAGAGTAGATGACTTTCATTGAAAAAACTATCTTCCTCTTCAAAAGTACATATTTGCTGAAGGGATCATAGTGTACGATTTAAAATTATTCAATGTGAATTACTGTTAACCATAAAAAGCTGCTTAAGAAGTGATCCAGAATAGACTTTGCGAATATTGAAGCAAAGTGTTAAAAGTGTTCTTTCTCAAATCGAACCATTCCTTTGCCGATGTCAACGTCAGAAGATCTCTCCAACTTGTCCCACCACTCCTCACTGCTCCCGACCTAGCGTCCCAGCGTACCTTCTCCAAACACCGGTCCTTCCTTTGTAGAAGTAGTTTCCCCCACGGACGGCCCGCCTGCATTCGTCGAAATCACCCCTCCTAAACCGGGAACAGACAAGATAGATGACATCATTTCCTTCATCATTGTCTGCATGGTCACATTACTCTTGATCACTTCGTCCAACGTGCGATTAGTCTCTGCGTGTTGACGCTCCATTGCCAACAGTCTTGATGAATATTTTTGTCGCATATCCTGAGATTCAATTAGAAAAGAAGAACTTACTTCTCCAAAGTAAAATGAAATTGACGTTACATTACAGAGAACAATTTCATAACACCAAAGCAATACTTACGTACCAAAAAAAACAGCCACCTATTGCAAACTAAGTACTCTTGACCACGTCGTAGCAAAATCATTTCACGTCAATGATTGAGTAAAGTAGTGTCAACTGCATGGCCTTCTCCTGAAAATCCAAACGCTACCTCGTCTTCGGTAGTCTTGTAAAATCATATTTGCAACATCATATTTTAGATTAAGACAAAAATCGAACAACATATTTTGGATTAAAACAAAAATCAAACAACATATTACATTGAAGGTGCAAGAAAGAGAAACACTAGGACTCACGTTGCTGTCTGGATTGTCCTGAGCGTTCTGAATGTCATCCGTCACATTCGTTACCTTGTTCTCCTGCCTACCAAATTAAATAAATAAAGTTATTTTCTACAACTACGTTTTAGAAGGTGGACAAACTACAGTAGCACTGTCAGGTGTAACATGGGCGTGTTGAGAAAAACAAAACATACTCCATTACTTACCAGTACTACCTCCTTGCCTGCATAACCATGTCTTCCCACTTTCGGATTGTAAGTCACTTTCTTTCTTGTTTTGCTCATCTTCTCAGATTTTTGAATCATACTCTCTGAGTTCCAATATTTCTTTATGTTCTTCCACTCCCTGTCAGTGTATTTTTTTGGTGGTTTAGGATTACTACCGTGAGCTCTCTTCATTCTCTCCCTATCTTTCCGTAACCAGGTTTTTATTATTTTGTCAAACCAGAACTGTGTCACCTCATTTTCAACAAATTCGAATTTGTTGGTAAGAGCGTCCCAAAGCTTACTTATGGAATCCTCACTTTGCTCTTTGTAATACATGACACTTAGATCTAACATTCTGGGAGTAAGATCTCTAACATACTCCTGCCGTTTAAGATGTCCATTACATCTGATGTCTATTAACCCAGATGGTCTAATTTGTACTGAATATGGTTTCAAATCCTGTGCTTCTCTTTTTCTTTTCTCCTCATCTGCAAGTCGTTGTTTGTCCCTACGTACTTTCTTTTTCAGAGAGTCCTCTTTCACCAATGCCGTTATGTTGACTGGCATGTGCTCATTCGTGTTAAGATCCGGAACTTGTACCTGTGTCGTGTTAGTATTAACTTGAGTGGGAACAAACTGCCACCACTACCACCAAGCCTGACGTTTTTCATTCCGGGAAACTAGGAAACTGACGCCTTTCACTGAGCGGGTTTGGTTTTGCATCGACCTGAGGAAGGCAGACCTTGGGGGACGGGAATGCAGCATTTGTGGAGGGACCCAGCGAATTTCCAGCCAATCGCGGACTCTAGGGGTGGGATGGCCTGTAGTGGGGCCAGACGCTAGGAGAGAATTACTCTGAGAGGTAGAGAGGTGGACGAAATTTGGAATTGAAAACGGCAATAGAGGTACAGACGTGGTAAAAAACGATTGTTACGCTGTTGCAGGAGATGTGCGACATGATGGACATCATTCCATTTGTTAACTTCTGTAGAAAAATAAGAATTACGGTGGTAATTACATAAAAGTCGACATAAAAATTTAAAACACTTTTAACATTCCAGGGGCTGCGATGTTGATATCCGGTTACAAAGAGCGGACCTCAACGATACCGTCTGGAAGTTCTGTCCGCATACTAGACGATGAAAAAAAGATTGAACCCCGAGAAACTGCACAAATCCATAAACTTCTAGAAACTGCACAAATCCATAAACTTCCGGAATGATAAAGGAGTAATGTCCACTCCAGTCATGTCAGCATATACTGACATTTGAAAATTTCATAGTTCAATTGAACAGATATTCCTGAGAACATGAGAGAGAATTCCCATTTCTGAAATCACTTTTCTACTGCCTCATCTGCTCCATCATGCAACAATAGTGCTTTAAGGCATTGCCATGGTTTCCGACTCGAGGAAGTCCATAACTTCATTGATCCACTGAAGCTCCTCTTGAGAGGAAGGTGTACGGGTGGACAGATCTAATTCCAGAACCTTCAGCTCATCCGCTGCTGCGATGGCCTCTTTCTCGCAGTCTTGAATTCTGCCCTGCATGTCTTTCATTTTTTGAGCGAGTCGTGCTACATTGTTGAAACAGCCTCGCTCCAACATCGTTGTCAAAACCTGCACCTGTTGCAGCGTAATCATCAAATCGGGTCCAACTTTTTTAGAAGCCCCAGTAGCCAAGTTTCTCTGTGCTTCGGACATCTTCTGGTGCGCACTCTGATGAGCTGCACATGCCTTGTCGTGTGCACGGCTCAACTCCATGTGTTTGTCCTTCAGCCCTTGTAGCCGTTCCTGCACCAACGCTACAGCTGATCGCCTCCTCGTCATATTAATCTTCTCACGGTGGATGAGCTCTGTCAGAGATTCTTTTTTCTTGATTGCAGCTGTCTCAAGTTCGGTTCTTAGAGAACGTAAACCTCCCATGAGTGATTTCGAATTCCCACAAATACACTGTCCCATGTGAAGGTCGGCTTTTCCCTTGCCTTTTGGTCGCCGTCGTTCCCCACTTCCCCTGGGGTCTTCCTTATTGTTGAGCTCCGCTGTGCCAAGGGTTGCATGAGATTTTCGACAAGCACCGTGGGTCTGCACAGGTAATAGAACTTGTAGTACTTAGCAGACTTGGAGGATACTGCCACAGTCGGAATTTGGTGCACAGCTACATCACTTCTGTAAAATGTTCAAAAACAGAGTATGGAAAACGGAGCCAGATAATTACGTACTACATTTCACAAAATGCAGATTGCACTAAAACAGATTTCAATCGCATCATTATGATTGCAAACTAACCGGTGTGAAGTGCCTCGGGGCCTCTGGCTCCGCCTTCGGAATTGGTGCATCTGTTTGTCGTGGTGTAACTTCTGCTGCTGTTTTTCCGTCAGTTGCAAAGCCCTGCCATTACGTCCAATGAAATTAGCCTGCTCTGAAGAGTGCCATGAACAGAAGGGTATTCAGCGTTGGAATGGGGCTCGTTGTTGTAGAATCCGGGCACGGCGAGAACACCGGGCGCCATGATCACAACAATCCTTCAAAAACTCAATTCAATTCTAGTTCTTCAACTTCTCCCTCCTTTCAGTTCTCTGGCTCCCAATCCTTACAGTAATGTTACTGATGGGGGAAACTAAACCCTCCTCACTCCAATTCTAAGCTCAGCAGCTTCGTAATATATTTGAAACTGCGGCACAAATGTTACAAAACTCACAACGTCCCACGAACAAGGATACTTGTGTACGTTCTTCCAGATTAGTATCTTTCTTTTTCAGCCATAATTTGTGATTGAATCTCTCCCTTCTGCTGCCCAGAAATCTACAATCGATTGAATCCCCGACTAGCTTCTTCAACGAGCTCAAAACCGTAACTCAATTGCAAACTTTGCCAGTGATACTCAGTTGCTTTGAGACCATCGGCTTGCGACTAACAACAAAATGAATATGTGTAATCCTGAACTCGAGATTACAAGGATTTAGATCTGTGAGAAAAACTCTACAAAAGAAATTGAAGACTGTCTATATTTACACTGCACTAGATACAAATATAATCTATTGCTTCTCAAATATGTGAGCTCCGGGTGAAAACCCTGGAAGCTGGAATGTGACAGTGACTTGTAAGAATGAGACTCTCTGCCGTTGCAGAATGCTTCAATCAGTAGAGCGACACCTTACAAGTACAAAAGAATCAGCAAAGTGCTAGTGACAAGTTCCCTCTAGAATCAGCAAAGTGCTGAACGAAGAAGTCTGTCCCATCAAAGCACTGTCCCCGGCAAATGTAACACTCTACAGGAACACACGCAGTACACAACGTCCTCACTTTGGAACCACACACATGACATACGCCTTTGTTCCTCACCGGCACACATCGGTGGTTCCGCTTCATGCGCACAACTCTCGCACCATGAACAGAAGGGTATTCAGCGTGCAGTACAATGACAATTACGTAATAGATCTCCTAGAAAGTAGATAACCCTAATAACAGAATTCACTCGCATTATTTGGGTATAAACTAACCGGTGTGAAGTGGCTCGGTGCCTGTGCCTCGGCCTCCAGAATCGGTGCAGCATTTTGTCCCGCTTGAACTTCTGGTTCTGTTTCTCCGTCGGTGGAGGAATCCTGCCATTCAAGTAATGCACCATTGTAGTACTGTAACAGTAAAATCGGAATGTGAGGACTTCCACCAGAGGAATTGAACGCCAGAAAACAGAAATGGAGAGTGCTTTACCTCGCCTGCTTCGGTCGACTCACTTCCGGCTCCACTCGTGCCAGGTTGAGGTAGCACTTTCGGGTGTACCCAGGGAACTGCCTCCGTTGCATCGGCATAGTCGGGATGTGGCTGGAAGGGAGATCTCTTCAGAGGAGAGAAGCAGCGTACCATCGCGAAACCGGCCCAGTTCACGGGGGATCCTCGGCTTTCCTCCAGGAGGCCTCGGGCAAAGTGAAGCGGGAGTAGGCGCTGAACCATCGGACGCTGATGAACCCGCGTGAACAATTCCTCCACGTAGAGGTGATACTCTTCTCCATCGGACTCACGGAATTCATAGCCAGAACCGCTCTTCTCCCCCCAACGTGCAACTACGTCTCGGGAAGGTGCCACATGCCGGAATGTGGGGTCGCTCGGGATGAAGCCGGTTGCAGGTAGGAGCATACAAGTCTCGAACCACGCAGCCCATTTGTCCTCTGTCATGGCCACGAATCTTGCGGTATTCATAAGAAGGTGAATATGAGCTAGTCCGAAATTGAGAAAGAGCGTCAATACCTGGGAGATATTGAGCACAATGTGGATAATTTGCTGTGAAGCCTTGCAGGTTTTATCATGTACGCCATTCAGAGACGAGGAAGAGAACCTCTACCTCGTAGGTCCCGCCCCTGTCATTTATGTAGGAGAGGTGCAATTAGTGTATACCGAGATATGACAGTCTCCGACGCACTTATAGGTTCATAGGTTGTCACGTAAGATAAAATCCACCACCACAAAATCAAATTTCATGATGAGATTAACATTTACAAGTTCAATGTATTAAGTACGATGTGACATCAGTAGGCATAGGGGGGGGAGAACCGTGAGCATCTAATACCGTTAAATCTTACCGGGAGGGCAGGTATTACTGTAAAACAGGGTATCGTAACAGTCAGCACATTACATGGCCACGAAAAATTTCACATATAAGTACACATGATGTTTTGAAGCTTGGCTTGCACATACCCATTTGTCTTCATCAGCGATGTCAGGTGAGAGACGAAGCCAAACTAGTGACTCTCGCACATCGAGTTGAGGCGAATGGATATCATTCTGCTCGCAGTAGCCTGCAATCCTGGCAAACGTCTCTTGAACTTTTGGGTACCCTGAGATTCTAATATCACCTTCGATATATCCACTAGTTTTTCGTCCAGCCAACACATCCATGAGAGTCGTCTTCCCCGCTCCGCTTACACCCACCAAGGCTGTCAGCACACCGGGTCTGAAGGAGCCTGTGATATTGTTGAGCAGCTTCAGCTTTGTTTCTGTTACGCCTTCATGTTTCATTTCCTGCAGTAAGAAAGAATTGGCCAATTCGTGTCAGCAAAAAATTAAGTATTCATATAAGGAATTGTTTGGATAAATATTTGAGGTTGGGAAAATGTGCTTACAGCAGGCATATCGACATAGTAACTGATATCATCGAAGGAGATTGTCAAGGGCTCGAAAGGAAGAACCATGCCCTTGGCCTCCGTGGGCACAATTACATGCCTGTTGCCACCTGATTTACTTGATCGCTGGCTTTTGCTCAATTGAACTTCCAAATTTTGCGAGGAAGTCTTTTGTGGTTGCACGGATGATCTTCGTGACGAGGAACGGTGCTTTCGGGACACAGGTGCATCGATAATTTGTCCTAGTTTGGCTGCTTCCTTCAATGCAAGGTCCTCCTCGGTCAAGACTGCTTGAGGCGATCCCACAGCTGCCATGACCACAGACTCATCAACATACTTGCTCCACCAACAAAAGGTTATTTAAAAATTCCTCACAAATAGCAATCAGATTACCACACCTCCTGTTGATCATACAAGAAAGTCATAGCTTAAAATTGATTTCATAGGTATGAAATTTTACCAGGCATGTAGCCAAGCGCAAGAGTGAAGCCAATGTTGTAAAATATCACCATCACGAAAAGACCAGCCAAACCGATCCAATACCAATAATCATGTGGATGAATGCCTTGGTTCACCAAAGCGGTCACCCCCACAGTCGAGTTGGTGCCAGGAGCTGGCTGTTATTCAAACGCACGAACAAAATATTTAGCATCCAATTGCTACGGATCCAGCAGTAAACAGATTGAGATGAACTGTAGGTACGCCTTTCAGTAGTCATGTACTCTTTATACAAAGCCCAATAACAAAGTGGGTTCATGTATCATTCTACTTACGTGTTGCCAACGTTCACCGAAATACTCATTCACACTGATAGCCTGGTCAGCATAGGTCATGGGAGAGATCCAGTAGGCCCAGATCCACCACGCAGGGATGGCTGGACGACGAAGGAGGAAGCCACCGCACATAAACATGATGAGAATGATGACAAAGCCGAACGTTTGGGCCAGGATCATGGTGCGGCACAAGCCACCAAAGAAGCGAAACATGCCACCAGCCATTTGCTCCACCATGAAGAGTAGCAGCATTTGCTTGAAAAACCGGCTCGCTTCGGGAGAGTATCCTGTCACGTAGTATGTCATGCTCACCCACACTACAGACTCCAGTATTGAGCCTGGGATGCTGAGAACAAGGGCCGCAATGGAGTAGGACCAAGCAGGAAAGAACTTAAGATGTCGTTGTTTGATGATGACTGGGAGGCGCTCAATCGTCATAGCGAGCTCTCCAAAGCCACCAAACATGATGGACATCACTGCATAGACTCCCGCACTCAAGTACACTGTGGCGTCTTCCACCGTCTGGTGCCCTAATCTCGTCCGGAAAAAAACAGTCATCGAAATGAACGCTGCAATAGTAACCTGCCACGACATGCCACAGATATTGAAGTTAAAACAAATGCCTATCTTTGAGGACAATATGCTAGAGAGTCTAAAGAATCAGGCAGACATAAATCAATGACCCTTGGCAGAGTCTTTATTCCTCGAAGAGTCGAATTTAGCAAAACCATACCTGCATAGTTTTGAAGATTGTAATGATAGCGTTCCGTTTGTAGAGGACCCATTCCTTAGCGAAATTGGCCTTGAAAGGCTCGGTTCTGGACACTGCATATGTTTTCTTAGCCAGTGCAGCTTGATGACTTTTGATGCTGGGAAATGGCACGGACAGCTCCTCCTGCATTGTGACGCCAACATGGAATTTCTTGAAGAGTTCTGAAAACTCTCGGACAGAAATGTCGCGGTATGGGCGTTGAGTGTTAGCGCAATACTGCTCCTGATCCTTGGGCGAAGTCACCTGTGTTCAAATAGTCATGGATTTCATGAGTCCCAAATAAACTTAATTGAAGCGATATGTACAGAACAGAATCCTGAGGAAGGGGAAAATGCAATCAATAGTGAAAAATAGTTGAGCCCATACCTCTTGCAAAAAAACGGCAATGCCCTTCCGCTCAGGGCACTTAAAGCCACAGGACTCGAAAAAACTCATGACATGCTCACGGGGTCCATGGTACACGCACTGCCCCTCAGACAGAAACGCATCTACATCTGGTTCAGGGTAAATTCCAGCCTCCTTCTCCCTCCGAGTGATCTCCTCCAAAAGCTCTGTTCGAAAATATTCACAGCTAAAGGTTAATGCACAACTCTTTTAAAAAGAAACACGAATCTGTTCAAGAAACTGGGGAAGGAAAGAAGCCCTTAGACCCGTGATCTAAAACTCAAAACTGAACTGTGAAGATCCAGCAAAAAATAACAATTGAAGTACGCCAAACTCACCATATCGAGTACCAGTACCCTGGCATTTTGCAGAAACATCCAGTGTTTCACGAACGGTCATTTGGCCAACATGAAGGTCTCTCTGGCTAATGAAGGCTGCCGTCCTCTGCGGCACGAACTCATCATGGGTGTGGCCATTGAGCGTCACCTTCCCCTTCACACGCAAGCTCTTGGCAAGCCTTCCTGCCAGAGCCAAGAGGAGCGTCGGCTTCCCAGAACCGGGAGGACCCACCAACAGAGTCATCCTATGCCACCACCATAGCCCCATCTATTGTGTCAAGCTAGGTTTCCAAGCTCACTACTTCATCTCTGAATGCAAAAATAAACATTACAGCCATACTACTTCACGATTCATTGAAAGAGTATCTGATACACAGAATTTTGCGCAATTGACGTGTGATTTCACACCTGCCAGGCTTTATCACGCCGCTAATATTCTCCAGAATGGATAGCTTGGCCTTCTTGGTGACAAAGAGATGGAGAGCATCCAGAGCAGCCTGCAATGCGAAGCAGGATACAGCCAACAGAATTACACTGTAGAGTGACAAAAATATCACCGATTTAACAAACAATCACGCTCACAAGAGTCAGCCTCTTCCGGCAAAACATTTGCATGATGCAGAGCAGCAAGTGAAATACCTCAATGACATTCCGGAGTGTGTTCCAATTCGATGGCAGAGCACGGTCGCCAACATAACAATCCGCCTCGATTGAAAGATTCTCATAGCGCACCTCGATCGTGGGCAGCTCAATCCCAACTCTGCAAACACAAATTCACCCATGTCAAGACACAGCAATGAAAGCATAACAAGAGAAGCACACTTTGGTTGCGCGAAATATAAACCAGCAGCATAGTTATGGAGCCAAAACAGGAAACTACGAAATGAACAGAGAGCCATAGCTGAAATCTGTTGATAGAAAACTTTTTCGTGGACATGTAATGTGCTGACTCACATTCTGGGATTGTGAACTTTAGCAACAGCGAAAAACGAGCCCATGGCATACAAAACAAATTACAGACTGCAAAGAAAAACGAGCAACTGCGGTAAAACCATTACAATGAGTCAGAAGCTTTTACCTTGACCGTGAGCAGAGGAGCTCGCAACAGGTTCTGATCCAGAATTGGATAACACTTCTCTTTTCACCACTAACTCCACACCGGTTGTTGATGCCACATCTTCCTCATGCTCAAGCCCTCTGGTTCTTGGAGTACCTGCGAATAACTTATATTCGAGTGAAACATGATGGAAGTGCGATACTATGAATAAGTGATAATTATTTGTTCGTTGAAAATAGGGCTATTTTGGGAGGAAGAAAAGGAAAGCACTTACCTTGAGTATCTGTGACCAAGACATCAGCATTGAAATGTGGTGCAAGTTGAGGCTCAGGAGTTGAGACCTTCGTCACCACAATTTGACTGGTGTTGGTGTGTACCGAAGTCTCCTCAGGTAAAAGCCGTAGATTTTCAGTAGAATCTGCAGGAACTATCGCAAGATGTAATTAGAATGAAGACAAAGCAAGAGTAATTACGGAAACTAATGATATGCAGTAGAAAAACAGCATATGCACATCACAAAATATCATTTGTTCTCGTAAATGACAACAAACTGAGTGTGATCACAGAAGAAAACGAACATGTTTATTGTCCAATTACCGATATCCCACAGAGACTAAAAAGTGAAGATGCATGTAGAACCCTATCTTCAGCATGTAAAACTTCCAAGTCTTTAAGTAGACGTTAATGAATAGATAATGATAAAGTCAGAAACAGCATCTTACCCTGTCTCGGTGTTTGGTATTCTACAGGTCGTCTAGAGGGTTGCGTGCTTCCCCTGTGAATACGAGGTCGTCATTTATATCTTCGTTCTCATCTTCGTCCTCGTCCTCCTCATCCTCAACGTCCATGTGACCGTCCTCTTCGTCATCTTCTTCATGCGCTGTTACATGGTCGACGTCGGTTCCGATGACTGTGTCGGCTCCAGTGCCGTTGCTCCCTCCTCTGTCATAATTTATACCGTGAATGTTCAAGGTTGCATTCGCTCTTCCCGCAGCACTCAGTGATTCCTCTACAGTCGTGGTCGTCACTCTTCTGGATCGTGGCTCTTTGTGACAGACGATCCTCCATTCGGGGTCTGTAACGTCTTCTATGAAGTACACCTGATATCCATGGTACCGTACTCGCAACATCAGTACCATTATATCACATCCCCTACTCAACAAGCACAATGCGTCGTTAATGCCAAGTAGACTCCGCACCCCATACTGGCAACAAACATATACATTTCTGATGTACTTGCTGGGCATGTCGAGGAAGTATATAGGGCTCAATAGCAGGAACTTGGCGGGCACGAAACTTCACTGAGCAGAAACCATCCTCGTCCACACGCATGGTCGGATTTCCCTCCCAGTCCGGCCTAATCCAAGAACATTTCATCACATTGTACTTGACTGTTCCGTAATTGATTTCTGCAATTTTTTTCACGACACCCACGTGCTTTAATGCAGCTACCACAGGGTTTGGATCAGATGAGGAGGATCGACATACTTGGCTGATTATAGCCGCAACTCCAGCGTCATAGGTGACGTGGCTCCGGTCCTCCTCATTGTCTGGGCGGAAGTGGTATCCGTAAGCCCAGATTGAAGGATGCTCCTTAACAGTTCTAGAAGGAAGCCTAGACATGCTAGCCAATTGCTGCGCTGGTGTTTCCCCGGCATCTACCATTTCCCTCACCCTGGTCTCAAGCCATGCCGCAAAGGTGGGAAACCTTCTTCCCCTTACCCCAACCTGCCTCATACGGTCGTCTTCGTATTCTCTGAGTATCCGGGTAACAATATTCATTAAAGTGCACATCCTTGGAGAAGTTCAAATATTTCCGAATGCTCTTGGAAAACAAGTGATGCAGTAAACAGAAAGTATAACTCATGGAAGCGTAGGTATAGAGAAATTCAGAACTCACCTAAACATCGATTCCGTTATTGTGGAGTGCGTGATGATGTGGTCGTGTACCTCCTGGATGTCCAATTCTGACCAGACGACGTCTGTGTCGTTTCCTTCCAGCACTTCCCCTGCATCCTTTTCGTCTTCTTCCATTGTCCAGATGACTCTTGCACGGCCAGGGTACATGCCAAAATGGTCAGTTACAAAACCTAGAGCTTCTTCCATCATGTAGCCCATGGCCATAGACCCTTCCGGTTTGGCCCTGTTTCTGACTAATGATTTCAAGTGCCCCAAGTAACGTTCCACCCCGTACATCCATCTAGCATGAACAGGCCCGCACCAATAGAGCTCGCGCGGCACATGTACAATGAGGTGAGGCGATATGTTCCAGAACGTAGGTGGAAAATGAATTTCGATCAACGCCATTGTTTCCGCGACATATGTCAATAATGATGTTAATTCCCTCCGTTGGATTACCTTGTCACAAAACCGTTTGAAACAATGTGCCAAGCGGATGATCGCTACTCTAGGTCCCTCATCCAGAGAACCCCTAATTGCAACTGGCAGAATCTCTTGCAGTAGAACGTGGTAATCGTGCGTCTTCATGAACTGGAGCTTTTTCTTCTCAAGGTTAACCAACTTATCGAAGTTACCGCAGTGTCCCTTGGGCGTCTGAACATTTTTGATTACCTCCAGAACTCTGGTTCTCTCCTCTGCCCTGAGAACATAGGGTGCGTGCGGCATTAAATAGGAGTCGATGTCACCTTGACGCACCAAGTGCAGCTCTGGCCTAGCACCGATGTTCTCGAGATCTTTCCTCACTGCTATTGTATCGTCGTCCCCAAGTAAAAGGCCCAGAAGAGTGGTAGCCACGTTCTTCTCCATGTGCATTAAATCCAAAGTATGCCTCACAGGCAATTCCTGCAACATCCTAGCAATCCAAGCGTCAGAATCCATAGTAAAATATTAGAACTCATTTCGGGTTATTTGATTTATATTAATATGTTTATTTCATACGAAGCACCATCTCATATCGACATAGCAGGCCTTGCATTGGGGACCACTAATCCAGTACGTGGACCGAATCATTAGAACACCACTCTTGGTATACTAACCCCCATACAAACCCCTTGACTGACCCAATTAAGAACTATATTGAAACAAACGAATTAAAAGCAACCTCAGTGTCACCGATCTCCAGGAACCCAGTGACGACAACTGACATGGATAGAATCGCTTTGAATTTCTGACTTATGACTCAAAATGGACATAGTATACATTGTTCGTAGGATTACCATCATTGTCGGCAAATGAAATGAACCATTACTGACTGGAAGGACAGAACGGCAGGCAGCATGAGGTGGAAGGGATAATGAGAGCACCTCCCAGTACGGTAGCTTGAATAACACACTCTTTCGTTTGATTCCGTTGGTGCGAACAGGGTCGTTTTGAGCTGGTGCCCCCTCTTCTCGTAACCACCTCTCTCGTTCCTCCCCCCATTGTCGGCATTGTGCACCAGTTATGGGTGGCGGAGGTGTTCCGTGCTCAACGTCCTCAAAGTTCACTGTGTCTGTTCGCAGATGGTGGCCCTCTGGTAAATACTTCCGCGCACAACCACAATATATATTTTTGTGTAAAGCTTTGGACCTGCGAGAACGAAAACCAACTCCACACACAGGGCAACCGTAAAATCCCTTGGTTGTAACGCCGGCCACCATCCCATATGCTGGGAAGTCCCCGATTGTCCAGATGACCATTGCCTTGAGGACAAAGTGGGAGGACTCTTTGTATCTTGCAGCATCCATACAATAGATCCCAGTGGTCCACAGTTCTAACAGCTCGTCCACGAGGGGACTCAGGAATTCGTCGAAATGGTCAGAGGTTACAGATTTGGGGCCCGGGATTAGCACGGTTAACATCATGAAGTAGTTCTTCATTGTTAGCCAAGGTGGAATATTATATAGAAGCATCAGAATTGGCCAAATCGAGTAGGTTCCACGTTTGTCTGAGCTCGGATTGAATCCGTCTGTTACCATAGCCATCCGAATGTTCCTGTCCTCGTTGCTCAATTCCGCGCGATAACGCCGGTCTATCCACTCCCACTGCTTTGAATGCGATACGTGAGTCATGATGTTCCCGTCGCTCCTCTGCATCGCATGCCAAGTCATCGCTGCCGCTTGCGTAGCACTTCGAAACATCCGTTTGAATCTGGGAGTGAGAGGGAACACTCGGCACACTTTCGCTGGAACCATTGATCTTCCTGCTCGCCTCCGCCTGGGGGCACGACAAGTAGGACATATGGTAGCTTCTGCGAGGTGTCCCCGGAAAAGCTTACAGTTGTTCTGGCAGACGTCAAAACTTTTGTAAGAGTGACCAAGTTTTCTGAGATACTGCGACGCCTCGTAGTATGACCGTGGAAGAGAATTTGGCTGCGGTAGTATGGTCATGCTCAACGTACGGAATAGCTCATCAAGGTAGGCATCTGTGCACCCGTTCAGCTTCCCCCCACTGAGAAGGAGATATGTCGCCCCCATGCGAGAGTGCTCGGAGCCCTCGAACAACGGTGTAGCCGCGGCCTCCTCCAGCGCTCTAACAGAGCCGTCCACCTCGTCATCTGAGTCCCCCCAATCCATATCGTCCCCATCTGTGCTAGAGTCCGGAATTTCTGGCTCAAGAAGGGGTTCTTCCACGGGAGCGCCATGCGATCCAGAGGACGCGGAATTCGCTACCACGGGTGGGGATTGCACTGGATCTGCAAATTCTTCTGTTCCGGGAATTCCGTCTGTACCATGGGCCGCCGCGGCAGTTTGTTCCCGGGATCCTGACGCACCACTACTCTCTCTGGACTGTCTCTCAGCGTGGGCATCGTCTCGGATCCTGTCCGCCAAGTTATATGCCTCCACAACCATACCAGTGAGATTAATTCCATCGTCCAGACGTCGCAATCGGTTTTGTTGTCTTCTCTCCTCAACTTGTGCGCCATAGTAATACCTGATTCTGTCGTCCCATTCCCGATCAGAATCATCTTCGTCGTGACCCTGCGACATGACAAGCACACATCATTAGAGTATGACCTTCACATGCAGACACGTAATTGGTGGGCCAAACTCAAGCTTCCTTCCAATTGGACGATGACTTATTGCGCACAAAACAATTTGGTACATACTTTTATAATTGTTCCCTTCTACTTGATGGATCAAAGACAGAAACACGACAAGAAAATTGTGGAAGCATCATCAGCCTAAACGGGGCATTGTCGGAACTTGAGACAAAATCCGAGACTTTAATCTTGAGCTGTACTCAATTATTAGAGTGGGTCCTCTTCTAATTCCATATGCTGTACCCAGTACATTTGGCCTCCCCATAGCATTACTGAGAACAGGTCACTTCATGAGCAGCACATTCGGTACAGGAGAATTACCGCATAGCAACGGCTTGTTCTAAGTTCACAATACAGTATTCCAGAACTTGACAGGGAAAGATTCACAGATGTTGACATAACATACTTGCAATATAAGGACAACAACTTTTACTCGACCCCTGGTGGCGACACCCCTGCCCTCAATTACACCGTTGATAACCCTACAGGATCCGTCATCTCTCTTACTGAGAACAAGGGAAACGTAGATACGAAGCACCCCTTAAGAAATAATGAGCACCCCTTAAGAAAGAAGTGACCGTCCTGAAATCTGAGGAAAAGTCGATGTTCACCCGCTACCTACTCGTTTATGCACTGAACCTATTTACAACCTCTTCCGACGTTTGCTATTTCAAACAAATGAAATTTTTCAGAATGTCAATTCAAAGCACACACATACGGCTTCTAATGCGTGGTTTGAAAAGGGCTATGGGCCTATATTTTTCTCCAGCTTATATTCCACCGCAGTCTACTCGGTTGTAAAGTATGCGGCCATTCACTTGTGATAACAAGTCTTACGGGGACACGAACCTAATGGAATTTCATAAATCCGGCTGACTGCGTTCCATACATTTAATATGAACTCCTGTGCCTCTGATTTAGACTCGTACATGTAAGAGTCGTTAAGAAATACTTACCAGCGAGCTCCCGAAAAACCACGGATGCAGACCGTTTCTCTGGACGCATCTTCTGTAAGACTCCGGCGAGAGTGCGCATCCGGCCTCCAGAAGGTGAATCCGACAAGGGCATCGCATCCTAGAGATGTTGTTTGCTCTGGCATACGCAATTTCCCTGTCCAGGAGCTTGGCCTCCCGCCGCCGAATACGTGCCTGCCCCGGTCCTTGTTGCGGCATCCCCGGATCCATGGCACCATTCGGGTGCTGAACTATATTGTAGTTTGACAACGAACACCCATGGACCAACGTCTATACCTGTCAACCGAAGCTTCAATAACCCTCACTGAAACAATGCCAAGACGTCATTATTCAGTGGCAGGCAGGGCAGGCGGTGGTCCATACAGGAGACATCAAACTCTCCACAAATTTTGAGATCACTCACCTTTGGCCAGACGATGTGGTAGGAAACGTCGATGGTGAAGGAACCCAATAGCATCCCAAGCCCTACAGCACGGAAGGCAACTCCATTCACAGGCTCCCCCTCTCACCATACCCAAGTAACCTAACGCATCCGCTTAGATTCATTTGCGCACACTCTTACGAACTGAAGAACGGGCGCAGAAGCTACTCGAAGATGGAAAATCCGCAGAAGTCAGACAAGGTGGATAAAAACAGAAGAGGGGGACGCTTACAACAAGCTCCGCTCTCCTGATATGTGGTGCACCGCCAAACGTCACGGAATTATCAAATTTGAAGTACCGAAGAGAATGAAGGAAGACAACGTACTCCAAACATCCAATAGTTCCAGAGGTTTGCGTACGGTAAACCCCCTGCACGTGTGAGGGAGAAAACCATCAAGTGCTTTATTGAAAGCTCAAGCACAGCCAAACGGAGTACAAAATCATCGTCCCGGCATATATTTGAAATGTGACAAAGTCGACCTTGCCGACTTCCGTACTACACAACGATAATTAATTTCCAGTGATAACCCTAATCCTGCAATGTGTTTCCATCCTACGTCGTACTGCGGAGCATTAATCCGTCAATGATTTCACAGAGGTGCTCTGCGGCATTCGAACTTAGGGACTGAGGCTCCGTCGCAGCCGCTATTGTCAGTCCCTAAATCAGGCACATAACCGACGAACGAGGCAGAAATAGATGGCCATTCGGCGTCCGCGCGAAGTGGAAGTCAGAGGAATTGAAATCGACCCTGCCTTAGGTCTCCCGCGCGCTTACTCCCTCGATACTCCCATCGGCTGGGTTTTCAATGCGTCTCCACTCCCGCTAGAAGTACCTTGAAATCGCGGAGCTTCTTTCTTCCTCGCAGAGTACACCGCATTGTACGAGGATGCTGTGTCACTTGTTGTGTCTTCAAAGTCCCGCTTCCCACGAGCTCTCTCGGAGTTGAAGGCGTCTACGGCAGATTCGGAGGTTCCTGTGCCGCACGCCGAATTTCCGTTTGGTATGTTGGCTAATCGCTCTTCCTCACTCACACTGTCATTGCCCGCAATATCCACAGAGTCCTGGATTAACCAACTCATATGCTCCTTCACGTATTTCACGCAGAATTCGTTTAATTCTCCAGATGACAGACTTCTTCTGTCGTCCGGGCTTGGGATTCCGACGTCGTAGTCGTTGGGAAGGGGACTCCACACGTACTGCTGAGTTGGGTACGACATCAGGCAGTCACAACAGTCCCCTGGTGGCCGTGGTGCATATATCGGGATGCACCGACATTTCAGCCACTTCTTACGCATCGCGTCATCAAGTGTAAGGGACTTGAGCCATTGTTTTCCCAACTTGCATCTACAGTACGGCTCCCTGAACCACGATAACCTGCAACACGATATGCAATCGCAGTACTGTGCGCAGATGTGGAACGGTCCGCGCACACCTAATTCATACTCCCTTATTACTGTTTCTATCCAACTTGGTTCCCCATTAAATCTATCCGCTCTTTCCGACTTCAGACCATAGCTGTTCCGATATAGATTTTGGAATGTGGACATACTTGGAGATTGCTATGCGATTGTAACAGCGCACTCTCTGATTTCAGGTGACCAGATGTATGAATTCGACTGAGAACCTCACTCCCTTCGTGGACGATGGCGAGCTAAGATACGACTGAAGGCTAAGCAGATACAAGGTGGAGAGAGAGAGGCGGTCTAACTTCCTAAGTTATGTACCCTCGTGGCCTTTCGAAGATGAAGACAATGGGTGACATGTAGAGGAATCGTCTTCAGCTGCCAATTCTTATGCGCTGGATATCTCGCAGCACCTCCAAGCAGGGTTTGGCTCTTGGGTATGAATTACTCATCCTACCCATGTTTATATTAGGAAAATACGATGGCAGTAATGGGTTGGGACGTGCATTGGGCCACGGAGGTCGAAGACGCCCCTTGGATGCTCCTGGCTCGGTTAGCGAGGTTCCACAAGAAGACAATCTCTGTTGTCATCTTCTGACTTATCGAATCGATACACTTCTCGTATTAGCTGCACAATTAAAACGGCAGAATGGACGTAGATCATAGGGTTACTGTAATTGGGCACACATTACTTTCTTCTAAACTTGGGGCCGGCGGAGCGTTTATGTGATTCACTAAACTGCTCTGTATCTGCCATGTAGCAGCAGTGTTGTCAGCAGGCAAAATTTGGAAGTTAGCGATTGTTTATTCCGAGTTATTCCGGGACATGGAATTCTGGATAGTACAAGCGGATGGCGGCTCCAACTACGCGCGGCCAAGGTGCTCAGGGCAGCAGTATCCTCATTCACAGCAGTGTCAATACAATTTTCTTCACTCGAACGCTCCCCTTGCTCAGGTACGTCCCTCACCGAAAAACCTAACTTTCCGCCCTTCATTTTTTGTCTGCGGGAATCGTTGATGTCGTTGTTAGAGAAGTAGGTGCAACCATGAATTCAGTGCCACTTCAGAATCTCTTTGTTGGGCGAGGTCAAGAGTACTGGAGAGTGGAAACTAGGGACTTCTCAGGGGGGGGAAAGTGAAGTGTCCTCCTCTATAGACTATAGTTGTCGAGATTCAAACCTATACAGTTTCCCCTATGAACATGCCCGTCGGTGCCACCTGAATTCCTGAGTACGACACCGAACATACCTCTGGACATGTCGCTGGCGAGATTGTTCTTTTGCTTACTGAAGTTCGTCGAAGAAATACTGAGTGCTTGCTTCCTTCACTTTGTTGGTGTAGGAGAAAGTGCCCATCTTATCGTGCCGCTGCGAAAATCATTCGTCCGTAGCGTTTTCGGCCCGACATCCAAACATGTCTGCAAATGCATGCCCCACAGGGAGGCCAGAAAACATGGTGAGTGCTGCCCGTTTTGATTTAAAAAATTCATAGTATTGGCCTTCTTCGTTCCGTACTTATTAGGTACACACAGTATACTGCATCTGTGGTACATAACGAGATTGGTCCAAACTGCGTGAGCGATATACGATTGTTCCATAGCGGCACTAACGGGATATGTCATGAGCTTTTCCAGGGATCCGAAGATGTTATGCATGTATTGCAGCGCAATGGGGAGACAAGCATGTCACTCATCCCACAGTATTCACAGAGACAGATATACGTGCAGCCGTGGGGTCAACAAGCGATTTACAGTGGCGCTGCACCTCAGTCTGTAGGAGCAGGCTCATCAATGCAATATGTTATATCAGGATATCCTGAGCATCAAGTGCATCAATCCCAGAACGGAAATGTCCATCAATTGCAACAGCCCACCCATGTCTTTGGTACCTCCGGATTCCAGAAGTCACCACTCACTGGGCCATCCGTGTCTGAAAACCAATTTGGACGTGGGGATCAGTGCAGTCCCGTGCATTTCGGAATGTATAATGGAATGTCGAGCTGCAATTCTAAAGGCACCAGCAGCGGGATTAGTGGTGGCTCCAGCTACATGGTAGGTTGCCACACCTCCGGACCAGTGATGATTCAAACCTCATCAGCGGCATCCCTTGCACCTGTTCAGGACGCACCAAATTACGTGTCAGGAGTGCATGCTTATCCGCATTGGATGCCCGTTGCAGACCAGACGATGGCCGTGCAGATGGACATCCAAGGATTGCCCCAGCCGCTCGCTCTCGCTACCGTTGGTACAGGAAGTAGCTTACCGATTCAACAGCTGTCGAAGAAATCACTCATGCGCAAAATTCAACGGAAGGCGGTAGCAGACTTCAACGCAAAGAGAAAGCAGTTTCCCATGCGCGTTGACTGCACTGAGACAGGGGACATCAACAAATCTCAGCGACTTTTTGTGCACAGAATGTTTCGAGCCAGTGCAAAACGGTATCTGAACCTGTCCGTGATTCATTTCAGGGACCACCCTGACTGCGACACGACCCTCGTGCAGAACGAGTTGGAGCAGTGCTTTCAATTCACACCGCCCTTGAGGAAAGGGTACATAATGTGGTACATTGAAGAAACATTGCGGACCTGTCGCTATCAATGGAGGAAATACTGGATAGCGACGGGTCGGGGACAGAAACATGACACCTGTCCTGCTAAGTACTTTCCTCCATTAGTTAAGTACTGGGAGACGGCAGAGGCAGAGGAAGAGAGTAGGAAGATGAAGGAGATGAGAGCTGCAGCCAAAAAAAAAGCTGCGGAACATAGTGAAGGCGCGGATAGTTTGTCAGACCAATCACAGGACACTTGGAATGTAAGTTGTCTCACGTTTGTTGATTTTCTCAGGCATCGGAATATGTTCGAACTCCGAATACCACATCCATACAAAAGAAGGAAATTCATACTTCTGTCTCTGAATTGCCTAGTGATATTGGTGGCTTTATGAAGAATGTCATCATGAATCATACATTAAGAGCAAAGATGAACAATGATACTCACAGAATAATTTTCTCCCTTTCAGCCTTTGACAGACGATGACGCACCGGAATATCTGGAGTGGGAGGACCTTGAAACGTGCATGAATTTGGGTCCGCAACCAGCGACGTCTGACTCCGTAACGGTGGACGACACAACAAATTCAGGCACCCAGTGCAACAGTACACCTAAGGTAAGTTCATAATTATGGTTTAAATGTAAGAGGCGGTACACGTAGGTGAAATTCATACTAAAACCTAAGTCAACCTTGTGTCACTGTTTGTTGACATTTAGCGATATCGGGGTTGGAGCACAGCCATAAAATACGGCACATCATGAAGAACATATGAACATCCCGATGGTTTGTAGGCCACAAAATAGCATTCTTTTGCTGGCGGTGGTTATGTGCTTGCCTAACATAACGCCTTTTTTTTGTTTCAGCCGTAGAGGAATGTTACGAAAAAAGCAGGCCATGCACGCACAAGAATGTCACTGTCCAAGTCGAATGCGAATGCATGCGTTGAGGGGCCATCGGCACCAGTCATCGATGCACAAGCTTCGCAATGTTCCGTTCCAACTGCACCGGATTGGAGGACGGATTTCGAGAAAGAACTGGCAGACACGCGTGCGGACTTTCTGTCCCTGAGCAAGAAGATGGATCTACTACTTGAGCTGCAAATGTCAGGTTCCCGGCTGAACGGAAACGCACAGGGCAGTGGAATTCAGTACGCCGATGTGGAAAACAACAATAGAGTTGAACCAGTACAAACGAATGTACGTCTTACGGGCACCGTTCCCCGAATTCAACCTTCCTCGGTTCCTGAAAAGACCTGCTCTGCATCGGCCATATCCGAAGAAGGTTCTGAACGTCGACAACGTAATAGCGAACGAAGCAAGTTCTGCCTTCCCTATGTATTGTTTACACTGTGTGCGCTATCCATTATGTTATCAGGGAATCATACAATATTTTAAACCCTTACAATATGCTTTCGAAACAAATGAGAAACGTAATGTTATTTAAAGATTCTGACACAAGACAGAACTACACTACAGATGAGGATGATGAGTGGGACGGCGGCCACGAATAGGAGTATATGACGGCGGATAATGCTGTACAGGCGATTATGACGGATACAGCCACAGGTAATGATTTCACAGAGGAGCCCGTCCGACGCGCTACTCCGGAGAAGGAGTGCCCCCCCATCCAGGATATGCCGAATGCAATGCAGCTCGGCTTCGGTTCTTATGAAGACAACATTTTCTGTACTCAAAAGAGGGCCGC
Source organism: Ceratodon purpureus (assembly GCA_014871385.1). Taxonomy (NCBI): domain Eukaryota; kingdom Viridiplantae; phylum Streptophyta; class Bryopsida; order Pseudoditrichales; family Ditrichaceae; genus Ceratodon; species Ceratodon purpureus. Next base: position 99,218,048 of record CM026426.1, read on the forward strand.
CGAAAGCTCAAGCAAGTTCAAAAGCTGTGGTAACGGGTCGTCTCTCCTGAATTCGTTGGGGAGTACCATTTGTGAGTCCTCGCGGATGAGCAGCCGCCCCACTGTTGTCAAATTCTGTCACACATAGCTAGCAAATGAGAGGACTGCGAGAGTTGACGGTATTGAGAACGATGGTGTGCGGAAGAGACATGTACATTATACAGAAGAGAACGGCTCATGCTTGAACAGAACTCAGTTTTGTATGTTGTTCATACAGGTATTGAAATGGATAATGGTGAGGCTGCTCCAAAGAAGAAAAGGAAGCCGGCCGCAAAGACGGTCGTTGCTAAAAAAGCAGTTATGGGTAGGCTCGTGGTAGTCGACTCCGGAAAGACTACTGAATTAGATCACTCGGGACTGAAAAGAAGCAAACGGAATGTGAGGAGGCCCTCGAAATTTCTGAAGTATGTCCCACCAACCGTTAACAAACCAAGGAGTGACAAGGTACGCTCCACGATACTTCCGTCATGGAATTTTTTTACCAGCTCAATATTGCAAATAGAATGATAGCCTGAGTACTGAAATTGGTGGATCTCGCAGAATCCACTGACGCCGAAAAAGTACGTATGGATCCTTCACCCAGATCACCCCGAAGAAACTATAGGCTTAGGTAGGACTGGCCCCCATTGGAGGTCCCACAAGAAAGGTACAGTTCCAAACGTCCATGGAGTGTCGTGGGAGTTTGGAATGCAACAGGTAACGGTCGACCACGTCTATCCACAATTCATGAAGGCGAAGGTCATGTATCCAGAGCAGCAGAGAGCAGGTATCGAAACCATATCAGATGCGCTTACTGGGGAATTTGCGGAGGATGCAACCCTCTTATGGAAGATGAATTATCTGAAGTTTGTCGAAGTTGGAGGTCTCAAAACCTCTAAGAAATAATGAATCTGTACTTTATGTCAACCTGGAACCTCTAGTGAGAATCATTGCATCTGAATCGACTTCATACTGAGCTTATTAGTCTTGCAGAACATCAGAGGATCACACGTAACGATGTCAAACGGCGACCACTCGTGTTTCTGAAGAAGTGCAAAGGCAGAGAAGAGTTCAAGAGGAGGTTGCCGAAGGTTACGCATGCCTCCATCAAAGATAGATGGCGATGGATGTCAAGGGCATCGAAATCGTATGTCGTATTGTCACTACAATATACAATATATTATATGGATTCATAATCGTCGAACTGATGATATGTACTAGTCTTCCCAGTGTGTACAACTCGCTTGTCTATCACTTAGAATATAGTAACGTTTTGTGTGTTTAGTTGCATGTTAAGAACTCGGATGGAAATGTAAGGACACTGACCATGCAACACGGTCTTATAAAATAAACTATACTTTGAAAATACGCATGTCCCATTCTGAGTGGAGCGCTGAGATTGCAGGAAAGGGCGTTAGAGGACGTACGAACTTCCGTGGTCCATATCACCCCGTACACGACCAGGTAGTTTGATGTTGTTTTAAATACAAATAACCAGCCAATGAACTTGTCCTCACAATGCCTTGCAGGAGAAGGACGTCAATGTTGCCGACCGATGTTTACAGAACTTGTGCTCTGGAGCATACCATATGTCTTCATCTATACCTCTCTTCGCATCTAACAGTGGTACCATTTTCAATATTACCAGAAGTTGATTAATTTAGTAAAAAGGGAGCTCAGGCGACAGAGAATTGACTCATCGACCTCCCTCGGAGAGTTCCGGAGTCTTAGTGGCTTGGTCAGTCACTCGGGTCACATACGACGAATTGGGGGCCCACGAGATTTGAGAGCTGTGCACGCTGCGAACAGAGATGGATGGTTCCATCGGGCCCTTCGTGCCATGCTGGAGTGTCTCCCCTGATGACGTGTATTTCTACAGCTGCTGATTGGGACGTGAAGTAACATGTCCCGTAAATTACCACGTGAACATATCCTTGATTAGCCGTCCGATATCGTATGTACTGCGCGGTGCGATGGGGTTCTTCAAGATGTAGTCCCAGATGCGAATTATTGTCCGGCATCTCGTTCGACGACTGTCTCGAGGACGCGTGAGCAGATCCCATTTGATGCTCATTTCGTTTGCGAGGATGTTTTGTTGTGGATGAAATTTTGTGTGTGCGGTTTCTGTTATCTCGATGAATGTAGTATGGGCCGGAATTTCTAAGGGTAGCCGTCCGATATCGGATGTTTGGGACGGTGCGATGGTCTCCTCGTTATGCCCGGCATCTGCTTCGACGACTGTCTCGACGACGCGTTAGTAGATCCCATTGGATGCTCATTTCGTTTGAGAAGATGATTTTTTGTTTGAGAAGATGAACCGGATCCACATTCATCCCAGTCCTCTGAAGACGAAGATGGCGACGACTGGGGTGACTCAGACAACGAAACCGACGCAGCCGTTACTGCCCTAGAAGAGGCGGCTAGAACCCCGTTATTTGGTGGCAGTGAGTACTCCAGCATGGGTACTACTTACGTCCTCTTGAGCTCCGCAAAACTACATGGGTGCACTGACACTTATATTGACGAGTTATTCCGGACGTTTAGCATGTTCCTGCCCCAACCAAATTCTCTACCAAAGACATACCGCGATGCATCCGATTACCTCCGTAAACTGGGGCACTCGTACAAATCCTACGACGCTTGCCCTAACAATTGTTGCCTATTCCGCGAGGGCTTGAAAGATTCAAGAGTTTGCCTAGTTTGCAGAGCACCAAGGAAACGCCGTGCCGGTAGGTCGGAGGTCCCATACAAGGTATGCCGGTACTTCCCTATAATTCCACGTTTGATACGGATGTTTAAAAGTCCCCTTCAAGCAGCGGCCATGACATGGTGGGCTATGTTGCATAGCCCAGATGGGGTAATGACACACGTTTCAGACTCTGCACAATGGAGATGGATTATAGAGAGGTATCAAGAGGAATTCGGGTACGACGATCGTAACGTCAGAATGGCTCTTGTGACCGACGGATTCAACCCGAACTCAGACAAGAGGGGTACTTATTCAATTTGGCCGATCTTACTCATTAATTACAACATCGCGCCATGGTTGACAACAAAAAACTATTTCATAATGTTGTGAACCTTGATACCGGGCCCTAAATCAGTAACTGCCCAACACTTTGACGTATTCATGGCTCCCCTTATCGAAGAAATGCTTGAGCTATGGACTTACGGTGTTTACTGTAGAGATATTGCTCGTTATAAACAGTCTTCACATTTCATTCTCAAAGCAATGATCATCTGGACCATTGGAGACTTTCCGGCATATGGGATTTTAGCAGGATGTACAACGAATGGATTTGTTGGATGCCCTGTCTGCAGTGAGGGCTTTCAATCTAGGAGATCTAAAGTTTTACACAAGAACGTTTTCTGCGGATGTGCCCGTCGATGGCTTATAGAGGAGGATCATCACTTACGAAGTGACACAATAAATTTCCAGCATGAAGAATTTCGTGTGGCACCCCAACCTGTATCCGGAGTGGAGGCACTAAACAGAGCGACTGAGCGTGTTCGGTGGCTCAGGGAGGAAGGAACCCCGAAGAGCAATGACCCGGTTCGTAGACATGGCATGAAGCGCGTCTCTTCACTGTACACATTACCCTACTGGAAGGTATTCTACACTATCACACACTGAATTTATTACCAAAGATTTCATTTCCAGTTCTGTCTTTTGTTTCGTCTTCGACTGTAAGTGGTTAAAGTCTTGAAGTGCTCAAGGATCGTAAAGGATAATCGATGAAGCGATCAATTTAATTTTTATTAAGGTATTCACCACAGCATTTGAGTGTGTACTGGAGCTATGCGAATCCACTGGCCAGAGTCATGTAGTGTGTTGCTGTAGAGGTGTGTAAGTAGCGTATCTAGTTCCATTAGACTGTGTGACAACAGTTACCCATACAGACTGCATATTGAAATCGTAGAACATAACTGAAGACTGTTGCTTGTCTGGCCGAACCCGGGATCTAATCGTCCTAGGGTCTATGGAATTTTTCTGCATCTGCAGCTAATCTCTCAATGTATTGGTATTAGGATATGTTTTTATTGTAAGTCAGATTCAAGTGCTTCACTTATGTCATTATCGTAGTCTGATGCTAAGTTTAATTGAAGCTTCTAACGCTGACAGGGATTGTTCTGCTGATCCATCGTAGAGGACGTGTTCTTCGATACCGTCTTAGCTATTTTAATTTGTCTTTTTTCACTGCATTGCCTTATGTGCAATAACCCTTTCGCATTGTCGAAGTCATTACTCTTTCAGGACTTGCATGTGTAACTAATTTCTTCTGCTACAACTGAATTGTTTATAGGTCAATATTACAACTACCAATGTGATTCAATGTTCATATACCATGCATTCCATGTTTACGGTACTAATTTAGAAGGAGTGTCCTTTGTGCTTGCAGGAGCTTCCCGTGCGGAACACTCTCGACGTTATGCACGTTGAAAAGAACGTGGCTGCAACCTTGACAGGGTTCATTCTAGGAGACGAGGACACAATTGCGGTTAGGAAAGATCTTCAGGAACAAGGGATTATGCCAGAACTTCAACTGATACGTGACGAGGAGAGTGATACCTACAGAAAACCACCTGCACCGTACGTTCTTCGTCCAGAAGAGAAACGTCGGGTACTTGAGACCATTGCCTCGGTCCAAACCCCTTCTGACCATTGTGCAAACTTCGCCAAGTTGGTTAATTTGGATAAAGGCAGGATGCAGTTCATGAAATCCCATGATTGGCATGTGATGATTGAAGAAATATTACGTGTTGCTATTAGGGGATCTATGTCAGACGGTCCTCGACTAGCAGTAATCCGACTAGGCCATTTCTTCAAGCGGATTTGCGAAAAAAAAATACTTGTAAGTGATCTCGAAGCTTTACAGACATACATAGCAGAGACGTGTTCATTATTGGAAATTCATTTCCCCCCTGCGTATTGGAATGTCATGGAACACCTTCCACTGCATCTTCCACGCGAGCTGTACTGGTGCGGCCCAGTACATGCTCGCTGGATGTATAGTGTGGAACGTTATTTAGGCCACTTGAAAGGTCTAGTAAGAAACAGGTCAAGACCCGAAGGAAGTATTGCACAAGGATATATGTACGAGGAGGCCATTGGGTTCGTCACCGAATATTTTTGAATGTATCCTGGGGTTGCCAGAGTGCTGTGGGACATGGATGAAATTGAACAGGACGAGGGTGAGGTCATGGAGGGACCCCCGCGAACCCAGTTCTGGCGGGACAACGAACTCAAGGCTGTGCACGAGTTTGTGATTCGGAATGTGGAGATTACAGACGCCTTGTACAGGTGACAGACTTTGACATTCGAATCAAATGACATGTACTTTACTAATGTTTATACAGAGTACTTTACTATCCTTCAGACATCCTGTATCACGCACTGCATGTGTATTTTAACCTTACTCGATATTTTTTGTACGCAAAGTGTATACCGAAGAGAGAGTGTCCATGAGAGGACACAATCCCCGACGGTTGAGTTCATTTGCGGACTGGATAGAGAATAAAGTCAGGCAAATGGGCATAGACGGAGAACAAGTATCCGCTGACATTGTCGCAATGTCCCGCTTACAAGCACCTTATGTGGTGCAGAGGTTACCATTTCAGAACGCATGACGAGGAGGGGCGACAGCATGTTACTTTTGATGCGGGAGTAGCAGCGATCATAACCCAAGAGTGTCGGAGTACCGTAGCAGATATGAACCCAATTGAAGCTGATTTGCAGTATGTGGGCATCGTGAAGGACATCTTTAAAATAGACTATGGACACCTTAAGTTTAATGTGCTCAAATGTTCCTGGATAAAGCCAGATATAGTGGGAGAGCGCACTATAAAACAGGATAGGGACGGGTTCTGGCTAGTGAAACACCAAGCCCGCCAAAGCCCAGAGGTGGAGCCGTATATCATGGCTGTACATGCTCGGCAGGTGCGTTTTTAATATTTCTGTTTCACCAATGACTAAGTGTATGAGAATGTCTGCTAATGATATATCATTGTATCATCGGTCAATTTGTCGTCTTTGTACTCGTTTACAGAAGACTAATAGCCTAGTCATCTGCACCTAAGAAGCTAAGCTCACGATTGGAATGTCAGGTATATTTCGTGGATGACCCACTCGATCCTGAGTGGAAAGTAGTGCGGTACAAGGATCCCAGGTCAAGACGTGTGGAAGGTGGACTGGCCGAGGCAACGTTGAGTGCACCCGGTCGTGAGGAAGCAACTGAGGTTCGACGACAAGCCAGAGACGCAGATCCCTGGTCAGAGGTCAGGGGCGATCATATTCTGGAGGCAGATGTTGTCCATGTAATGGCTCATGAAGAGGACGACGACGAAGCAGCGTATGATGACGACGACCATTTCGACTCTGACTCCGATGACGATGTTCCAACCTCACCTGATCGAGCGCCCGAGAATGAGGTGGTTAGAGACGTTTTAGATGAGAGTGAATGATTGTTTCTAATAAATCATACGGAATCACTTCATCCATGACGACCAGTATTTGATGAAATGGTTCAGGTAAATACCTCCTTCTGGTCGTTCTTGAAAGTTTTGTGAAGACGTTATCCGTTCTGTCTACACTGAAGTCCTGTTTCTGTATGGGAATAAAATTTCGGTAAGTCGGTAAATATGTTCTTCGATATGTTACCCAATAGAGAAACAAAGATACAATACTAATAAATCAATTGAATCCTCGCCGGATGTTGGTGACAGGTAGTTCCTGTTTCGAATTATTGTTGGCGGTCTACCCAAGGGAAAAAATGATGCTGTTATAATGAGGGTTAACAGTGAACTCCGTTTTTTTTTTTTTTTTTTTCCCTTTCGTATGGGAAATGAAGGAGATATTTCGGACTTGTAACAGAAAGTGGGTCCTCGGTCATATAAGGTGTGAATTTACTTCACACCTTTTGAGAGTACTTGTGAACGGACAGTGCCCTCTTCAAAGCATTTTCAGGACACGATAGTTTCATACGAAGCATAGGTTCTTGGGAGAAATAAAAAAAGTTATTCTGAATGTGTGAATGGATTAAGTACGAGCTATTGTTTTTAATTCTCCACTGAAAAAAAGATATATGTTAATCCACCGTAAACCACCACACATCCGAAATTACTGAAACAATGTCATAATTAATGTTTCCAGTCTTTTAAAAACCATTACGGAAAGTGTTGATGTTGCTGTAAGAGTGGTTCAGATTTTCGTGTGTCATCTTTGTATACAACTGCCAATTGAAATAAGAAGTCTTTCACCTTATGTTGCAAAACGTCACAGCATGACATGAAGAAAAGGATAAGGTTTATGTTGTTTTTGGAGATCCTCCGCATCCCTGCTGTTATTTCCATCAGTGGACTACATAAAGCATGTCTGGTAGTTGACAGGACGTTGGATTTGATGTGCGGGCCTGTGAAACAAAATGTGATGGGATGTGCAGCTTTCTTCAATGATGTGATGCAGCGCAGAGAGTTCCGTTTCGTGGTGCGCCACGTCAAGGATTAGACAGGTTAGAGATGCTGAGGAGAACTAAAGAGGATCGCCACATGATGACACAAAGTAGTGGCTGGTTATTTCAGAACCACCTGGAAATCAAATCATGCACGTTTATTGTGGCTGTCAAGTGCTTCCTATCTGTCGCGTCCGTTTAATCAACCCTGAACCCTAAATCTTTTCTATATAACCGTAGTGTGTTCTGAAGGGAACCCTCTTTGTTTCTGCACATGGTACTCTTACATTCACAGCCGAGTATGTAGCTCTGCTTCTCCGATGGAGCACAGTCTCGGCTTCTCCTGTGGATATCAGTCATTGTAGATGTTTTGCGACTGCGTATGGACGTATACGACATTCAGAAGGAGCGCTTCAGGGTTTAAGGTACCGACATTTCCGCTTAGAGTAATTCTGCAGCTTTGTTTGTTACTTGTGAAAGTTCGGTGTTTTAAACCCGTCTCTTAATAGTTCGGTAGTCCTACATAGTAAGTTCTCCTTCACATGTTAAAGGGTTCTTAAGTTTCCTTGTTTTTGTTTTAGCAATTCAGTACCTCGCTTCTGTTGAGTCTGGGACTCCGTCTTATGCATTAGGAATGAGGCGTCGGAGTTTCTTATGCGAGGACTGTGTTGTACCTGCATTTTCTAATCCGTTGCGTCTGTGCACAATGTCGTTCAGTACGATTTCCATGGCAGGTTCTATTTGACGGTACACCATACATTCTAACAGGCTTTCAGCGTTACTATATCGAAGGAAATACTTTTTTGAAAGGAGAGCGAGTTCTGTGAGGTAAACCCCCTACCAAACTGTGGACCCGCTTGTCGCTTTAATTGATGGGCACCATGTGGATACGGGCTCCATACTTCATTACTAGAATCTGCCTCCTTTCTCAATGGTGTATGTCTTCATATGCGCCCCTTTTTCCTGCCTTCAGTTTCGGCTGTTCGTTGGGGATTGAGTTACATAGTTTCATGTATACGTAAAAGGGAGGCCCAAATTTCGCTCCTCAAGAACTCGATGCTCCTCAAGAACTCGATGCTTTTATGGAAGTATATGGAAAAGTTTGTGATGAGAGTGAGTTTACATTATGTCCTCCTTTATGAAACTCAAGTTCCGTTAATTATGAGAATTTGCAGGGTATCCTTAATTACGTATCCATTAAGGACGTGCTAATTCCTAGTGACATTTAATTGATAGTCGTATTATGTCCTTGCAGTGGACCATCAGGCCAGTCGGGACGGGTTCGAATTATTCACCGCGGAGCAGCAGTCTTGTTACCTACGTGACCGGGAGGCTCAATACGAGAGTGAATGGAGAAAACGCCGTGCCGAGGAATCTGCACGCATGCAATGGATAGCGGCTAAGCGCAGTAAAACAGAGTACCAAGGCTCGCAGAAAACCAGGAAAGGATTACAGTCGTCCCGTGATCCAGGAGAACAAAGTGACTCGGACGACCTTGATATGTATGAGCGACCAGGTAATTTGTTAATTCCGTTCCACTAAGCGATTTTTTATCTATCTTATGAAATTATTATGCTGGATTGGTAAGGAGATGAAAAAGGTTTTTACAGCGATTCTATGTTGTACACAGGGGCTGTAACCTTCGGAAGTGCACGGTACGACACAGGGGTTGTAGCGGCTCCAAGTCTTGAGGAACTTGTGCGGGTATCTGGAGGAGGATTTGATATTTCGGAGGCACAACTGGAAAATGCAGGGGACCTCGCCATTCCATTCTCTCCGACCTCGATGTCACCCTTGAGATTCGCAAACCTTCCCTTACTGTTACCTGAAGGTACCTAATCCAATCTATGACATAATTCAATATCTTCCGTGAATACTTAAACTTTCATGCTGCTCCCATAGTTTTTTTACTCATGTACCTGAATAAGACTTTGCTCTGCTGTGCTGGCAAGAAATTGCTGATGAACTGTATACCGTGTTGCAGACATCGAAAATCAGAGCACTAGTTCGAAAGAAACAGGCTCAGGGAAGTCGGAGAAGACAAGCACGATCATCATACCCGACAGCGACACAGACTGATGGAGCGATTTTTTTTATTTTTTTTTGGAACACACGGATTATTGAAGGAGCGACTTTGAATACAATGACACGCACACCGAAAAAGACATCAATCACATTTGTATTAGTGGGAGTATTCTTACAAATCGCTGTAGAGGGAACAAGAACAACATTCAGGACTTAGTGTACAGATGTTTTGGGACTCTGTCTGTAAAAGGAGGCAAGCGTCCAAAGTTAGACTCCTCGCACTGAACTGTCGTTAGATTTTAGTATCTGTTTTGATGTAAGTAATAAATAATTGACAAGCCAGTCCGTGACTTCCAAACATAGCTAAGGCTAATATGATGCTCTTATTACATTTTACCATAGGAACGGAAACACGTACCATTTACATACAAGGTTCTAGTCGTGATAGATGTTGGTTGCATATAAGTAACATCGGATTCCTCTGTTTTTTTACTATGGTTGAATGTGAAAAGCTTGCTGAAAACTGCGGTGTCTTCACAAGGTGGTTGGATATAGAATATCCGAGGTCGTTTGTTGTTGAGGACCTGGAATGTCACATGAAGCGGGACCCATGAAGGCAGAACGTCCCGCGAGAACTCCAAGGAGACTCATCTCGGGACATCCACGTCGGACTGGCTCAAATAATCAACCCCCCCAAAAGTTAAACCTTACAAAATATTCGACTAAAATTCCGACGTGGAATGACGACTGGGATTACCAAACTGCAATATCAGAACCAGATTAACTCCGGAATTGAGCTCTGCTAGGATTGGACGCAATGATGGAAGGGCCCACGGTTATCGCAGAATGCGGCCAGTGAACCGGAAAAGAACCACCTCCTCGCTTCAAACCTCTCAGAGGAGACGCCCCCCGCTGGATGCGGAATCACGGACGTCAAGCTTGCTGGTAGTGCATGCGTCAATCTGATTCTTTGCGTGCAGGTGATAGTCTTCACGGTGAAGTAAACAGAGAGACACCCATTTAATCCACTCTAGGAGGGCACACCCTTCATGGCCGGAGGAGAACCTGTATCCGGAGAGAGACAAATCTGGATTCGTCTAAGATCCACGAAATTAAACGTGGGAGTCTATTTTTCGAGCGTCCATACTAGGAGGTGGGTGTTCCATCTACATCTTCTCATGAACATCGAAGTAGTGTCTCTTGTGAATTGTGTATGAACTTATTTTTTTCCCGAATGTTTGTAGCCATCTGTTAGTTTATGTGAACCATAGTAATATGGTGTCCCCTACAGGGGCCAATATTAAAATTGCAGACACTATTGTCGTAACTTTAAGCTTGTGCTGAATTGGTCATTGAACACGTTGATATACAATTTAAACGATCCACAAACCACTGCAACATAAATTTTGTTTGAAGTGATACTTGTTGTTGTTGTGGTGGTGCTACCTGAATGTGCTATTCTTGTTTAATTAAAAATGGAAATTGCAACTAACAGTATTGAATTGTGAGTGTTACAATCTATAAATCAATTCTCTTCAAAGAGAATTACTCTTCGTTTGTCACGTAGTTAGCAATAAGAAATCTGTAACTACAATCATGTAATGAGTTATAGCGGATATGGCATTTTCAATTTAATTGTTATTCTATGTAATAGTAAGTTGGAGAATGTTGATGCTGACTAAATGATATTAAAAGTAAAATATAATATACCGTCAAATTTCAGTAGGGAGTTTTAGAAGAACTTTACATGTCTACTTCTTTTTTGAAGTCAAATTAATGGGCTTCTATTGCGCAGTTTCTGTGTACTGCACTGATTGTTGAATCAACAAGTAGTAATGTCAGCTATACAAATTCTGAATGCAGATAAATGGTAACATAATAACATTTTCACAACTGCGTCGTCAGTATGTGGTCGTTCGAGACTATGTTTGTTTCTTATTTCTTATGGAAGTCTTTAGGATTTATCACACTCAATTTCAGATTTGTCTTCTCTATTTTATATAGTTCTGCAAAAATTGTACCATTTGTAAGCTACTTTACAAAACTAAGTAAGGATGATCACATATATGATGATATTCAGTTTGTAAGTTGTATCAGTCAATTTCAATTGTTGTTAAAGGATATGCAGTGAAGTATCCTCGACTTCCCATTACATTGTATTTTCTTCTAAACTGATGCGTTGTATTTGTGTATGGCAGCACCTAAAGATATGCAACACCTTGGATATAATGCACTGTGAAAAGAAATTTGCAGAAAATCTACTGAAGACAATATGTGGATACAAAGAAAAGGATAGTGTGCGAGTGAGACGTGATATGCAGAGGGAGGGCATTTGACCCCACCTGTGGATGGCGCGAGAACCTAACAATGCTTCGAGGATGCTGAAACCAGCTGCAAACTACGTTCTCACCGCTTGTGAGTTTGACATCTTCTGTATCAGGTTGGAAAATCTAAAAGCCCCTTCCAATTACTGTACTGAATTTGGTACAAATATTAGAAACCGGAACTTTGGTGCCCTGAAGTCACACGATTACCATATACTTATATAATCATTAATTCCGCTGGCTTTGAGGGGATTAATGGATTGAAACACAAGGATTGTGATTATGAAGGCATGTCGCATATTCAGGAGAATATGCTGTAAAGTATGGGATCCAGCTCAAACAGAGGATCTGCTAGAGGATGTCGCAGTTACTATGTGTTTGATGGAGATTGCGTTCCCACCTACTTTTTTCGACATCATGTCTCATCTATCCATGCACCTGGTGGAAGAGTTAACACTACTTGGTCCAGCATAGGTGCGGTGGATGTACCTTGTAGAGAGAACAATGCAGACTTTGAAAAATCACGTCAAGAATCGGCAAGACCAGTAGCTTCTATAGCTTATGGGTATCTACTTGATGAAACCATGGGTTTCGCCACTTCTTACATGCATGGCTTCGACGTGGTGCGCCGTCGTGTTTGGGATGCGGATCTTGAAGATTCAGCTGAATTTGAGGTCCTCGAAGGAGCACCATTTGATACATTACTTTCAAGGGCAGAACGCGATGCAGCCCACAAGTACGTCTTGAGGAACAGTACATTGACTGCTCCATATTACAGGTTTATTAAAAAAAACCCTATCTCTGCAGCGGCAATGAAATTTAATCAATGTCTTTCTATTCGTGAAACAGTTAGATTTGTGATGACTTGGAATGACATGCTTGCATCAATGAGGGTTACTAATATTTATATCTATCATTAATGAGGTGCACAATAGTTTATTATTTAAAAAAAAACAAGGTGAATATTCTGATGCAACTATTGATCACTGTTGATGAGATTAATATGCTGCAATGACAAGCAATGAATGGGAGGCGGAGTGTGGCACAAATAACTCGGAAGTCAAAGCAGTGGAGAGTTGGATCAAGCGTCGAATTCACTCCGATGTCCTGGACATCACAGATCCTAATCAGCATGACACTCTCCTTCTGTCCAACACACCGAAGTTGACTTGCAAGAGATATGCCCGCATGTCAGCCTATGGCAATCATTGGCGAGTAGATGATGATGTCTCTCAACCTATGAACACATTCGACACTGGAGTCGCCTGTTTTGAGGTCAATCCGCAGTTGACGGAAGCTGGAAAAGACTACGTAGGCATCTTCCACGACATTATTGTATTGGATTATGGGGAACTCAAAACACCTGTTACCTTGTTTTCCTGTCAGTGGAAGAAATAAAAAGTGACAATCATGGGAATAACACATACATACGCGATGAAGACGGTTTCTTGGTGGTGAATTTCAAGCATAATAATCCAAAATTAGTTGAACCATATGTTTTCCCCAGCCAGTGCAAGCAAGTATTCTTTGCTTTAGACAATTTGCATCCCAGAGGTACAGATTTTAAAGTCATTCTCAAAAAGGAGGCAAGGTCGCGCCGGAAAGTGGAAGAAGACGATGACATATTTATCTCAACCATTGTTGGAGACAGTGGCAGCATTCCAAGTTCAACATTCAGGAGCCACGGTGCTGAACCAAATTTAACCGGAGCCATTTTGTTGACCGGGGCGGAAAACTCTCTTGCCTAGCAGAGTTTAGAAAGGAGGAGGGAAGTTGTGCCATCGGTGGGCAAGAGAAGACCTATCTCTTCTGCGATACAGAAAAAGTGGAAGAGACGAGAGTAGAATATTTGGTTGTGAGTACTAACTGACCTTTCTCTTTTCTTTTATATATATCATATAGTTTGTCTGGGGGGAAGCACAATAAAGTGAACCAAAAAAGTGCTTATCTTTTCACCAATTTGAACCCCTTCTGTAAACACTAGGGAAAGTGGGATCTATGTTATGTCGATGCAAGATTGAGTTTGGGATACGGAAAGTAGACTTGATCTTCTTCAACTTCCCAAAGTTGCAAGAGAGGACATTGAGTTTACAATGGAAAACGGAGACGTCGAACTCGGGCAAAGTGAATGGACTCATTTGGAAAAGTGAACGAAATGGTTTAGGATTTTGTCCAAAATCACTTTTAATTTTGCGGGGCCCTCCGTATGTTTAAAAGGTATTTTAAAATAGTCAATTCATATACTCAATGATTGATTTAGGGTTCCAAAAGTATTGCAAGGATGCTTTTTAAGAGGGTCTTTTCCGCGATACTTTTTGTCACTTTTTTTTTCACCGAACATTGTTTTTTAAATTGAAAAAAACATCATCTAAAGACAATAGAGGGCCCCAAATGAAGAAATCAAGACTTTGGAAAAGTTCATTTTCATGATTTAGAACTAGTGGTCAAATTTAGTTTCAATTCAGGATGTTCTTTTTATGAAGGTGTGTGTAAGATACCTTATGACACCCTAGAAAGTGACTAAAATGCTCAAAAACTACACCAAACTCCTCAAAATCAGCTTTGAGCCTTCAAAAACAGCACACTTCATATTCACTTGTTAGTGGTCACATTTTGCACTTTGTGGTCCACTTTATTGTGCTCTCCCCCGTCTCCTTAACTTTAGAATTCCGGGCTTGTTTTTTTATGGGAATGAAGGAATACTATGCATACCACCAATTAGTACAGGAAGTAATCACATTACTGCGATTTAATATGTCTATTGAAATTTACTGAATAGAAATTTTATGGATAACATAGCCACATCTGTGAGAACATCAAGTTTCAAAACCTGAACTAACAATAGAACGGCTGGTATGTTAACGACTCTTGCAATACCAGGTTTCATCGAGCGCTAAACCAGGTTCAGTCTTGGTTCCATCGGGGAAGATTGTAGTAAATAAAATCTGCACTTATATTAATTGAACGTTGCTGAGTTTTTTGGTGGATGCATATATTCTTAAATCCTTTTGTTACTTCTTACGTAGGACTGGACGTTATCCAGTTTATGTATCAGACGTTAAGAAGTCCATCATCCTATTTCCATCTCTGTTCATATTACCTGGAAGTAGTATTCATTCTCGAAGTTTGAAAGGGACATATACACAAAGTACCGTATTAAAGTTTAGAGTTTAGCGTCCTAATGTTTTGGCCTAATTCTGTTTTTCACGTAAAAAACACGTTCTGAGAACTTGACATCATTGAATTTTATAACATAGTTTTGATCAGTGAACAAAAATTCTCTAAATGTTCAGCAATTACTAATGGACACAAGTATACAGCATTGAACTAAGTCAGAGTACCTGTATTTTGTTGATGATACATAAACTATACGCTGAAGGTCGCCAATGTAAACCATACGAAGTTCTCTTTTAATTCATAACCAATCGCTAATGAATGAATATTTCCAACAGCAAAATTTAATTTCTAGGAACATGGACTGTTCCAGTTTGATTCACATATTACTTTGTGTCAATTAAATTAGTTTAAGACCATTCGGTAATAAAATCGTTGTTGTAAGAAACGTAGTAACAGGGATGTGCAACGTCTGTTTTAACGAATGATAAAGTACTCAATGTGACTTATTGAAAACTAAAATATAATCATAATACGATAATTCAATTACAATATGATGTTTTTTTACTCGGACTTTCCAGTGGAAACACATGAGCTAATCATCCAATGTCCGTATCATTCAGTAGATGGATGAGTGCCTTGTCACAAATCAATCGTTATTACTAGCTGTGTTTCACTAAACAACATGTCAAATCACACTAAGTGAGGAGACATCCTAACCTTACTGGAGCAAACTCTTATGATCGTCCCTACTAATCTACTCAGATTTTCATAGTGTCCACTGATTTGCAGGTCCTCATTGTGGAAGTTTAGGGTACTTTAACTGTACTCATTTCCCTTAATCAGTGTAAAAGTAGGTTACTTAATTGCGTTGGAAACGGGTTTCTGTCCTTCGTCTCTACCCGACCAAACAGTATAAGTGCATGAGAGTGTGTAGAAATTGCTTCATTTCCACTCTGTAGTTTGGCGTCTCTGGTGAGTTAGGTGTATCCCTTCGTCGCATTGTTTTTGTTCAATTGACTATGCTACTTAGACACAATAAGACTGTGATTTTCGGGCCGACTTACCGCATTTCTTTATTATTGTTGTGTTTGCCTTGTTTTCTTATTAGAGGGGTGTCTTTCTTTTTGCGGTTTTGCTGTTGTTGGTCTTAGTTGCTTTCATGCGGAAGGACGCCTTGGTTCTTGTCGGTCTGAAATAGAGTTGATTCTGTTCTCTTCGTACTTCAAATGTAATTTAGATTTCACGCGATAGGTAACTTTCTATGTTCTCTGGAATATGCGACGTCGGGTTTGGTTTCTGTATGTTTAGCCACAGACAATATTGAATTATAAATGCTCAGCCGTACAAGTTGCTGATGCGTAGATATGTAAGCTGTCGCGATGGTACTTAGGAATTCGCATTGTTTCATTCAATCTAATGTATGGTGGAGACTAATTTCTGGTACTGTGAGTTTATGAGAATTGATCCACCACGTCTTTGTGTTCTCCGTGTATTGTGTGACTACTTGTTTCGTGTGGAGTGTATCAAGGCGATTATTACCGTCGGAGTCATCGTTACCTAAGTTGTTCCAGAGCTCACAGAATGGTGAGATTCAAGATTGCCTTGTCTTCATCCTCAGATGATGAGGCGCCCCCTACCAGAAAAGATGAGTGATACGTACATATTGTCAATGTCGTTATTAGTATTCCAAAAATCTCATTTCCAGTAAATGATTTCCTCATGTAAGTAAGAGTACTAGTATTACTCAATTGTCTAACACATATTTCACACTTGAACTGTAGGTCCGACAACCAAAAAGAGAGACAACGAAGGAAAAAATGGTGTAAAAAGTGTGACCGTGCAAACCGACACGACCAGTACCTCAACTTGTCACTGCGCAATTATTTCAACATTTAGCCGGGGACAGGGCAACGTTGCAATAGTTTTTGGATATAGCGTCACTTGGATTGATAACCCCTCTAGTCATGTTCAAGCATTGAGAGGAAACTCTGAAGTGACGATTCCCATGACGGAAGATACAGAAGATGCCATCACAGACAACAATGACGAAGTGGATGTACAAGGTGTAGATGGCTTAGATGCATCTGAAGATAAGGAAACGCATGACAACATTGGGTTTGCTATGGTACCTGACAGTGTAGACAATGAAGCAAATGAGGATATGGAGGATAACGTTACGAACAATGCATTTGATCCCATATTCGAATCAGAAGGAGTTGAGTTCGTGAAAAACAAAGTAGATGTTGCCAAATCTGAATCCGAAAGTGCAGGCGCGATCGGAAAATTGCCAGCCGTCAAAGGACTTCAGAAGTATGATAAGCCTATGAAGTCTACGGTGCGAGCTTTGTCCACAAGCATCATACACAATCGAGCAGGAGTATGTGCTCAAGGTGGGAGTGGCGTTATATCCAATTAAGTGCAAGCGAATGTTTCTTCTCATGGTACAAAACCATCCGGACGTCTGACGTTCACCCCTCTCCAGAAACGGGAATACGAAAACGGTTTTCCAGTTGATGGTATGGCCAATACCTGCCAATGGGCACTTGATGTAGGACTGGATGTGGGAAACAATGATCTAGACGCATAGCGGAAGAGAGGAAAATTAGCATCACGAGTGGATCCCCCAAAGTATGTTCACTGTTTGGAACTTAACGTCTTCTCTCCTGACACTGAAGACCATATGCATTCGCCTTCTGAGAGTCTGGAGGACGATGATGCAGAGAAAGGAATTGTCTCTCAGAAGGGATAGGAAAAAGCGAATTCTGAGGATCCGGAGGACGATGATGCAGAGAAAGGAACTGTCTCTCGGAAGGGGAAGGAAAAAGCAGATTAAAACTCAACTGAGTGGATGATGTCTACGCAAGTATGGTTTCCACTTTCAGAATATTCCATTCCAGGGATTTTTCACATCCATTACGTCTTGTTGTATGTATTTTTCTTTGACTTTGTGAATCAATATCATATAATTTTAATGATAAGTGTATCGAGGTTTTTACATACAGGAATACAATCAGAGTAGAGGCACTCCATTGAAATAACATTGAATAGCTCTTTTAATTTTTTAATTGGCTATGAAGAATAATGAAATGCATTATGCCGTTGCAGATTATATACACTTGGATTACCTCTGTACTTGTTTCTTTTTTTTTTTTTTTTTTTTACATACAAGTGCACATCTGTTTCATGGCAGGATCTTCATACAAGAAGGTGGTTGAGAGTATGGAATCGTAAGGAGTTCATTGACAGAGAAGAGAGTCGGTTTGGTTTTGGCACACCAGAGATAGTCCGCTAGGAAGTGTTTAAGAATGACGAAGTGGAGTCATCGTGTCTCGATTTCGGCTATGAATATCTCAGATGGTGAATTTTATGAAGTAGCAATAGAATTCTCTGTTGATGATGATGGACGCAATTTTTTAGTAATTGATCTCATCTTTCTTTTCGGTTTTTCAATGACAAGAACATTACAAACTTAACGAACCATATTTTCAAGTGAAAACAGATGGTACTTGTTTTGTTTTAAAACAGCTGTGAAGGACATATTGTATATTTCGGATCGAGTGAGACTATGACTGTACTTGCTTAATATAAATGTTTTGCGTTAAGAGAAGTCAGTAGGGAAAAATCGGGCTTGCAGTCTTGGAGGATTATATTTGTCAGTAAAGAATTAAGGATTGCCATTATTTGAGTTACTTTGATCGATATTTGTGATTTGTTCTGTTTTTTTTTAAGTTTGTGGGAGTATACTGTAAGTTTGGAAACTCTCATGTAATAATTGGAAATAATATACTTCCTAAGCTAAAATGAGTACATAAAACTATTTGTTAACAGAAGTCTCATATAGATGTACTAAAAAGATGTAATTTATTTACTCTACCTATGCTTCATGGTAGTGGACCGGTTTTGCCTCGTTCTTTAAAATGCACTTCCAGTTCACTGAAACATGGCGATGGTGTTGTGTGCATGCTGACGTCGCGGAGGGTATTCTAAATCATTTCGGTAATGGTTGGAGAAGAACAGATGTTTCTTCACCACTGCTGGCAACCCAAGTGCGGAAGTGTGTTTCTACGAAGACTGTACAGGTATTTCTTCAAATCATAAGTATATTGCGATTTGAATGTCTCGAATGAAGTGGTTCCATTTCTCACGCAGAAGTCATTGTAAAACACTAGGTTGTTGTTCTGGCATTTGCCCGTCTGGTGCAATGTAGATGACGAATATCCGATCTACTTAACCTCTCCAAACTTATGACGAGAGTAGTATGCAAGGGATGTTTGATGTGAAAAAGAGGGATATGGAAAGGGAAGAATACTTCCGCCAAGAGGAGATGAAAGAAGCTGAAGCACTCAAAAGGAAAAGTGAGTGCCTTGACTCTGAAGAGGATTGTCTTGTAGAGAAGGGGAAGAAAGAGATGAAGGTGGAAAACTCATCTGATGGAGCTATAGATGAGAACGGACCCTCCAATTTTAAGGAAGTTGCTAGTTCGTACAAAGTGGTGGCTGAAGAGGAAGGGTCTTCTTGGGATAGACAAAGAAGAGAGTATGAAGAGCATATTCGAAGATGTGACGACTCACCTGAAATCTGGGACATGAAAATGACTTGGGACGAATGGTTATGCCGAGAAAAAATTGATGACGACAAGTTCGGTTGAGATGAGGACATCCACAACATCCGTAAAGCGTGTATGGAGCTACCGTATCATGACAGAGAAATCCAGAGGGAGTGGAAGTTCCGCT
Organism: Ceratodon purpureus; assembly: GCA_014871385.1. Taxonomy (NCBI): domain Eukaryota; kingdom Viridiplantae; phylum Streptophyta; class Bryopsida; order Pseudoditrichales; family Ditrichaceae; genus Ceratodon; species Ceratodon purpureus. Next base: position 99,237,713 of record CM026426.1, read on the forward strand.
CAAACCAATTTAAGGAGGTAAAACGCCGCAAGCAAATCAAGGCCACCGAGGGAAATACATTTGGAGCGACCCGGTTCCTCAAATCTGATTTCAAGTATTGTGAAATCTGCTTTCTTTATCAATTCTCTTCACTGTGCATAAATTTTTAGAATATGTAATGCTGTTTATGGAGTGAAGTACACAATTTTAATATAATTTAGTTTGTAGCAGTGAATGACAGTAGTGTATGCTGAATTCAACTAGCATTGGATAAATTGGAAGTGGAAGTAGATGTTCTTATCAATTAGACTACATGCCTTCGATTTGTTAAATGCTTATTGTATTCACATATTCTTAAAACGCATTTTGAGGTTCCAGTTGCTTACTGATAATACTGCTTTCTATGTCTGTCTATGTCGAAGTGAAGAGAAGTCGTTGCTGTTTCCAGTCGGGCTCTAATCAATAAAGCCACTATTTTTGAATTCCAACAGATTTTGCAAGCGTGTTTGATTAATTTCTAAGTTTATTTCTGGTATGTGTTGGTGATAAATTTGCAAATCTGAGGAGTAAGGTAACCTAGCTGAAATATGCCTGCTTCCGCAGTGGAGCATGAGGTGTCATATGACACCGTAGATGTCGAAGCGCACAAAGGAGTGAAGAATTCTGATCTTTGTAAGCTTATGCACTTAAAGGATACCGAATACAGTGAAGTGAGGGTTTTTCCCAATTAGCGGTCTATATAACTATGGGGATTATGTGCGGAATTATAGAAGTGGAATTTCTCCTCTTGTCATATTTCTTCACCCAGTTAGGGTGTCTACTTGTTCAGCTTACGAAGCTATTTAAAAGAAATAAACACATACACAAATATGTATTGTGAAGTTAAATTACTTTGGTTTAGTACGCTTTAAAAGTGACGTAAGGAGGATGAGGTAAACGTTGTGGTGATAACTCCGTACTGTTATTTTCCAAATATGTGAACTTGTGAAAAACATTTTCATGCGTTGTATGATGGTGGAAAAAAAAAAAAAAAAAAAAAAAAAAAAAAAAAAAAAAAAAAAAAAAAAAAAACATCTATGTTTTGAATAAAAATCGGAGACAAGTCGAGTTTATCTCCGTGACGATACAGAGTTCATAGATGGATTTCCGAAAAACTTCAATATATATTAGATTATCCTGCGATTACTTAAGATGTACATACTGGATATTACCCGTTGGCGACTAATATGTTTTTGTAGATAAGTTGCGCCCGAACCCGAGATTAACGTTGTGATCTTCCACTTCCGAACACGTACATTATATGTAAGAAAACGTAGAACTTTAGGATGTTTGAAAATCATGTACACGCCATGAAGATACCATTTGTCCAAATTACCAGACCAAGGAAGCAACCAATTTGCAAAGTCACCAAGTTTTTACTGAATTCAACGATATCAAGACACGTAACTGAAAAGCACTTCGAAAAGTAAGGAAACAGACAAGAGTCATTTTGAGAGTCACAAAGGACAGTATTCGGACATTGTGTCATTTACTGATCAGGTCCAAAGGACACAATTTCTACTAGTGTTGTACATGTAATGTGTCTCTCTTGGATTAGTCAAGTTCCGCCATACTGGAGAATCCATCATCTTTTTTTGAAGTTGGTGATTGTCAATCTTCATTCATGTCTTATGAGAAGCATGATGTGCTCAATACTAGCTTGCATGTCTTGATTAGAATTAAGGTTCTGTTGATGACCAATAAAATACATCTTTATAAAAAAAGACAAAATACAAAGTTATGTTAGTATATAGTATTGTACATAAATTGGCAGACTTCCATAAACACCCTTTATGCTTCATAAATCTAAAGGAATCAAAAAATAAAATAAAATATTAAATTATTTTTGAAATGGTACAGAGAGAAACTCACCTTGATGTTTATACTGAACCTTAATGTATTCTCCTATAGTTTTGATATATAAAATTTAAACATGGTTTTCCTCCATACACAAGCACGCTTTAAGAAATCTCCCTCTAATTCTTGGTACTCAATAAGCCTGTACAAAAAAAAACGCATTTGCTGATAAACAAGTCTTCTCAAAGAACTTAGTTTGGATACTTTGGCCTAATTTATTGTGATTGTTTCTGTTCTTTAGAACTTAGAAAGCATATAAATATATAAGAACCTCTGATTGAGGTCAAACCCGTTTTAAAACATTCTTCTGTTCCACCGCATCGTCAACAATAAAGCACGATGGTAGAAAATCAGGCCTTGTACCTTCCAAATTCCTCCAAAGAGGTTCTAGCCACATTACTAAATCCTCTTTTGATGATCAAATATTTAACATCCATGCAACACAAATGCCATTTCTCCAGTGATCAAAGAAAAGCAAAGAATGAAGAGGGTACTTGGAGACAATTGTACCAAAAGTTGCATCCATTGCAATGGCCCTATTATGTCCATATTTTAGCATCATTTCCTTTTGCCAAGAATTTTGAATACCAAGAATGAAGGGTAAAATTGGTCACGTCATCCTTTTCATGCCACATGAAGACATTATGAGGATGCTCTTTCATCCACATCTTCACACTCTAAAGTCATTAGGGTGTTGGCGCCATACTCCCATATTCAGTCTACTCTCATAATAAACAATGCTTTGAGCTCCACAAAATCATCACGAATCACAAGACACTTTATCTTCCTCTTTTCAATCCAATTCCATCCATGCACCTTATGGACTTGTTTGGTGGTGAATCCTTCGCTTAAACGTGTTTTGATCTATTTTTTCAACTCAAGGAAACATTCTTGGTTGATAAGTTGACTTTTGCCCTATAGAACAATTGTCTTTTAATTCATGTGAAGGTGTCTCGTCTTTCCTATTGTCGTCAACTTGGTAATAAGCAACCTTTGCAACATCCAGCCTAAACAACAGTTGCTTGATAGAGAATCTGGCTAGACATCCCTATTTTTTTGAATGGGATGGGCAGGGTCCCCTCTAAGATCTTTAGGACTAGAAGGACACTTATAATAAACATGCTCTATGTAAGAGTCTACCTGAGGCCTTAACACATGTGTTCTTTAAAATTTCTAAACAACGTTCCGTCCCACTTCTGTGTTACCTTTACTTGTTTGTTCCCTTAAAACATTTTCCACTTTGTCAAAGGGAATGTATGCACGTATGATGGTAGTCTTGTTTCCATAGCCTTTTTGTGCTCCTTGCTTCAGTATAAGGTCTTGAAAGGAAAATGGTTCTGAAGAAGGATTTTGAGGTGCAATAAGGTCTTCTCTTTGCCGAGGCACTTTGTATTCTACACATGGACATGATACATAATACATTAGATAATTTAAATCATAAACATAATCAAAGAAGCCTAAATAAATAAATCATTGAATTGCAAAGGGAAGAAAATTAGAGGGGGTACGCACACAAGAACAATCATGCCTAAACAAAAGGATGCACCTTTATGATTGAGCAATATCCATGATGATGCCCAAATAAGATCAATAATGAGAATATGAAAATATCCTCAAGAGAAGCATACATAGAAAACTCTCATAACTCTCTATACAACATCCATCATGAAGTCTTTATGAATTATATCATGACCTAGAAAAAATGCCCATTATAAGCTAAATTTGTATTAAATCACAACTGTCTAAGCAATACCCATCATACCCAAGTTCTAAAGCAAAATCAATTACCTTTGGTTGTCCTTCATGGGTTTCTAATGACTCTATAGTAAAGGAAAAGAAAAATTAAAAGAAAACAAAAATGAGGAATTGAAAACATACAACAAGTTCTAATGGCACACTATTAAATAGAGCCAATACCCATTATAGGTCCAAATGGAGTTATATCACAAATCTTTGAAACAATAATAAAAAGCATCTCACTAGGACATACCTCCTAAGTCTCTAGACAATATCCATTATGAACATAATTTTAAATCTACTGCCATCTATAAGGTTAAGTCATCTTGGCATTATCCATCATAGAGAAATTTTAAATGCATCACGATCTCTAGGAAATGCCCATCATAGGGATATTGAAATGCATCATATCTTCTAGAAGATACCCATCATAGGATTCATATGAGATAAATTGCAACCACATCGAGGATATACCCATCATTGAGATACTTTATAATACATCACAACTCTATAAGCCATACCCATTTTAATTGCATTCCTTTAAGCCATACCCATTTTGATTGCATTCCTATAAAAAAATCACATCTCTACTTTGTGTGATACATAAGCCACTATAGTTAATACAAACAAACTTAAGCATTATCACACAACCTCACCTAACGTTGATCCTAAGTTAAGTCTAAGTAAGATATATAGCAATTTAGCAGTCGAAGCTCAGACCACATCAGAACTTGCCAAGGATTCCACGAAAACCATGGGTAATATCCATAAACTCTCCTAGGTATCACTCCCTCACATCCACGTCAACCATATCCAGGTGGAGATGTATGACCGAGAATTATCTCCAACGAGTGTCTTTCCCTGGTATCGGGCGTGAAATGGGACACCCCCCCAACATGCCCTTGTCAACCGCCCAAACCATTTTAGTATGTCATATCAGTCAAGATATCCTAGACATTCTCAACACCAAGGGCTAGAGACTGTCACTGTCCAAAATCCCCAAGCCATCAAACATCATGTCGATTACCTTGAACACCATGGACACCAAAGGCACCCTCTACCCAGTCAAGGCTACTCCCAATCTGATCAAATTATTTCCCAACGACAGCAGTCACATCAAGGAACTTGGAGTTTCATCCGCCATCGTCAGCGCCGCATCAATAGGAATCCGCGGCCATCATCCACGGACAGCTCTCAAAAGTTTATCTCCACTCTCAAATCCAACCCTCAACTATCATGTCACCCCTTGGAAATCCCACAATGTTAGCCTCAACCACCCCCCTTTCATCTCTCTCCCCTTACCATTCCTCACTCTATTATTTTCTCGAGAGACCCTGGCCCCAACATTTCCTCGCACACAGCTCTCCGCAGCGCTACTCTTCTCTTCTCTCTCTTTCCCGTAACACCTTCTCTCCTCATACTTCTAGCTAGCCTTGACAACATTGACAACAAGACCACCATGGAACCTATCTACATTCCAAGGATGGTGCGTGAATGGAAGAGGAAGACTGATGGTGCTTGGTTCACACACACAAACATGATCAATTACTGGACGTGCTTGGACGCCAAGGTTGACATAGCTCGCTGCCAAGACTTTTTGACATCAATGGCGGAGCGAAGCAACGACAAGTAGTTTTCCGCGGGCGTTGTGGAGGGGGTCCTAGTTCACTATTCCTCCCGCTACCTTCAAGCCTTATTTAGATGGGATGGAGCACGGGTGACAAGATGGAACTCAGAGTGCGCAACACTAAGGCCGAATATCACCAAGGCCTTCAAGGACCTCCAACCTTAACCAAACGACAAGTACAACGTATATGCTCTCGGTAGTGCATTATAAGAACCATGGTTTGCTAAGATGCAAGGAGTACTTATTTAGATCTATTTCAAAAACAATTGTAACTGTATCCATCTCGACCACTTGAGTGCCCTACTCCTTGCCCACCAAGGAGAGAAGATTAACGAGGGATTGATATGGGACTATCGGTACTGATTTCAGCTCCGTGGCAAGCGTAGGAGACTTGTCTATTAGAGTCCGATAGGTCCCTTTCTTACCACTTTGAACGCCAAGTTTCTAGCATATCACAAGCAACACAACCAACCACTGTTCATGGGCACATTCCTCGATGTCCAAGGCAAACTGACATTAATGGTTGCCATAGATTCTTTCGTCCCTAGCCCAAGCTATTGCCTGAGCGTATCGGATCTTGCAACATACGAGGGAGGAGACGTTAGGCTAGAATCGGGACCGCAAGTAACAGGGTTTCAATAACAGAGTTTGGAGATGGCTACTTGTGTGGAGCGAATGCTCGAGTTCATTCACACCGTGGAGAAAGACCAGATGACATTGACAACACAGTAAAGGAAGATCAAGGAACGCACCGAGCGCAAGGCCGCACACGCAATTCAAGTTGCTCAACTCTGAGCCAAGCAGACCGTCAGTGAAGCCCGGGATGAATTTTGAGTGCAACTCTCTGAAGCTCATCAAACCATCAGCAATTTTTGCAATCAGGTGGCAAATTTGCGGCTGGAGATAACAGACTCACACAAACAAGTGGATGCTGTGGATAAGGCCAAGACTCTAGCTGAGAAGCGAGCGCAAAGTTTGGAACAACACAAAAACTGAGCCCTTGGCCAAGTGCAAAGCTCTTAACAAGGCACTATCCAAGGGCACGAGTGCACCACCCATGGAGCCAAGGGATATCTAGGAAATAACGCCGTTGCAGTAGACACGTACCGACATAGAGAATGCCAAGATAAAATTTGAAGTCAATAAGGCAAACAAGGTGCAGAACGCAGCTGGACTTATTACCCCACATGCATACCGCATGTGTGGGATAATCCACCAGCCTTGGCAAGCTTTCTACAAGAATTTTTTGATTCCTGCATCAATGACGCCCTGGTAAATCTAGACTTGGAACAATCCAAGCCAATCTAGGACATGGACTTGGAGGTCATGACCATCAACGCCATTGCATCCCTCGACCAGGAGAGAGATGGTGCATTTGACAAGACTTCCACCGCGAGAGTTAATCCCTTCTAACGCACCAAAATCACGTAGTTCACATCCCTATACCATCCATTCTCCTGTAGCCTAGTAATCAGCCGCACCGCGTCCATATCCCTGATGCTCCCATTGACACGGATGACACACCTCAAGTCTCACCTTACGTGCCGACCCCTACTATGGCCTCACTCAAACAGCCTGCACCAACCATCTACGCCACGTCATGTCAGTCTAATCGAGTGGAACCCGCTCAATTCAAAACTTTCACAGAGAAAAAAAACGCATTTCAAATATTGGAAGAAGATTATGAGATCAAAGGAGTGGGTAGCGTTGATAGCGATGCTGAAGAGGAAAATAGCCATCGCTAAATTAAAAAATACTTTGCTTCACACCTTAATTTGGCTAACCGCTATGCTAACCCCGAGGCCGACAATGTGCAATATCTTGCTTGTAACAAGCTATTGGGCAAAACCGTATTTGACATATACCAACATGCTTGCACCTCCGAGACAAAATTTAATCTGCTCCACCGTGACGTTGCTACGGCCATAGCCGCTCTCTTTGGCAACCAAGAACCTCCTAGACACCAAGCACAAGTCCCTCGTGAAGAACCCCGCCTCGACCGCCATCATGATGCCTGCCGATCGTGCCATTGACTTGCAAATCAAGGACAAATTTCACTCTACGAAGAAAGGAAAAATGTTACCCGTCCATAACACGACTACCATCGCGAACAAGGAGTTAGGAGTTGACTATCAAGGTGAAGAGGGGATTGGAAACTTTTCATTATGGCAAACAAGGAGTAGGCAAACAGTCACATTGGACGATGCAGCCACGAATAGCGGATTAGAATAACATAAAGGCTAGCGTTAGAGTAGTTCCGAGCTAGTTCCACGTCTTCCGAGCTAGTTTTGTAATATCAAGACTCATTGCAGAGACTCTTAGTCATTTAACTCTAGACTAATACTATCTATCTTTCTCCGTCGGCACTTATTCAAAGCTGTTGCTTTCTTGGAATAAAATCTTGATTTACTTGGTGTTCATTGAGAGTCCCCGCCTATGTCATGCATGCTTGTGTCACTGTCCAATGTCTTAAGTAATGCAACTCTAATTCTCTCGCCCACTCTCTATATCTAGATCATTTGTTATCCTCTTAAGTTCCACGGCCTACTAATCACAGTGATGCAAGGACTTGTCTCGGTTATCGGTTGGCTTCATGGTGTCCCAGTAACTTAACCGCCATCTAGCCTTGGTAGTTCTAGAGCCTGAAGCCAAAAGAGCTTATTGTAAACATACGACACCTTTAGTGCAAAAACATATTAGAAGGGTCACTGATCTTCCTACTTACATAGCATATCACTAATAAACTCCATCGACCCCCTGTTACTACCTCCTAGCCTTGACCTGATCTCAGAATACTCCATCCGTAACCTAGGCTAACATCCGTAATGTGACCTTTATACCTTCCGTTGGCTACCCGCCGACTGGATCCAAGAATGTGTGCGGAGTTAAAAAATACAATGGTACCCATAGACCTCACGGCAGAGGTTATGTTTAGAGGATAATAGTTCAGGGAGTAGTTTATGCTGTGATAGGATTTACGTTGAATTAAATTCTACTAGCGGTCATAGGCTTAATGTTTTAGGACTAAATGTTTCATACTTAAACAAGAGTAAACATTCATGCGTAATCTATTATGTGCGAGATGCTGACTCTGTACTATACATGATACTACTTGAATAAAAATGATATTCTTTATGATATTAAGTGTAATTTCTATTTTTCATCCCAGTCTCAATGTTATACTTTCATCACACGCGTATTCTTCCCATGTACATGTGAGAGTCCTGTTTTGCATTCGAGACCATGTATTCTATTCATTTACTCTTAGAGAAATTGTTCATGGCCTTCTACCATCTGCTGACCGTTGAGTTGTCATTGAATCAACTTTTAATTGTCTCCATAGATTTTATGCTTCCATAATTACGGGGTGCCAAGGCCTTTTAGTGCACCCCTGGATCCTTAAAAGCGTGGAGATGGTGAGAGAGTTCCAGGTAGAGAAACAAAATCAGTGAGAGAGAACTATTTGGAGGGATCCTGAAATGTGGTCCTCGGATCGTTGGGCGAATGTGTATCCATTCTCTTGGCAAGAACTTAGTTGGGCCGCTAGATATGATAAGTATCCGGTCAACAAGTTTGCTAGACAAATCAATCCAATAGACGGATTTCTTATAGAAGACTGTGGTAATCAAAGACTATAGGTTTTGATGTTCCTCGTACCGATCTTGTATCCAGAGAAGTTGAGCCGGATGACCGTAACTGTGGCAAACACCATCTTTGGAGCGATGTTGGAGCAAACAAAGGTGAACTGGGGGGTTATTCTAACGTGGTCCTAAAGTTGATTTTCGGGATTGGAAAGAAGCCTTCCCTCCTCTCTCCATATCTATTCTACCTCTACGACAAGTATGATTGTTTGTTGAGACCGGAACAATAGCAACTAAATATTGCCATCAAGTTGCTGGATTTTAAGGTCGACTCTAAAGATGTAATAGTTAGAAGATTAGAGTCCGAAACAAAACAAGAGACGTTGAGTGACAATGTTGTCTGAGAGTTGCACCGACAGCCGACGCCAGCAAAGTTGCGTTCAAAGCAAGTAGCCTTGCACCAAGAAAATCCGCTCGCGACTCGAGGTTCCATGCTCTGCGAGACAGCCACCTCTTCCCTTCAACTTTCCGGATTGTTCCTTCCATACGGTCTGGAAGGAGATCTAGGAGCTGCAGAATCACTATGAGCAACTGAAGACTCTGATCTAGAATGCATCTACAATTTTGGACAACCCCAAGCCGGAAGCCTAATCCATAAATTTGAGGAGTTCACTAAGAAGTCTCAGCTCAGAGAGGAGAGGGAGCAATTGGAGCTCAAATGATAGAATTGACGAAGGAACTGGGAGAGATGTGTATGGAGATCCGGTACTTCCACGCCAAGCAGAATCAGATCATGAACCTTAATCTAGATCTTGGTGGGACAAGCGGCCGACATTGTCAATAAGGCCGACTTTTTTGACAACGACTTCAAGACCTTCCCATATTCCTTACAATGTATGCCCTCTGATTTTCATTCTGAGTTTGCATGATCCGAGAGTAGATAGTCTGCCACTATAGATCGGATGTAAAGGTGACAAAAGTTGTGAGACATCATCAAGATCGTCTAGATTCTGAGATTGAGCAACAGGGTGCATTTATTTGTCGTGAGAGTTGAAGCCTCGGTGTTTGGGTCTCTAACTAACCTTATATGAAATAGCCGCTACTAAGGTCGTAGCGGATCAAGGGGTACTTGATTAGGCTCCTTGAACTTGTGAAGAGGTTCTGTTTCTAGTGCGGAAGAAGAGCGGAATATAATCTTGTTTTTGACCTTAATCGGAAGATGAACAAGTATCCGTGTCCTGACAAATGCTTGCTACAGATGGCTTTGGAGTTTTTGTGAGAATAAGTTTTCTTGACAGACATTTTTAAAGTATAGGCGGTTCTTCCTCTTACTCGGGGTTACTTAGTGTTCTCTCCATTTTCTCGATGACCCTTAGTATGCACGCATTCTAAAGATAGAACTACCATGAGAAAAGAGATAATGTTAACCAGACATTTTAACGGCTCTCTCTATTAGTTTCTCTAACAATCCACAACTTTCATCAAGTCCTAGTGGATGACTTTTGTTAGCCAAGTTGGATGATTTTCATCAACTAACTTGGATGAACAGCGTTAGGTCAGCAATTTTAGAGGACATTAAGAAATAGGAGTTGCATTCTTGCAAAGCATTCTAAAATAGGATAGGTTGATTGAAGAAGTTCAGAGTTGTTGGAGAGAGACTATACCATGTTTTTGGCCTTGTTTTAAACAATTTTTTCCAATATTCAATTTTATTTGTATCATTCATGCACACTTTGAGGATATGGAGTGTCTAGACTAGTTGAGTTTTGTTGAGTTTTGTTGGCTTGTAAAGGATTCAAGTTAGAGGCTAAATCGTCCATTTACGACTATGACAAAGAGATAATTCAGATTACCAATTGTACTGTGGCTAAATTCCATATACTATAAAGAATGCTTTAGTAGCTACTATGGATATTAATTTCTTGAAGCTAGGTTTTATCAGGTCTCTACAACATTAGATCTATGGATACATGATAGATTTCAGATAACTTTTGATGTTTTATTGGTTATGTTTTGAGATGTGGTAGCTATTACCATATGTTGATTACATATCATCTGCTATTGAGTACTGATTAAGTCTTTTGTATATGTTGTCTCTATCCAAATTTGAAAATTCATAAACCACTTGCATACTATTAAAATTAGAATTTTACACTTTAATTTTGGCAAATAAAAAGACTCTAGAATTCAACTTCAACTTATATTGTATCACAAATTTTACATTTCTATGATTTGTTACTACAAGTTAGATTGTAAAGCCTAAAATAATTGATTTGTTAGATCTTTTCAAATAAAGAAGAATAATGTTCAAACCAATCATCATGGTTGTCATAACAAACCGACCGTCCGTTAGTCCGTTAGTCCGTCATGGTGACAAGACACAACCCCGTGTCCGTCACATAAGGGCGTTGACCAGTTGACTCACGGTAAGGGTAAAGCGAACTAACCTAGCGCTGAATTAGTGCAGGCGCAAAGGCGATTCCGGGCACGAACGGGTGGGCGCGAGCAGTACAACAGGCCCGAGCATCCGCGCGAACGCGATGTCTTGGGCGCGCGCAGGAGTGCGGGAAAGTGAGGGCGTGTGCGTCGTTTCGGCCGCGCGCGTGCGCGTGCAAACAGGCGCGTGCAAACGGGCGCGAGCGTCGCGGCATCGAGTTGACGGTCGCGACCACACTTATCGGGCGCGGTCATGTGGGCGCGAGCCTGGATCAGGCGCGTACAATATTGGGCGCGTGCGTTTGGGCGAGTGCGCTGCATCGGGCGCCGGCGGTCGGGCGCGAGCGCTGCAGGTTAGTAGGGAAAGAGAGACCTCGGGCAACATCACAAGAGAGGGCATGTATTTTAGGAGAGGGCAATTGGGAAGTGCAATGTTTATTGAAAAGTATTGCAAAATTGTGGCAATAAACCACTTACAAAGAATGTCCCCTCTTATGGAGAACTGGGAATATCACATTGTTGTCACTACTTGCCTACTTCTAAATATGTTTGCGATAACAACACTCGTCTATTGGCAGCTTGCGTATATAGATGTCTCGTTCTTAGAGTTTCCAATGAGGTCTCCGAATTTGGCTTACCATAAGTGTACCACAACTGCGGAGCGACAAAAGTACCACGTTCCTTGAAGGCAGCCGTACGCTCCACTGCAGTTGGCTAACCGTACCTTGAAGGAGTTGTCTCGCAAGTGCGACTTGCAATGCCCCAATCCCATACGCCAATGTAAACTTTGCTCACTTTATCCTCTGGGAAGTGAAGCAAGACGTTTACGGGGAGATGTCATTATGCTGCAAATACCCCTTATGGACCCGGTCCATAATACAGATCAGTGCCCAAGCTAGCTTGGCCCTATGGGTGCGGAAGGCCTTAACACGGTCACGTGTTTCCATGGGCTGATCTATCTGCTTGTCGATGTTACGGTTCTGAGCACCCTCCGAGATATTTGAATTAAACCTATTCAGAAAATTCTGAAGGCAATCCCCATTCCACCAAAGCGTGAAGGCTTTCATCGTCCAGTCATTGACCGCAAAAACTTAATAACGCCGGGATGGTCAATCCTGCAAACCATGGCTTCTTTTGCTGTCTCGTACCGCTTCTGGGTCTCGTCAGTAGCCTTGGACATCTTCCCCGCAAAGACACAAGTCTCAAGTATGGTTTCCATGCCAACAATATGTAATTTTCGGACTTTACCATACCCGCCTTGTTTTATGCCTGACAGCGGAACCAACTTGACCCCTCTTGGTACCGAGACCACTGCTCCCCACAAGTATTTATCCATTGCGCTTTTCAGTCCAGCTTCAAGCCATGGCCTCACCCTCGTCCTATTACTCGAGAATCTCGTGCACAAATCTTGGACATATTTGAGCTTCTCTATCTCCTCCTTCTGCGCCTGCGAGGAGCCCTCTGTAGGCTTCTTGTTGACACACTCAAACACATGCACAATGTTCGTAGTGTTTGTTAATATTTGTTGCTCCATCCACTTAGGGAAATGATAGTAATGAATACAATCATTATATCTCTCGGAACTCTGCAGCTTCTTATACAAATACTCTTCCAACTGCTCCTTTAATGCCTGTATTCCCGACGCTCCCTTGTCAACCTATGTACGGGTAATCGCCTCCCGTTTACGACATCCGTACCACTCCAATGTTAGCTCTCAAACGAAGTCCTGATACCAAGGAGTGACTAGTCCGAGTCCTTCTCATTCGCCCGTTTCCGGTTCTTCTTTCCCAAGGAGCTCGATGACAGGTCTGAGCCTGTATGAGATGGTGCTGTGGAGGTTGCCACAACCTCATCTACAGGAGCATCAAGATCTAAGTACGCGGGACGTTTCCCGGATCCACGAGAGAGCGACATAGTTGGAATAATAAATTGGACACCCAAAAAATTAAAACAAAAGTTCCCCCCCACCCAATCTGATTGCTCCCACTTCCTGCAGTTCCAAGCAGAGCATGTGGAGTCACGAGCTAGGACAAGGAGCCACCTGGAAGAGGAGACTTTGAAAAGTAGAAAAAAAGGGTTAAGGAGAGCCTTTTATGCTCTCCTCGAATGATCTCGCCCGTAAGCGAGTACACGCGCGCGTACAGGGCCTCCACACCCGCCCGAACACGGTCTCCACACGCGCTCGAGGAGACTGCCCGCGCCCGCGCCCGCGTGTGCGCGCCCGTCAACCCAGATCGGGCGCGCCCGACGACGCTGCAGGCGCTCGTGCCCGCGTGCTCGCGCCTGTAACCCTGCACGTGCTGATTATCAGTACGCGCCTGCTCGCTTCACTCGCCCGTGACCGTGCACGTGCCTGTCTCCGCGCACGCGCCCGTCTCCGTGCACTTGCGCGCCTTCCTGTACTCGCCCGTCCGCGTGCACGCGCCCGGGTATGCAGCGTTACATACAGGTTCGACTACGGTATACTCATATATTGAACAGAATACAGAAAAAAATCATTGGTCAATGACTCAATGGAAATATATTAACCGCATTTAGCGCTCAAAAATTAATACAAAGCACAACCATACAATTCCTTCGAGTGTTAGATACTGAACTAGGTTGTCTCTAAGTAAGAGTATATGTCTACGTAATAAGAAGGTACTAGCAAAAAAAAAAAAAACTTAATAATAACATAGTATTTTTTTTGGGGTTTTAGCCGGTAGATTTTATGGTTAGATTTACTGCTACTTCATGCGCTAAAAAAGTGACCACAGTCTACTCCCTCCTTGTCTTGCGGGGCTTTTTCTTGCGTGAAGGTTGTCTTTTCCGAGCCAAAGCGGGCCCCAATTAGTGCCGGATTATCACATCCCCGTCATTTGGCGCCTCATTGCAATCCAGGTCTTCCTCGTCTAAGCGCTCGTTGTCACCTTCATCCTCAGGATCACCGACCATTGAAGCTCGTACCTCTCCTTCCACCCCTGATGTAATATTGCGCACTTGGATGGAAATTTCCCCCGTCTCGCCATCTCTGGCACTTACTAGGCGCTTCATAGGCCTCTCCTTTCCTCCATTACCGATCGCTGTGATGTCGTCCACACTGATTCCGCGTGTGCGAAAAACCCGAGTTCCCGAAGATGGCCCACCTTCAGTGAACCCTTTATAGAATGGGAGGGGATCAGCTCCTGTTCTTTTGCTTATATATTGTGTTCTTCCACTAGGTTCTTGTGATGGTGGTTTCCTAACAACCTTTTTTGTGGACTTCTTCGCACCACGCTGGGCCACACTCTGTATGGCGTCGTCTATAGCTGGCGCTACGGCGTCTTGGTTGACGGTAAATCACCACGTCGACTACCACCAGCTCGATTGAGTGGAGGCCTCGCCGGTGCAGATGATCTAAGGAGTCTAGCTTTTTTTGCGCCCATTGAACCCGTGGGCCTTCGAGCCAGGCCTCCATCCACAATTGTATCTACTTCGTTACCCCCCATATCAGTGGGTTGCGATGGAGGCATAGTCTGTGCGGGGTTCGCGTGAACGGTCCTTCTCTCCTGAGCAGGAGGAATCTCTTAGGGCACGCTTGAGTCTCCTTGTGCCGAATATGTTCCCCAGTTGCCCTCCCCACTAACAAGACCGGTCCAATGAGGTCCATTTGCAGCACGTCCATGACTTCCATCACCCACTTCGTCATTGTCCATGTCATCATCGCCATCATGGATATCTTTGCCAAGATGGTCCTCGCTAGATGAATCATCTGCAACCCCGTCATTGCTATTGGGATTGATATGGACTGGAATAGCATCTCCTTCGTCACGTGCGTCTCTTCCTTCCCCATTAGCCGCTTCATCAAAAACCGGGAGTGTGGGTAATTCGTCTCCGTGGATGTTCATGTCCGGGTTTCCTTGGTTATATTCTGGTTCATTGTTGAAGTCGTACGCATCACCGTTATCATCGTGGTTGTTGCGGTCACGAGGATTGTTGCGGTTAGCGTCATCACCCCCGTTGCCATTACCGTCGTTGGGCCCATTCATATTAACGTCATCGTGATCATGTCCCCAGACATCATCATCCTCATCGTGTGCGTGGTCATCCGGTAAGAAATGATCGTTGTCATCTCCATCCTCTTCGCTTGGATCTCTCTCCAGATCTGACTCCTCTGACCATGCATTGTTCTCGTACCATCTAAAGGGGTTGGGCTTTGGGCATTCACGGAGGAGTCTGCTCTTCGTATAAATGTACACCAAGGCCTCAGACTTCTCCACCCCCACGCGGTTGCGTACCTTGTTGTGGACAAACAAATACATGCTCCAATTCCGTTCACATGATGAGGCGGAGCAGACCTGAGATAAAATGCACTTCGCAATGATTGCCAAGGGCCCCCCGCACAATCCTCTGCCACCATTGATGGGGTTCCAGATTCGCTGCTGCAATATCGATGGTCACTTCGGGGCTGTAAGGGCCACGTTCCTTGTCGAACAGGGTAATCTTTACCACAAGTTTGGCAAATGGAATTCCCATTTGCCCACCCACCTGAAAAAACACCCGATTGAGTGCCGCCTTCGCTTCTCCTATGGCTTGTAAGCCCTTATGCGTTCTGGTCCAAGGGTTCAAGAGCGCCGCTGGATAATGAAGATCGGTGTGCATCATGTCCCATCTACGGTTGAATCGCCTCTCCAGCCTTGTCACCATGTCCGGTGGGAAAAAGCAAGGCTCTCCTCGGAGACTGTACACGTGATCCTTTAGGTTGCTCATTGTAACCCATGCCTTGCCCATTGCCGGCTGGTTTCCATCGAACGTTCTGAGAGCTACCAGGGCTAGTTTCACCAGTTGCTTGAAGTTGTCACAGTGATGCCAGAATACATCATCACGGATTGTTTGACGCACTAGGCTTGGGCGTGCATGATTACGCACCCCCTCGGTTTGGTTGAATAGATCGTCGACATACTCGAACCACTCCGATGCCATGACCACTTGCTCCAAAGCAAATTTAACGTCCATAAGGCGCGCTATCATCAGATAGTTACAAGCGAATCTGGTTTCAGCGGAAACCATCAAGGACAACTTGGGTTCAAATTTGCGGAAAAGGGCCATAGGAACATGATGTCTCTGAATGTAATGACACACGTGTTTAGCCTTGGCGACCAAATCCTTCACAAATAGTTCCTTGCCCCAGTCCTCCATAAGAAGATCTAGAATATGGGCACAACAGCCCTGCTTGTACATGTGAGGATACTCCTTTAGGATATTATCCATGGCGCCAAGCATGTTGGCTGCATTGTCCGTACAAATCTGGACAACATTCTGAGGGCCAATTTCTCGAATATACTTCTTCATCTCCCCCGCAATGTATCCCATTGACTTCTTCTCGCCAGTCGTATCAACAGACCCACGAAATACATCGCCTGCCGGACATACTAGCATGACATTCATCAACGGTCGGCGATTCACATTATCCCAACCATCAGAGCAAATGGTAGCCCCGTATAACTCGGTTGACGTTTTCGTACGTTCATCAATCTTTGCCTTGATTTGCTTCTTTTTTTCCTTGATGTGCGTTGTTCGCATCGCGTTATAGGAAGGGGGATTGTAGTCAAACCCGGCAGCCGACGTTGTGCTCACCGCCTTTATAAATGCTGGGTGCTTGGCCACGTTGACTGCGACGTTGGCTTCGTAAAAGAAGGATGACCACAACATGTCCAGCTCCTTTCGCTTGGAGATCTGGAGTGCTTCACTCATGTCCTGTTGCCGCAAGCTCCTAGTGGTATTCGAACCGGCCCTACTAGGTGCAGCACTGGAGACATTTCGGTCCTCTTCGGTATCATTGTACGAGGGTTCGGATCCACCGTACACAGTGCCGTGTGTGGAAGCACTGGAATACAGACGTTGAACTAACGCGGGGTATGTTGGCCTCGTACCATCCATCTCCTCCTGTGTCAAAGGGCCGGGAATCTTTCCACCGCAAAACTGAAACTTCCTCTTCACTACGGTAGGTGCCTTTCGGCAAACCCTCGAGAGATTGGGCTAATCCCAACCATAATGCTGTAGGCACCTAGACTTCACGTACAAAAGCTTTGTCCTGCAATACACACATTGGGCTTCCTTAATTGACAGTGAACCTTTTTTGAACTTGACCGTAAACCATGGTGCCCAATCTCTCGTACCGAATCTCGGAATGGCTCTAGCCGGAGCAACCACTTCAACCGGTTCAACCGCTTCAACCGGATCCATAGTGAATGATTAGGGAAGTCTCCGGACTAATAGGACCGGTAGAACCAAAAGATTATTATTTGATATAACTTAGTGTGTCTGAAAAAAGCTTGACAAATTGATTTATGGAGAGAAGCATTTTTACATTCCCCCCACCCAAACCAAGTGTCTCCCCAAGCTAACAGTTTCAAGCAAGGAGCCCTCAAGGAGACCCAGGACATGAAACACGCAAGGAGGTAAGGTGGATGTCAAAGGAAGGGAGCAGTTTATATACTGCCGCCCTCGACCGGGCAAGTACTATTCGAACGGGCGCGATCCAACGGGCGTGCCCGCACCAGGAGATCGGGCCCGCTCTGAAGCGAACGGGTGGGCGCAGGTGACTGCTCGCGATTGCAGGCCGCGTAGCGGATCGCGCGCGCGAGGGAAGACGGACGGAGGCGGTGGCATGCGAGCGCGAGCGCTGGAGGACGGTTGCGTGCGTGCGCGATGCGTTGCGCGCGCAAGCGTAGACGGGAAGAAGCGGGCGGGCGCGAGCATGCATTGACGGGCGGTCGCGAGCGCGCACGCGCGGGCTTAAGTTGACGGGCGAGATCGAACTGGCGCGCGCAATTTACTAAGAAGAAATGATAATGAAAGAAAAAAATGAAAAAAAATTTAGATACTTAGAATGTTTGAGCTCTATATAGGTTAACATCTTTAAAAAATAAGGGGAATCCTATTTAGATTTAAGATTGAGACACATTTGAAGCCTGTCAATGACTCACCCCTTTCACACATGACTATGAACTAGGGCAAGTGGTCCAAAGGCTCTCCGTGTGTCTGCCCTCTCAGTGGAAGGTAAGTCGTTTTAAGCTAACCTCGGGCAGAGTTAACTAAAATTATGGGATAAATTTTACTAGTTACCGCGTTAATCCAGTCAAAACCACGAGCGCGCGCGCACGTGGCGTAGTTGGAGACGGGCGCGAGCAGTCACGCAAGAGCAGTTGGGCTTGAACGGTTGGGCGCGAGCAGTTGCACGAGAGTAGTTAGGCGGCAACGGTTGGGCGCGAGCAGTCGCACTAGAGCAGTTGGGCGCGAACGGTTGGGCGCAAGCTGGGCGCGAGCAGTTAGGCGGGCTCGCGACCGCGCGTGGAAGGCGCGCGCGCGCGAGTACTTGCGGGCGCAGGCGCGCGTGGGCAGGTCCAATGGGGCGACCGCAGAAGCGATCGCGTGGGCGCCTGCACGCGCGGACGGACAGGCGCGATCGAACGGGCGCGCACAATGATGTTAAAAAGCCCGCATACTGGAAGTAAAAAAAAATAAAACTAAAAAAAATCAAGGGAGAGAATAGGCTACAGTGAAATACAATTCATTAGTATGGGAGATTGGTGGAACTAAAAGTATAAAAGAAAAAATAAATCGAATACGCATTCAAATTATAAAATAATGTTAACCACAAAAGGAAAAAAACAAAGCAAAGACTGTAGGAGTACTAAATAAAAACAAGGGGATAGGATGGGGGAGTGGTGGAATTAGAAAAATGAACGGACGAAATGAGAGAAGGAATTAAATGAAAGCATAGTCTTTCAAGAAGGGGAAATATAAACAAGGGGATAGGATGGGGGAGTGGTGGAATTAGAAAAATTATTTCAGTGATCTTCTTAGAGTGCTCGGGCGCGTGCAAAACAGGCGCGAGCACTGACGGGCGCGAGCGCGTACAATTGCGTGCAAATGGAAAGAGGGAGGTCGAGGAAAGAAATTAGTTGCGTCATACGGTTGCAGTACTCGCCCGCGTGCAATGACGGGCGCAAGCAGTCGGGCGCGTGCAACATTGGACGCGAGCAGAACGCGGGAGACATTGTTGGGGGTTCCACGATTCAATATCTGTGCGCGCGCTTTTGGTTTGAAGGGCGCGAGCAGTTTGCACGCGCGCGTACGGGCGCGTTCCTGTGTTCACTTTCACCGGGGACTGGTATGCGCGCGGGGCACGCACACTACAGGCGCGCGCAAACGTGCGCGTGCATGCGGGCGGGTCCACGGTTCAAATCCGCGTAACATAAAGTCCAGTCCACACCTTAAATACACTTACCATAAATTAAATTTTCTTACCGTGACTTAAATCCACTTACCATGCAAAACATTTTGGAGTGCACCAGAGTTATTTATACACTTATCATACGATGGAAGTAGAAGAGACAACGGACGGAATGGACAACATGTTTGGCAATCAAAAAACGGGAGACCAATGTAGGGAGAATAAAAGCGTCTTGGGAACCACGACAATGATTCCGGGAAGAAAATTAACATCCATTGTTTGAGTTTAACCAACATTAAACATGTGAATGTAATCCTAAACCTATCCAATTCCCTATGCCTTCTACATGTATTTATATTCCAATATCTTTTTACAAAACGTGGTCTTCACTCATGGATCCCCACGACGTCACGTGCCCAATGCAGAGGAACTCGATCCACCCTCATCGTGTCATGCACGAGAGCTCCCCGCCGCACTACTTTCTGCCCAATCGCTGGCGATGAGTTTCCGCTTCGCAGAACGGGTTCTCCTCGCTATGCCATCTCCTCCAAGCATTGCTTCCATGAAGTTGTTGTCGCGCATTCGACGGAGCACTGTTACGGTCTCCGGAGTATGTTGCGCGCATAGGAAATCTACGGCTTGAGCCTTGAACAATATATCCCATTCAGATTCCGCGGCTTGTAAGTCATTAGCGATCTGGAGTTCCTCTTGTGTCATTTCGTGCAACTCCTTGTGCAGATCCACCAACATCTTCCCTTTGGAATTCCACCTAAATCCAAGAGGATGGGCGCCGTACTGGAATGTATTGGTTTGAACATCCCAGTGCCCTCGTAGCACTTGGTAGAAGAAATTCCTCCTTCCCTCGAGTTCGTCGTCTGTCCCGCCCCTGATGAGTTCGTGGCAGATCCTTACAATCTCCGCAGGATCCTGATCCCACCCCCACTGCGCGCTCATTTCTTTAGCATAGGTCTGGTGCATTTCCATAAGCCAATTCCAAATCAAGTCCTCACCCCACTTGTCCGGATAGTCAAGAGTATTTTCTTTATTTGCTCCCAATGCGGTGGCATCCAGGTCGCTAAGTCGAACTGCTCATAAAAACGCTTGTGTAAGGGGGATTTACATATTGCACACCAACGACGTATCATGGCATGGGAAATCAAGCATTGTGGATGATACATGCACTGAGAGGATCCCAATGACCAGCCCCCCTCTGGCCCAAATAGATTGGTACAAAATGGACACCTGGTCCCATCCAACACATACTCCTGTGGATTGGGCCAGAGCAATCTTGGCTGAGCAGTACTATTCTCAAGGATCTTCTCATTGGATCTGGCGGTCTTGTACTCCCACTCCAACTGCGTTTAATTTATTTCCTTACCAATCATTGGTATCTTGTCAGGGAACATTTCATCTGGATCTACCCACGAGGTAAGTCCGAAATCCCTCTTGGAGTTACGCTTGAGGTGGTCGTGGTCAATCCTCTTGAACTCACTATACATCTGTCTGTGACGGTCAACGTTCAGAATGCATTCAATCTTCCATTGGTAGTACCGTCTGCTCATCTGGATAAAATACGTTCTGAGCATCCCGTTGGTAGCTTGCAATTCGGAGACAGTGGGTACCGCTGTCTGTTGAAATCCCAAAGAGTCCTCCGTCTCTTGAAAATCCACGAACATGATTTGCCGCTGGGAGGGTGCATCACTTGACTCAATGATGCGAATGGGATGATTGGCTTACGGGGAAATCGGACCGGGGTATCTTCCAGGAGACCGTGCGTGGCCGATTCAATGATGGCATTCACGTCTTCCTCGTTTATTCCAGGGCTACAAGGGATTGGAGCCTGGCTCACCTCGGGTACGTTAATCGGACTCCTTGCAGATTTAAGTTGCAAAATCTCTTCATACTGCTTCCGGATAATCTCATTCATCCTATCAGCTTTGTAGTACAAGTTCTGGATAGTCCTCTCCATCTCAGAAATCAACGCATTTTTTTCTTCCAGCTCGTTACGCAATGCGTCGCCTTGCTGGCCTTGGGCATCAACGGCGGCTATTGTAGCCTCCAACTCAATTGTAAACCCATCGTCATCATCTTCCATTACATTGCTCGGGCCCGCAATGTGTGGAATCAATATAGGAGGAGCTACATCAACATTGCTTGGGCCCCCAACGATTGCTAGAGGAGCCTGATGAGCAATATCCACCCGAGTAGGATTTGCACGCGCTGCACCATTTCTCGTCAACAAACACGCGGCTAGCTCAGGATCCGTCTTTTTTAACCGTGTGATTCTAGCATTAGTCGCTGCTCTTGTTTGTGACTGAGGGGGACGGTCTATCGTACCATCAGAATCATTATCCGGACTCGATCCACTCCAATCAACAGGCGCATGATCCTCAGGATCATCCAAGTATTCCCAGTCATGGTCTGGAAATTTTAGGACCCCTGTAGGTATCACCATCTCTCGTGGACGCTGCTGGACGCTAGGAGTCAACCGTATGGTCCTCCAATCCACCTGCCTATGAAGCATTACCTCGGCATATACCATTCTACAAATAAAGAGCGGAACCTCGTTTCTATCGTTCATCGCTCGGTTGTATAGAAGCTGCCACACCTCCAAAACCGCCTCCCGAACTGACGGTTCTTGCAATATTTCATTTTCGCCTTCTTTGAAGTACGATTTTTATTATGGCGGTGCAACGGGAATAACTTCCCAATGTGGCACCATTCAATGAATTGTTCAGAAGTTGCTAGACTCCACGGTTGCGGTGCAGCTTCCCACCCTCTGAATGCCAGCTTTGCAGGATTCATTAAGACGTGAACCCTCTTATGTTGGAGGCTTCCATGCCTGACCCGTCCTGCATCCTTCTGCTTTTTCCTCTGCTCTGCCGCCGTGGGCTGATTTGGTCATTCCTGTTCCATATCTGCTCGAGGTAGATCGTTCTTCAAAGTCTTCCAAAAGTGCAAAATTAAAAGCCTACGACTACCCCAAAACCTCAATCACATTTACAAATTATAAACATTTACAATATTCTCAAATGTACCACACAACCACCATAGAGTCACTAGAGCAGAACAGTGTCCAAAGTGACGTTGTTTAACGCGGTTTTTAACGCGGTTCAATGCAGTTTAACGTGGACAGTTTTTTTGATGCCAAAATGGCAAAAAGGTCACGGACGTCGCATTGGTTTGACGTGCTGTGTCAACCTTATGTTAAACCGTTTATCAGCAGTTGACGTTATGTTAAAAGTGACGCAAACACAGATTATGGAAGTTACCCAGGGTAAGTAACTTTGACAGTAAGTTTTTTGCCACGTGAGCAGTTCCTTCCTTTTTGCATTCCACGTTGCATGTGACATGGACATTTCCCAATGTTAATTAATTCCAGGTCAGATATGACGTGGGCAAGGCTCCGTCGTCCTGATGGATGAAAAAAATTCTGATGTGGCATGGAAATCTGACGTGTCATTTAGGTTTTCAATGGCCTAGATTGTGACAAGTGGAGTGATCGTGGATTGAAGATATATTTTCGCATCAAATTTGGGATTTGTATTATTTTGTGTTTATGTAAACGCAGTGTGACGTGTTTTGGAAGTGCGTCTTGGACGTTAACTTTGACACTGTTTGATGCTGATAAACACATGTACCACTTATTTTAACGCGTTTACGGAAACGTCTTTAGACGTAGGATGATGTCTGCCATGTCAATAGTGACGCATTCAATTTGAATTTTTTGTCAAAAGAAACACAATGTAGTGTTCAACTTGACGCTGATAAACACATATGTCACATATTTTAACGCTTTTCGGAAAACGATTTTAGATGTAGGATGACGTAATGTAAGGGGTTGCTCATGCTGGATCCTCCTTAATCTACACACCCCACATCACTGTGCTCACGGTGAGTTCATAGCAACACATCATTCAAGGAACAAGGGAAGAATGGAGACAAGAAGAAGATGGAGAACAAAAATAAAGTTAGGAGAAACCCCAACCCCCCTCTCCCCCCCCCCCCCCCCCCCCCCGGATTTTATTGAAGTACCTTTCAGTTTATAGGTTGCCATTACTCCATCCTTGATTGGATTAAGGCGTGCCTTAGCTTTTTGGAAAGCTAAGTTGATTGTGCATCTACCCTCAAAATCTCAAGATCATAAGATCAAAATTCAAAGACTGATTGCTAAAAATCCGAGACCCTTCTCCCAGCCGCACTCCTTTGACAACCCCAACTTTGGTAGGCAATATCTCACTCCCTATAACTTAGAATTGGACGTGCTTACTACCATTGGAAAGCCCTACAAGAGATATACAATTCTTTCAAATCTCAATCTACTTGAACAAGAAACGAGGGACTGATAGGGAAAACAATGGGAGACACTCTATGGAGTAAGAAGAAAACACAAAAAGCTTGAAAACAAGCTCTCAAATACAAGATTAGAAGCCGCCGAAGTGGCGGCTCACCCTAACGCTAAACCTAGGCTTAAAGCCCTAATCTAAGACCTTCATAGATGAATGTTTCCACCAAAGAATGAACAATGGAAACATGAGTTAACGTGTACATCACCAAAATCCTAGCCGCCACGTCAGCCATAGCCTCTACGCACATCTGACACGTCAGCTATGTGATTACGTTTCTTGAAACTGAATTTAATGCAATTTATGTCACTTCAAACGCGTGTGTCACTATTGACACCCCTTAGGATGTTGACCAAGTCAAACCATAGCCGCCAAGTCAATCACGGCCTCCATGCACATGTGACACGTCAACTATGTCAATATGTTTCTTGAAACGCAGTGTGACGCATTTTTATGTCACCCAAAACGCGCGCGTCACTATTGACACCCCCTAGGATGTAGACCAGGTCATAACCTAGCCGCCACGTCAGCTCTAACTTACACACATAGGGGACACGTAAGCTATATCAATATGTTTCTTGAAACACAGTGTAACGCATTTTTATGTCACCCAGAACGCAGGCGTCACTATTAACACCCTCTAGGATCCGAAACCTACGTTCCAGGTCAGCCGTATCCTCCACGCCTTTGTTCCAAGTCAGCAGGGCATTCCACGTAGGATCTGTTAATATGTTTTTAGTAACATAGTTGAACGATTCTGATGTCACCTTAAACGCCCTCTATGTTAAAAGAAACGTGCTGACGTGGGATGTGACTAAATTTAACCATTAAAAAACTATTGTGAGGTAAAAAACTCTCCAAAAAAGTTACTTTCCACAATGCAGATTTATGTTCAAGTTGACGCGATGTCACTCATGTTGTTATTTTTAACACTGAACCGTCACTTCAAAATTCAAGTTGACACTCTTTGACAGAAGCCGTTAAAGCAACGTCAAAAGTGACGCGTGCACGTTAAAACCTTTAACGTGCAGTATGTTTATTTGGATCACATTTCCACACTAACTTCCATAAATCCAGGTATACGTTTCTGATGACGCAGTTTAACGCTGGACAGAATGCTGTTCTGCTCTAGTGAGTTCTGAAGAATAAAAGCGATAACAAGTGTGAAAATGCTGGGACCCACCTGAGAACCAAGCAATCAGCTACCCGGAGGCTATTGAAGGCGAGGTGCTTAGAAAGGGGGAGTGCAAAATGAGGGGGCGGATCGCCCTTTTATAGTAACGGGCGCCAGGGAACGGGCGCGAGCATCCTGCTACGGGCGCGAGCAGATCCCTACGGGCGCACGGGGGCATCGAAGGCAGGGTTTCGGCCGTGTATACCTCCGCGCCCGTGCGGGTATCAACGGGCGCGAGTGGTTCCCATGGCGGGTATAAGACGAGCGCGAGCGGGTTTAATTGCGCGCGCGCGGGTAGCGACCCGGTCTTCATCGGGCGCGAGCGGGCCTCGTCCGGGTATCAAAGGGGTGCGCACGAGGATGTCGTCGCGGGCGCACGCATATTGATCGGGCGCGATCAGAATTGCACCGGCGCGATCGCTGGATGGACGGGCGCGCGCGTTCTCGTTAACGGGCGCCACCACAAACTAGAACACTGTTAAAAATCAGAGTAAACCAAAGTGAACTTGCAAATTCAGGATTAAATAAATACTTTATTTATTTTGAAAATTTATCACTTCATTGTAATGTCAATTATAGTGCCATGCACTCTACGTACCGATCCTCTAGGTCTTTCAAGTGCATCTCGAAATGGTTTGTTTGAGCACTGGAGACAATATTGGGGACACAAAGTATTGCCATCTCCTTCTTCAGTTCTTTGATGAGATCGCCAATCTCACAGTCAAGTTCTTCGACAGTCGCTTGGGTTGCCAACTGCTCTTCAGTGGTTGGAGGCAGAGGGCGTCCATTCTCTGCGTAGGCCACCAATTTGTCACGGCAAGAGATCCAATCCTCGAAGAACTCAATCAGTTGACGGAGTCGCTCCAGCATTGACCAAATAACTGTGTCCGTTCGCTGTGCAGTGCCCGGTGGGGTGGCACCATTCGTTAAACTCATGTACAACTTGATTTCTTGGCAATTGCATGCGTTGAAATTCATGTTGGACGGTACAGCGATTGTTGTGAAACCCACTGTAATACTAAGCAATCAGCTACCCTCAGGTTGTTGAAGGCAAAATGCACAAAGTGGGAGGGGGGGGTGCGAATCAGTGGCGGAGGGTGGCAATTTATACTCACGGGGGCGACAGTGTGGACGCGAGCAGGTTGGGCGCGCGCAGGCTGGTACGGGCGCGAGCAGATTCATCCTATGCTAGGAGCGCGGGCGACCCTAATCGGGCGAGGGTAATCGGGCGCGATCACTATGCACGCGAGACAGACGATGGGCGCAGGCGACCCTGATCGGGCGAGTGTAATCGGGCGAGATCACTGCGCGCGCGCGACACAAACAACGGGCGCGATCATTGAGAGGGAGAGGGTAATTGGGCGCGATCATTGCGCGCGCGCGCGAGACAGACGACGGGCGCGATCAACCACAGCTGACAGGCGCGAGCAGGCGCAGATACGCGCGCGGACGCGACGACGGGCGCCACCCATGGTAAACAGTAGTAAACTGTGAGGACAGTAATTTTGCTTGCGCGGGGGAGCCCGTCCAATAAGCGTCCGTCCAATAACCGTCTGTCACGTCCATCACGTGACTACACGACAAATTTATGGCTTGTCCGTCTATTATGACAACTCTGCCAATCATAAAGCTGCATGTTTTGGTAATTTGTATTAATTTAGAATTTTATTTAATAATAGAGTCATGTGACCAAAAATACCTAATGTGTTAATATTAAAAACAATAAAATTATAAAAAATAATCCTAATTAAAAACTGCAAAGAGTTATGTACACTTTTAACAAAACTGATTTAGAATTACATTGCCACCACATTTTTTGTGACACCGATTTGTCACGGCATCTTTCTAATTGTTGTCACTGCATGGGCAGAGATGGACATGATTTCTATTAATTGGACAAAAATCCTTCAAAAGATAATAACATGAGCATGAAATTATTCACTTATTTCTAACTCATAGTTCTAAATCAATACTTTTTGGAACATTTTTTTCGTTAAAGTGCTTAAAAAGACTCCATTAACTCTTGTAACAACACATTGGACAAACAAGATTTAGAATTTGAAAATAGATTGCAAACTAGACTCCCTTCTTCATATTCTTGTCTTCCTTGATTTGGATTGAAAGAAAAGAGTTTTATTTTTGCAAAGCCTACAATTCACCAACTTCAAGTGCTTACAATTTGCCTTTATATATGCATCTTCAACTATCAGGTGTGCAAAGGAAAATCCTCTTTATGCACTTCCTTTGATACATCTTTAGATTACCATCTTTCGATACCAGAAGAGTTTTCTACCCTATAATTGCGATACAGCTCTGGCAAAACACATTCGGGAGCTATTCTCTTGCATCATAACCTTGCTATATCAGCATAATTCAAACCAATTATTTTTGGATTAGACTACTTAAAAATGTCCTAGTTTTTTGATGGAATCAACTTTCAGCTTGCTTTTATTCTTGCATGAACCAACAACAACAACGATCACTTCTTAATTGAGCACAGAGGCTGTAACCCACCAAGGGCCCGTCTCGGGCTCGTGATTGGCTCTTAGAGAGTGAATTACTCACGATAATCCAACTACAGGTTACACTTCGGTATCTACATGTTTAATTATATCAATCTACTAGGTCTCTGGAATGTGACTCAATGCGCAAAAGGCACTGAGGGCAGGAATCGAACTTCCGACCTCTCGCCTCCAAATATAAGGAGGTATGTAACTCCCTGGAGCACGCCCTCGACGGGCTCATAGCGGGCCATGTCATGTTATTGAACCAATTCAAGGCTTTACGATGTGTAATACCCTCTTACCTACCTACCTCATGCTATCGCACGCACTAAGTAGGTGGGAGTGTATTACCCACCATAAAGCCTCTCGTCGATTCAGTAACATAGTTCATAATTCACTACACTAGCGAGCTTTTTAAGCCTGTTTTTCTGTTAGGATCATGAAGACCGTGAGTCGTTCCTCATCACTCTCTTTGCTTCTCGCACTTCAACTCCTTGTATTGCGCTCTTTCTCGCACCTTTCGGGCGTCTAATCCGTCGCCACCATGTCGTTGGCAAGCTTGCTTGCATTTACTCTTGCCTTATATTCTAGAACAATGGCATCGCCATCACGGTACACTATACCACCAACCTTGCACTCATATCTCTCATAATCACTTTATAGCTCTCCTCTTCCTTATCAATTCCCGAGATAGTGCATGATGTTGAAATTATCATCTTATTGATGTTGAAACTAGATTCTGAGTACACCACTTCCAAGTCATGAACGAAAACCTTAGCGATGATCAATGTGGATGTGTAAGCAGGGCAAGGTGTCGAAAGATGATTTCCTTGCACTACTAGAAAAACTCGGTTGTAATCAACTGGTGAGGAAGAGAATTCTCTTGGAGAACTCTGAGGGTTCAGACAAGCTGGTTCGGACATGCCCAAGAGATTTCTGTTGATACGAACACTAAGAGGTTGGGCCTGGACACGTATGATAGACACGCTGTACAAACAATCCACGTCATATGTCCGAGTCACGGAGGGTGGTCAGCTGACATGGCATGCCGCGCTGGCTCATCCAGAGTCCGACCTCGTGGCAGCGGAGTCGTCGAGTTAGGGTATGGGGGCAACAGGGTTATGTGATAGATCATCTAGGACGTTGCCAAGTGTCCAGCGGGGGGGCATAGGATGTGTGTGGCGGAAGGTTGTGTCGCAGCGACACATGTGCTGAAGTTGTGTGGTTTAGGGTCTTAAAAGTAATTCAGTCAAATTCTTCTACGGTCGGAACAGCAGGGACATAAATTAATTGCTGAATAATTCCGGGTCGATATCAGATGTGACATGTTGCGGAGAATTGCAGTGGTTCAGCTACTGCTGTCGGTGAAATCAACCAAACTGCAAGGGAAGATCAGCATTGAATGAAAGTATGGATATGGAGGTGATAGGTGATCACATACTCGTGGGATACTAGACACGACCATATTGAGAGCATTGAATGCTTGTACCAACAATTCAAACAAGCTACCAAACATTAATCAGCTTCAATTGCGTGTGCACAGTAATCTTGCAGCCCCTATATTGAGAAAATTGGGTATAATTCCCATGGGAGTACAGTAAAAGAACGCATGGCGTCCCAATAGCCATGGCTGGATGGGGACAACATTCTATGAAATATATCGTTCGAGAGCCCGATTTCTTGCAGCATACTGTTAATACAGAAAAGGACCCAAGATTAGTCAGGTTCTAACTGCATTCCGAGAAAAGTGAACTGAATATCTGCTCGTTTCATTCATGGACTCTGGCGATGATATATGAGAGAATCCCTATAACGTAGGTAATCCGGTGTTTCGCTGCACTACGTAGGGGATGCAGCTAACTTGTGACAACCATAACAGTTATCCCAGGAAAAATTTGGTGCGCTCCTCCGATACTCCTGCGTGACAATAACAAACAGGGCACGTGTGTGTGATCAACGCTGCCATAGTCCCCACACCATGCATTCCAGTGCAAATAGTGCAATGGTCTTTGGTGCAGTGTACACACGTTTGTTCTAGAAAGACTATAGTCATCAATGAAGCTCGGTGTAGCGATTCTGAGGTCACATAACTGAACACAGCGGGGTGCATGTAATTAATGAACTTGGAATGTCTATGTGACAGAGACACAATGAGTACCCATAGTTTACCACGTATGTGCCAGAAGTCGAACCTGAGTCAGTGCAGACCTTCTTCTTATACTTCCGATTGCTCTTACGAGATGGGGGCATCGGCTTCTTAATTGCGTCTGTAGGCGGCGAGGCTTCGTCCTCGTTTGATTCCATGCCGTGGACATGACCCTGTGTGATTCATAAGTGGAGTAGATTAAGAGAAAATTGATAGCTAACTGCACGAGCGTAATGGGGGGGAAGAAGTCTGCAAACAGGTTAGCACAGCGATTGCTAGAGTTGCGAGTGACTTAACAACTAATAGTGCAAGAAGCGTAGTGACTCACATGGACTTAGTGATATTTAAGAAAAATAAAATGATATGGTTTTCCTGAATAAAAGTATGCACAAGTCGCATGCATAAGTAGTCCTTACGGTCAAGAAGGCAAAAACATGTTGGTGACCTGCGGAGAGCATTAACTGATTCAAGGAGGATTGCATCATGAAATCACACATGAAGGTGCGGTTCAGCATAGAAAATATGAACGTACCTGATGGGATTCGGAGACGTCGTCCACTGTGACGTGCATTGTATCTGGAGGACCTCGTGACGATTGAACTATGGAGGGCTCATTTTCTTCATGGGTGGACGTCGCAACGTGGATGCTAGGAGCCAAGGAATCTTTTCTCCCCTGAATGTTCGAGAGTTGCAATCGAAGTGTAGAGATGAGGGACTGCCCGTCCTCCGAATCAGCCGCGATTGACTTTGAAATCTCAGCAATCTGTTTTTGTAATAGCATTACAAGCGGATTCACCTAAGAAACGGGCACTGGAAAGTGATCAGTAAGCGGAGCCAATGCCTCGCTTTCGCCCGTCACATTCGGGGTGTCTTGAATCTCTGGTGCTCTGTTAGGTACACGATAAGTTGCGTTTACGGGGGCTGACTCCACCAATGGTCTTTGCGCAACAGCGTCATCTAGAATTGGTTCATCAAGTGGATCCCCCTCGCTCCCGGTGTTAATGCGTGAGGTTGTCACGTTTAAAAGCATCTTGCGATTTCAGCCAGCATATCCTTTGTCACGCTGCATCTCGTCGTAGATTTTGTCCGGAGCCGGGGAGCGGCCTTACTTTTTTCTGAGTCTCTCGGTGATGCCAACTTCGCCAATGGGGCCGGTTTGAACATAGCTCCGACGGCAGGATTCGGTGTATCGCATTGCCTCAGACTTCTGCTTGAACTTCTCTGAGTCCTGCATTTTCTCGAGCTTCTGCCATATGGGTTCAGAAACCGAGGGTGGTCTTGACTCCTTAGCCGCAATCATTTTCATCAATTCGTGTCTGTACGAACTCAGAACGTTCCCTATACGTTTCCGCAGATATGACGGGTTGATAGTGTCGCTCTAATTTAACTGCTCGTGAAGCCGGGCTAGCATTGTATCCATCAAATGGCACGGTTGCTGCCTGATGTCGATGTACGAAGGATCTAGGCCCCTGACCACTTTCGCGAGCATATCATTCCAAACAGTCACACCGAGTCCGTATGGCTTCCCCTTGTCTGACACGTGAATGAGGTATGATTTCTTGCCACGTGCCTCACGTTCTTCTGCAGCTTCCTCCCGCTCTTGCTCTTGTTTCCTTCTCTCCTTGCGAAGAGCACTCTCTCTGCCTGGAGTGGAGCTCGTTGAAATTCGCGACTTCTGCTTGTACAAAGTTACACTATTTGGACCATTCGGATATGTCAACGTCCCGCTCTCTTTCTTCACTTGAACAGGTTCACCTCTGGAGTTTAAGAGTAACCTAGACAATGCACCTGATCGACTAGGTGGTGGTGTACCGGGGCTCCTCAAACAACAACGATTTATGTGCAGTCTGTGTGAGCCATGAGTGTCCCTGCGGGACCTGCTGATCTCGTTGTCTCGTTCAAAGTATACACCATGCCGATCGTCACGATGGCGCTTACGAGAGCAATGTCCATGCCCGCGGTGATCGCTGTGGGGTGACAAATAGTAAGGAGAATAGCTTTTGGAACGGTGTCGGTGACGACGATGACGCTCTCGTCTCTGCATTCGGTGCAACGTGTTAGATCACACATCGGAGATAAGTGTGACGTCAAGCAAGAGCAGACGTGACTCCTGGAATACTCATGCATGACGGTAAATGCAATGTGAAAATAGCGACAAATTAAACATGGAATAAACAATCGTGTTGACGACCTCGGATATAGAATCGTCGTTGTATACAGAAGGCATATTATGATTGCGACTTTTGTGTTTTCCATGTTCGCTCCTTGAGAAACGCCTGCTTCTTTCATCCTCACTGGAGATGACGTAGTCAGGCTCTTGAACATTCATGTGTTGGTTAGATTGACGATTCGCAACCGCAGCTGCCCGAACTGGGGATGGTGAGCGGTCACCTCTGCCATGTAAATCAGAGCGGCGATCAGTGTATCTTGGGATATTCGGGGAAGATCTCCATTCCTCTTGGTCGGGGGGGGGGGGGAACCTTTCCAGCAAGGGAAGAAACTGTACAGGGTATCCAGGCAACACCGTCCAAATTGGAATTAGGATTTAGTAACAGGTTAATGATCTCAAGTGTAAGCTTATTGCCACAATAATCTGATGGTGATCCTAAGATTAAGCAAAATATAAGGTTAAGGTATGTGTACTGACCTTGTCCCATACCTGGATGGAAATCGGCGTGCCATTGAAGTATTTAAGAGATCGATTGACACGATGTACAATACATGGAAAATAAACTACTCTACTGTCACAAATTCGAGGCAGCTCATCGGGACAAACATCGTGAAAAGAAGTTGCGTTGGTGTTTAGTGTGACGTACGTTGTGATGCTGTGAAGACAGCGGTTTCTCTAGCTGCTCGGGTAGATGTAGTGCAGTCCGCATGAGACAAGGACGAGCTTTTTTTAGATAAGGCGGTATATTCCGCCAACACCTCTGCGCACACGTCCGGAGGAGGTGGCAACTTCTTGGGAGCACGCAATGGCAATGAAGGCAGTAATGCCAACTCCTTGCCTACATATTGGCCGGGACCGGGGTCACGTGCAAGGTCTTGAATTGCAACGCCGCCACAACCTGACGCTGTAGACGCGCCTGAAGAGTTTTGTTTCTGCTCTCTCAACTGCTGTGGTCCTCTTTTCAGCCTCGATAGCGGCGCCATTGAGAAGGACACACCTGAAACAGAAGGGGTCATTGCTGAAGTTAAATATCACATGCGAAGAATTAACTGTGCACATGTAGATCAGTAAACAATCGCACCCATCGCCCGCAGCATGACTGCATCCGCATGAATGTTCCGAACTCAAATTGAACAAGCCTGGATCATCATCTGATACTATCGTGATGACGAGCAAATTGCAACAGGCAGGAATTGTGACAATACCTGGAGTAGTTGAACGAGCAATAGAAGTGCAGATGGTAGCTGCCGAAGGTCAGAAATGAAATCTGATTAAATACCTGCCGCAAAGAGCACAGAATCCGCACTTGGGACCTCCATACCGCCGCACAAACCACCAGAAGCATTGTCAAATTTACATGGAGAACGAGAACTGAACGTGCAGCAATAAAAAACGTATGCATCTCATTTAACAAAGAGCGCATTGGAGACATGGCCGGAATTCCTAAAAGTACGGTTTGCGGCGAAACCAGGAAAGAGAAGGCCTTATTACCTGCTGGGCATATCAAAGTTAGGTGACTGAAACCGGTGCTGCAGAAGATCAGGGTCTACACTGATCCCATCGACGTGTGCGGCACCGTAAACTAGGTGAAATAAAACAAGTTGAAGAAGATAAGACCAACGGCAGAAGTTGTTCCCTCCGGATCACTCGAAGGTCGACAGGATTACTATGACGCTGGAACAATCGAGGAGATGGGGGTATGGGGGTATACAAGAGAAGCCGGGACAACAAGCCACAAAGGGGTTCAGTGAAGAAGCCAAAAATTCCTAATTTTCCTTTGGATCTGGGAGGGCAAGGGCATTCCTTGTCCTGTATGTGGTGGTGCGTTCATCATCGCGCAAGTATTTCCCAACCCACCCGGATGGAGTTCGCGCTATCTCTGATAAAGCATTCACAACTGGAAACGGGTGAGAGCATTTAATAAAGCATTTAATGGGTACTAACTCCGCACTCGAGGCAGACATTGAATGAAGAGCACCATGCAGACCTCTACGTGTGCAGTCGACCCGAGAATGGCGGATTCGATGTACTTCTTGGACGGACTTCAGTGTGTGACCAGACTCACCTGTGGGCACTATGGGCGA
Source organism: Ceratodon purpureus (assembly GCA_014871385.1). Taxonomy (NCBI): domain Eukaryota; kingdom Viridiplantae; phylum Streptophyta; class Bryopsida; order Pseudoditrichales; family Ditrichaceae; genus Ceratodon; species Ceratodon purpureus. The sequence continues at coordinate 99,271,590 of CM026426.1, forward strand.
CTCCAGGGTTTTATAGACCATTGCTTCGCATATCCTCTTCCCATTAACTCAGTTTCATAACCAGAGTATCTCACGTGGTTGTTACGGCAGGTGTACGCGTTGGAGTGCATATCATTTTTTGCTCCATCCATCCAAGATGGTCCCGCCTCAATCTCTCTTGGAGCTTGCCTTGGATGACAGTGCTCCTCCGGAGAGTCATAGGAAGCGGAAACGGAAGGGAGAGAGACAACAACGCAGGAAGCCGCGTTGGACCGAAGCCATGGCCGAAAAACTCTGTTCTGAACTAGATGATTTAATCGAAGATCATGCACGATGGCACCGGGAGAAATTCTGCTGGTTCAACGATGTTGTGCTTTACCTGGCAGAACCTATCCATTCATCGTAAGTACTTTTTGTTTCCCCTGCTTTACGAGTCTCTCCAAGGATTATGCGTGAGTCGGGAATGGGCTACCTGTTGAGATATTGTTCCCTCGGATTATGACTTATACTGAATCACATGGCAGTAACCCGGACTCACGGACTATTGCTAGTCTTACGCTGCGTCGAGTGGCCCTTGAGGCGGAGATGGTGGGCGCAAACACGAGCCCAAAGCTAGACAAAAATGTCACACACGTCGTCACATTCCACAACCCTAGCCTAGAATTGCGCCTAGACTAGCTGCTACGTAGGTAAGACCTCCATCGACGTTCTGGGTTCCCTGTCGCTACATATCATTTCTGAAATTTTCCGTGTGTATTTGTTAGGGCGTCATATATAAGGTCTACATGAAGGGGAGACTGACATATTCAGAACGCATTTCACTGCATAGTCTTAGCGGCGAGAAGGAGCAGGAGCTTGTCCATTACGGTCACTTGTGGCATCCTCATGGACAGCACATAAATGTGGTCTATCAAGACTAGCATATGGAGTCCTTAGCAAAGGGATTTGTTCTATGTGAAATGCAGTTCATGGCGTTAGTACTCTGTCCTAAACTAGATGATTCAGTCGAAGAATACGCACGATGGCACCGGGAGAAATTCTGCTGGTTCAGCAATGTTGTGTTTTACCTGGCGGAACCTATCCATTCATCGTAAGTACACTTTACGTTTCCCCTCCTTTACGGGTCTATCAAGGATTATGCGTGAGTCGGGAATGGGCTACCTCCTTAGATATTGTTCCCTCCGAGTTATGACTTATGCTGAATCACATGGCAGTAACCCGGACTCACAGACTGTTGCCAGTCTAGCGTTGCGTTGACTGGCCCTTGAGGCGGAGATGGTGGGCGCAAAGACGAGCCCAAAACTTGACAAAAATGTCACACACGTCCTCACATTCCACAACCCCGGCCAAGAATTGCGCCCAGACTGGCTCCTACGTAGGTCAGACCTCCAGCCCCGTTTTAGGGCCACGTATTGCTACATATTCTTTTTGATTTTTTCCGTGTGTATTTGTTAGGGCGTCGTATTTATGGTTTGCATGAAGGGAAGACTGACATATTCAGGACGTGTTCCATTGCAGTCTTCGGGGCGAGAAGGAACAGGAGCTTGTTTATTACGGTCACTTGTGCCATCCTCATGGACAGTACATAAATGTGGTCTATCAAGACTGGCTTGTGGAATCGTTAGCAAAGGGATTTATTCTATGTGAAATGCAGTTCATGGCGTTTCCGAGGCTATAGGTTACTTTGAAATAGGGTCATAGTTTGATTTGTACACAGCAGTGGCACTGTCGTCAACAAACTCCACCCTCTAATATATGAATACCCATTGCCTTTAAAGAGGTGTTTTGGAAATCCATTTTGTTACACACTATGATCGTTTTGCTCGCGCTCACATGATGCCACCATATCAGCAACTTGTAGAGGCTGTAGCTTCGAAGAATTGTTCCCGTCATGGTGTGGTCTAGGATAGCCCATAGGGAGGCTTAAACCAAGTCCGGAACACGTAATTACAGATCAGCTTTTTTAAAGATCACGCAAAACTGCAGCATACCACATAGAGCGTAGAATTGCATTCTGCATGGGAATATCGGAGTACCCATGTGCGTGTCGCCGATGCAGAGGGGCTAGAATTCGGAAGCGGAAGACGATTCTCAGTCACCATCGTTGGTATGGTCAGGACAATTTCTTGCCCCACCCTATACTGGTAAGCGTCTTTTTTTTCTTCCTTATACAGATGCCGTGAATCCCATGTTGTAACCCTTATTGTGTTTTAATGCCCTACTTCATGGTCATCTGTACGCTTATCTCGGCATATGACAGCATATCATTATCTGATACGGGGACGCATTGTACAGAGGACGTAGTGAATGTATCGTTTCCTAATTTCGTGATCTGCTATAGTCAACTAAAGGTCGACAACTCCGTGGCCTAGTGAAGAATCCTGATCTCCAATCGAGCGACAACGAGTCACATTCAAGCGAAGGCAGTGCAAGCAGCTCTTCACCATCCAAAGAGGATCTGGTCCGGGTCAGAGACATGGCTTACGACGCCTACGGCAGAGCAGAGTTGATGGAACGTGTTGCTGCAAATCATGACAATGGTATACCTGATTTTGTTGGAGAGGAGGATAATCATGAGGAAGATGTCGACATTGATTTCCAGAACCTTATGCAGGAATGTATGGATCCGCTTTACGAGGGCTCTATGGAGTCGAGGATGTAGAGCAGTATTGTGATCATGACACTATGCACAGTCTTCTGAGTGTTGGATACATTTCTCTCTGCACTCCTCACCTACCTGGCTGGCACATTACTTCCGCGCAATAATAGCATGCTGAGGACTACATATGAGTTGAAGTCGATGATTCGCAGACTGGGCCTGGAACATGATAGAATCGACTCCTGCCCGAATGGGCATGTCTTGTATGAAGGTGCGGTGAATGGCGCCCTCACACAGTGCCCTTGTTGCCTGCACCCCCGATTCGTTACAGGTTCGAAGTCAATTCCTTGTGCTGTTACACGGTACTTTTCCATCATCCCTAAACTACAACGGCTTTACAAGTGTCCTAAGATAGCGGACCTTCCCAAGCATTTCAAAGGGGCTACAATGGAGTCAAATATAATGAAGTCGATCGCAGATTCTTTCCAATGGAAAGAAGTTTCCCGGATGTACCCTCTATTTCGTGACGTTGGGAAGAGTCTTCGCCTTGGTTTGGTAGCAGATGGTGTCTGCCCTCACGGTAATCAAAGCTCCAAGCATTCCACTTGGATTATCCTCCTTGCTATTTACAACTTTCCTGGTTGGCTGTCAACAAAGAAATTCATCCTCAACTTGACGCTGTTGATTCCAGGGCCAAAGGCTCCAACGTGTGAGACGATAGATGTGTTTTTAAAACCGTTGGTTAGAGATTTGTTAATCTTGTGGGATGGCGTTCCTGCTGTCAATATGAGCAACCCCCTGGCTGAGCGTGACTTCACACTATGAGCTATGCCACAGTTCACGATTTTCTTGCCTTCGGTCTTATTGGAGGTCACGTGGTTAAAGGTTATGTAGCCCGTCCCGTGTGCGGAGGCGACACTTTCGCTGAGCATACATTGTGCTTGAAGAAGATGGTATATTTAGGCCATCGTCGGTTCCTACCGATGAATCACACCTTCCGACGAGCAAGGCAGGCATTTAACAATCAACCCCAGGCAGCGTCTCACCCATAGAGAAGAGATGGAAGTGTGATATTTAACCAAGGTCATGAGAGGTCTGACTGGCTGCAAAATGGAGGTGCCGAGGATTCGGAGAACAACCCGGTGAAACTCCATGGAGTGAAGCGCGCAAGCATATTGTACGCTCTGCCATATTCGAAGGTGAGCCGGTATTCTTAACCATTTGTTTTTGAGCTTTTGCATTTAATTAGTGTTTTAAAGCACATCCCGGTTAAGCACTGTTTGTAAGTCTACACAATCCATCTACTCCATATTCTCCTTAGACACAATTCTCCGATTCGTTACAAATGCCATGAATCCCAAGTGCGGTGGACGTCCTAGATAACATCTGTCTACACAGTGTTGGATTATACGTACGTTAGTGGCTACATGTGAATTTCATCTTGTTGAAATTAAATCCCTGCTGATAATTGAAGCTATGATTTCCATACATAAGGGAGTTGTTATTATACTAGCGTTAAATTATATAATCCGGGCTTTGTTTGGATCTTTGCACCCTAGTTATTGTTTACAATTGAACGTACATTCTACCATGTATACCATGCCTAATAGGACCCGATTGTGTGAACGCGGGCTTTTACTACTCCTGTGGGTTGAAGTTGTTAGCTTCTAAATTAGTTGCGGATTTCCCTATCAGATACACTGTCCATATGTATTCTGATTAGATTTTTTGTGCTATTCCGAAGGCTACATTCAGTATGCCCTTGTCTCTAAAATTGTTTTTTATTTTAATTTTGTCACCTCGCTGGGGATGATATTTTAAGTACTTTTTTATACAAATAATGTCATCTCTCTGTAATCCCCCCCCCCCCCCCTCAGCCTCTGTGTTCAAGCGCATCGATTGAGTTCTGTAGGTCCATGACCTCATTTCTCCTCGTTGCATGAAGGGAATCTCATGTGGTTGAAATTGCAAGCTACCAAACTAGTTGAGGACTTCTCTATTAGACGTTGCCGTAATGTATCCTGAGACAATTTATCTTGCTTCTTCCAAAGGCTACCCTCACTATGCCCTTTCCTCAGCTATTTATTTATTTTTATTTTTATTTTCTCACCTCGCCATACTGGAGATGGTCAGACAATTATTTTCTGAACGAAGAATATCCAGTCTCTATATCCCTCTCCTTCAGTACATCAGTCAAGTGTGCGCGGTGTCTTATGTTGGTCCATGTACTCCTCTCTATTCATAGGATATGTAGAATTAGTTGTTGGATCTCTCACAAAAATACTGCTTCTTGATTAACATACAAAGATGCTCATATTCCGCACAGATCCCGCATGGCAAAGTGTCCTTGTCCCCAAATCACTTGGTACCTTTTATCCCCTGTTAAACCGATCTAATTTGTTCCTTCTGCACTTTTACGTACGTGATATGTTCTTTGCATGCTGGTCATGTCGTAACTCATCCTAGCTGACTTATATTCGCCGTGATATAAGATATATGTTTGGAAGTCACGTTCATTTAATTTTCCTCAACATATATCGGCTTAGACCCGCATTGTCAACGTTCTAACATGTTCAGTGATTTTTTTCTACCCCCGTAGGAACTTCCCATCCGCAATCTCCTCGACGTGATGCACGTCGAGAAGGACGTTGCGGAGAACCTCTTGAAGACACTGTTTGGTGAAAAAGACAGTCCAAATGTACGACTCGACATGGAACATCGAGGAATACACCCCCACCTCGGGGTTCGCCAATTACCTCAGAAGGAGCAATGTCTATTTATCCCCGATGCCCCTTATGTCCTCTCAAAAGCACAACGTGAGTTATCCTTGGATGCTCCGAGATCATTGAAACTGCCTTCGCATTATTCTGGGAACCTTCGCTCAAAGATTACGAAGGGAAAGCTATCTGGTCTCAAATCACATGATTTCCACGTTCTTTTACAAGACATCCTGCCCATCTGCATGAGGTCAACAGGATGCCGCCATATGACCTCTGTAGTTATCGGGGTAAGCAGACTGTTCAAGAAGATATGTTCAAAAACAGTGGACATGGAAGAACGGGAGACACTATTTCACGAATGTGCAGAAACTTTATGTCTCCTAGAGAAAGAGCTTCCACCGTCATTTTTTGACATTATGATACACCTTTGGATCCACCTTGTAGAGGAACTGTTCATCTGCGGTCCCATACACGTCCACTAGATGTATCCATTCGAACGCTACTACAAGACACTTAAGAGCTACGTGAGAAACCACGCTACACCTGAAGACTGTATGACGAAGGGGTTTCAACTGGAAGAGGCGTGCGGGTTTGCTTTGGAATACTTACGGAATGGGCAATCCTACGTGAAGCGTGTATGGGACAGTGAGGAAGACCCTGTTATGTCAGACTTGGTGCTAGAGGGCAACGGAAAGTGCAGGCAGCTCGATGCAATTCTTCAGCAACACATGCATGACTTCGTGCTTGACAACGTTGATATCATTGAGCCTTACAGACTGTGAGTCCCTGAGATGATCTTATGTTCATTTATTGATATATTTATTTTTATGTTGATGGCTGGCTCAGTATGGAAGGGTGCAGAATGAACCTCCCTGCATTGCATTTCTCAATTAAGTAACGGCGTAGCACATATTGGTAACTGCTGGATGCCGTGAACTGTTTAGGTGCGTGGCGACATGCTGTGTTGACATGACCTCAATGGCAGTATGATTGTTTAATATGTAGGCCACTGACTTCTATGTATTATGTCTTTTTTCTTCTTAACCAGGACGTACCAGCCCATAGTAGAAACGAGGAGGCCTGAATGAGCTTGTTCGCGTTCAAGACATCATGGACGAGAGGGTACTCGTCGTCCAAATTTCCCCTTCGACCTTGCGGAAATTCCTCCTTTCGGGGAATGGCTACGAGAGAGTTTCACAAGATCTGGAAAATGGTATTGCCGTTGACCTGGTTGTGGTGGCTCTGTCCAAGTATCCATCCAGATTGGCGAAAAAATTCCGAAGTCTGTATGCATACGGCTATTGGTACAGAGTACGGAGTGCTGAACTCAGCTTAAAGACGAGCGACTCAGGCATTGCTGCCACTTTCTTACGAGAGTGTCGTTTTGGGTTGCGGGATCCCAACCCTATAGTGGCCTCCGTTGAGTACGTAGGCCATCTAGAAGAGATTATCGAATTAAATTATGGTATTGTCAAACGGGTTGTCCTTATTGGTACATGGGTCAAAGCAAACTACAAGCGGGCTTCCACAACTGTGAAGAAAGATGAATGGAGATTCACCATCGCTAATTTTTCTCGTACCATACCTTTTGGTCGCGACTCTTTTGCGTTCCCATCTCAAGTACAACAAGTTTTTTATGCTGACTGCTTGGAAGACCCCGCATGGAAAATTGTGATCAGGACTGATCCTCGCGGCAAGAGGGTGGTGGCCTTTGATGACAACGCAGCAGAAGGTCAGCTATTTGCTACTGGTCGTGACAACGAGTTCACAGGGCTTCAAACACCTGCAAACCTGAGCGAGGCCCCGAAGAGACCGTCACGTGAAGGTCGAGTGATAAGAGTTAACGATATGGCTGATCATGACGCCCCCGACCTGAATGAAACCTTCGACGCTGACCTAGGCCAGTCCTAAGAGGAAGAGTGATTGGTAGGAGAATATCTCACGTTCTTTTTTTTTATGCTTCTTCGCTCTTGAACAATTGCTATCTATAGCCTACGTGATCAGTAAACTCTGGATGCCCCTTTTTTTGGCCCCTGCTTCATTTATCAGTGTTTATATTCTTCCGTGTGAAACAGATCACACGTTGACTGTTGAAAATGCTTCACTTTAGTCTCGTCTAACCCTTCCTTATTTTTATTCAGAATCAGTGCGCATCAGCGTCTCAAAAGCAGTAGGGGCGTTGAGTGTACCAACTGTATTGTCCTTGATGTATGAAGGCCTGAGTAAAATTCGTATGTACGTTGGGACATTTAAGCGGTCCGTAATAGCACTATAGCACGGTTAATGTTTAACACATTTTCTAATCATTCAGAAAATGACCTCTAACATTCTAAGCAAGGCAGTCTGTATTTTCAATATTTGTATGGCCATGTCCTTCAAACTGATCCTCGTGAATTTTTCTTTCATAATTTGAATTAATCCCTCCGACTTACTACATATGTATCCATTTTTTAATTTCCCAACTTTTCCACAAAGGTAGCCCCTATTCTTCTAATACACAGTTTTACTTGTTGATCTCTCTGTAGGACATTGAATTATGCCACTATGGATCCTGCCTGAATCCTCATCGTCACACTGGCCGTATGTATGATTTCGTCATGTCATGCGTATGCACTGTAGTTGTTTACGCAGATTTTGCCCCATGAAGACAACAAGTCCATCTACAAAGGTACGTACTGATTTCCTTTCCATAAGTTCCCTATATGGATTTCCGACATGCTGTCTGTGTAGTAAACATGAGTTGAATTAAGTATCATATATCATCATTATGGTTTTGTACTGATTAGTCCTCATTTGAAACTCAAATTGTTCAAGCAGACAGTCGTTTATAAACAACGATAAATGATGATTAATTCAATCCCTTTGCTCCAATAGCGATGCAAAAATTGTTTCATTTTTCTTGTCCTCACTCTTGAAGCTAGATTCGCCCATTCATATGTGTGTGAGTTCTGGCACACATGGACCGAGTGTCGTCCGGAGACCAGAGTCACATACCCGGCGAAGGAGGTAAAACTGTATGTATATATGGCTGCGACGAGCGGTAGCCCGCTGGTTGCTCTGCACTTAGATCTCCAGAACGCCCAAGTGCACCTATGGATCCCCATGGTGGATATGTTTTTGCCCCATCTCCCTACATTGTTAACCATTTTCCCAAATTTTGTCTTTCCCAGGTATGTGGAACCCCTGTATCCCCTTCATGTTAAACCCCTTTCTAATTTCTAAATGCTCTTGAATGAATCACATTATTTTTTGCGTTCACTCTCTTCTCTTGTAAACCCCCCCCCTCCCCCGACCCATTTTCATTCATTAAACCCCTCTCCATTCGCTAATATTCTTTGTTATTGGGAGCTCAATTAGAATATTGTGTGGTTTATCTAAATTAATGTTCTTATACAATTACCGTTTATCCATGTCCCTGAAGGCAGTGATTGCCATTCATCCATTAATCACATGCCTTAGCGTTGTAATGATCCATGAATCTCCTAATTATGGTGCTTGCGATCTCTGAGTGCCCTAAATTATGATATCTGGATCCCATTCGCAATCTGTCACTCCAGATGGCTCAGATGTGAGCTTTTGTTTTCATCATACTTTTCCTGTAATCATACTTCTCTAACTCCTCACAACCTGATTAGAAAGAATGCATCTGCTACAAATCTCTTGCATGTGGCAGTTTTTAGGAGGATCATATTTCCAATTGTGTGAGTTAATGATGTTTGCTGATTACATACAGCATAGGTACTCCAATCGAGCTAGAGCTAGGCATAGCTGGAACGTAGGGATCCAAGGCGCTTAATCCTTTCTCCTCGTTCTACAGGTTTCAGAGTGCAGCAACACCACAGCAAGTATATATATCGACGTGCTTATTCAACTTCAACAGCCATTTTCTGGTATTCTCTCCTCTCCCTGTAACCTGAGTCTGAAGTCTCTCGCGTTTCCTCTCAGTGTCTGAGCACTTCCTTTACATCTTCCCACCGAGTCGCAATTCTCTTCTAAGTGTATTCGTCATCTAGAACTCATTTCGTTGTATACTCTCTCTTCGCTCTCGCTATCATGGCATCTTGGGAGATTGTGATCCGGGAAGGGGTTCTGGCTTCTTTGCTCCGGCAGTTTGTCCAGGACAACTCCCCGTCGGATTAGGACGCCGGTAACTTGTGGTATGACGGCGGTCACATCGTCTCCACCATAGCGGATATTGAGAATGCCCGCCTGGCCAGCCCCATGTGGCGTGCAACCATTAATAGCAGCCTGGAGTAGGCCGCATTGCGGCTGGCCAAATGGGATTACGCCAACAAATAGGGCATCCCATGGTTGTCTTTCGAACTGTACAAGGTCCCAATTCTGTCGCAAGGACATTTTACTGTACAGTCTTTATGTAATTAAATAAAGAACCATATTCCACATTTCTCCGAATCCTTGTCCTCAACAAAAATTTCGATGATACTCTGTTTTCCGTTCCGTGAGTGAATACATTCGTTAACGCGTTTCTCATCCGGATCTCGTTACGCCACGTCGTCGATGTCACCTGCCACGCGGACATGCCGTGCTTTCTGCTTCTGTTCATATCAACAAGTTTCTGTTGATTGCTGGGGACTTAGACATGCTCAGTTGATACTGTGACCGAAACAACTAAAACCCAATGTCGCTCTTGGGTCCTACAGATTTTGGTTGATTTTTAGTTGTTCAAACTGGGTTTTCTAGTAGTGTTGGAGGCTTCAAACACATATCAATGTGCCTGACTAGCGTCAAATTCTGTCGACCAGGTATTACTTGTTAATTTTGGTCCCAGGTGGAGCATCAGTTGCGACGTGAGTTTGCCGTGATCGTTCTGATCTATTGCTAGAACCTATAATAATTGTTGGATGGTAATCACTTCGTCTATGGAAATGGATGTTCTAATTTATGTTTGTTGCTGACCGCAGTATATTGCGTCTCTGGCTCGTGCCCTAATCTACTGCCACAAGAAGCACGTGATTCTCCGCGACATCAAGCGGAAGAACTTGCTGATCGGGCTGAAGGTCAGTCCACAATAGCTGGCTGATCGACTTTCAATTTGGCCTGAAGGAAGTGTTTGTATTCATAGTTGGTTTAGGAATAATTCCATTTGGTGACAAGCATTTGGTTGGGTTGGCAGGGTGTCGTAGACTTAGGATGGTCTGTGCACACGTGCAACAGTCACAGGACTATGTGTGGAACCCTATATTACCTTCCTCCGGAAATGGGTAAGTGTGTTACTGGTTTTGATTGATCATCAAGAATTTGATTGTGCTGTGCATGATGGATGGCTTAGATGCGTGTTGTCTGATAGTCGAAGGAAAGGAGCATGATGCTGGAGTGGATTTGTGGAGCCTGGGCATTCTTTGCTTCGAGTTCTTGTATCGCACTCCACCATTTGAAGCAAAGAAGCACTCTGACACATTCAAGCGGTAAATTAAACTCTTGACTCTCTCTTTTATTGGTAGTTGATAGTAGCGCAAATTGATAGTAGAGTAATCTTTGGTAAGAGTGTTCAAGTTAGATGTTGAGGAGGAGAAATGTCTTGAGCGTTCTACGTTTTACATGTTCTCTTTTATCGTCTCCTTGTAGCCTCGTGGTGACCAGCATACTGACCGTGGCTTTGATGTTCTCCAGTATTGTTTTCGTCGATTTGAAATTTCCATCCAAACTTGTCATTTTTGCACCAGCTCGAGACTTGATCTGTCAGGTAACGGTTGGTCATAATGTGTAAAACGTGTATTTGGAGTGCATATTCAAATACCCTTTGTCCGTTTATTCTCTTGTTAATTTCGTGCTCACGTTGCCGTGAGTAATAACAGTTATTTTGACTTAGTGATGCGCTGCTGTAGATGAGTGCAGCTGTTGGTGAAGGACTCTGTTTAGCGGTTGCCTCTTCATAATGTGCACACGCATCTATGGCTTGTAAATACTGCAGATTGAGATTATTGGTCATGCAAGGATTCCTCTGAAAAGCATAGATTGCCGCATCAATGGTCGTCCTGTAGCTTCAAGTTAAACTGATTTTGTATCCAGGATTGTAGTTGATGTAATAAGCTTGATTCTTTGATGACCGTGTGTCTGATAGTTGTATGTCGTGATGAAATAGATGGTATGTGCTGGAAAGAAAGGGGATCATTTCTGGGGCAAATCCATCTTCGGCTTTGTTTCGGTTGCATTCCTGGCGGAAAATTGCATGCAGGCCAAAGCAGGATCTTCATCTAGGATTAGGTCCTCTGTGACGCTGCCCTCTTGCTTTCGTCACTACATTAAAAGAGAGACGTATCCTTTACGTGCTCTATTTCCATTACATATGCTGACGGATGTGCTTTTATGTTGAAGAGAAGGTGTTTGTCAAACAATTTGTGATCAACATGTCCTCATGTCCTCAGTTGCGACTAACATGTCCTTGGTTGCAATCTACATGTAGTTGCAATTAACATGTCCTCAGTTGTGATTAACATGTCCTTAGTTGCGATCTACATGTCCTCAGTGGCATGTCTTTTTACTAGGTGTTGGTTTCGATTGGTTGTTGGTTTCGATTGGTTGTTGGTTTCATCTATCATTTGACTGGTTGTGGATTTCATCTATCCTTTGACCGGTTGTTGGTTTTATTTGTCCTTTGACTGGTTGCTAGATATTTGGATTGACATCATTTACATATTGACCTTCTTAACTAAGTGAATTTGTTTGTTCATGTAGACTTTTGTTGTGTAGCAACATTTGCAATAGCTGGTTCTTTTGTAAACTAAGGATTAGATTGCAAATTGAGCTGCTAATTTTGGAATGGTGTGTGGTAATCATGCATCTAAAAATTACATTGGTTAGGTGTGAATTGAATATGTTTGTTTTACTTGCCTGTTGGGATGGAAAAACTCAAAGTATTCAAATTTCTCAAATTACTTAAAAGTTTGAACTCAAAACCATGTACTGTAAAGCATTCATATTTTTCACATCTTCACAATTTCTTAAAAGCCTGAATTCAGAAGTTTGAATTCAAAATTTTCAATACGAAATCCTAAATTTAAAAACTTTAATTCAAAATGTTATCACTATGAATTTTTATGATTTTATGGTTTCAAAAATGTTCACTCAAAAGCATTCACATTGTTTTTGTTTATTTCATTTTTGCACTTTCTCTAAGGTTTGACATTTTTTCAAAGGTATTAGTACGAAAGCATTTATTTAAAGGCATTATTTTAATGTTTCTCAAATTTAAACATAAGATTTTTGAAAGTAGTAAACTACCAAAATCTGTACCAAATTTTGGATTTGGAGAAACAACGGATTGGAAGATAATAACATGCGAAGTTTGGAAAATTATTAAATTTTTGAATTATTAAGAGTGAGTTTCCGAGTTTGATTGAAAATTGCTAATTCAAAAATTTATAAAAACTTGGCAACTGAAGCTAATTTTCTTCTCTAGTATGTTAGGAACATGCACAATTTTTTAAAGATTTTTTCGAGTTACCAATTTGGAAAAAATGGGTTTGACATAAGTATCACTCTGAATTTTATTTTTTTAGCATGGCAATTTTTGCAAAATTCAGAAAAGTTTCTGATGAATCCAAAACGGTGAAGCCATAAAAGAGTGGTCAAAGAAGCGTTCCTCCAAAAAAAAATGCTAAAAAAATAAATCCACAAGGAGAGATCTTCATTTCGGTTTTCAATGTGCTCAAAGTTTGGTTGAAACATTTTCCCTGTAGAAACACTAACTTCATTATAGAAACACTAGTGGGACCCGTGCCGTTGAGCACATCGACCGCATCTTTTATGTCTCCTCGACGGATTCCACCCTGGAACCGTCGAGTGAGACAAACCATGCTCAATTGTAAGATAGATAGGACCGACTCATGATCTTTATTTTTTCTAGTAACAGGGTTTCACTTTTTCACCAAAATTTTAGCGTATTCTTATTGCCAACTTGATTCTAAAGAGGTTAGGAACAAAAAACACTCAAATCCAAACCTTCTAGGGCATTTTACAGGGTTTTTAATTTCTAGCGCAACCCAAAAGTGGTTGCTTTGTCCTTTAGGGGTTAAAAGGCATTCATTAATGTGCATTTGTTTGAAGGTTGATCATTTATATTAATATCTTTTTGAAAAATTGCGAATTCGAGATTTTTATGTGCAAGTTTTTTACATCAAATGAATTAAAATTTGAAAAAGCCAATGATTTTTTGTATGACATCTAGTGGTTTCTACTAATATCATCAATATTTGATTAGGAAAGACATGTATATTTCTTTTTGATTTTGTCCATTATGGTAAAAAAGATTCAAATTTTAAAAACAAACCAAACCGTCAAAAGTACAATCAATTCATGAATGTGGCAATTACCAAGTGGATGTTTGAAAAATATTTGTTTTAAATATGTACTTCAATTTTTTTCATTTAATTTTTTTAAAACAGAGCCATAATAGTTCTCCTATTCTTCTTGTTTGGGTAACAAATGAGTGCTAATGTTAGACAATTCTCAGATTGGCAACCTTGATGTTATCTTTGATGTGATTCACTCAATAAACTTATTCAAAACTTGTTCAAAACTTATTCCATGCTCCAAAATTTCCTCCCTACTTTTACTCTCAGATAGTCCAAGACCCACACCAACAACTTGCAGTTTTTTGGAAACAATCAATTCTCATCATTTTAAAGTAAATTGATAAGCAATATTTTCATCCACAATCATTGATAATCATACAATGACATATTTCAATACGGGAATTGCCTCTTCATTTGAAACCCTAATTTTGTGAATACTTTATCTCCTTCTTCTCTATCTTATCGTACCACTTTTGACCTAATTCATGTAATAACTCCACTCCCCGCGGCCGGAAGGACCGTGGATTTCCGATTTCTTGCACAGATAACTCCGGCTATTGACGAACCCCACCGTTTCTCATTCACACAACAGAAGTCATCAAAAATCATCGTCGTCTTGATTGAGGCGATGAGCTTTGGCCGTGGTGAAAGTGGCGATAATTTATTAGCTTCTCGGGTGTCCGCGCTGCGCGCACTCAATGCTACGATTCGACTCTGCATCGCTATGGGCCTCTGGAGCTTCCAGAACAGCATCACGTCAGTCGCAGAATTCATGTTAGACGCGGTTTTCATGTTTAGTCGCGGTTTTCATGTTTAGTCGCGGTTATGTGGTCACGTCCAGTCGTCACATCGTTTTATAAGACCCTGAGCAGGTAGGACCTCCGGCCTCCGATCCCGGCCGCCTGCTTTTGTGCTTATGTGCATGCGGGGAGCTTCGTTCCGTGGAGAATTCAGTGAGGTGCGTGGTGGAGGGAGAACGTTGTTTTATTTTTTCGTTTGGGAGTTTGTTTGGGGTTTCGTTTTTCGGCGTCTGGATCGCTGTGAGTTGGGTTCTTTTTGGGTTCCGGGAGTGGGTGTGGGTTTCGAGGGTAATTGTGTTCTGGAGTACAGAAGTGATTGGCGTTCTTTTCTGAGCCAGGGTAGTTTTTGAGGTGAAGACCTAATGCCTTGGAAGGACCGTCTCTGGGAGGCTCTGCTTGTAAGATGTTTTTGGTGGTTCGTCTTGGTCGCTGGCTTTGGAGCCTTTTCATGTGAGGGAGCATGGGTGGGATGCGGTCCTTATAATAAGGATGTTTAGGTGGTGTTAACTATCGACCCAATGTGAGATTCCTTCTTTTGGTTTAGCTCCTTTTTGGAAGTGTATGGGAGAGACTGAAGACTTTTGCAGGGAGCGGCATTTTTTTATTTTTTTTATTTTTTATTTTTTTCCTGTTCTACGTTACCCATCGCGTTGTCGCCCTAGGTTGAAGGATGGTTCTCGTTTGTGCAAGTTCATTTAGCTTTTGAGATTATTTCTGTTTTGTTTCCCCTTGCTCTTTCTTGTTGACAATGGAAGTGGAGAGCTCTTATTGTACTGGTCTCCTGTGTCTAGGTTAGGCAAATGCAAGGTTGTGAAGCGTGTGAAGTCTAACAGGTTGTATTTGTTTGTTCACGGTCGTCCCAGGGCTATCGTTGGGATTGGTTTGGGTCTCTTGGTTTAGTGCAGATGTTAGCCATACTGTTGTTCAGGTGTATGACGCGAAAACGGGCAGCTCAAGAGTGTGCGAGGTACCGCGTTAGGTGCACGTCCTTGTATCACCTGAAAAGAAGATAACTTTAATGGTTATCGGTGACTACTCAAAGCGAGGGTTTTAGTCTGGTTTTGATTTTAGCATTACTGTAATGTTTTTTTCGCGTGATTTTGTGTGTCCTGGCGCTCTTCTTCTGGCAGTACCTTGGAGCATCTTAAATGAAATTCAGAACTGGGGTTTTGTGGTTTTGTATTGAACGAAGGATGCTTTTCTGGAGCTCATCGTTTTTTGTTTAGGCGAAGGTATTCTAAATCAGTTCGAGCGCCTCCAGTAATTTTGTCTTTAGCGTTTGCATCCGTTCATTTGTTACATAGAGTGCATGCTTCATGTCGAAGTTTGAAACTTCATGGCTCCATTGAGATACTATACGTACATCTCACAGTCCTTTTCAGAACGACATGCCCTTAGATACGCCTAGTGAGAAAAGAAGATATGAAACGCAGGAGGGTCTTTCGAGCTGTGGGGTTCGATTTTAAACTCGAAAGACTGTGCTTAATTAAGGGATGAACAAGAGTAGGATTGATTTTAATTTTTTTAGAAATATCACTTTGACGTGCCCTTGTTCGATATTCAAGATACTGTTGCTGCTCTGAAGTGAATCTTGCTTATTTTATCAATCTTTTACAAAGTACGCCCCGCATATGTCTCGTTAGAGATAGCTGGTTAGAATGATTGGACGTAGCCACTAGTAAGCAGAGAAATGACCTCTTTGAGTTAACTAACAGTTAGTCGCTTCGTTTCTAAACTTCTATTGATGTGTTTGTGTTAACAGATGAAGTTTTGGCGGACCAGTGGTCTTCTACCTGATGTAGGTATAGGTTGCTAAGACAACAGATGGGAAAGCACCAATCTCAATATTTTTTTCTTTGCCAAGTAAACTAGTAAACTACAATGGAGATTTTAGCGAACAACGGCCATAGTATGGCAAACGAAGTGGGTAACGCTGGTCGGCGAATTATATGTCAAGTTGAAGATGGGTTATTTGAAAATGAGTCACTAACTTCAACTCAGAGCGACTTCGGTGCTGACCACATAGCCGATTCTAGCCGTGCGTACTTGGAGGATGAGGGTATGAAAGTTGACACAAAGAAGAGGTCGTTTGATGAAGTGTCTAAGGACTTGCATATTCCGTCCAAGAAGCCTGCTGTGAGATCATCTTCGGACACTTTAGCCGCTGAAGTAGATCCTATGTCAATCAGTTCTCCTTTGACAGAGGCTATCGACGCGTCGGAGGACGAAACAGGAGAGAGGTGAGTTGCACCCGCACTCGCTAGTGACAATTAACGCTTGTAGCTTTCTGGTCTGTAAAACTCAAGCACATCTTTAAGTACTAACTAGGAACCAGCGAGTTGTGAGCTAAACGCTCATTAGAATGAAGTTGAATTATGATGGGCTTTGGAAACTTTTCAAAAAATATATTGCCTTCAAGTATATCTGTACATTAAATGAACGTACTCTAGGGCTCCACAAGTATGTCTGAAATTTACAGTTGGCTGAATACCAGTGTGATTTAATGTGCAGGGAGCCAGGCAGCCAGTCAACGCTTGGTTCTTTCGAGCAGGTTTCTAGCTCTATCATTACATGTACCACAGTTTTCTGTCCTCCGGAGATAGGCAACCATGTTAGTACGGAAACGCTAAATAGTTTCGAATCTGTTCAGGAGACTCTCAATTTACAGAGGACTGATGTTACTTTGACTTCAGTTGACTGCAGTATGGATACAGTCGGTAGTGAAGAAGACTTTATAACAGTTAAGTCGGCACAGTTGGAAGTGAAAGATACGGGAGCAATTAACCAATTATGTGATTCTCTTGGATTCGTGATTGAGGAAGGTGCTGAAAAAGGGGACACTATGATCTTGCAAAATATTCCCAAGATTGGTCCTTTAGACTTTGACGCAGATGAACAATTTACTTCTAATGCGGAAGGAGAAGAAACAACAGATATTGTAACGGGCACGGAGAAGTCTCTGCTCGACACAGTTGTAGATGGCGATTTACTAAGTTCAAGACCGAGCGAGGTAGATTCTGAGAAGATTGGTGACGAATTACATGTTGCACGTACCTCCTCTACTTCGACGGGTGAGGTATGTGCATCTCAAGCTCAAATGAAACCTCCATCGTTAGGTGATCAAAGTGCTCAAGCATGTCAAGTCATAGAGGAACCTGCTGCCGCTAATGGGTCTCCTCAATATGAGACCAAGGACGGCGGAAGTAGAATGAATGAGGTGGATGAGTTGCAAGTGGAGAAAGCGGATGCAGTGAAGGCACTAGAACTGAAGATGGTTGAGGTCATTATGCGAAGCCCTGAATTGGAAGTGGCAGGAAGTCGGACTGATGAAACACTGAACCTTTTATCAGACGATCCCTTGAGTGTGCGTGAACAGGAGGATGAAAATAGAGGCAAGGATATTATGAACGGGCTTTCTGAAGATGATAAATTCATAGAATTGTTTCAGGCAGTGGCTCAACTGCCTGAACACTTAGTGGGAGCTAACGGTTTTCTTGGAGAAGCATTTGACGTTGAAGATCTTGGCAATGGTCAGGTCTCAGATAATTTGCAGCAAGGACATGTAAACACTCAACCTTTGCTCAGCAAGAGACTCGAAGACCCTCGCTCTGCACAAGTGACTCTTAACAAAGGTCTTGATTGTTCTCATCAATCAGGCAGTGATAAAGGAGATGGCAGCATGGATAGACTGGATTTAGGGATTGCCACGCAATCGGCTGCGATATCTGCAAAATCACAATCATTTAGCTTGAAGGTTAGTGCCATTACTTGCAATGTGTCATTCTCTCGACTTGAAGGTTCATTGTTACTTTCTTTACTTTAGAAGGAAAGAATTGTTACTTGTCATTTTGAAGATGATATTGCCTTCGTAACCCTGCTTAGTTAATGCAGACGCGAATGAATTTGAAAGCACCAGAAGTTCCCCTGAAGATATCTCCGAGCCTGTCTTTACGAAGGGGCCTTCCTATCAAGGAGATTTTATTGAAGGAAGCTCCAGCGTCAGCTAAACTTTTGCTAGCGTCAGGATTGCTTGACGGGCATCAAGTACGATATTTGGGGCGTGGTGGCCATGTACGTTCATTTGAGCACTCAGCCGCGGAGAGTCTTGTTGACTCATTTTCTAAATGATTAGATAGGCTGCTCCTTCTAGGAAGTTGAAACTTGTCTTTCACTTTTTTCTCTTTTTGCATTCTATTGAGGAATTCTATCTAGGCAGGCGGGTAATGTCACAGGCGTAGTTGTCCAGGTTGCAGTTGAGGAACTCGCGATTTGCGCAAGTCTTTCTGAGATCCCTTGGAGGAACATGCCTGTCGCTATCGTCGTGGGAGACATTAGCATTAATTATTTTCACACTTAGATAACTTGGCACTTGGTCTATGTTCATCCTTCTTGCCTTTAGGATTGTAGTGGACAATGATGCCTTGGGAGATTCTTACTTGGTTTTTAAAGATGTTGATTTGGGAACCTATTTGAGTTTTGAGCAATCAGTGTGTCGGGAATGCAAACCTCCTTGACCAGTCAGTTGCGGGGTTAATATTCGTGACAGTATGATGGCGTACCAATTTTGTTTTTATGTGAACTACTACGCTTAAGTTTTCTTACACAAGGAGATCTGTTGCTGACGCAGGTCATGCTTACTGGTGTCATACAAGAAGGAGGCGTACGTTGCGACTGCACCATTTGCAAAGGTGTTCAGGTACAAACCTCATGATTATTCAGGATTAGCATGCTATGGTTGTACTGATGTCTTTTTAAATACTATGATAGGTACTAGGTTATGGTTGTGTATATTTCTCTGTACAGGTAGGTTGAAGCTGATACTGTTTGTTGGGTTGGGTTGAAGGTTGTGAACGTTTCTGCGTTTGAGAAGCATGCTGGGAGCTCAGCTCGACACCCAAGCGACTTCATCTTTCTAGAAAATGGTAAATGCATAAAGGACATACTTGAGATCGGTTGGAGTGCAAACAAAGAAAAGAAGAACGTAATGGATGTGCTGAAGTCTGCCATTGGCGAAGTTGGAGGTGAATTGGTGAAGATCGGAGGGCAAGAACATCCTTCGATACAAAACCTCCCGGTGGAGAAGAAGCTAAAACTATCTCTTGATTCGAAACCCCGGTTGCTGCCCGATACGAAGCCGCGGTTGGCACTGGACGCAAAATCGAGGATGTCGTTGGATAGCAAACCGGGAATGTCGCTGGATAGTAAACCGAGAGTGTTGTCTGACGCAAAAGCTAGGCCCACTACTGAATTGAAGGCTAGGGGAAACGAAGGAAGATCTTCGTTGCCAAGGTGTGTCTCTTGAGTCCTCAGTTCCTTGCGTGGTTCATGAGGTCATTCGTGGACCCCCGAAGGTGATGTTTGGTGACAGACACTTGGTTCATGTGGACGTGAGAATTTTAAATCTATTTTTGGTGTTTGTTCGTTAGCGATGTTGTTTAACTTGATAAACCTTTGTGGTGTTTCTGCAGAGACCGCAACATGCGAGAAAAAGAGAAAGAAATAGTGAGTCCTCCGGTTCTCAACAGAGAAACAAGTGGACCGAATTTACACAAAGCTCTCTTTCTCCCAGGAGGTTTGGAAGATGATACTGACCTTGGGTACTACGTGAAAGGCCAGGTCCGACACTCTTCTTGCTACTCTAGTTTCTTTACTCTCTGGTTTGAATGTTTATTGAGATTGCATTTCTACTGCAGTCTGTTCAACAAATAATCTCTAATCTTCTAGGTCGCTTTCTCTAATGCTATTCATTAATGACAACTTGCTGATGCTGACTTGCTCTTTTGCAGAAATTCCTAACCGGAGTGAAGCTAGGAGCAGGAATATTTTGCAGTTGCTGTGAACAAGTGGTATGTTTTCTCCTTTTTTGGGTTCCTTTCTTCCTGCTTTCTCACACTGAGTATTTAGGGTGCTCTTAACGAGTCCTCTCAGAATATATTCTTTTTTTTGGAGATAACACTACTCTTAGTTATGCATATTGATTGAAGTTCAGGTGCTTTTTGCTGGTGGAGTCGAACTTTTATTGAGTTTTGGGTTGTGTTGTTGCAGATTAGTTGCTCGCTATTTGAGCAGCATGCCGGTTGGGGTTCTCGAAGAAATCCGTAAGTTTCCATTTGCAAGCTCATATGGATGTTTTTATTTTTGGCTTCGTCTGTTTAAGTGTTTGTAATTGAATGCCTACCTTTTTGCCCTGAGGCGAAGTCTTTGATTAGAATGGCATTTCAAACTACACATCCATGACATTTGATTTTTCTGCAGTCTTCAACGCAATGAACAATACCTCTGCCAACTTCTGTACAGTGTTCTGTAATTTGATCTCCGCAATCTGTCTTAAGTGGAAGGTGTTCATTGTTGTTTAGTATTTGTTGACTCGGTGTCGGTGCATCCTTTGAATTTTTGAGGACAGGTATACTAGCATCTATTTAAGAGATGGTCGGTCACTACACGATGCGGCTCAGTCTCTCGTAGTCGAGCAGACTGTGAAGCAAGAAGGTCTTACTCCTTCAAAGATTGAGCATTTGGATCAATGTGTTGAATGTGGGGATTCGGGTGATCTTCAGCTCTGCACTGGTTGCCCAAGTACATATCATCAGGGTAATTATCAACCCTGCTGTCGAGCTTTGCAATGTAACTCGTTGTTTGTTAAGTGGGGCCGTTCATTAATGGTATTGGTGGTTATCCATTTAGTTATTGAGGTTCTCTAGAAATGTAATTTATGTTTTCTAAACATTTCCTTGGTATTTGGGCAGATTGTTTGGGTTCAGAAGATCCCCCTACTGGTGATTTTTTTTGCCCTGATTGTCAGGAGCAGCTATTTGGTGGAACGAAGGACAGGCGTCGGTCTATGGCCAAGAGGCGTTCGAAGGGAGCTGCTAAGACTTTACTTACGAAGGATCGTGTCACTGGCCGGTGTACTCGTTTGTTGCAAGTTGTTCCTGAAGCGGCCTCTATTGGTGGTTGTGTCTTTTGCAAGTAAGCATACTTTCTAAGGGTATAACTTTATAGCATTGTTACCTCTACATGAGTTTCTTGGTTTCACGACGATTGTAAGAAGTGATTGTACTTACCACCTCCTGTATGGTGTTTGTATCTGTTTTTGAAAGATCTTCTTGTTGTATGAACTGATGTGCTAACCTTTCTAATGATGACTGTTTCAGCTCTCTGCCGATGGAATAGAATCTGTTTGTGTGACGTATCCTATTAAAGCCTAGTATGTGGTCATGTTTCTGTTTTGTAGAGTTTGTTCTAATTGCTGCATGATTCCGTGCAGATCTGGGGACTTCGCCAAGTCAGGATTTGGACCAATGACAACAATGCTTTGTGATCAAGTGAGTAACAGTCTAACGGTATCAACTTAGAGGCATTGAGGTTAGTGGCACTTTAGCCTAGTTTTGAAGTAGACTGAGCCTGAAAGCATGCGATAGATGAGAATTCGACCTTATGAAAGCAAAGACCAGAAACTATTACGTCTTATTTGGGGTTTTAACCCTATATTAAACTGTGAACCTCGGTTCTTTAGTGCCAGTCCTAAAATGTGTTTTTCTTTCTCATGGAGGTCTAGGTTACAGATTAGTGGTGATAGCAGTATGATTGCTATTATTAAACGTGAATTTTTAGTTTCTGCAAAGTTTTATAGGTTTTCTTTGTCTTTCATCCTCCCTACGAGTCAAATTTTATTGGATGTTATTTGATTCATGTGAATTGATTTTTCAGTGTGAACGGGAGTACCATGTTGGATGTTTAAAGAAGCATGGTCTTGAAGACCTCAAGGTATTTACTACCCGTCTTACTTGGCCTTTATAGGCCAATATGGGTGGCAGGACATAATAGACTGTTAATTTATGGTTTTGGACATCTGTAGAACGTCACTTTCTGCCAATTGGAAATGGACCGGGTGTTCGACTTCGAATACTTGTGATGTAGCTGAATCTAGATTGGCTACGCTACAATTTTCTGATATATGACGACGAAGGTAAATCATTAAACGTTCAAACTGATATCTCATCACTCAATCATCATGTGAGTTTTCAGGAGCTGCCAGAGGGAGAGTGGTTCTGTGGACAAGATTGCAAACATATACACAGCATACTGAGTTTGCTGGTGGCGAATGGGCCTGAGCCCTTAGCTGATAGCATTATTAGTAAAGTTTTGAAAATTCGGCAACAACTTGACAAATCAGATGGAACTGGTGAGTCGGGGAGTGGATGCTTTGAATGGCAGCTACTGCATGGTCGGGGTGGAGATCCCGCAAATGGTAAAACACTTGCAGAAGCTGTTCAGATATTTTCGGTAAGTTATTAGTTTAATCTAGCCTTTGTATATGTATTACATCTTTATCCTTCGAAAGAGTTGGTCATTATTGATATGTATCAGTTTTCTTATATCTTGCTACCTGTCATTCTGTTTATTTGTTGTTTATGGTTGTCTTGCGACTCTTAGAACAGGAGTGACCAAGCAATGGTCAAATAGGTAGTTATATGAATTGATTTTAGGATGTTAGAAATATGAAGTTTTTGAAGTTGACCGAACCTATTTTGGCAGATTTTGTTCTACGGACGTAGGCGCTGCCTAAACGTCTAGAGTATTGCAATCCTTTTCAGTCTGATTTCCCTGAACAAAATTGTCAGATCATTGAATGTTCATACATGTTCAGATACTTTGTGTCCTGCCAATTGAACAGGAATGTTTTGATCCCATTGCGGATGGAGTATCAGGAGGTGATTTGATTCCTCTTATGGTATACAGGTATAGTTTTCTCCTACGAGTCCATTTATGGCCAGTAGATTTCTAAATTGGGGCCAGTGTTTTTACTTAAAGTGCACTTCTCATCGCTGCATACGTTGGTAATATTTAAACCTCTAAATCTTATTGGTTTAGTGCCAATTTTAATGCCAATGTTTTAAACATTGTACTTCAGGCGAAGCATACGAGATCAAGATTTTGGAGGAATCTACTGTGTTGTCCTGAAGCAGTTGTAAGTGATTTTCTTGTTATTTAAAAACTCTGGTCATGAAGTCTTGTCATCATAAATTTCTGTTCGTAACTAAATACATTTCACTAGAGATTTTAAGTTTGTTCAGTAGAGTTTGAGCACTCCAGAGTTTCCGGAAGTAAATTTACTTATCCTAGTGATAGTGCTACAAATGGCATTGCAGTGGCATGGTGGTCTCTACGGCTCTTATCCGCGTATTTGGGAGGCAGCTTGCGGAACTTCCTCTTTTAGCAACCAACCCTACACACCAAGGCCAGGTAGGTGTACATGGTGTGCCTTATCAAGCTCCATAGGGCTGGGTGATGACAAGATTCAGATACTAACTCTTCATTCAAGATTTTATGTTGGATTTAGTAAATTTAATTTGTGGGAAGGTCGTAAAGTGTGGCCGTCGGTTTTGGGACCTTTGTGGGCCAAGTGGTTTTTATTGCAGCTGCAGAGAGATTTAAGCTGTGATGATTTCTTGTGATGTAGGGCCATTGTAAGGCACTTTTGTTATCCATCGAAAGGTTGTTGGGTGTGCTGCGGGTTGAGCGGCTGGCACTTCCTGCAGCAGAGGGTGCGGAGGGCATCTGGTTGAAGAAGTTTGGCTTCAGACGCATGTCTGAGGAACAGGTCAGTATTTAACATTTTTTATTTCCTATTATTGCATATTCATCTTGAGATTGAATGATTCATGAAAGTTTTAATCAGCTGAGCTGAATATCTGTCCCCTTGCAGTTCAACAATTTTTACTCTGATACACTGCATGCATACGTCTTGAAAGCTGTCTGCACAGAATTAAGATTGGAATGTGCACCGGTGCAGGCCAATGATTTTCACACGGACCTTAATATGATGATTTTTACCGGCTCCTTCATGCTGGAGAAAGAAATAGCTCCCTTGGAGATCACTGGTTCAGCGTAGGTAGTCTTGGATACTTCATGATTTATTTTCGGGCCGAATTTTTTCTGCAATAATCGTCGTGGGAGTCAATTTAGGGTCTGATTCTTCGAACATTGCCTACGTTCTCCTCAAATTACATCACAGCTCTGTGGCACCATTTACTGTATATATAGTAATAGATTCAGTCCCCAGGTCTTGAAATTATTTACCCATTATAACTCATGTGATCGTCACAGTAATTCCTGGACTTCGTCGTGTACACTTAAAGGTAATGGTTCTGAAAACCGTTCGAATTTCAGGTGTGATTTCTTCGAACAATGCTAGAAAAAATTTAGAATTTTTGCATGGTCTGCGAAGTGAGTGCAAATCCATCCCCCCCAAAAGCACAATTTTTGAGGAAATATAGAATTTCTTATGATTTTCTGAATGTGAAGTCATAGAGTGGCCATAATCCGAGTATAGAGTCCTGACATTCGTGAGAGGTTGGATTCTGAAAATAAAGCTCTTCTGCACCTATCGAAAGTACTTATTTTTTCAAGCCATGGATGGAATTAGAGCACTCTTGCATACCGTAGTTTCCTAGCAGGTTCGGCACCTCACTGCCTAATAATTAATTAAAGTGGGAAAATGAGGTTAGGCACCTCAAAAAATGATATCCAAAAGGTTAGGCACTTGTGAATCATAATTAAATATGAATTAGGCACTCATCCAACATCGAAGGCATAGAATGCTCAGTTACTTATACACGAGGAATGGAGTTATATTCAACAATGCATGTGGGATATGTGAACTTTGAGTTGAAACAACTAGTTAGTCTTCATTTTAATAACAAGCATAGCTTTTGCAAAAAGTCTCCAAATGACACAAAATTTGTTGGAGGTGAAAGATAGCATGATTTTAAAGCTTTTCTTAGACCAAAATATTTTCAAAAAAGTTGATTTTCTATGCACAATTGAGCTTTAAAAAAACTGTTTGGAACACATTTTGATACATGGACCTTTACGTGCTGTTTTGTCCATATCTTTTGCATGAAAACGTTTTTTGACATAAATCTTGTTGGAGATGGAAGAAGGCTTGGTTACTCAACTTTTCTTAGTTCATCACATTTTCATATAACTTCATCTTCTATGCTCAATCACAGTCCAAAAATCTGTGTACAACACATTTCGAAAACCCCACCTAGAGTCTTGCTACTTCTTAACCCATATTCTTTGTGGAGTAGTGTAAGTGGGCTTGATTACAAAAGGAGCACCTTCTCCCTCATTCCAATCATTCGAAGCTTCATAGTGAGATATAATCTACAGAAGGGTAGATTTTTCTCAATTTTAGGCAATGATGAATTTTAAATTTCATACTATTAGGCAAAAGATGTCCATAATTTCCAAAAAATTTAGGCATTAATTTTTAGAATTAATTTGTGCCGAATCTGCTAGTAAGGTACGGTAGTTTCTGGAAACAGATTGCACATGTTTCTGACCCTACTCTTTTGTCTACTGCTCGGTTTTCAGTACACTTATCTTACATTGTTGTCCAATGTAGCTCCCAACTTTTTGGCTCTGACTTTGATTGCCCTTCTCAGCCATGATATCACAGTTGCGAAATCCCCTCTTGTAAGCCTTCGGAACGCAGGCCAGCGTACTAAATCCAAGTCGCCGGATTATTAGCACATTTCTGGCCATTGTCATGCCATCTCAACCATTCCCACCTATGGGTTATGAGGGCCTCCAAGGTGCTCTGCACTTTGTTGCAATGTCTCTGAATGCATTCTAGGATTTACAGAGAAGGATGAAGTTTTGTAGTGAAGCCTAAAAATTGTGATACATCTTATGCGACTCCAGGACTTTTGCCGTGGACCTTTCACTCATTATTGCTCGGTTACTGCAACTGATTGGAAGATTTTAGGTTTCGCCATCAAATCCGTAATATGATGACACTATCTGAGACTCATACAATCTTTGTACCTTCTTCTATATGGTCATCCTCTCCTCCTCTCTCTCTATTTCCCCCTACGAGCGGTGCACCCGGGCAGCCTCTCGCGGGGGCAGCCAATGCGGTGGATGATGGAGTCTGTCAGGGTCTTCTCGCCCATTTTGCTCCTCTCTGTTTTGCCCCTACTCCTCTTCGCTCCTTCCCGCTCCTCCTCCCCGCTCCTCCTCCCCCCCGCTCCTCCTCCTCCCACAATCTCACAGCTCTTGTAGTAATGCCGCCCCATGTCTTAATTTATTTTTGCGTTGTCGTTGCCTCTTTCTTGTCGACATTCTCTCTTTCTAGTGCTCAAGACTTGAATGCTGCTGCTGTTCAACCTCATCAAAATGTTCAGGTGTTAGTCTCTTTGAACCGAAACTTCTTAGGCTGGACCTCTATGATCACGTCTGATGGGCGTGAAAATGAAACGATTAAGAGAATTTATTCTTCGCAATGTATAGATCTAGGTGTATAGAAACAGTTTTGAGGCAACTCTTCTAGGAGTATGCGTTCTCAATGAAGCTGCATTGACAGAGTGGGCAAAAAGCAACGGTGTTGAAGCGACTTTGCTAAGATATGTAAAGACCCCAAGGCGGAAGCGCACAAAGAAAACATGAGAATCTAGCAAACGAAGACCAAAAAAATATCAAAACCCATCTTGAAGCCAGATCTAATTCAGTGCTTCGACATATCAAAAATGAAAATCCAAACCAAGCCTGAACACTTTGCACTCAACTCACAGACTTAGCAGCATCAAATCAAGCATAGAATGTATGGAATTGAATCTGAAATTTAATCTTATAATTGGGTGGTTGATGGGTTTGTGAGGAGAAATGGGATTTTCATGCTTTGGGTTTTGGGTTTTGGTGTTTTGGGTGCAAGTGGTGGTGTTCATGGTGGTCATGGAAGCTGTGTTTCCCTGATGGTCAGTTGCACATTTGGGGATGGGTATGGCAAATGCTCGCAGGGTGAGTGTGGTGGTGAGTGGGTGGAGGCTCGCGCAGCCGTTGCAGAGGGAGGCAGAGGAGGTGCGGGGAGGAGTAGGGAGGAGGAGGAGCGTGAAGGAGCAAAGAGGAGTGGGGGCAGAACGGAGAGGAGCAGAATGGGCGGGAAGGCCCCGACGAACTCCGTCATCCACCACATTGGCTGCCCCCTCTGAGAGGCCGCCCGGGTGCATCGCTCGTCGGGGGGAAATAGAGAGACTTCTTCTCGACTATGGCTGCGTCCAGTTATACCACGATTCCCGAAGGAATTTTACGACCGCAATGGGAATTTGCACTTGTTACAAACTTTGCGAATCCTCAATTCAATGACCTTACAATGAAGGCTTTGGCATAGATTTGTTTAACCCCCAAATGCAAGAGCCTATGACAACAGAAATAGACTTTGACTTTGGATGCTCTATTTTGCAACTATAAATAATGTAAAATATGAATTTTAAAATTTTCTTAGCTACATACACATGTTATCTAGAAGAAATAATTTTATCAAAATGAAATGTTTCAAAATGTGATTAATATAAATTTTCAAATCAAAACAAACAATGAAAATTTATATCAAATATAGGTTATACAAAAAAATTATGAAATATTTACCATAGACGAATATGACAACCAAAAAACTTATATTAGTTACCGTGATTAGAATTTGTATTTTAATTCAAAAATATGAACCCTAAAACTTAAACCGTGGAAAATCAAGTAGCCGCAATTATACCCCTTCATCTTATACCAGCTATAAATCACTCAATTTTAGGTATTTTTCAAAATTTTAAGTTGGACTGGAAAATAGGTTTTCCAAAGTACATTTTATTAGTTTACCTCAACTACAAAAAAGATCATCCCAATAGTCAACATAATGTTTCAGCTGTCTGTATCAAGGAATTTTGAAATACACACACGGTATATTGATCTTTTTGACTTTAAGGAGGCACTAAATTTCATGAAATTATTATTTTGAGAATTTGTTAATGAGATTAGATAGATTTCTCACAAATTTACAACATGAAAAAAAAATGGATGAAAATTGTCATTTGGATGACAGTTATGGAACTTGGAAAAATGAAAACGACCAGTTTTTGGTCGTTTAGGCGTTTATGGGTTGATACCCTCCTTGGATCATTTGGATTAAAGGATCTTGGGAGGTAGAATTCTGTACTTGGCGTGGATAGACCGGAAAGGTGAAGTTTAATTTGCATGTGAAGTAGTGTTTGTACAGAATCGTAACATTTGATCAAGGCCTGATAAGTGGGGAATGCTAGAGCATGACCACAAAACCATAAGCACATGAGCCATAAGCGCGATTTGATGAGCCATGTGCGGATGAATTACTTAATTTAGTAAATCATAAACATCCATCCACTATGACGACATCATTCAAAAATTGAATGAAAGATTTAATTATTCAAATGTTATAATATATGCGCGGTACAAGCAAGCATACAATCGAGTCAATTAACAAGGTTGATTGAGATTAGGTAGACATTAATTGGAATAGGAAAATGGGATTAGGGAGGCATTAATTGGAATAGAAAAATAGTCAAATGCAATCATACATTTATTGCAAGTTACCAATCAGGTCATTACAAAACAAATTCATACACTAGTAGGAATTTTGTCCTTTGTACTGCTATGTAAATGACAACTTGTCCGTGTGTTGTTTTCTTAGACGACCTAAATGACTTACGCATGATTTCAGCAAACTACAAGAGGAAGTCAGTGATGTATCGTGGACAGATGTTTCACCATGTGGGGACCGCAAGGGGAGTCGTAAATTTTCCTCCCAAGCCCTGTTCTTACCAAGTATCAAACGTTGTGGTGGAGAATGCTAAATCCTATGTAGTTGTGGCGGGCCTGCCTCTCGTTAGCCAGCATAGATGGCCACGTCGCTTGATCTGTTATTCCCATGATCGCACCACGCGGTTAATTTTTTGTGTCTCGTAACTTTCCACGCAACACTAAGTCGTCCTCTGCCCGAGACACTCGATGGTCGTGTGACACTACAATTTTGTGACATTGCCACGCTGGCACTTCCCAAAACTGACTAGTGGAAAAAAAAGGTGACGTCACAATGATGTTAATTTCCGGAGCTTCTTCCTTGTATTTGTAGAGTCGTTTAGGATTTTGTGGTCCAGTGTTTTGGAGGGTTTGAATTCACGAATTTGTCTCGCAATGTCGGGCACACATCATCGTGAGCATTGCGGTTTTGTTAGCTTAGGGCTTAGGGTGTTTGTATTTCGTAGTTGGGTTTTCTGTACCTTGCAGATTTATGGCATCTGTTGTCTTTAGGAGTCTAATGTGTTACATCTCGGGTGCACTCAATTGCATAATTAAATGCGCAATGACGACAAATGAGACCTTCAGATTAACACCCCTCATCGAGCGCGGCGACAATGTCTTCAAGAGGACGCAACGTTGTTGGCGCTTTATTTTTGCGGGCGCCGGTAAGATTTCTCCTCCTCTGAATTAGGTCGTTGTTTACGTTTTGCTGCTCCTATGTTTCAAATGTCGAAAACATGGGAGGTCCAGTTGGTGAGCTTTCTAACCTAGGAGTGATCAGAAGGAGCGACGTGGCCGCAGCTCAAAGATTTTAATTCCGCTACTAAAGCATACCGAGATAAATATTTTTTCTTTTTTTTTGGTAAGCAAATGCGGATGTTCTTGTGTGGAATGTATTATTTGTCGTCCTTTCTGTGATTGCGGTAACATTTAGCTCTAGAATCCCGCCATTGCAAACCACCGCCCTTTTCGCTTCCTGACGTCTTACAGAAGCTCTATTATAGGTTCTTTCGTGACACAATGTGAGTAGAGATTGACATCTTTTATTGTTTGTGTAGGGGTGGTATTGTGAAGAGTAGGGATTCTGCAATGATCTCTTCACTTTATATAGAATATGCATATCGACCTCTTCATGTTAGGGTTTACAGATTTTTACTCCCCCTACCCTTCCCCATCTACTTCAGAGTTGTTTATTGTGGCGTAGGATGCGGTTCTGTGATAGGGTGGAGAAACAGTTTTAGGTTTATTACCTTGAAGATAAAGGTTGTGTACAATGTGGGGCAGATTGTAATCTGTACAGGCCTGAAGACATGGCGCCTGAACCGGTGGCACTAAGAAGAGTGCTGTACGAGAAGGATTACAATGTCACGTATCCCATCAAGGACAGGGTTGTCATAATGGACGGACATGGGCAAAATTTCCGGACACGGACGGACATGAGCAAAATTTCCGGACACGGACGGACGGACGGAAGGACGGACCGGTCGGTCCGGGGTGAAAATCGGACATATTCTATGAATATTCCTAATTTTTTCTCAAATATGCTCGAATATTCTCTTATGGACCGGACATGACCCTTAACGGACGGACGAGCGGACCGGACGGACGGTCCGGTCCTTATGTCCCATGAACAACCCTGATCAAGGAGCATGTGGCAGATTTGACAATGGAATTCGCGACAATGTGCAAGGGCGGGATGAAGCCATGTGGAAACCAACGATTTTTTGTATTTATCCACTCTTGTTCAAATCATTTTTCTAATAAGATGATGCATAACCGTCACCGCTTCATTGATGGTTGTTCATAGGCTAAATATCCAGACGGGAGAAATGCGCTATTACTCCCATACCCCGACTTCAAACCAAGGCAGGGTAAGAAGGTGGAGATATTGTGTAAGTAGAAAAGAGAGTTTGTCGGTGGGCGAGGATTAGTCACCACGCAGTCTGTGACAGTGGAGACAAGTGATCTAATGAGGGTAGTTGGATAATATTGGCAACGATGGGGACGAAGAAGCAGCGGATCATGAGGAAATGGAAGATGATGAAGGCGCTAATGGAAGGCCATCTGGTGTCGGCAGAGCTTGCGGACCATTCTACCAGCTGCCGATTTGTTCTGGAAGGAGGTGCCTCCACGGAAGAACTCAGACGTGAAAGAGGGGAAGCAAGAGAAATCCGGCAATGATGGTGTACGGAAGTTGAAGTGTAAAGGTAGTCCTGGACCGACAACCCTTGGGCGCAAAGATGTGCAAGCTATAGATGTCGGTTCTTAAAAAAAAAGGGGGGGCTCAAACCGGCATAGGTGCGCATATTGAGGCCGTGAAGAACCTGAAGAAGGATTGAGAGGCTGTGTAGAAGATACAGATAACTGGAGAGATTACGAACCCGTAGGATACAAAAGTAGCGAACAACAGATTTGGCAAGCGAAAGGCTCCCCTGGAAGACGATTCTTTCCACGTCTCTGTGAGGCCACCCCCACGCATTGGGTCAATGAAGTGTCAGAGGATAATGTCGGAACTGTTGTAGAGGTATGTACTAACTTAAAGGATCTTCTACTTAGTAAAGAGCGGGCCATTTCGACTTTTTGTGATAGGTTCCAGTTGCAGGTCTCTAGTGTCACGCATGGTAGTACTCATTTGATGAAAAAACCTATGTTTGTAACATACGCTGATTAACTCCCATCTCTGCCTATTACTCGTGACACCAAGGGGGATACTTTGAAGGCGGATGGAATACCTGTGAAATCCAATTTCCAGGGACCTTGTAACAGTGCCGTGGAGTCTATGCCAGTCTTGTGGCAATGGATGAGGATTTGACTATTTAGAGTTGCGGGCTCAACCAGAATAGTCAGAGCTTTCTCAGACTCTGAATAGTCAAATCCTGACTAGTCAAATCCAAATCGTCAAATCCAAATAGTCAAATCCAAATAGTCAAATCCTGAAATAGTCAAATCCTGAAATTCAGATTTGACTATTGAGTGCTTCTCAGAGCTCTAGGGGGACAAGGCAAACCTCCTCCCCCCTAATTTAGTTGAAGCAGTCACCGCTTCTATCGTTTCCTTCGTGCAGAGCGTTGAGAAGGACGTGCCTTACAAAGAATTGGAGGGATTGTACCTACAGTGGACCATCGATTATGCTGCATATGAGGAGGATTTGAAACAGTACAAAGCCACGCTGACTAAGAAGAAAGAAGACCTTGTACGAAGAGGAAAAGCTGATTTACGAACTAAAAATGGGTGGCTAGTGGAAGAAGTCGTCTAGGTGTGGTGCCCCTTTTGGCGCATTTGTTGCGAAGACGATGAGATATTCCAGAGACTACCACTTTTACCTTGGCGACATGATGGTGTGTATACTTCCTTTGGTTAAGTT
Organism: Ceratodon purpureus; assembly: GCA_014871385.1. Taxonomy (NCBI): domain Eukaryota; kingdom Viridiplantae; phylum Streptophyta; class Bryopsida; order Pseudoditrichales; family Ditrichaceae; genus Ceratodon; species Ceratodon purpureus. The sequence goes on from CM026426.1 coordinate 99,303,983, forward strand.
CTAATTTCCAGGTGTACATCATTACGTCTTCTTTTTTATAGCGCACATCTTTCTATGTTTTTTAATATTGCTATGTGCTGCCACAGTGGTAGAGGCGAAGGACATGAGGGTTGCGCTTCAATCGACACGGATCGATCCTGTGGCACAAGAACCTCGTTTGTATGACTTGTGAACATAGTTCCGGAATGAGTATGGGCTGTTCACACAGCTTACATGTCCCACATACAGGTTTCTAGATGCCGTAATTCGCGAGGATTGCTTGGCACCGTGGAAGCTCAAAAAGGCATTGACTATGTTTATCAAGGGAGGGGCCTACCAGTATGCGAACTTGGGTTATCTGCTGAGCGAGTCATTGCGTGACACTGTTTCTAAACAAATCCATGACGTGGCAAACGGTCGAGGTGAAGATGTGGTACAGACTGTGATAAAATGGATCCGAAATGTTCAAATGAGGGCGTTACAGGACTTCGTTGTTTGCCAGCTTCTAGACTTTATTAGAGCGAGGGAGACAGTGGATCAGACCCACTGATCGAGACATGCAAGGCTATAGTCACTGGCCCTTCGTATTTGGGATGAGCACGACATTGGGTGGGTGCCAAGTGCTCTTACTCGGAACTGGATCCCTAGAGTAGCTGCCATTCAGCTAAAGATTCAAGGCACTGTGCAGGACGTGAGGGTGGCGATACAGGTCGAAGACGATTACCATTGGAGAGTGTGCGGAGCGGAGGGGGGGAGGAACGTAGCAAGACCATCATGCTTGGAAAGAGCGCCAGAGAAGTTGACATCCACTGCACTAGATATGCAGCCATTGGGGACAAATAGAGCAGTGTATATGGAGATTAAACTTCAAGGTGACCACTTGAACTCTGTAACTACCAACGAATGCAAAGCCGGTGTCACAGCAAGTGTCTGTGTCACAGCGCCTGGAGTGTCACGGCAAGATGTCGATAGTATCATAGGAGGAGTGCTGCAGCAAGATGACCAGGACCTTCAATCTAGTGGTCCTACAGAGGAGGGCCTTCTTCTGGTTGAGGTGCGGGGTGATAACGAGCTGGTTGAGGAAAAGGGGCAGGGGAGAATGATTGAGGAGGGTCAAAGTGCCACAGCGGAGGACAGGGTTGCTACAATTGTCGACGAATTACGGTTGTGTGAAACAAAGCCACTGCACCCATCGTGAGGAATACTGGGACCACAGATTGAAGACCACATACAACCACGTTCTCAGGTTGCATGCGGCAATGTCACAACGAAAGGATTAGAGACTTTAGGGGTTTTGAACGACGTAAGACTGGAAGTGGAGGATCCCAGCAGTGGTGACACGGCGGATGTGGCAATGGAGTTATGTAGTGTCACAAGGACGTCCCCATGTGCAGGGTAACTACAGTGGATTGCCCTGAGGACACTAATCGGAACTATGACACTAGTCATCCTTATTCAGAAGCATTACAGGATTCAATTTTAGAGGGGTGATTTAAGTCAAGGGGTGTGGATTCCAAGTCAAGGCACCTCCATGCAGGAAGAAGCCCCCCCATCGGTCTTCCCCGAGATAAAAGAACTCATGGACCAAAGAGAGTCACCAACTCCTAACTCGCTGCTCACTCTAAGCCGATTCTAAAACACGGCTCACTCAGGTCAGGATATGGCTTTGGATAGCTTTACCTTCTCCTAAGATCCTAGCTTCGGACACTGGATAAAGGAACCAGCAGGATAATCGCTGCAAACCCCTAATAAAGAGGTATCAATTGTAACATCTATCAGCACTCGATCAGGGTCTTTGAAGGAGGATGTATCCACTGTCAGGAATCTGACCAAGGTCTTCACGGAACAAGATGATACGGAAGGGGAGGTTGTCACGGACTTCTAGATTCTGTCTATCGCAGCAGATTCTTAGGTCTCGGATGTTTTCCAAGTGTTGACATGGGGAAAGGGACTTCTGTCACCAAAACGATTCGGGGGATTAGCGATAGAACCAAGGCCGGACTGCTCTCTGGTTCAAGTAGAAGATGCAAGGATTATGAACATCCCACAAGCATACAACTACTTGCACATAGACAACTTGCTGATGGTGATGCCTGACCGTGAAGGTCGGAGAGACGGTTCAGAATCTGTGGTATTCTTTAATGAGAAAGGAAAGGAGCTAGAGGTTAAGTTCGCAGCCATCCAGAACCTCAAGCGGGTACGCACCTGCCTAGGAAATGATATAGTTGACTTTGTTATGTCAAGGTTGTACATCCAGTATCCTAGTAACTGTTGCCACAAAATACATCTTGTCACCTCTCGTGTGAGTTCTTGTCTTCAGAGCCTCGTCAAAGGGAGCACTACATTGGAGAGATGGGCCAGGTCCTTCTTACAACCACCTACTCCGGTTGAGCTCTACCAAGTTAAAGAGATCCTCGTTCCATGGGTTGGTAATGACCATTGGTCATTACTGGTTTTTCAATACTCAAGAGTGATACACTTTGACTCTTATAGAGGAAAATGTCACTTTCCTAGGGGATCGGATGCAAAGTTCGTGAAAAGCATACGTAGGGCATGGCAATGCTTACGAGGAGTTGACTTTTACAATGTACGTGTTGTCGAGGAAGACGTTTGTCAACAACCTGGCAACTACAAATGTGGACACCATACAGTCAGCAACACACCGTTGTACTTAAAGGTGCTGCACCTTCACTACTGTCTTTCTAAATTTAATCTTTCAATGTTCTTTTTGGGTCGATAATGTGCTGAACTTCATTTATTTTCTAACACGCCTTTTACTATAGTTTCATGCTGTGAGTGCAGATGAGAGAGAGGAACGACTGAAGATGAAGTTATTGGAGACAAAAGACATAAACATCCAGATACTCTCATTGCTTGCCAGAGAGCTTGATACATCTTGTTGTGACGCACGATACAAGGCTCCCCTATGTGTTCCAGTTCAAGTGCTGTCGAAACCGTGCAATTCAGATGAGGACAAACTAAGCTTCGACAACGATGGGAGATGAATGACAGTCGTACACTGTGCTGATTTCATAGTCCTTAAGATTTGAGTGCAGATTCAGTATGATGGACGATGTAAGGAAATCCTTAAGTATTACAGGGTTGGCAGTGTTATAGGCTCGTTGGTGTACAATGTCACGTACGGGTGTAAGCATGGTAAAGTGGACCAAAAAAGTGCTTAACTATTTGACAGTTTCAGCCCTTTTGCAAAAATTGCACAAAAGTGACGGAAAGATGTAATTGAAGTCAATTTTTTTTGCTAATATGGATTTTCAACTTGTTTTTCTATAACTTGGAAAAGTTTCGTGCAAAGTAGACACTTTAAAGTTATTGTATGAAGGCTTTAAATCCAAGCAAAGTGAATGCAGTCATTTGGAAAAGTGAACATAACGGTTTAGGGTTTTGTCTGAAATCACTTTTAATTTTGCGGTGCCCTCTATATATTTAAGAGGTATTCTAAAATAGTCAATTCATATACTCATTAATTGGTTTAGCGTTCCAAAAGTACCGCAAGGATGTTATTTAAGAGGGTCACTTCGGCGGTACTTTTTGTCACTTTTTTTTCACCGAACATTGTTTTTTAAATTGAAAAAAACATCCTCTAAAGACAACAGAGGCCACCAGATGAAGAAATCAAGACTTTGGAAAAGTTCATTTTCATGATTTACAACTAGTGGTCAAATTTAGTTTCAATTCACGATGTTTTTTTTATGAAGATGTGTGTAAGATACCTTGTGACACCCTAGAAAGTGACTAAAATGCTCAAAAACTACACCAAAATGCTCAAAATTAGCTTTGAGCTTTAAAAAACAGCACACTTCATATTCACTTGTTAGTGGTCACATGTTGCACTTTGTGGTCCACTTTATTGTGCTTACACCCGTACTCTTGACCACAATGACGGTAATGCTCGTTTGTCTTCAAATGTAATGTCACGCGTACTGTAACTCGTTTGAACTATGAATTTATCCTCCTTTGTGTCGATAACAATGATTTCTTTGCTTGTACCGAAGACTGTGCTATGTAGTTCTTAATATAGAATTTCACAGTAATGATCTCGAATCATGTGCATTTGTCACCACCTGGTAGTGTCACAGATTCCATTCAGTAGTATCTAAAATTGTTCTCCTTGTTATTGAAATGTTGAATACTTATTTCCATAACAATGCTAGCCTTTTCCTTTTGGTGTACTATGGAATCAGAAGGTCTTCCAAGAACATTTAAGAACATTTCGTGAGGCTCTTTGGGACAACCTCCATTTTACTTTAAGTTTCGGATTAAATAGTGAAGAGTAAGTACTTTTTTTTGTATGTCAGTAGCGTTTCAAAAATAATAGTTATAATCTTGGTTCTAAGTTGGACTTAGTTAAAAGGAGTCAGGTTTTAATTTGAACATTGAAATTTCCACTTTGTAGTAACTTACATTGTTCATTAAGTTGTTTCCTCCATAATTTTTTTATATTTATTTTTATTTTTTGTGTCCTCTCATCATCCTCAGTAGTTTTCTTTTATTATAATTTGAAATACACATTTTAATTTTACAATAATCCACTATTTTATTTTTTTTCCTTCAGTTCTTATGTCTAACTTATATATTTTTTTTACGTTATTGTAAGTACTTGTTTGACTTTAATTCTAGTATTCCTCTTAATATTCAACCTATTAATTTATTTTTTTAATAGTAGGTGTGCTATGATAAGTTCCACAACTCTGAGTCTTCGTGTTCGGTTTCGGGAGGACTCTTTGCATGTGGAAGAGGAGTTTTTTGACGACATTACTGGTGGACTCTCGCATGGAATGGGTCAGTTGTCAACTGAGAATGAGATTGGAACGTTCTGGATGCTGAAACCTAGGAAGTATAGAGTTTACGGGGTTACGGAGTCTAGGCTAGGTGCTTCTACTGAATTGCTTACTCCCCGGTCGTCCACAACAGTGTGCATTGAGCCTGAACCATTGTTGAGAAAGGTCAAAGCCGAGCCAGGTCTTCAAACAATCTATGAGTTGAGTGATGACTCCGATAGTGAGAACGCAGAAGAGACCACTGTAATCCATGAGAGCAAGGAGAAGACTGTAATCCATGAGAGCAAGGAGAAGACTGTAATCCATGAGAGCACAGAGAAGACTGCAATCCATGAGAGCAAGGAGAGGACAGTGCCAATTCCAGATGATAATTGTGAGGAAGTGGTTGTCTCTGCAAAGTCCTCGGTTGCGTCTACTGTTGCTGTCTCCCCTTCAGAGAGCGTCGTTCAGTGCCTCATGAAGCTTAGCATCCGTTAGAGGTCCAAGAGTGTTCTGTCGCGCATTGATTTTAATGCAATTAGAATGCAAGAAGTTCAGTTCCTCCCACCAGTGTACAACGGCAATGTGATTTTTGAGTTCCCACCCCTTGGTGCTTACGGCCATCAGTCTGGTGCGAAGCAGTTACGTGGAATGGATAGGAAGTATGATGGCGACCCCAGGACTTGAACAGTGACCTCGAATATTCAGAACGACGTCAAGCTGACATTCCGTTCTTCGTCGTGCCTTGGCCATCTCTGCTGTGACAATGTCGAATGTCAGTACCTGTCAGTGAAAATAGGACTCCGCTACTGAACGAGACTGAGTGGGATGGAATTTCCGAAAAATTGTTCGTAGTCGGATACACTGCGCCGCAGAGTTCCATTGTAGTCTGTAAATCTTGCAGTACGCCACCGACCTGCGTTGCACTTTGCCCTAAAAAGATTTACTATGTCACTGCAGGACCTCACATGACGAGAGCGTGCGTTCATTTGGGAAGTCACAACCACCCAGTGAAGTCCGGCAAGAACCGCGACTTCGTTGAACACATAGAGAACTTGATCAGGGAGCAGGTGGAGGGTACTCCGTCCGCCACCAATTCCGCCATCGTCCTCGAAACTGCGAAGGAGTTGCTTGGCCCGTTACTTCTGGCCAAGGAGGGTGAACCGCAAAAGATTCTGGGATTGGAGGAGCTCTAACCAATCTTTGACCGCTGTAAGCACCTCTCTTCCCCAAACATTCAAAATTGCATTAGATCGTTCAAGTTTGTTAGGTGCTTTGGGACCATGGACAGCATCAGAATGCTGCGAGGCTTCAGCAATTGGAAATTTATCCAAAACAACTTATTTCCGGGGCAAGGCGATGATGCACAAAAGGTCTATGTCTTCAAGATGTCTGAGGTAGGGCCGGGTAGTGGAGTCGATTTAGTTAAGCGTATGCAAACTGGCGGTGACTTGGAGAACGCGTGGATCATGTTTGACCACGTCAGGCGAGTCAGGGACTGGGTAACGATGGCCTCTCACGTCTATGACCCCACCTACTGTTGGATAATGACAATTGCAGCGTGCGTCATGCAGTCAGAAGACACGGCAGCCCAGTACGTCCTCTGGAAGAATTTGAATGCTATCCTGGAGACCCACGGGGTTGTGAGAGTAAACTTTAAGGGCTTCATGGCGAACGGTGCCCAAGCGAACTTCAACTTAGTTCGCATAATTTATAGGAGCGGTAACGCCTCTGAGAGGATGATTGATAGGAAGAGGACATGCCTGTTCCATTGGAGGCAGTCTTTGGAGCAACATACAAAGGCAGACATTTGACCGGACCTCAGAGCGCAGCACATCAAACTCTGCCAGCAGTACAAGAACGCGACGACAATGGCCGAAGCTGAAACGAAGTTTTTGGCAATCCGAGCATGGTGGATGTCCTCCGGCTCTGCCATAGAAAAAGGGCTCTCAAACCTAGAAACGTGGCTCGCGTTGTGGCACCACCGCTATCGGCTATGGGGAGGCTTCATGGAATTGGTAATCAAACTCACGTCCTTTCAAACTTTGTTGCATCTAAAGCAACTTGCTCTACAGTCAGTCATCGAACACTCAGCTATCTAACCAAACCACCGATGTGTGCAGAATCACAGCGGAGATGCCGTCCTGCAACCTTGCTGAATCAATCCACAACAGGTGGAAGCAGCAGTCTGGAGATCGGGGCAGCGACTTATATGTCGCCCCTGTGGACGACTTTGTACGGGCCTTCATGCAATGCGTTCCCTACTTCCAGGTCCTGAAGGGGGAGCGACCTAGGAAAGGTCCGTCAAAAGAGGAGTTGAAGCTCCGATGGGCACAGAGATCTGCAGCGTGAACAAGAAATCCAAAAGTCCTACATGAAGCGATTCTGAACATGCCGAGAGCGGACGAATGGTGCACGAGGAACCCGCATCTTGAAGGGGAGGAGGTCTATGTCTCTCTGAAACAAAAACTTGATGTTGCCTTTGGAGATGAGCGGAAGTCTCATAGGCCAGATAAGATCACTGTGTCAAGACCTCGTGTCCAGACCCGAGCTGCACGCCGGGAGAGCGACTATCCTCCGACGATGGTAATTGCAGACTTCCCTACAAGCAGCAAAGAGGACCAAGCCAACATTCACCCTCAGCAGTCTTCACCTCCAATTGACTACCATCACGTCACTTTAGTTGAGGAGACCGCTTGCAACCCTTCCGAGTCGCACATTGCAAGACTTCCTAAGACATCCGCCAAGGCCTAACCCCTTTTTTTTTTATCCTTTGGATGTCATCCCTTTTTAATTTTTAATTTTTTTTTACATCATTGTGAGTACTTGTTTGACTTCCACTCTTATATTTCTCTCTATATTCCACCTATTCAAAACTTTAATTATTTGCATATCAACCTTTTCTTTTCCCTTTGTATGTTATCTTTTTTTGATTTTTTAATTTTTTTTTCCTTCTAGAAGTACTTGTTTGATTTTAATACCCCTTTCAATTTCATATTATTGTCTTCTTCGGATTTTAGTGTTAATCATTCTATTTTTTCCAAAGATCTCGGACTTTTTTGTGTTTAATGATTTGCGAGGGACTCTTTGTACTTTAAGCATATTTTTTATTTAAATTAAATCTATTCTATTTAACTACAAAATAAGGAAATACGCCAAAACAATTTTTCTGATTAAATCATACATCCTTCTTCGACATTTGAATGCGTTCTTTAGGGTCCAACGTTTTTCCCTTGACCATACTTCGGGTCAAGCTATGTTTGTTGTCTACTTTTTATTGACTCTGTGGCTCTCACGTCTTTTTAAAAAAAAATTGAGGTTTAAAGTATTCGTCTCAAAAACTAAAGTCTCTAAGAATTCAGCGACGTAAATATATTTGTTTAGAAGAGTAATGAAATGTGTGTATTCAATATACTTGTTTAACTTGTGGTTGTGAAGTTCATTCAGATTAATACGACCATTTAAAGGACTTTAGCAAATCTAATTGTGCGCACTGTAATCAGGGATGATACCGAAAAACGGGACAGCTAACCAATTACTATAGACAATGAAATGATTTTCCCCTCAATTGATATGGTACCATTACATTATAACCCTGATGACCTTTCTGCTTGTAACTACGTCTTTCTGCCCTTCTACAACAACTTCAGGACCCCGCTACGGAGATAGTCAAAATCTGAAATTCTAGTGTTACATAAAATTAGAAAAGGTCCCTCTCTATTGACTAAATCATCTTTTCATCTCCATGTCTATCCTCTACGCACTAAACGCGCTCATATCATGCAACTCCTTGTCGCATAGCCCCCTATAAAATTGCTCCAAACTTCAGTCATTTTTACCTGGTACATTGCTACAGCTGACCTCTTCTGTTTCATGTGCAACACAACTGCGGAGACAAGCATAGCCGACCTTCTCCGAGAGAGTAGACGCAATAGGAACCACGTTGAGATGCCTCCCTCAGGGAGTCTTCTCTCGACCTCGACACTTCTAGTCCCCCTCCTAGCAGAACTCCTCGACAGCACTCTGTTCTTCTTAGAAGTTTGCATAGAGCAAAACCCTTCTCCCGGATCACCTCATAAAAAATATCATTGCTCAGAAAACTAACAACAATAGAACAAACCAAAGTACCTCCTTCAGAACTCCAACAGCAAATTGAAAAGCAAAGCAAGGCATCTTTTCATCACGCGTTTGGAAGCTTACAAAGAATAGAGGCGTCGTGAACAGAATGCTAGATCCCCAATTCAGAATGATAGAACTTGAGCTACCAGTCCTCATAAGAAACTCTCCTACTAGAAGAGTACTCGAGAAGCTTCTACTACAGTCCGTACAATATTCATGTTTGAATTCAAATAAATTAAAGGCGTCTCACAACATGCTTACGAGGTTTCTCAAGGAAGTCTCTCCTTCAACCCAATTTAAACCCCTGATCGTTGTCTACGGGCGAGAACAGTGGAAAACCCTCCATACGATGTCTAGCATCCGATTTAATTTGTGCCTTTAATCTTCTAATTCTTCCCAGGGTTTGATTGAATTCAGCGACAAAATGCTCCATCAATAAAGTGTCACTTGCAACCTCTTTGCCGAGTTGTATAAGTTGTTGATTGAGTATCTCGGGTAGATTCTGTGACACTGGTTCTAGAGGTGATGGCTTCACAGCCAAGTACAGCGTCTCACTCTCAGCCAACGGTGGTGCTTGCACGCGTTGCGGAGTAAGAAGTTGATGTAGTCCTCCGTTGATGTTACCCGCTAATCAACCACAGTAACGTGCTATGGTCCCTTCAGCAATATCTGGGTGCATCATCATTACAACTTTCACATGGTGTTTACACATGTTGCGGCGTTGTGCCCAAATACAGGTGCACAGCTTCTACTCAAAGCCCGGGTGCACAGTGTACCGAAAATGCCGATGCAAGGTATATGTGACCAATGCAGTGTCACAATCCTAGACTGGCAGTGTCACGTTTTCATCTAGAATGGCCCGGGCCTTAAGAATAGAGTCAACCACGCAGTCCTGCAATTTCTTGTTGTCAATGAAACCTTTCTCTTTCCATAAATCCTTATACGAGTAATGATCAACGATGTCCTCTGTTAGTGTAGTGATACACTAGTCCATCCTATGACCTGCCATTCTGCTTCTCTCCGACCGTAGAATTGACTTCGTAAAACCATGGTACCCTTCTCTGGTGGCGTTTGTGTCCTGCCCGTTGTAGGATAGGTTCCTATAACCAACCATCCACATGTGCATCTTATCAAGCCATTGCATCCTCATGTATTTCCAGAACTCGGACTCCTGTAGGAATTTCTTGTCTAATTTGTCGATCTTTACTTCCGCCCAGGACTTGTTCTCGACTCCTGCACGAGATGTGCGATCATACAACATCAAATCCAATTCCTTCATGATGGTGGCTCTACGTGGTAAATTTGCGTTCTTGTTGGAAGCATTCTTCTGCCATGCTCGGCGCACATGCCATAGGCAGAGATAAATGGCGGTATCAAGCCACGTGTCACTTTTACGTCATGATCGGAAGAGGTTAGTATCAACTTTGTACATATGCCTTTGAACAAGTACTATGATACTAAAATCATTAAACGCTTATGTTAAAAGAGTTTTGTATTCTTTCACATAGGTTATCGACAATGTACTCATTTGATGGCATTATTCTCTCCAAGTGCATAGTCGACTATGAATGCTGAGGGTTTCCAATTGGGCTGTTCAGCGGTCATACTCTCATTCAGAGATTTCATCCACGGCTTTAAGTCTGCTTCCGCACACTTTGAAGTGAGGATGAAAGCAACCAGGACACCATTGTGCCACTCATCGAACACCATGAGGGTATACAATGGGAACTACATCAAAGGAAAAAGACATTGTGAGCTTACCAAGGTTGGAAGATAGTGTCACTATTTCATAGAGCACTGACAGCATGGAATATGCTAGTGTCACCAACCCATAAACGGGGACTAAGGCTACTAAGACAAGCGAGATATTTTGTTGTATAACAGTAAACAATTTAATTGAACTATCCTACACATATATTAGCATACCTTCTTGTCATTAGTGCCTGGTGATATCTCTCCCCTCTGCCTTATATTTCTTCAGCATATCAAAGTGCTTTCTCATTATCTAACTGACCGTGTCTTTCTTCTGAGGCACTCTTCCATGAAAGCACGTATTTTTGGCGATTGATGTACAGAGAAGGCACTTCTATCTCCGACCTTCATCCCTCCATGCACTACCAAACCATCAAAGTTGACGTGTTTTTCCTGAAGAATACAAATTTCAAAAACATGTGGCAAATACAACAACCTTTTCACCGCAAACTGGGCGAGACATCCTCTCTTGATGGAGCCTCCCCATTTCTTTTTTGAGTCCCTTATACCCTTTGGCCACGGTTGAGAAGCCGCACTACTAACAACTTTCTCATTGCACATGTCAAAATAGCGATGCTACTGTGGCAGCGGCGAGCAGTGAGCGGTGAGTCACTGAGCGGTGAGCAGACAAAAAATGCACCGGGGCCAACATTTTTGTGTCGCCCGGGACAGCGTTTGACCTATGACCGTGGAAATTTGTCGAGCATATGTGGCATATCACCGTGGAAATTGCGAGGTACCGCCCCCGACTACTGGCAGCAAAAGGAATGTCGGATCTGACAGACACTCTTGCGCAACTATAAAATGTTGAGGTACCTCAAATGTGCGCAAGTGATTAGCAGTATGGGGATAGTAGAAGAGGACTGTGAAGTTTGGGTACCGAGTGCGGAAGAGTGCGAAGTAATTCATATCCCCTCAAACCTAGGTGACTATTCAATTCCGACTGGAAGGGAAGAGGCTGTAATCGACACAGAGGAAAACATAGATACCTTGATTCCTCCAAGACCAGGCCTATATTCTCAGCTTCGCAGTTCAAGGAACATTCCAAGGATCGCAGGTCCGTGTTGGAAGCCAAAGATAATGAGACCGATCGTGACAAGGACGTTGAGATGGGCGGCCAATCCATATGCTGGTGCCGTTGGGGACGGAAAGATGTACGTGTCGCAGTTGCCCAAGCATTTAGAGCGACCAACAACGCCAACCATATCGGCGATTGATATTGCAATCAGTCTTAAAGAACACCAAGGCTGGTAGAGACTAGACTTTTCTGTTGATGGAGCAGATAGTATTGTTGTTGAGCAGTAGTAAGGCTAACAAAATATTTAAGTGTGAACTGCATTAGTGGTTGCAGCTGTAGCATCGTCCGAGCCTAGGAAATCTAAATGTCGTTATCATGTATCTTAACCAACTTCGGTACAATAAAGAATGACATATGGGATGAGACAATATTTAAATTTTGGCATTTCAATTTTACCCGATCTAATGTGATGTTTCACCTCCATTCTGGGTACAATTAAGATCCGTAACAAGGACGTTGTGCAAAGGATGGCCGGCATTATAAATTTATGTATTTTATAAATCTTAAGTTACCATGCCGTAATTCTATAATTCCAATGGTAGTTTTGGAAGTGGTCAACGAGAGGGCACCTACGATATAGTTGGGAAGACTAAAGCCACTGTAGAATCCGTCAGCTACATTCAAGGAATGGTCGGAGTGCGGTACTAGGGTGAAGGGAACGGGGACAGAGTGTCATGGGACTCCGACGGCCGGGCTATTGCATCATCTGGAGCCGGTCGTACCTGGCTTATCATGAGATAGGAAATGAAATTAGTTTGTGGGACAGCTTAGGGACAAAGAATTCAACATACACGGCCACTTGGTTTGTGAAACAGGGCTGGATGATGCGCAGTTTGCTGTCAATTTGGTTCAAGAATAAAAGTGTAACGGTTCAAACAATGTGCAAATGAAAGCTTGGCAAAGATAGACTAATATCAAAGTGATTACATATGTATTAAAGGAGAAAATTAAAAGCAGTACAACAATTCTCGCACACCCTGTTACAAAACTACGACTAGATGACGATGACTCCTAAGTTCTCTCGTATTCTAAAACGATTGCACTAGTCCGATTTCCGTATGGTAAGACTAGGCCGGGTTGAAGGTTTGTCTCCATGGCACACTCTCTGCTTACGGATGCGCATGTGTCACCCCGTGTGCCACTAGTCTCAGAAGAGAAGTTTCTAAGTGCTGCGAAAATAGATGTCAAACGAGAACTTCCTTCGCCACCTCTGATACAGACTGCAGACTTGGACCTATCACAAAACCATCACAAATCCAGCATTTGCCATTTCGGTTCCATAGAGATATCATTTGCACCATAGGGCACTACATCGAAGGGTTGTCAACAACGTTAAGAATTTGTAGCCCTGAATATGCTTTCTGGCGGTAAGTGTCCCGCCAAAAATCAACTCTGAGAAACTTGAATGGATCGGGTGGGGAGGGCTGCGCAAAACACAACTTGACGCTGTTGTCGTCCGCGAAGGACCCCACCTGACTCAGTCAATGGAAGGTTGTGGACTCAGTCGGAGGAATATGAGGTGTCATTATTCCTTCGAAAGGTGCTTCCTGAAAGCCTTGGCAAGGTACCCAGACGAAAAGCATGATGCACCTCATCCATTTTGTAGCGTCAACGGAATGGAAAAATTGATCATCATAGAGCACACTGCATGTAAACACCTTCAAAAGCCACGTCTTGAAATTCTAAGACCAATCCTCTGCGCACTGATAGAGTGAAAACCCAATCTTGGCTAGGGTGGAGGGCTTGCAAAATACTATATCCTCGATCTGCGGATCCATCATGGAGCTGGTGTCTAACATAATTCGCGATTTGGAGCCTAGACTAATACAGATTGGTTTCATCGCGAGGTCCATTGGTATTAGGTGAGAATGATTATGCGTTCTTCACTAACCTCATATGTAGAGATCAGCCCACAAGCAATCACAGAGCGCCGCCAGCAATAATGAGACATTGGTAATGGAATACAGCTATATTGATTGTGGTGAATCGTACTCTCAGGAATTCGGCGGTTGTCTGGCAGGATTTAGGTGAGTTAACCAAGTTTTTTTGAACTTTGGTAATGAAGAAAGCGTGCATTTCAATGACCTCCAAAACATCATCTCTTCATCAATTAGAATACATTACATATATCTCTCTTAATGGAGCAAACGGGATGTTTATGTACTGGGATATATACCAACCAAAAATCCGAAAGTAGATTCCCTGCAATATTGTGTCATCCGGGAGATCAACATGGGTATTTACCAATCTTAAATTACTGAAACGTAATTCTGTGACCCCTAGAGTAGTTCCGGATATCTCGCTGAAATGGAATGCGGTGGAAGGGGGCCACCCATGGTTTTACTTGGGACCCAGAATGTAGTGTCGGATCCGCCAGATGATTTCGGAGAGGGACTTGTGCCAAGGTACCGCGCCAAGGGAGGTGAACGAAGTGGACGCAAAAATCCGACAGCCGGGTTTGGGAAGGGGCCGCGATGAGGGGGACCCGACCCAATATTAGAATTCTTCATTTGGTTGCAAAGACAACATTTTCCCGAATGAGATTTGTGACGGCGTTTGGATGGATGCTACGGTCAGATTGCAGACAAGTGTCAGAATGCGTATGTTATGTTTAGGATGTGATTGGGTACCATTATTGATAAGAAATTTTAGAATCGTTGGCGCATAAAGTAGATCAATTTTCAGAAAAAAGTGAGAATATTTATAGAAATAATTATTAATGTTTCTGTCCAGTCTATCTTCAGTCCAATAATTATAAATATTCGGACCAAAAACCTTGCTGAAGTGAAATGCGATCGACGGAGGGCAGCCATGGTTTTGCTTGGGACCCAAAACATAGTGTTTGATCTGACAGATTTCATTATTAGAACACATAATAGACAACGGGGTATTGCAGACATGGAGGTGAAGCAGCCTACGAGATGGGCTACAGAATTGGCTTTGTAAAGGAATGCTCCAAGCCCATTTCAATCTAGAATTATAGTTTGTCTCGGAAAGAAATTGGTCAATGGGGGGAGCACCCACGATTTTGTTGAGTGGCCAAAACCCACTGAAGGATCCAATAGCCACTTTTTGGGAGTGGTCAACGTGCGGTACTGCGATCATGGGAACGGGGCTGGAGTGTCATGGGAATTCGACAACCGGGCTACTGCAGCATCTAGAGTGGGTAGTTCTCGGCCTATCATGAGTGAGGAATTGAGTTTAGCTCGCGTAGGTGTTAATCCATTTTGTGGACAAAGAATTCAACATACACAGCCTATTGGTGTGTGAAATGGTGATGTCCATTAGTTCGATGTCGTTTCGGTTAAACATTAAAAGCGCAATGATTGAAACAGTGCAATGTGCAAATGTAAGAGTGGTAAAGTAAGGCTGATTTCAAAGTGATTACATATGTATTGAAGGAGCAAAGTGAAAACTGTAGATTGATGCTTGCACGGCTTGTTGCAAATTTACAATTTGCTGACGATGACTACTAACTTCTCCCATGTTCTAGAACATAGATAATAATCTGATCTCCTTATCGCAGATGACCTGTACGGTAGGACTAGACCAGATTCAAGGTTTGTGTCCATGGAACATTCTCTGCTTACGGATGTGTCTTAGTAATCTAATGTGGCACTAGCTACAGAAGACAAGCCTTTGGATTGGATTCAAATGGTGAGAAGAAGAGAGGAAGCCCAATTGTTCACGTGCTCTGTTCTCAGCACCCGGTTACAACGGCAAATCTTGAATCCTCCTCGCACCGTGGGATACATTCCTGGAGCTGAGGGCTTGAACCAAATGGAAACCTCACCAGTTTTCATTGCTCAAGATTCCCTTATGCCGGTAAATTCCATGTGATTTTGTATGTCCTGCAATGGAGAGTGATGTACAGAAGTTGCAAGCTAAGTTCTTCAACGGCATAAAACCCGGGTCGACGGCATTTTATGTTGCGGATACATTGCATTTGGGTGACGTTGCAACTTTCAAAGAGGAGTTGAAGTTGGGTTTAGGGTCACGCTTGGAAGGTGTTGAACGCTGCGTTTGAAGATGAGATCCACCAGCACGAGGAGACATGAAATCTCGCAAATAAGATGTTTTATGTCTTCGACGGTGACCGTTGCACGAGGGCATAGAGGAAGATCATCGAAGTGGAATACCCAATTGATCTCCAGTAGGCTCTACTGCAAATGAAAAGCCTTAGTGTATACTACTTGACGTGAAGGGGAGCGGTGAGGTTTTAGTGACAGCAATGCATGTAATCAACAAGTCATGAGTGGACTACTGTTGTCTATTTAACTGTTCATGATGTTGTTTTAATGTGGCAAAAAGATTTAGCATTCTCGGTTTTAAAGATCTATTCTGCTATTTAAATCAGGGCCAAAGAGGATGCTTGTTTGAGTGAGAGACTCTCTCTTACGCTACATAAGATACAGACCTACGGGACAATGACCGTGGAAGAGTTGGAAGGGAGTGGAATTTAGCGCCAGATCTTTTGGCGCGTACAAAGAATTCAACAAAGAAGTTGTGGCACACAATGCCATAGGAAGTATCTGTGACTTTTCTACACAGCGTAAGTGTTCTCAAAAATCACTAATGTCAACTTCTAATTGGATGATTCAAGTCTTCAAAGGTCAATAACACCTAGACTGCAAAAGGCTTTGTTAGGCAGGGTCGCGGAGGAGGCTTCTCAGATTTGGATCAACAAGCACTCAGATGACAACTCTGGGCACAAGATGAGGGCGACGGTGGACAGAGGCCAAGCACAATAAAGTGTACCAAAAAAGTGCTGAACTATTTGACAATTTCAGCCCTTCTTATAAACACTCAAGAAAGTGGGATCTAAGTTATGTTGATTCAAAATTTGGTTATGGATTTCAAAAATAGACTTGATTCTCTTGAACTTCCCAAATGTGCGAGACAAGACATCGAGGTTTAGAAGCGGAACGGATACGGTGAAGTCGGTTCAAGTGAATGCGGTTATTTGCGAAAGTGAAGAGAATTGTTTACGGATTTTACGAAAGTCACATTTAATTTTGCTGTCCACTCCGTTCTTAATGTACCGTTCTAGAAATGCGGGGGTTCCAAGAGTTTGGACCCATAAAGTGTACCAAAAGTACCGTAGTGACGTTTTCTGGACACTGTTTTGGGCGAAACTTTTGGGGCTCTTCCCTTCAAATATTGTGGTGTTCGAATGCTCAGAAAATAATTTTCTGATGTTTGCGAATGGTCGGGAAAAAAAAATGTGAAAAAAGAACATCTTCATTTTCATGATTTAGAACTAGCGGTCAAATTAAGTTTCAATTGAAGACGTTTTTTTTATGGAGATGCCTGTAAGATACCTTGCGACACCTTAAAAAGTGACTAAAATGCTCAAAAACTACACCAAAATGCTCAAAATCAGCTTTGAGCAATAAAAAACAGCACACTTCAAATTCACTTCTTAGTGATCACATGTTGCACTTTGTGGTACACTTTATTGTGCTCTCCCCCGACAAGGTTGTGAAGGAGGCCAAGGTCAAGCTGCAGACGAAGTTCATCAAGGAGCAGACCGTTGCCAATCCAATCAAATCCATGACCGGGCATTTCAACTAGAGATAAGAACTCATTTTAAATTGTTCAAGTGGAAATGATTTTTTATGGGATTGTGATACCGAGCTCTGCAAGAAATCATCTGTCAAATCCGACAAATGGTTTTTTGAAGTTCGTTCCTTATGGATCTCTGAAACCATGGTGTGCCATAAATCATGTGTTGGATTCGATGGACGAATTCCCAATGTTCAAGTTCCAAGGGTATTTGAAAATGCTTGAAGTAAAAAATACATCTCCGAGTGTATTTGAAAGACAATTCGACGGGTTTGTGATACCTTGATGAGTAAAAAATCATATGTCTGATTTGACAAGGGAATCTCGTTTGTATAAGAACCAAGGATAATATGTGAAAATAAATAAAGTAGAATTTGTTAGTAAGTCCCTACAGATTGTTTACGAAGTTGGCAATTGCATGCATTGGCCTGTGACACCTTCCTAAGAAAGAAATCACCTATCGAATCCACGGGATGATTTTAATATGTTCAAGTTCCATCGGTATGTGCAAATGCTTGATCCAATTTGTAGGGGCCCGTGCAAAATTGCTCGGATCACTCGGATTACGCATGTTTGAATGCATCACTCGGATTCTTTTGATGATTTCCTAACATTTAATTTCCGAGGCAATATGCAAATGTTGTGAGAGAAAATCACATGTCCAATCCGCCGGATTACTTTTGTAAGTTTAAGTTCCATGGCTATGTGCAAATGCTTGAACCAATTTGCAAAGGCCCGTGCAAAATTTCTTGGTAGAAATGCATCTCTCGGATATTTTTCATGATTTTCTAACGTTTAATTTCCAAGGCAATGTGCAAATATTGCTAGGGGAAATCATTTGTGGAATCCACGGGATGATTTTTGTATGTTCAAGTTCCGTAGGTATCTGCTAATTTTTGAATCTATTTGCAAGAGCCCGTATAAAATTGCTGGGAATGAACGCATCACTCGGATTTTTTTGATAATTTTCTAACCTATAATTTCCGAGAGGATGTGCACATGTTGTTAAAGAAAATCATTTGTGAGCTCCACCGGATGATTTTTGTATGTTCAAGTTCCATGATATATGCAAATGCTTGAACCAATATGCAAGGGCCCGTGCAAAATTCCTTAGTACGAACGCATCTCTCGGATGTTTTTCATGATTTTCTAACGTTTAATTTCTGCACTTATGTGCAAATGCTGCTAAAGGAAATCATTTGTCAAATTTACAGGATGATTTTTATATGTTACAGTTCCATGGATATCTGCTAATGCTTGAACCCATTTGCCAGGGCCCATATAAAATCGGTGGGTAGGAGGGATTACTTGGATTTTTTGATGTTTTTCTAACGTTTAATTTCCGAGGGGATGTGCAAATGTTGTAGAAGAAATCATCTCTCCAATCCGCCGGATGATTTTTGTAGGTTCAAATTCCATAGTTATATGCAAATGCTTAAACCAATTTGCAAGGACGCGTGCAAAATTGTTGCGTTGGAACACATCTATCAAATTTTTTTGATGATTTTCTAACATTCAATTTCAGACGGGATGAGCAAATATTGCTCGAGGAAACCACTTGTCGGATTTTTCTGATGATTTTCTAACATTCAATATCCAAAGGGTTGAGCAAATATTGCTAGAGGAAACCATCTGTCGGATTTTTTACATGATTTTTGGACGTTCAATTTCCGAGGGGATGTACAAATATTGCTCGAAGAAACCATCTATCGGATTTTTTTGATGGTATTCGAACGTTCAATTTCCAAGGGGATGTAAATTTAATTGTTCTCAAAATCATTTGTTGGATCCGATTGATCTATTTCTATCTCCCGTGAAAGTAAGGTACCTTGCCATTTTAGCTTATATTTGGCAGATTTACATCAAAATAAGCTAAAGTGCGTGTCTTTTGGCGTAATTAATGGGAAATGGGCATACAAATTTACATCCTGACATATTTGGATAATTTTCATCTGTCATAAATCAAGGTACCGTAGAAGCATGGAGATGAAAAATCATGGAAAGAATCTGACAGATGATTTCCTCCAGCAATATTTGAACATCCCCTCGATAATCAAACATCCAGAAATCATGGAAAAAGTCCGATAAATGGTTTCCTCTAGCAATATTTGCTCAACCCTTCGAAAATTGAATGTTAGAAAATTATCAGAAAAATTCGATAGGTGGTTTTCTCGAACAATATTTGCATGTCCCGTTGGAAATTTAATGTTTGAAAATCATCAGAAAAATCGGACAGATGGTTTCGTCGAGCAATATCTGCTCATTCCGTCGGAAATTGAATGTTAGAAAATCATCAGAAAAATCCGACAGATGGTTTTCTCGAGCAAAATTTGCTCATGTCGTCGGAAATTAAACGTTCGAAAATCATCAAAAAAATTGGACATATGATTTCCCCTAGCAATATTTGTTCATCCCCTTAGAAAGTATACGTTAAAATATCAACCAAAATATGTGACTGTTGCTCAATAATTTTGCATAGCCCATGGAAACTTGGAGTTGAGAAATCATCTCTAGGATACGACAGATGATTTCCATCTGACATTTATTAAGATGTAGTGGAAATCTAAAGATGAGAAATCATCTGAATAATTCAACAGATGATTTTCAGCTGTCAACTTTACCAAGGTACCGTGGAAACTTGTAGACTTGAAAATATCTCTCGAATCTGACAAATGATTTTCATTTTTTAATTTACCAAGGTATCTTCGAAACTTGGAGATGAAAATTTAGCTCTAAGATCTGAAAGGTAAACTCTTAAGTATAAATTCTTCATGGTATTGTGATAAGTTGGAGATGAAAAATTATCTCTCCGATCTTACTGAAATTTTTTTAACTCCCGTTTCCCATAGGGTTGTGCAAAATTATTGAGTAGAAATCATCTCTTGTATCCAACAGAAGAGTTCTCATCTCTCAATTTTCCATAGTTTGGTGTCAAATTTGAGATGAAAAGTCATTTTTCAGATTTGAGAGCTGGTTTAAACCTTCCAGTTTTCAACAGGGCTTTGGAAAATTCTTGAGGAGAAATCATCTCTCGGACCCATCAAAGGAGTTTTCATCGCTCAATTTTCCACAGGCAAGTGTGAAATTTGAGATGAAAAGTCGTTTCGAGGATCCGAGAGCTGGTTTAAACTCTTCAATTTTCATAGGGCTATGCAAAATTATTGAGGTGAAATCACCTCTTGGATCAAATAGATGAATTTTTATCTCTAAATTTTCCATAGTCCGGTGTGAAATATGAGATGAAAAGTCCTTTTTCGGATCTGAGACTTGGTTTAAACTCTCGAACTTTCTACATGAATGTTCGAAATTACGTAATCTATTGTAAGCTTAAATTCTCTCATGCTTCATGAATAGTATTCAAGCTTAAATTCAATCAATCTACTTTATAAGCCTTACTATCACATTGATTTAATTTTTCACACCTAAATTAAATTTAAATTTACCTTTTTTCTAATTTTATCTCATATTTTCATTTTTTTTGAATGCGCACACTTCTAATATAACATGTATATTTTCCCTTTTTCCATTAATCATTTTCATGTTTTTCTTATTGAAACATTTGGTATCCTCGAGCGCTGTCTTGTGCCCCATCTCGTGCATGATTTAGCACTTGGTTTCTTATGCGCCGTTTGGCACTTATTCTTATGGTGTTTCCATGCTCATTTTTTCATTTTTTCATTCCTTTATCCGTTCACTTTTTAATTCTTTAATTGTTTTATTATAAAATTCCGCCATTCTTACATTCTTTTATTTTTGTAATCATTCATTCTTTGATGCCTTTTATTTTTTATTTACTTATATCATGCTTCCATTCATTCAATCTTTCAATCTTTTAATCTTCCAATGTTTGATGCTTTTATTCTTTTGCTTTTCAATTTGGATTAAAATTTATCATGCTCTCATTCATTATTACTTGCATTCTTTTGGTCTTGGACATACTAAATCTTCTATTGCCTTAAATTTTATCATGTATTCATTCTTTCTTTGCTTTATTGTTCAATTTTTTTATGTGGTCAACGTTTTATATTCAAAGTTAAAGTTTTACATTAGTATATTGTTTTGGTAGGATCTAATTTAGTACTATGATAACTGACAAGATTGGCAATATCAGAGATAGCCGTAATACGCAACTGCAAGAATCTGCTTCTTCAAAAATATTACACAACAAGGCATAATTAGAATGTCAAAGACCTCATCCATCAAACTCATAAATTCTTGGACGCCATTGAAGATGTCCACTGTCTTTGTAAGCTCTACAATTGCTCTTCAAAATTCATCCCGCTTGTGCTGAACAAGAACTATATCATGTCACCTGACCTCTAACTCAACCTTTACGTCCTCACAATAGTATGCGCACGCTCAAGCTTGATTTTGTGTTGTTCCATCTACTCCACAATCTACTAAATTATTGTACAAAGAGATTATGGCAATTTGCCGCTTGAATCTTCAAATGAGTTCTACACGACGGAACTCGGGGGCCTAGACAAAGCCATTGACATCTCAATATAGATTGCTCACAAATTACATACTTCTAAACTCAACAACATCCAATATTAGAAACAAACTTTAAAATCATTTGGCCGTTTAAACCCGGGGTTCAGCCGCCGCCACAAATACCAAACAATACCCGCGACCTCACATTTACCCTCAACCTAACATATACCCTCAACCTAACCCTCAATTAGCCTATCTCAAGATATAAGATAATTTTGTGAGTAGGAACTAATTCTCAGCTGACGATTATTTGTCAGGAGGTGCGCTCTAGTACTGGAAGGAGGAAGCCATGCATCAAGTGCCAAGACGGAAGTTGGGCTCCCAAGGTTTGGAGGTAGAGTGAGATTTTATCTAAATTCCTGATCGATACTCAACTTGCGGATCACGAAAAAGAATGTTAGCCGAATTTGTGGATATGAGTTTGACTTCAAGCATGTCCTGAGAGTGCCAAGTGAAGTATGATGATGTTCCTAATCTTTCTAATGGCGTGTCTCAAATTAGTGCACAGATTAGGAGTGGGGTTCCATAGGTACTTTTAATTCATTGTCTTCTTAGTGTCAGGTTTTGTGTATGGAGTGTAGTGTCATGAGTTAGCTTTGGGGTTTTGTTTGGGAGGGGTTCAGGTTTCGGCGTTGTGACTGGGATGTATGGGCTTGTCGCCATTTTACGGGAAGCCTGTGGAGGAAGAACACGGCATTGCTGTCATTCAACAAGCCTTTAACAACGGGGTGACATTTTTCGACACATCAGATGTATACGGGCCACACACTAATGAGAAATTGCTCGGCCTGGTATTGTCTTCTCACATTTATTAATTTTGATTCTGCCATGTTGTGTTATGCTGAAAATCGATACAAGGCAGCTTAGTTAGCAGTGTAGTGGTTGGTATGTCGGTTTGATCAGCTTCCTTCTCATAGCCGTACTGCTAATGAACATCCCGTGATTAACCACAAGCACATGAAGCGGACGTTGGTGAATTGATAGAAGAATTCGGCATCATGTCTACTTTAAAACCAGTCCATTGAGATCATGAATATACGCTGCGAAGTGTATTGTTACAACTTTCTAAATGAATTTAATTGTCAGGCCTTGAAGGGGTTACCATTTGAGCAAGTCCAGGTAGCAACCAAGTTTGGCGCAGATGTCTTCATGCAGATTGGGGGCGACTCCGAGGATGTGCGGCAAGCTTGTGAAGACAGCTTGAAGCGTCTTGGAGTGGACTACATTGATCTATACTACCAGCACAGGGTTGATACAAGAGTACCTATCAAACTCACGGTACCAAACTCACACATCCTCATTACGTTCTAGTTGTTAAGACTTGAGTACTGCTCAAGCATTTTGACGAAGCTCCCATGCACACTAACATGGTGACAACAGGTTGGAGCCATGAAGAAGCTGGTGGAAGAAGGCAAGGTTAAATACATCGGCTTGTGGGAAGCGGGGTCTGACATCATCAGACAAGCACATGCCGTGCACCCCATCACTGCACTCTAAATTGAAGGATCTCTTTGTTGGACCAAAGGTCCAGTCTTAGTGTACACACGTGGCGTCAGTTAGAAGTAATGAGTTTTTCACTTAGGTACAGCCACAGTACAATTAGTTTAGTTAGTGGTTTAGTGGAGGAAGTCTATTACGCTCACGTAACAGCCGTAACAATTTCTCACACGATCAGACTGTTACACTTACAGTGTCTATATAACTCTGTATTAATTCCATGAAAGTACTTGAATAGAAAGAGAGGAATTATCCCAACATGGTATCAGAGCAGGTTAAGTAAATTTGTATTATGAATATGGTGAGCCCTACTCCTACAGTAAGGACGTGTGAGTTATGCTCAGAGCCAAATTGATTACCAGACCGTTATCACTTGTGTAGCCCTGCTCAAAGTAAACTACAGACAAGTATATATAGAGAGATTGTTTCATTCTAATTAATGTCCCTCAGTCCACTGTTCACCTTTAGTCTACTGTTCACAATCTTAATTTGCGTAGCTGAGTCATCCATCATGGCCTCCGGAGATTGCCCCAAATCCAACAAGTTGACAGGCTTTGCCAATTACCAAACCTGGAAATTCAGGATGAGGATGGTTTTGCTTCGAAACAATGTCTGGCAGTATGTAGATCCAACTAGCAACAACGTCCTAGTCCCTAGTGAACTCGCCGATGTAGCACAAGGTAGAGTCAAGGCACTCACTGACATATGTCTCTCAGTCAAGGAAGATATTTACTTTATCATTCAGCTATGCGTGGATCATCGTGACGTCTGGAATTGTTTGGCAGCTCGTTTTCAGATGAGTAACAGCGCCTCACGACTCATGCTGAAGGATAAGCTCAACGCTATTCGTCTTCTTGAGGGGGAATCAGTATCTGAGTATCTGGCTCAGCTCCAGTCGGTTCAAGCAGAGCTTGTTGGTATCGGCCAGCAAGTTCCTGAGCCCGAAGTGGTCGAACGAATGCTCAACTCACTCCTCCCGAGCTTCGACTCAGTTTATCAGAGTTTCTGCTCCCAGGCGGCACTGCCTACCTTTGAACAGGTCTCAGCCCGTTAGCTTCAAGACAAGAGCCGAAACCGCATGCGTGCTGGCCTAGGGAGCGGATCAGAAGAAGAGGCTCTAGCCCTTCATTTCCCTTCTCACTCACGCCCAGCGATTTTCCCAGTTGCCCTCAATTGACGCAAGTTGGTTTTTGCCACGATCGAACCATTTGCTGCAATTGGTGTGGACGTGCAGGACATTGTGGAAAGTGATTTCCACGGTTGACACACCGGAATACTAATTCCGGTAGGAAAATGATAAAAAAATTAAAAATTTTATGTTAGAAATACGGAAGTACTAAACCTATAAGTAGAACATCCGGTTAAGCCGGTCGGCTGAATAAATAAGTGACCGGAAGGCCAGCCGGGTGAGATCCGGTCGTCTGCGGTGGAGGAGAGACGGGTACAGTCCATATGACAGAGCCCTGACCCGGCGGACTTAAGGATAACCACCAAAAGGTACAACGCACACGGGGATAATGGCTGCAACCATTAAAACGCCGCCGGTCACGACCGTCCAATGATGAGGGGCTACGACCGTCCGTCATGATGAGCTACGAACGGGCGGGCGCGAGGGCAGGTATAAAAGGAGGAAGAACCGCCACGCTCCTCCTTTCTCTTTGTCATTTTGTGGCACGACGGGTCCTTACGCTCTAAGGCGGAGGGCGCAGTTAGGGTTAGACGGTAGGAGAGAGACGGTGAGACGGAAGTGTTTCCGTTAGGCGAGAGATTGTGGTGAGGATCGTGCGTGCAGGTGTTACCGGAGTGACGGAGAGGAGGACTTAGCAGAATGGGTAGGAAAGGGAAGGAACCGGCGGCGGAAGGACAGTCGTTCAGGGTACAACGGGTAATGCCGTTGATACCGGCCGGCGAGAAGGAGAAGGAGCTCCTCCGGACCGCCTTAGAGTCTATGAGATGTGAGGTCCTACTGGACAAGGCATGGGGTTGGAAGCTTGCCCTTCCGGCCCAGGAGATCCTCGTCAAGAATCCCGAGAATCGAGGAACCATTCGGGGAGAGCCGGATCAGTGGACGGCACAACTCTGGAGGGAGACGTATGGTTTCAAGAACTCCGGCGAGGTCTCGACGCCGGAGCCCCGGGACTTCGTACACCGGTATCTCAAGGGGGCCGGAGATCCGAGAGAAGGATGGGGGCTGGATGACATTGTGGATCCGGAGGCCCGGAGAGTAGTAGGGTTTATGAACCCTATTTTCCATCCGGAAAAGCCCAAAAGGATCACCAACAAGTGGGCGTCCGTTTTCATTGGGGCCATGATCGGTGAATTCACGGTGGACTGGGGGGTCATGATGAAGACGATAGTCGACCGACAGGTGGCCAATCTCCGGAAGACCAAGAAGCAGGCCACCTGCCTTCCGTCTTTCCTCATTCACCTCTACCGTACTAAGGGGCTGTTGAGTGCTGAGGAGGTCCGGGAGTACGATGAGCTCTTAAGCTATCAGCAGTTCGCTGAGCCGGAAGAAGTGTCCGACCAGGACGACGATGATGATGTTATTGAGGTCTCCCCCACGCCGGCTAAGAGACCCCGTCCTAGCCCGGAAAAGGGACAGCCATCTGGATCACCTCGGACTCCCGTACCGGCCAAGCGAACCCTGAACACGGAGATCCAACAGCCCACCGGACCACCGGAGCACACCGGAGATCCGTACCAGGACTTAGTTAACCTATCGGAGCAGGCGACGACGTATGCCCGGTTCTTACAGTCGACTAGGAAGGCGGAGGGCCGGTTGGCTAGGGAGGTAATGATCCTTACGGGTTCGGACCGGTTGGAGGATTGCCTGAGTATTCTTCGCAAGCACCGGGACTTGGCCGGTCTCCAGGAGAAGCACATGGACCGGCTGGCGAAGTACCGGGAGACGAATCGGAAGCTCGAGGAGGAGGTGCGTGATGCCCGGAAAGATTTCAATGATGCCCGTGACCGGTCAGTCGAGGCCATCCGGTCGGTCGCCGAGATCAAGGCCACTTTAGCTCTTCCGGTAGATGTGGCCAATCAGTGCGCCGTTTACCAGGCCTTCCTGACCCGTCAACCGGATCCGACTATGAAGAATATTATAAAGTTCATGCACGACTGGACGCAGGTGATGAGGGACACCTGGATGATGATGAAGAACCTGGTAGAAGTCCTCGGTTACGCAGAGGCCGGTCCGTCATCAGGGCCACCGGCAAATCAAGAGGATCCCAGACCACCGTCCCCAACCAGGGAACCGGCACCGGTGCCACCTCCAGCCTCTCCGATACGGTCGGCCATCCGGCCCGCCCAACAGGAGGTAGGACACCCGCTGGAGGATCCTATTCCGGATACCTTGAGCAGTCTGCACACTCTACCCAACTTGGATGGAGTCGAGACTGTTAACCCCGGAAACATTCCTTTGGGACCGGACCAGAGACCACCACCGGTAGATTTTATACCGGTACAGGGATCTCCGGAAACGCTCCAGGTGGATCTCAGCGCAGTTCCGGTGGCGGCACGATCTCCATCCCCGGCAGTTCAAGTAGACCGATCCCGGAAGTCCAGCGAACCGTCAGCATCTGCGGCTCCGGAAGAAGACCCTCCGTTGAAGAAACTGAAGCGGGTACAGAAGAAGGAACGGTTGGACGGAACCCGGCACAGTCCCCGGCTAGATAAGCACAAGGAGTAGATTTTAGGATAAGGACCGGATAAAATGGCAGCGACTAACGATGGGGCTCCAGTGCACCCGGCTGCCAATCCGGATAGATAGCGGCAGTAACTAGGAATAGAAGGCGGCTACCGGTCCGGGATTCCCGGATCCAAGATCCGGAATTTCTGGATCTCGGTGGACCACTTGGTCGCTTTGGGAACCGATAGGTTTTAGTATTTAAGTTAGACGTTTTTCCAAGGCCGGGGCCTTGTTTTTGTACGCCGTTTTGTTGTTGCAATTGAGAATATACTTTTGGATTTGTTGTGTCAACCGGCTGCTGACGGGTCCGTTGCCGTATGGTTTGTGGTTCTATTGTCTTCAGTAGTGTTCCGGAGGAGTGTTGAACAGTAGGAGGGTCAGGAGAGCGCCCGGAGAGACTGGGGAGGTGTCAAGCGTCGAGTGTTGACGGTTTACAGTACCGGAAGGAGCCCGTAGGGAAGGAGAGACGTATTGCAGCAGGGCTGGTAGTCTCAAGGACACGGAGAGCCGTGTGTACACCGGGATCCGGAAACGGACCGGTCGCTTCCTATAGATGGGATAAAAGCCGGATGCCCTACTGCGAACCAATCCGGAAGGAAGATAGTATGGTAGAATACCGTGCAGCCGTAAGGTGATGTCATTGTAGTATGATTTCCGTATCAGTAACCGGTACTGAGTAGTTATCCGGACCGGTCCATAGCCGTACGGAAGGATTATTACTCCACTTCTCGGGTGGTAGATAGGAACAGTGGGGTGTCCAGCCACTATAAGTCACGGGACGGTGGAAAATCCAGCCACTTGAAAGGATAGACGGATCAGTGGGAACCGGCCACTAGTCTAAAAAGCCGGAAAATAGGAACGAGGCAAAAACTACCGGATTTGTCCAACCGTCTGTAAGACGGTGTACGGTCGGACACGGGCGGTGATTTCCGTTAAAATCTAAAAGGAAGAAAACTATAGGTCTTCGTGGGAACGAACACGGAGTGGTTTACTTTGGAGGGTATTTAGTGTCAATTAAGTGCCTTCCGGAGGAATACTGATACCACGTCGTGCTACATGTGATTTTTGGCGCCGCTGCCGGGGATCTATATGATTTTCTTTCTCCGGATTTCTACGGTTGTCACCAACCCAAGTCAGGTTGTAGAAAACGCATGAATCCGAATTCTGAGCCGGAAGGAGTACGGAGGTCTAGTAGAAAGAAGAAGGGTGATCAGGAGACGGAAGCCAGACCATTCGTCACTACTAGAGCAGAATTCAGTGAAGACACAGATCAAGAGATAGCCGGGACTTCCGGATCCGGAGGTCAGGGTGGGACAGTACCACCCGGGCCGGTGGCCGGAGGACCGGTAGCGGGTCTTCCTATGGCCCGGACGTTCTCCAGACTGAAGTATCGGAAGTTCACGGGCGATGGCCGGGAGGACGTGGACGAATGGCTAAGCGAGTTCAACGCCACGGCTGCTGCCAACCAAGAGGACGAAGCAATCAAGTTACGGTTGTTCCAGGGATTACTCAAGAAGGAGGCACTCCAGTGGTACCAAGAGGAACCGGACAACGTGCGAAGAAGTTGGGGTTTGCTATCTGACGCCTTCCGGAGGGCCTTCCGGGAGGTAGGAGGAGAAGCCCGCACATTGGGAAAACTTAGTAAAATCCGGATGGAGCCGGAAGAGTCAGTCCGCCGGTACGGACAGAGGGTTAGGAGTCTAATTCATAAACTAAGTCCCGGAATTGCTAACAGTATCCAGGTAGAATGGTACGTCGCTGGGTTACCCGACCGGATGGGGTTCCAAGTAAGGCAGACCCGGCCACAGACTTTACCGGAGGCCATGGAGGCCGCCCAGAACTATGAAAATTCCAAGCAGTCCATACGGCAGTACCGTAAGGCAGGGAAGACCTCTAGACGTCTCCGAAAAGTCCGGAGGAACCGGGATTCTAGTTCAGAATCCAGTGGATCCAGCTCCGAAGATAGCTCGGAAACCGGAAGCAGCAGCAGTGAGGAGGACCGCTTACGACGGAAGGCGTCAGGTAGCAAGGGCTACCGGAAGGACAAAGAACGGACGATAGTCCGAGTAAAGGAGGAATACCCATCGGAGAAACGGATGATCAAAGATCTGGTGAACAGCATTGAAGAACTTAAAGTCCAAATGGCGGAAGAGAAGAAAGCACGGAAGGCGCTGCCCACCGTCCGGAATAACGTGTGGTGCACCAACTGCGGAAAGCCGGGACATTACAACCGGGAATGCCCACACGGAGCGCCCAAGAG
Organism: Ceratodon purpureus; assembly: GCA_014871385.1. Taxonomy (NCBI): domain Eukaryota; kingdom Viridiplantae; phylum Streptophyta; class Bryopsida; order Pseudoditrichales; family Ditrichaceae; genus Ceratodon; species Ceratodon purpureus. The sequence goes on from CM026426.1 coordinate 99,333,199, forward strand.
AGTGCAGTTTGTGGATGAAGAGGGGTCAGTATTCTTTGCGGAACCTGCTTATGAAGAGGAGGAAGTGGAGATGCTACCGGTTTACCAGGTAAACCCGGCCTATGGCCGTGGACGGATGATACAGCCGGTTATCAGACCTCGACCCGGAATGGGCTATCCATCCGGTGGACATCCGGCCCCGCCGGCACGACCACCCGTCTCAGTGGAACGGCAGTTTGGATGCTGTTATATTTGTGGAGAAGCCGGTCATTATGCTAACAATTGTCCACACCGAGGAGGTCAAGGCGCACCGTTGGAACTTCCGTGTCAAAACTGTGGTCAGTACGGCCATAAGTCACCCCAATGCCAACAACCGGTTAGACCTAGGGCTATCTATAAGCAAGTGGAAGAACCTCCACGGGAGCGTACCGGGCTCAACTACGGTCACAAAGACGGGGTAGAGATTCCGCCAAGTTGACGGTTACCGGTGGAACCACGAGGAGAGACCGGCGTGGGTATCCATCAGGTCAGTTCGCGTAGTTCCACCCGGAGACAGGATTCAGAAAAGAAGAAGAGGAAGTCTGGTGTTCGGACCAGGTCACAGAGGAAAGAGAGTAGCCGACCGGAATCTTCAGAAACTTCCGGGGAATCAGAGAAGGAGGTGCCCCCGGAGACGGACCCGGTTGAAAAAGGGGTCAAGACCCTACCAACTATGCCGGACATTGGACCGGAGGTAATTGCTGGGTTACCTCAAGTACAGGAGGGCCGGAAGGTGACATTCAGCGAGATTCCGGAAATTATCCAACTGGAGGTCCGGGCGAAAGCCGACAGGTACGACATCCTCCAGGATATTCAGGCCCAGCCGGCCAATGTCACCATAGGACAACTGTTACATGATAATCCTAATTATCAGAAGCAGGTTAAGTCAGGCTTAATCCGGACCCGGAAACGGAAGATAAAGCTGCCTTCCGTCGCAGTTAATTTTGCCGAAATGGAGGATTTCGGGGCTCCGGAAATAGCTGTGGAGATCGACGGATGTATTATCCAGAAGGTACCGGTGGATGGAGGATCCGGAGTAAATCTACTACTGGAGAGTACGGCCAACGATTTAGGGTACACTGTCTTTGAGCCTACCAATCAGACCTTACGGATGGCAGACCAGTCTCGAGTAGTACCAGTGGGAAAACTGTCGGCAGTACCTATAAAGATTTCCGGGCTCACTTACCCGCTCAACTATTTGGTTATCCGGGTGGAGGAAGGAAATCCGTTTCCACTGTTACTCGGACAGCCGTGGCTATATCTAGCCGGGGTCAAGGTAAATTGGGCGAAGAAGGCTTTTACTTTCGGGGATCCGGCTGTTTTGCTATCGTGGAAACCGGAGCTCCATCTGGGGGAAACAAGTGAGACGGATGGTTACACTTCCGATTGGACAGGGTCAGAAAACTCGGATTCCCTGCAATCGTATCATGTTCAAGAGTTCCGGGAGGTATCAGAAGAAGATCTGGGATTCCGTAACCCGGTACCTGAACAGAAGCCGGATGGAACCGAAGTACCGAACCGACCGCCGGAAGGCAGGAAGGAAGATGACAAGGCCTTAGGAGAAGCAAACGTTCCATTGACCTCCGAATGGATTAGAGGACAGTTCGCAGATGGGATAATCAAAACAGGAATATCCGGGTCAAGGACCAGTGACTTACCCTGGTCAGCCCTTCCGGGGTCCGTAGGAACGGATGCTACCGAACCGGTCAAGAATGTGGTAGCACCGGAGGATTACGAAGCTGTGAAGACGGAAGCCGGTAGGACTTTCTATTTGGGGAAAGGACTGACGGACCGGGAGCGGGCACAGTATTTGGAACTGCTTACGGAATACGATGACGTCTTCGCCTGGCTCCCATCGGACCTGGTGGGTATACCGCCGGAATTGGGCGAACACCACATCGACCTAATGGAGGGAGCGGTTCCGGTTCGCCAAAGGCAGTACCGGCTCAACCCAAAGTACTCCATGATGGTGAAGGAGGAACTAGATAAACTGCTGGAAGCCGGTTTTATTTATCCAGTGAATAACTCCGAGTGGGTGTCACCGATTGTGGTAGTACCAAAGAAAACGGGTCCGGATGGTAAAGTAAAAATCCGGGTATGTCAGGACTTCCGGAAGCTGAATGCAGCCACGAAGAAGGATCATTTCCCTTTACCCTTCATCGACATGGTGCTCGATCATGTGGCCGGTCAGGAATGCTTCAGTTTTCTAGATGGGTTTTCCGGATACAATCAGGTGTCCATCCGGAAGGAGGACCAACTGAAAACTACTTTTACCACCGATTGGGGTACCTACGCTTTCAACCGGATGCCTTTCGGATTGTGCAATGCTCCCGGAACGTTTCAACGGTTGATGATGGACATATTTCAGGATTTCTTGAAACATTTCCTGGAAGTTTTCATTGACGACTTCGCGGTGTTCAGCCGGTGGGTGGAACATCTGGACTATCTCCGGAAAACGTTCCAGCGATGCCGGGAGACTAAACTCAAGCTCCATCCGGGCAAGTGTTTTTTCGGTATGTTAGCCGGACTATTGCTCGGACACATAGTCAGCCGGAAGGGAATAGCAGTGGATGTAGCAAAAGTGATAGTCATGTTGGCCCTTCTTGCCCCCACCAACCTCCGGGAACTCAGAGGATTTCTGGGGTGTGTGGGATACTACCGGAGGTTCATTGAGAACTATGCCCGGTTGGCAATGCCACTAACGGAGCTGCTCAAGAAGGAAGAAGAGTACCTCTGGACGGAAATCCGTCAACAGGCTTTTGAAGAACTGAAGAGACGGTTGGTCACAGCCCCTATACTAGCACCACCGGACTGGTCGAAATCTTTTCATGTCACTTTGGATGCATCCGGTTGGTGTGTGGGAGCTATCCTATGGCAATTTGATGACGAGGGCCGGGAACGACCCATCTATTATGCCAGCCGGCAGATGAATCCGGCCGAGAAGAATTACACGACAACCGAACGGGAGGCTCTAGCCGTCATTTATGCGTGCAAGAAGTTTCGCCATTACCTATTGGGGTACAAAGTCATCTTCCATACGGATCATGACTCGCTGAAGTATCTAGTCAACAAACCGGATCTGTCCGGAAGGTTGGCCCGGTGGATATTACTTCTTCAGGAGTTCAACTACGAAGTTATCGTCAAATCCGGGAAGTCTAACCTCAATGCAGATTACTTGTCGCGACAACGGGGAAAAGAGAGCACGGAGGAGATATCTTCAGAGTTTCCGGATGAATTTCCGGAAGAATACCCGGTTGGTACCAGTATACAGGATATACCGGACCCCCGCGACCTTCCGGTCGTGGGAGGGACGTTTTCCGTCTACCGAATTCAGGAGGAAGAAGGGGAGGACCAGGATCTTCAGCGGATTAAGAACTATCTCCAGACTCAGAGGTATCCGGAAGGCCTGAGTAGGGAGGAGAAAAGTGTGTTTCAGCACCGGGTGGCACCGTACTTTCTGGTCGGAGAACTGCTTTTCAAGCTAGGGGCGGATGAAAAACTCCGACGCTGCCTAGAACCCATCTATCGCCGGAAGGTCATCCGGGCTCTGCACGATGGACCGGCCGGAGGACACTATGCATCCGTCATCACCGTACAGAAGATCCGCGAGGCCGGATACTGGTGGCCACACCTTCACCGGGATGTTCATCAATTTATAAAAGAATGCGATCCCTGCCAACGGATAGGAGCTCCGGCCGTACGGCATCACTGGCCGTTAACTCCCATTGTTCCACTAGCACCGTTTGAAAAATGGGGAGTGGATTTTATTGGGCCAATTCAACCGTTAGGCACTCAGAGGCACCGGTACATCATTTTGGCGACGGACTACGCCACGAAGTGGGTAGAAGCCAGAGCCACCCGGAAGAATGATGCCGAGACATCCGCCCGGTTCATATTCGAAAGGATAATGATGCGATTTGGCCATCCGTTGGAGATAGTGAGCGACCGGGGAACACATTTCCTGAACGAAGTGGTGGCCGGTCTGACCAACCAGTACGAGGTCAAACACCGGAAGACCACACCGTACAATCCTAAGGCAAACGGATTGACGGAACGTGCCAACGGGATAATCTGTAAGATTCTGACCAAGGTGGTGACCTCACATAAGACGGACTGGGACCGGAAACTGACATCGGCGGTCTATGCGTACAACACGGCACACAAGAGTACAACCGGACGGACTCCGTATTATCTGGTATACGGACAGGAGGTACTTCAGTCCATCGAGACGGAAGTAGAGACGTTGAGGGTACTCGCAGCCAACCACGGAGATAAAACGGATGCACTCGACGACCGTCTACAGGTCATCGACCGGATGGAGGAAGACCGGATGGAGGCATTGGAACGGACAAAGGAGGTCCAAGCCAAAAGGAAGGAAGTGTATGACAAGCGAATCACAACGGATAAAGGAATCGAAGAAGGAGGATTGGTTCTAGTCTATGACAGCCGGTACAAGAATTTTCCGGGTAAGTTACATACTCGCTGGATGGGACCGTTCCGGGTTGATAAGATTTATTCCAATGGGTCATTACAACTTTCAGATCTAGAAGGATATCCAATGGATACTAGGGTGAATGGATCCCGGGTCAAACTGTACAGACCGGATGACGTTCGCGAGGACGCTCACGGGTGAAAAAGGGGTAATGTGGAAAGTGATTTCCACGGTTGACACACCGGAATACTAATTCCGGTAGGAAAATGATAAAAAAATTAAAAATTTTATGTTAGAAATACGGAAGTACTAAACCTATAAGTAGAACATCCGGTTAAGCCGGTCGGCTGAATAAATAAGTGACCGGAAGGCCAGCCGGGTGAGATCCGGTCGTCTGCGGTGGAGGAGAGACGGGTACAGTCCATATGACAGAGCCCTGACCCGGCGGACTTAAGGATAACCACCAAAAGGTACAACGCACACGGGGATAATGGCTGCAACCATTAAAACGCCGCCGGTCACGACCGTCCAATGATGAGGGGCTACGACCGTCCGTCATGATGAGCTACGAACGGGCGGGCGCGAGGGCAGGTATAAAAGGAGGAAGAACCGCCACGCTCCTCCTTTCTCTTTGTCATTTTGTGGCACGACGGGTCCTTACGCTCTAAGGCGGAGGGCGCAGTTAGGGTTAGACGGTAGGAGAGAGACGGTGAGACGGAAGTGTTTCCGTTAGGCGAGAGATTGTGGTGAGGATCGTGCGTGCAGGTGTTACCGGAGTGACGGAGAGGAGGACTTAGCAGAATGGGTAGGAAAGGGAAGGAACCGGCGGCGGAAGGACAGTCGTTCAGGGTACAACGGGTAATGCCGTTGATACCGGCCGGCGAGAAGGAGAAGGAGCTCCTCCGGACCGCCTTAGAGTCTATGAGATGTGAGGTCCTACTGGACAAGGCATGGGGTTGGAAGCTTGCCCTTCCGGCCCAGGAGATCCTCGTCAAGAATCCCGAGAATCGAGGAACCATTCGGGGAGAGCCGGATCAGTGGACGGCACAACTCTGGAGGGAGACGTATGGTTTCAAGAACTCCGGCGAGGTCTCGACGCCGGAGCCCCGGGACTTCGTACACCGGTATCTCAAGGGGGCCGGAGATCCGAGAGAAGGATGGGGGCTGGATGACATTGTGGATCCGGAGGCCCGGAGAGTAGTAGGGTTTATGAACCCTATTTTCCATCCGGAAAAGCCCAAACGGATCACCAACAAGTGGGCGTCCGTTTTCATTGGGGCCATGATCGGTGAATTCACGGTGGACTGGGGGGTCATGATGAAGACGATAGTCGACCGACAGGTGGCCAATCTCCGGAAGACCAAGAAGCAGGCCACCTGCCTTCCGTCTTTCCTCATTCACCTCTACCGTACTAAGGGGCTGTTGAGTGCTGAGGAGGTCCGGGAGTACGATGAGCTCTTAAGCTATCAGCAGTTCGCTGAGCCGGAAGAAGTGTCCGACCAGGACGACGATGATGATGTTATTGAGGTCTCCCCCACGCCGGCTAAGAGACCCCGTCCTAGCCCGGAAAAGGGACAGCCATCCGGATCACCTCGGACTCCCGTACCGGCCAAGCGAACCCTGAACACGGAGATCCAACAGCCCACCGGACCACCGGAGCACACCGGAGATCCGTACCAGGACTTAGTTAACCTATCGGAGCAGGCGACGACGTATGCCCGGTTCTTACAGTCGACTAGGAAGGCGGAGGGCCGGTTGGCTAGGGAGGTAATGATCCTTACGGGTTCGGACCGGTTGGAGGATTGCCTGAGTATTCTTCGCAAGCACCGGGACTTGGCCGGTCTCCAGGAGAAGCACATGGACCGGCTGGCGAAGTACCGGGAGACGAATCGGAAGCTCGAGGAGGAGGTGCGTGATGCCCGGAAAGATTTCAATGATGCCCGTGACCGGTCAGTCGAGGCCATCCGGTCGGTCGCCGAGATCAAGGCCACTTTAGCTCTTCCGGTAGATGTGGCCAATCAGTGCGCCGTTTACCAGGCCTTCCTGACCCGTCAACCGGATCCGACTATGAAGAATATTATAAAGTTCATGCACGACTGGACGCAGGTGATGAGGGACACCTGGATGATGATGAAGAACCTGGTAGAAGTCCTCGGTTACGCAGAGGCCGGTCCGTCATCAGGGCCACCGGCAAATCAAGAGGATCCCAGACCACCGTCCCCAACCAGGGAACCGGCACCGGTGCCACCTCCAGCCTCTCCGATACGGTCGGCCATCCGGCCCGCCCAACAGGAGGTAGGACACCCGCTGGAGGATCCTATTCCGGATACCTTGAGCAGTCTGCACACTCTACCCAACTTGGATGGAGTCGAGACTGTTAACCCCGGAAACATTCCTTTGGGACCGGACCAGAGACCACCACCGGTAGATTTTATACCGGTACAGGGATCTCCGGAAACGCTCCAGGTGGATCTCAGCGCAGTTCCGGTGGCGGCACGATCTCCATCCCCGGCAGTTCAAGTAGACCGATCCCGGAAGTCCAGCGAACCGTCAGCATCTGCGGCTCCGGAAGAAGACCCTCCGTTGAAGAAACTGAAGCGGGTACAGAAGAAGGAACGGTTGGACGGAACCCGGCACAGTCCCCGGCTAGATAAGCACAAGGAGTAGGTTTTAGGATAAGGACCGGATAAAATGGCAGCGACTAACGATGGGGCTCCAGTGCACCCGGCTGCCAATCCGGATAGATAGCGGCAGTAACTAGGAATAGAAGGCGGCTACCGGTCCGGGATTCCCGGATCCAAGATCCGGAATTTCTGGATCTCGGTGGACCACTTGGTCGCTTTGGGAACCGATAGGTTTTAGTATTTAAGTTAGACGTTTTTCCAAGGCCGGGGCCTTGTTTTTGTACGCCGTTTTGTTGTTGCAATTGAGAATATACTTTTGGATTTGTTGTGTCAACCGGCTGCTGACGGGTCCGTTGCCGTATGGTTTGTGGTTCTATTGTCTTCAGTAGTGTTCCGGAGGAGTGTTGAACAGTAGGAGGGTCAGGAGAGCGCCCGGAGAGATTGGGGAGGTGTCAAGCGTCGAGTGTTGACGGTTTACAGTACCGGAAGGAGCCCGTAGGGAAGGAGAGACGTATTGCAGCAGGGCTGGTAGTCTCAAGGACACGGAGAGCCGTGTGTACACCGGGATCCGGAAACGGACCGGTCGCTTCCTGTAGATGGGATAAAAGCCGGATGCCCTACTGCGAACCAATCCGGAAGGAAGATAGTATGGTAGAATACCGTGCAGCCGTAAGGTGATGTCATTGTAGTATGATTTCCGTATCAGTAACCGGTACTGAGTAGTTATCCGGACCGGTCCATAGCCGTACGGAAGGATTATTACTCCACTTCTCGGGTGGTAGATAGGAACAGTGGGGTGTCCAGCCACTATAAGTCACGGGACGGTGGAAAATCCAGCCACTTGAAAGGATAGACGGATCAGTGGGAACCGGCCACTAGTCTAAAAAGCCGGAAAATAGGAACGAGGCAAAAACTACCGGATTTGTCCAACCGTCTGTAAGACGGTGTACGGTCGGACACGGGCGGTGATTTCCGTTAAAATCTAAAAGGAAGAAAACTATAGGTCTTCGTGGGAACGAACACGGAGTGGTTTACTTTGGAGGGTATTTAGTGTCAATTAAGTGCCTTCCGGAGGAATACTGATACCACGTCGTGCTACAGACATATTTTACGCAACTGTCGTGACCTCGCAGCAGAGATTGCCAAACGCGCCCAAGCCTGCCAGACTTCATCACCAAGCCGTGGAAACACTTCCCGACCTCTTCAGTCCCACGTTGTGATCGAAGAAATTGACAACTCCATTGACACTGCAGTTGATGTGTTTGAGGTAGCTCTAGCTAATTTAGACGTTGGTAAAGATGAGTGGTTGGTGGACTCCGGTGCCTCTCGACATGTGAGTGGAGACCGCAGCGTTTTCTCCACCCTCAATCTTTCTCCAGGCACATCTAGCGTGCAGACCGCAGTAAATGAAACGTTACCTGTTCAAGGAACGGGATCTGTACAACTTGGAACCAGCGGGGAAATAAACATTCGAGATGTCTGTTACGTGCTTGGTCTCACTAGAAACTTACTTTGAGTAGGAAAAATAACCGATGCAGGGTATGTGTTAGTCTTCGACGAAGAAAAGTGCCTTGTTTACAATGGGTCCAACAAAGTTGTAGGAACTGGTATACATGAACCAGACTCTGGTCTCTATAGATACATCATAGACCGACCAACTTTCCCCATATGTGCAGTTCAGTCTCCTACAGTGCCACTTCTTTGGCACCTTCGTTTAGGCCATCTAAATCAACGTGGTGTCCGTCTCATAGGACCAAACCGTTTGGCAAGTGGCGTTCCTCTCATGCCTGGATCTGATAAGATCTGCGAGAGTTGCCTCATAGGCAAACAGAGCAGAGAGCCAGCTCGACAAACAACCAAACGACGGGCCACGCGGCCTTTGGCTCTTATTCACGCTGATCTCTGCGAGGACATAAAACCACCGTCCTTTGGAGGTTCCAGCTACTTCGCATCCTTCACCAATGACTTCTCTCGTTTCTGTGTCCTAAAATTGATTCGTCACAAGTCTGACACGTTGCAGGACTTCAAGACCTACAAGGCATGGATTGAAAATTTACTTCAAAGACAAATCGGAGCCTTACGTAGCGACCGTGGAGGCGAGTTCCTAAGCGCCGAATTCTGCTTGTTTCTTGATTTGCATGGGATAGGCCGTGAGCTCACACAGAGCTATACTCGTATAAATGGGGTGGCTAAGCGCAAGAACCGAACCTTACTAGAAAAAGAGCGGTCTATGGTGGCTGACGCTCACACCTCTGCGTGTCTGTGGAGCGAAGTAATTTCCACCGCCAATTATCTCACCAACCGATCTCCTACTCGATCCAACACTGGAGGTTCTTCCCCGTACCAACTCTTGTTTGGACAAATACCTGATCTATCTCACTTGCAGATCTTTGGTTGTGTTGCTTATGTACACAACCGAGATGAAAAACGTACTAAACTCGATTGCAAGACAACTCCATGCGTCATGGTGGGGTATTCCGAAGAAACCAAGGCCTATCGGTGTTACAACCCCGCTACTGGCAAGATCATTATTAGCGGCGATGTCAAGTTTAATGAACATCAATTCTGGTACTTCCAGACTTACGGTTCGTCCTCTCCGAGCGTTTCCTTAGAGTTGCTGGGTTATGATCGAGCAACCATTGAGGTTCTCCGCACTATGCGACGTCTCCTCCGACTTCCACTGGTCACCCTACTGATGCTCAACCACCACCTGGAACGCTTCCCCGACCATTGTCCCCTCCGACCTCGTTTTCCCCGCCCCCTTCCCCCGAGCTAACTCCAGCTCCTCTTGACACGTCTCTTTCGCCATCTGGCGTCAATGAGCCTGCCTCGCCTCTCGCTCATCCCTCCCTTCACGTTTACACTCGCAAGGCCAGGGAAGCTTCTCAGGCAACCCCAGCGGCTCCTACTGCGTCACCACGCCAATCTCTCAGTAAGTGCGCCCCATCTACGTGGATCAGGGACTATGTCTCCCTTACCGCAACCCCCACTAATTTACTCGCTGTTGTTCAACATGCGGAGGTACCTCTCTCGTACCGTCATGCGGCCTAGCACCCTGCATGGGTACATGCAATGGAAGCGGAATTAGCTTCCATCAAACGCCACCAAACCTGGACATTGGTCGACTTACCTTCTGGCACCCGCCCGATTCATGCCAAATGGGTTTATAAGCTGAAATCCGGTGCAGACGACACTCCCACATACAAGGCATGACTGGTCGCAAGAGGTGACGAGCAAGTTGAAGGACTCGACTATCAAGAATTTTTTTCCCATGTAGTCAAGTGGACAACCATGCGGACCTTGGTATCCCTCGCTGCTCAACGCAATTGGGATATCACCCATCTTGATGTAAAATCAGCCTTCCTGCATGGCGTACTTCAAGAAGAAGTTTACTTGTCGCAACCACCGGGCTTAATCAAGCCCGGCCACGAAGATCAGGTGTATCGCCTCCACAAGGCCCTCTATGGGCTCCGCTAGTCCCCTCGGGCCTGGAACGAACGTATTGATTCCTTCCTACACCAAGTCGGCCTTACTGCGTCAGTCTATGATCCTAGCCTGTACATATTCCGTGACGGCGAGCACTTGGTCCTCCTTGTCATATACGTCGATGACTTAATGATAACCAGGAGCCATCCTTCTAAAATTCAGTGGCTCACTCGCCTTCTTTGTTCCACCTTTGAAATGACGGTACTCAGTAATCTTTCCTTCTACCTCGGTGTTCAGTTCCAACCTGCACCTGCTCGAGGTATCCTCATGTCACATAGCCGCCATATCCAAAAATGTCTCGCTGATCTCGGACTTACTGATTGCGTCGGAGCCTCAGTCCCCATGGACCCTGGCACCCGGTTGTCCGCTGACATGGGAGCTGAACCCGTGGATGCTACTTATTATCGCACCTGTGTTGGCAAACTGCTCCACCTCCAAAATACTCGCCCAGATATTTCGGTTGCTGTCTGCCTTCTCTCACGCTTTATGAACTCTCCTCAAAAGCCTCACCTCAAAGCAGCTATTTATGTTTTCCGCTATCTCAAGTCCCACACTTCTTATGCCATTCACTATCAGCGAGGAGGTGAGGTTATTCCAAGCGGTTACTCTGATAGTGATTTTGCAAGTGACCCTGAAGAAAGACGATCAACTTCAGGTTTTCTGTTTTCACTAGGAACCGGGCCTATATCCTAGCGCAGCAAATTACAAACAGAAGTTGCTCTGTCTTCTGCCGAAGCAGAATACCGGGCCTGGTCTGAAGCTGGGCGAGAAGCTCTATGGCTGAGAAATCTTCTCGATGATATGGGAATAAAAGTGGAGGCACCAACGATGATTTATTGTGACAACCAATCAGCCATTAAGATGGCCAAGAACCCAGTCATGCATGCACGCACCAAACACATCGAACGGCACTGCCATCTCATACGGGACTATGTCAAGAAGGGACGAATCCGCATCGAATTCATTCCCTCTCAGGAACAAGCTGCCGACGGCCTCACCAAACCGCTTAGCAAGGCTCGTTTCATCGAGGTAAGGAACATGCTGCACATGATAGATACTCAAGACAGCAAGATGTAAATGTGATTTCTTTTGATACCATTACACATATATTAATATTTTAGTAAGTACATATTCCTAAGAAAATTCCGCAGCTAGGCTAGTGTAGTAAGCTATCTCCAGGTCCATATCACTTTGGTGAATAGGCAACAAGGGCTCTTCTATCACAGTTCTGAAATGATCCAATTCCATCTGAAACCGTTCACTCAAGGAGCGGTATCTCATGAACTGCTGGTGCCGTGCAACGTTCTACACGTAACCTAGGGTGTCCATTCTCGTAAATTCAAGTGCCACCCACTCAACGGTGGTATCCATGTAGTCATTCCAAGCACAATTGAGCCCTCTCAATCTGTCTAATTGAGAAATTGTAGGAGGGGAATTCAATGCTCTCCATAATTGATCCCGCACGCTTCGAAACGAAGAAGAGGATGCTGCAAAATACGAGGGGGTCAGCCTCCCCTCACTATCTCAAATTGGTATCTCTTCTTCCTCTCCGGGATTTTGATCATCTAAGCTCGGAGAGGCAAAGGCATCTTGAAAGTCCTCGATCTCTTCTTCATACACTTCCGCAGAAAGGAAGTCTTTCACCTTCTGCAACAGAACAAACAGCAAAAGAAGAAAATGGACAAACGACTCCCACAGCGATGTTCGCTCCGTCCTCTTGGTCACCCAAGATTGCACAGCACGCCCATGTCTGCTCATCTTGCACGATGCTTACCAACTCTGTGTTTTCACTAACAAGGTAGTCGAAGAATAGAGAACAAGAGAATCTCGCGTGTGCGAGGGGGTGTTGGACAAAAGGTCCAGTCTTTGTGTACACACCTGGCGTCAGTTAGAAGTAATGAGTTTTTCACTTAGGTACAGCCACAGTACAATTAGTTTAGTTAGTGGTTTAGTAGAGGAAGTCTGTTACGCTCATGTAACAACCGTAACAATGTCTCACACGATCAGACTGTTACACTTACAGTGTCTATATAACTCTGTATTAATTCCATGAAAGTACTTGAATAGCGAGAGAGGAATTATCCCAACACTCTTTGGACTCGTGATATTGAAGAGACCGTCATTCCTGTTTGCAAGTACACTCAGGTCACTCTTGATCTCTTTTATGTTTCCTCATAACTCATAAATTGCACATAGTCTGAAGTGCAGACAATGCTTGGTTGCTACGTCTCTCCATCAGTCTTTTGAAGCCTTTCAATCAATATATATATGTGAAAGTTTGATTGTTGCAGAGAGCTGGGAAGTGGGATTGTCCCATACAGCCCACTTGGACAAGGCTTCTTACCTGGTAAAGCAATTGTGGAGAAACTATTGGAGTACGCTAGCCAATTGAACGTAAGTTTTTGAATTCAAGTTACTTGGTTAAAGTTTGAGAAGAAGGATACAGCACCAATCCTCTACTTTGTGAATAATGTTTGCTTAAACCACATAATCCTCACGATCAAAAGCAATCTGGGTTATTGTATGTAGTCTATTAATTTTGGGGGTGTTCACATTCAAGCTGTCCGTCCGAGGTTCCAAGATGAGAATTTAGAGAAGAACAAGGTTCTGTATGAGCGAGTTGCGGTGCTAGCCAAAAAGTATAATTGTACACCAGGACAACTAGCTCTTGCTTGGGTTTTGCACCAAAGGAATGATGTTCTTCCTATTCCAGGTCGGCTTTGAAGTACCCCCATGTTCCATCTTACTGATATGTTAGTAGCCATTTTGCATGACATATGCGTATTGTTAATGTCTGATTTGCTGGTTTGGCATTGCAGGTACCACCAAGATTTATAATTTGAATGAGAACATAGGTGTTGCGTTTGTGAAGCTGACAGAAGTGGAGGTGCAAGAGGTTGCTGCGGCTGTGCCACTACATGATGTTGCTAGTGAACGATATATTGAAGCTGTTGCCAAGTTATCATAGAATAATGTGACAACTCCGCCCTTCAGCTCATAAAGCTCAACATGATAGCTTTTCACATTCTATAACAAAGAATGGTGGCTTTTCACATTCTATAATGAAGAGTGGACATGTGGGTTTTTGTACTTACAAGTATAACCATATGAAACATGTTGCACTTAAATGTAAATATTGTATTGTTTCACATAATTTGCTTGCAAAATTTCATTGAATACCTTCTATAGAACCAAAGTAAACCCATGAGGTCAAATTTAGTGCATTCTGAGGAGATGAGATGCTTTTAAAAGTCGCATCCAGCACTCTTTGAGAGCAAATGGAACTTGTATTTGCCTCATTCGTCAGATTGTTTGGACCCGTCAGTAACCTGCACATTACCACATGAGATCCAAATATTAGAGTCGCGCAACGTAATGGAGAATCAAAACTTTTAGACATTGATTTCCACATATAATATAATAGATCCTAATTTTTTTCAAAGTAATCTGGTGAATGGTTTAACATGTGACGGAGGAACAATGTAGATAATTATAGGTGGAATTATACGTGATAAAGCTCTTCGACATGGAGACACGGAGGTTGTGACACCCTACACTTCCATCCCTGTTGTGATAATTAGAGTTCAAAGCAACATGTTTGCACTCATACCCCTCACCAGCTTGCACTGGTGTACAAGCGTGCTTGGAGCAGGTACCTTGACATGACGCCAGTAATTCTAGAAAAAAAAAACAAATGTTATGATCTACAAAACATGAAGACTTCTGAAACATGTCTAAGATACCATTTCTGGCACAAACTGAAAGGACTACTGAATGAAAGAAATGTAATAATACTTACCGCAAGAATTCATGAAATTCGCAACAGTGGATATTGGCATTGACACCAAGCTGCTTCATTTCAGGAATTAAGCTACACAACTTCTCCAGCTGAAGAAATCCCACGTTGTACCGGTAAATTCACAGCCATACCAAAATCTTGACTACTTCACATATCACTCGAAAACAAAAACGAACATTATCTCCTGATCGCAATCCTGTAAGAAAGCATCGTGTGACAAAGGCATGATTGTCGTCGTAAAGGACAAGCCGTGGGACTCGTGTTAGCATGGCTGGCGGCATCGTGTTCAGGTGCCTACTGCCATTAGTTAGAGCGAGATTTTTTTACGAGTGAGATTTAACTGATAAGGAGGAAACTTCAAGAACTTAGTCTAACTTCAACCAGAACATGCTAGCAGAGCCTGAGCTTGAGGACGGTAACAATAGGATCTGCTCAAACTTGCTACCCAATGTACTTCCGTTATCTGCTGCCGGGTGTCTCCAAAGCAGAAGGCTTTGGTATAAATTTTGTTTGCATATTACGGTGTTTTGTTTGTAGACTTGTGGTATCCAGTAGGAGCAGCTGCATTGGCACTCTTGCTCCTTACTGTTGAGTTATTAATTGCTTAACTCACTTGGGAACCTTTGCATAGGTGAAAGTTTGAGGGCCCTTCAAATGGATTTCTAGTGCTCGTAGACATGGTTGCCGTGCACTCCTCCTGTAGGTTGTGCATTCATGTAGCTACCAAAGTTTGCTTGAAAGAAGAGGCAGTTGCTCCCAAAAGACCATGCAAGTGCACAAGCGGAGATGGATACATTCAATACCATTTATATGTACGAGAGTGTGGCCGTTTTCTTATGGAGTCCGTATTCATCAAGTAAGCATTGATATTCCCATTTGAATTTGATTTGTGTCGTTTAACTTACTGGCGATCTAGGATGGACAGCCGCACCCAACAATCACCTCTTTGGCGCAGGTTCTCAAGCAACATCATGTAGTCATAGCAGCAGTCCGAGTTCTCGTTCTCAATGTACTCTGATGCAACTCAGGCATGAGGGCTGGAAAGAGATCAGCCATCGCTGGCTGAGGCGTTACCCAACTCTGGCTGAACAAGTCAGTGATTTCTACGAAATCCATTCTACAGTTCTCAACCTATGAAACCTGGAAATGAAGTAGAAACAAAGTGATGACAGAAGTCTAGAGACAAACCTCAGATTATATCCCCCAAACCCAAACAGCTTAACTTAGAATTCGCATATTAATGTTCAGTACCCTAAGAACATTGCAATCTAGTTTTTGGGTGTCAGATCTGACATCATGTTTTCAGTGACTAAGATGTCCAAGGGTAAGTCGGGGCCTTCCAATTTCGAGAACAGTGACAGCTTGCCTTGGTGATTCTAAGGATCATTTTTAATATGTACAATATTTTTCCAATATATAAATATCACTGATTCTCGAATCTTGGTGTCTGAATTTCATTTGTCAACTTCATTCGCTCATGGATTTATAGGGACCCTGGCGGTAATTTTTCCCACGGTCATAGGGTCCCTGGTGCGTTTTTTGTCTTCTCACTTTTGGACCCCGGTGCGATTTTTGTGTGCTCACCGCTCGCTGCTCACTGCTCGCCGCTGCCACAACGCAAAGCCCGCATGTCAGAAGAGGGTGCTTTCTTCGGATCCAATACTTCCCCCGGACAGTCTTATGTGGAAGTCGGTCCTCCAACAGTGTCACAGAGGGCAGACAACATCGGACCAATGTCGGCTATTGTACAAAGATGTGAGTCCGCATTAAAGAAGCACTCTGGTAGAAGTTGCGGCGACTGGTTACCGGTCGCAGTACTCTTTCTCGTGGTTTTCTTCTTTGCGACTTTACAAGCCTTTTTGGTGGAAGCTGGCTTCAATTCCGATACAAGAATTATTCCTAGGGGGGGGGGGGGGGGGGGGGAGACAACAGAGGTGACCATCTCCGGTGAAATGCCTCCTAAATTTGATATAGAAGGCTCTTCCGGCGTGTTTATTGGAGCGTCGCTCTCCGGTCCCGCATGCAGTGACGGTAAACTAGAACAGTTGTGGCCAATGTCACCATTCTGAATAACTCTGACCTTTTTTTCCCTTGAACCACGGGGTTTTGCGGGTTTACCATTACCTACAGTTCCCGTGACACTAGTAAAACCAGCAACCTCGGGAGCGCCATGTGCATCACATTTCTTTTTCTTTGGACCACCTTTTTTCACAACCTTTGGAGGTGGCACATCAAGGTTGCACACAATGGGAAGCTCGTTCAAGTCCAAGATGATGGTACTACAACAACCCACATTTCCTCCATGTGCCACACCACCTTTGGCAGAGCATCCCTTCTTCTTCCTCGCAAACCGCTTTTCGATGATTGTACAACGTTTTCCACCATCCGATCCATGGCATCAATAGATGCCGCTGGAGTCTTCGATATAAATTGACTAGGAGGCTTTCTTCCGTCGGCAGCCTTCACTCGCTTAGCTCTTGCTTCTTTGGTCGGCTCTACCAAGTTCCCCTCCGGAGGAACATCAGGTTTCCAGACCTTCTTCCTTAGCTTTGAAAGAAGTTTGGCGTGATTGATTTGACAGTTCGAGAGTAATCCTTCGGCCCGTACTCCCATTTATATCTGCCGGAACAAGAGTAATGAGAATGTGACTTGCTAATCACGTCAACACTTGAACGTAGTTCAGTCATTGTAATGACGATGACTCAACAATGTTGTAGCACGACGTGGTACCCGTAGTCCTCTGGAAAGCACTTAATTGATACTAAATATCCTCCAAAGTAAACCACTCCGTGTTCGTTCCCACGAAGACCTATAGTTTTCTTCCCTTTAGACCATAACGGTGATCACCACCCGGTTCCAACCGTCTTCCGTCCCACAGCCGGTTGTCCGGAACCGGTAGTTTTTGCCTCGTTCCTATTTTCCAGATTTTTAGACTAGTGGCCGGTTCCCACTGATCCGTCTATACTTTCAAGTGGCTGGATTCTCCACCGTCCCAAGACTTAAAGTGGCTGGACACTCCACTGTTTCTATCTACCACCCGGATGGGGGTGTAATAATCCTTCCGTATGACTAGAGACCGGTCCGGGTAGCTACTCAGTGTCGGTTATAGGGACGGAACTCATACTACAACGACATCACCGAACGGTTGCACGGTATCCTAACTATATCATCTCCCTTCTGGATTAGTTTGCACTAGGTAGTCTCGCTTTTATCCTTTCGACCGGAAGCGACCGGTCCGATCTCGGATTCCGGTGTACACACGACTCTCCGTGTCCTTAAGACTACCAGCCCCTGCTGCAGTACGTCTCTCCTTCCCTCCAGGCTCCTTCCGGTATTGGAAACTGCCAACACTTGACGCTTGACACCTCCCCAATCTCTCCGGGCGCTCTTCAAACTACCACACTGTTCAACACTCACCCGGAACACTACTAGAGACAATAGTAGCAACAACCATTACGGTAACGGGCCCGTCAGTGAGCCGGTCGACACAACAAATCAAAAGTATGTTCTCAATTGCAACAACAAAACGGCTTACAAAAACAAGGCCACGGCCTTGGAAAAACGTCTGGCTTAAGTACTAATCCTAACGGGCCTATAGCAAACAAGTGGCCAACCAAGATCCAGAAATTCCGGATCTTGAATCCTGGGTATCCCGGACCGGTGGCCGCCTTCTATTCCTAGTTACTGCCGCTATCTATCCGGATTGACAGCCGGGTGCAAGTGAGCCCCATCGTTAGTCGCTGCCATTTTATCCGGTCCTTATCCAAACTCCTACTCCTTGTCCTTCTCGAACCTTGGACTGTGCCGGGTTCCATCCGGTCGTACCTTCTTTTGTGGCGCCTTCTTCAACTTCTTCAGGGAGGAGCCGGCCCTTGGAGTATCAGGTACCGGATGGTCGGTTGCCTTCCGGACTCGTCCTGCCTGTGTCGCGGGTGAGGGAGACCGTGTAGCCACCGGTGTTATAGCACCGAGGTCCGTCCGCCTACGCTCTGGGGATGGAGTTCCTTGCATCCGAACAAAGCTAGCTTCCGGTGGTGGTCCCTGGCTCCCCTCCAAGTGGATGTTCTCCGGGTCAACGACCTCAACTCCCTCCGGTATGTTCAGGTTGTGAAGACTGTCCAAGGTGTCCGGAAGAGGGTCCGCCAACGGTTGTCCATGCTCCGGTTGAACTGGCCGGATGGTCGACTGGACAGGAGAGGCTACGGGTGGCACCTGTGGCGGTCCCATGGTCGGGGCCGGCGGTTTGTACTCCTCTCGATCTGCCGGTGGCCCTTGTGGATCTGACGGACCGGCTTTACCATTGTAGAGGATCTCCACTAGGTTCCTCATCTTCAACCATGTCTCCTTCATCACCTGCGTCCGGTCGTGCATGGATCCGGGCCGGATCCGGTTGACGGGTCAAGAACTCTTGGTAGACGGCGCACTGATTGGCCACATCCACCGGAAGGGCTAAGGTGGTCTTGACCTCTGCTACAGTCTGGATGGCCTTGGCTGCCCGGTCACGGGCCTCCCGGAAGTCCACCTGTGCATCGTGCACCTCCTGTTGGAGTTTGACGATCGTCTCCCGGTACTGATCCAACTGTTCGACATGTTGGGCCTGTTGGCTGGCCAGGTCCCGGTGTTTATGAAGAATGGTAATGCATTCTCCCAACCGGTCGGTGCCCGTAATGTGAATCACCTCCTTCGCCAACCGGCTTTTGAGCTGACTATTCTCTTGCAGGTACCAGACATATGCCGTCATCTGTTCCGACAAGTTGACCAAGTCTTGACACGGATCTCCGGTGTGGACCGGTGGGCGAGTAGGTTTGAGGACTTCCGTGCTCAGGTTACGTTTAGCCGGTGTGGGAGTCCGGGGAGAACCGGATGGCTGCCCCTTCTCCGGATTGGGCCGTGGTTTCTTCACCGGAGTGGGCGAAACTTCCGCCACATCGTCATCGTCCTCAGACACCTCCTCCCGTTCCGCGTACCGTTGGAGGCTTTTCAACTGGTCATACTCCAAAACCTCCGGAGGGTTCAGCAAACCCCTGTGCCGGTAGAAGTGGACAAGGAAAGTCGGAAGGCAGGTGGCCTGCTTCTTGGTCTTCCTCACGTTGGCCACCTGCCGGTTGACTATCGTCTTAATCATAAGACCCAAGTCCATTGTGATATGGGCATCCATGGCTCCAACGAAGACGGATGCCCACTTGATGGTGATCCGTCTGGGTTTTTCCGGATGGAAAATTGGGTTCATAAACCCTATGACCCTCCGGGCTCTCGGGTCCTTGATGTCGTCTAAATCCCAACGCTCCTTCGAATCTCCGGACGTCTTGATGTAATCGAAGACGAACTCCCGGGTCTCCGGAGCCGAAACGTCCCCACCCTCTCGGAAGCCATACGTGTCCCTCCAATCCTGCGCCGTCCACTGTTCTGGTTCTCCACGGATGGTGTTTCGATTGTTGGGGTTTTTGACGAGAATTTCCTGCGCCGGAAGGGCCTGCTTCCATCCCCATGCCTTCTCCAGTAGTAACGGACAACCCATAATCTCTAAGGCACTCTGGAGAAGCTCCCACTCGTCGTCATCTACCGGCATCAACGGCATAATCCGTTGTACCTTCAGCAACGGTCCTTCTTTGACCGTTTCTTTCCCCTTTCTAACCATAGTGCTAAACGTCCTTGCGGTCACTTCGGTAACACTTGCACGCACGAATCTCCCCGCAGTCCCTTGACTAACAGAAACACTTCCGTCTCACCGTCTCTCTCCTACCGTCCTAACTCGTACTGCAAACTACGCCGAGGAGCACAAGGTTCAGCTACTCACAAAACGACAAAAGAAAGGAGGAGCATGGTTGCCCTTCCTCCTTTTATACCCTGATTTACCCCAGGCCGTTCGTAGCTCATCATGGCGGACGGTCGTAGCCCTTCATCATTTGACGGTCGCGGCCGGCGGCGCTTTAATTGTCGCAGCCGTCTCTCCCGCGTGAACCACACCCTCCGATTGTTGCCCTAAGTCCGCTTGAGTGAGGGTTCCGTCGCGTAAACTGTTCTCCACCTTAACCGACTCTGTACGATCGGATCTAAACCGGTCACTCGTCCGGTTCTCTTATTCATTCAACTAACCGTCTTAACCGGTTGTTACCTATATCTACGTAATACTTCCGCGTTTCTATCACAATTTTTTTAATTTTTATCATTTTTTTCCACCGGAATTAGTATTCCGGTGTGCCAACCATGGAAATCACTTTCTACAAATGCAAGTGGCCGCACTAAGTGTTATACAATAAGACATGACAGTGAACACTAAAAAATAAGACATTACCACCAGCATAGACTGCCACCAGACTCTAAGTACAAGGAGAGTAGTATTTGAACATTTTTTTCATTAGACAGAGCATGGGCATGGCAATCGCTTATGTAAGAATCAAGATAAAGGAAACAATTACTAAACCTACAGTGGGTAGAAGTTCCGTACCTAATGAAATTGAGAGTAGTCCGAGGCCCATCTCGGGACACATTAGGTCTTCTATTCTCCTTATTAGGCCGGAACTTGCATTGCGCTCCTTCACGTCCACATTGCATACCTTCGATAAAGTCAGCCACTCTATTTGTTGAGATGAAGCATTGTTGAACAACATGGGTCTTCTTGTACTCTCCACGGGGAAGGTGATACTCCAGATCCCACTTTAGATCACAAGGACCGAAAACTCCAAGGGGGGACAATGAACCTGATTTTTAATAATTTGCAAGTGCTGTTTGTGTATGTTGACGTTGCCTAGGTCAACATCACAATTGACATGGCCACGGACATTTTGCTTGCTTTCTACGCCAGCTTCATTAACACTTTCCATTGAACACAACAAGCATAAAGACCAATCAAGCGACGTGGCCATCGATGCTGGCTGACGAGACGCACGCTCGCCATCACTACATAGGATTTAGCGTTCTCCTGTTGTAGTCTACTAGATGCCGCTAGTACTGATCGCATATCTTTGAATAACGAGTTGATCCTGCTCATTTTTTTCAATTCAACTTTTATCTGACCTCTACGACATCGATGTGGAAGCTTCGGGAGTCCTTTGATTGCCTTATCCTTGACCATTCTTTTCAAAGATTTTAGTCGTTTCATTTAGAATCTTCGTATGTACTAACTGTTAATTTTGATATCTACTCATAGTCACTTTTGGATGTTGGATTACAGAGTACATTGACACAATAGTGCACAGTCATTCCTACATTTTGTATTATGATCATAATGTGATAAATTCTCTACATTGCCACAGAAATGTTTTTGATGACACAACTTCCTTGAACTGCGACTCTACAATGTTCATTTATAATATCCATTTGTACATTTTACAATATCAAAACTATAAAACAAAATATAAGCAAGTAAAAATAGAACCATTTTAAATTTTATGAATAGGAACTTAAACTCAAAAAAATGGCAAATGACTAATTGAACGCAAGTGTAGATCGCATAGACTTTGAGGTTGTCAGCTGAAGGTTCAACATTTACTGATAATATTACAGGAGAAACATTGTTTCAATTATTCTGTGTTACATCTTCCTGGTTGTGTAAGACCATTATCTCTTGCTATTCCATGAACTTGAAATGTGTACACTCAGCATACAAAGCAGACCTCAAAAATTAGTTATTTTTATGAGGATAATGGGCACAAGAATTCTTGCTATTGATTAGTATGTCTTTGATCTAGCTATACAGAAGTCTATGTACTAAAAATAAGCCTTCACTCCAATGTTGAAGCAAAATTTCTAAATTGGCTCCATACACGATCTAAGACGTTGTCACAGAATTTGATTTGACATTGCTCAACAGCAAGAGAAGAAACATGAGATAATTAGAACATAGAACACCCACACATGAAGAAACCCAATCAAAGTGTTAAGCTTGCTGAATTGTTGCAAGTCATAAAGGTTAATAGATGATGTGTTGAAGCAGTACAAGACATGGCGGAGAGAAAATTCCACCTGTACATTAACTTCTACAACATTACTTCAAACCACAAGGAACCAGCACAAAAAAGTGCAAAGATTTCCCATAGCGTGCTCCCAATCTGAATGCACTGCAAGGTATAAAATACCACACAACGTGTACAATATAGTATCCTATAAACATTTTCAGAACCTTCTACATCAAACACCATAGAAGACACAGTTGCATATTAAAAAAATTGGTTTACCAATTTTGAGGTTCACCATCTTCACTCGCTTTGATCTCCGCAACTGCCAAAGCTTTCATCTCCTCTTCCCTCTTCTTCTTCTGGCGTTGTACCTCCTTGAATCTGTTAGCTCGCATTCTCCACTCTCTCTCCATTCCCTTTTTTGGATATCCTAGATCAAGACAATCACGACGAATGCTGTAGATATCCTCATCAGGCTCAAATTCATCCTCGTCAATAGATTCCTAACGACAGAACTTGTCAAAAGTAAGGTGTATGTCCCAAATCTCCAATGAACAATCGACGCTACAAAGATGCTCCTCATACTCTTGCAGCGTGCGATCAAATTCAGTTTCTCCTGGTGAGACCATGCTACCCTCGGACGATTTCTCCTCCTTCTCGCTCGAATTACTTTGATCAACCAAAGCGACATCCTCCACCCTGTTGACTTTTCTCCAAGGCCTCAAGGCCATCGAATTGCTAAATCCTCCTGCAAATCGGTAATCAATTCTATCTCTGCCTTCTAGATATTCCTCCATCTTCCGGTTCATCTGTGTCATTGGAGTAGTTGTCACCTCCTCAGGTTCTCCAGAGTTTCCTCCATCCAGCAAGTTGCGAATAGGTGACTTCGACATCTCTACAAAGAATCTCTTTCAAGATGAATTACGGAAAAGCAAAAGCAAGCAACAAAATGGAATCGCAACTCGGGTTAACTTGATTCCAAGCACACTATATTCACATGCATAGCATCTCCAATACGGAATTCCGAGTGCTACTTGTAGATTCAAAGAAGTAATGGACGTCACGAGATCGTCTACCACTCCTAAGTACTTGTTACAAACACATGACTCAACGAATTCAGAAAAAATAGACCATGAATTAAGTGAGTACTTAACACTTTAATCAAAAAATCTGAATTTGATTGCTCTTTTGCAAAGTACCAGAGTAATGGAATAGAGTTTTCAACATCAATATCACTTGGATAGAAAATAGGATTTCAAAATTTATTGTGAATACTGAACACCAAAGCCGACCGTATCGCAATCACCGGGGTCCAATCAATGGACACTGTGGATATGTCACTGACTTGACAAAGTTGAATTTCTTCACTCCACTCCTTTTGAATTGCCTCGAACTCCACGGCAAATCGTTGCTTTCCCGCTAATGCAATGATTGTGGTCACCTACATAGCCTGCGTGGTTTGGATTGCATTTAGGATGTCCTCCTGAAGTTTCTTGCACGTATCTACCAGACTCTTGACCCTCTCGTCGCTGGCCCCACTTACAACCGCAGCGTTGGTTCTTGACGCAAGGCGCATTGCCTCCTCCTGTAGCTGGATGTTTTCTGTTTCCAACGCCACAACCTTAGCAAAGTTTGCATCCTTCTCTGCCTCTGCCTCTGGTCGTGACAAAGTGTCCGATTGCTAGAAGACCTCCCTGATAGCGTCTACTTCGTCCTTTGTCCCCTTTGCCAACGCTTTTGCATCCGGTGCTCTTTTCCGAGCATTATCCAATTGGACTTCTAGCTTCTTGACGATGTCTTCTGCTGTCGTCGCTTTGCTATTAGCCTTCTCCACTTCAAGAAACAACATTTGAACTACTTCTTCAGCTGCCTCTAGTCGTTTCAGAGCCTCTTCTGGTCAGACATTCAGCTCCTTGGATTCCGCTTTCGCCGATATTTTTTTCGTTTTAAAGCATCTTCAAGTCGAACCTTCACCTCCTTGGAATCCGTTTCCAACGCTATTGCTTGTATTTAAGCATCTTCAAGTTGGGCATTTAGCTCTGTGGCACAAGCCTTGGCCGCACTCGCTACATCCATAGAGCTCTTCATATCATTTTCCCACATAGTTGCCCTGGCCTCCGCTCTCTCGGCGGAACTCATCGCCTCATCCCTTTTGCGTAACAAGACCGTATCCGGTCTTCCAACACTCTGGTCCTATGTGATCGACACGCCAAGCCTCTAGCGTAAGTTCTAATCCACCTATTGATGCTTTTAATTCACAAACATCCGTATTATGTTTGGCAAAAACACTCTCCAATAGCCGTCGCATTATCAAGTCGTTTCCAAAACAATGTTTGTTGCACCTCTCAGCTATAGTAAATTGTGATGGGCCCTCCTAGTTGTTACTCGGTTTCCAAATATACCATGTTCCGACCCCTGCATTGACTAGTCAGGTCTAGTTGCCACTTCGACACTCCACCAAATCTCTTGTCTGACCCACCCAAACGCTAGTCAGCCCCACCGATCCGATTGTGCACCCCATTGAACTCCATGTCCAGTTCTGTTATGCCGGCTACAAGCGCGTTCACGGCGTCGTCCACCCCGACCATAGCGACATCTGGCCTGGAACTCCCCTCGCTTGCCTCGGATGCCCCCATTCTGAGCCCGACCGCTCGTTCCCCCCGTCCCTCGTCACCAATGCACTTGCAGCTCCAAAACTTTCTTCCGCACTCTCGCCGATGCTCGGGTTCGAGCCAGTTCCCCACCATTCGAGTTTGAGCATTCCATCTATCTGATTATCGAACGTCGGACTCGAAATTGTGTGTTGCCGTGGTTCGCTGGCCCTCGATGGTTTCCTGTCCGCGGGTATTGCCCCTTTGGCTCGTCAACAAGTGAAGGATTTCTCTTGAACCAACCAAGGACATCTGTGTAAGGAATGTCCACCGGCTTCTTCGCTGTCAATCTCTCTCCAAGGCTTCCGAAGGTCCCTAAAGCCTTTAAAGTAGACCATAAGACTTTCTTCTTCAACACATCATTCAGCGTACATCATGGAAAGGATGCTTCTCGGAATCTTGTTCTTCAGCCACTTGGGTTTATTGAATATTGCTCAAAGAATGCACAAGAACCTCCACTTGACGTCCAAGTCTGTTAAGGCGTGGTACTTGGCATTCTTCTCCTTGCAATGTATGGCATGCTGACCTTCTAGCTAAAGTCGATCAAAGTGAGGAAAGTTGACAAACTTCATGGCAATCGCAGCGTTCCACAGCTTTGGTGCTGTCTCCCAGCCATCATATGCCAATAGAGCTCGCTTGTGGAAAATGTCAGGCTCCAAATCTGGTTCCTTGCGGTCTCTCTTTTTGGAACCACTCGCGGATTGTGAACAGCTTGTGCACTCATCTCCACCGGGTCTGTTTAGCCTCTTTCTCGACGGAGTGCTAATTCTTCATGTAGACATCCTCGTGTTGTGAACTTCGACCCTGTTTGCAGAAACGGACGAGGCGGGACGTACATATGGGTTGTGTTCAACACAATATTTGGGTTAGTCACATTTAATCCTCATCTAACTAAGCATAACCCTACATACAAACTTACTTCAACCAATTACGCTTGAACAGAAAGACATTCAGAAATTGCAATTTCCACTAATCTTAAACTCTCATTAGGGGAAAAATGGGGTCTCCTAAGGGCCTTGTAAGACAGCCCGGATTAGGTGAGCTTCCTGCCCGCTGACACTTCTCTGCAAAATCTGATTGGTGGATATCCTGCCCGCTGACAACAAAATTTGCCCCGCTGACAACTGGATTTGCCCCGCTGACAACATGATTCGCCTCGCTCACAACAGGATCGCTGACAACTATCCAATGGAATGAGAGCAGTGGGCACACGCTCGTTGACAGTGTCATTATTGCTTGTATTGTCCAATAAGGTGACAGCAGTGGGCAACGCCTTCGCTGCAAGCGATTGGCTGGACCCCCCAAATGCCAACTGTTGGCACTGCTGGCAGCATTTGGCAACCTGCGGGCACCATTGATGCCACCAGGTAAAGTGCACGGGCATGGCCTAATTTTCAGGCACGGATTCCGACCAAAGGCCCTTAGGAGACCACGATCTTCCCCTAATGCAAAACACACTTTGCAAGTGCTGGACATGGATAAAAAATTCTCTTTACACATATGCTATGACAATTGTAGCCATTTAAGGCAACTAACTCCTTGCGGAATATTATGGTCCTCCAAAGACCCTACGCTCCACTCCGCACCCCGCGCGCTCGAACACTTAGAGAGAGGCAGGCGGTCTGGGAGCAAAAGTTGAGAAGAATGGGGAACAAATGTGCGTCCGCCCCTGCCTTTTATACAAGTCCGTCTCTTCCTCCCGCACCCACCTAGCCAAGTGCCCATCCTGCTCTCGCCTCTTTGTATTACTTGCTCCCTTTGACATACTGCGCTCCCTATCATGCGCACGACGTTCCCTTTGCGTTTGAGGGCGATTTGGACCTGGCCCTTGGACGTCCAGTCCACTCATCAGTCGGTATTCCGCTCAATAGTCCATAATCCGACCTGCAGTCCGCATTGTAGTCCGCTGCATCGCCTCCATGTGCGAACATATGTGAAGAACCTCGTCATCAGCACCGTCCGACCTTGTCCATTGAACCACCCGTCCAAACTTTGGTATTATTCTGCTTCTGTCCGATCTTAACCCGCAAATTGCAAACGAGTGGGAATCGAGTCTTTGTTCGGCACCCAAATTATCACCTGTTAGCTGGGATCGAGCAGGGATATATTGGGCAGGGAGAGAGAAGGCTTTAAGGGGATGACGCAAGGTCTTCAAGGAGGCCACGGTTTTAGAGTTAGAAGAACACGGTCACCAGGACCAAGTGTCCTGGTGCTGGGACTCGGGCCGTTAATGAAATCAGTGTAAGTTAGCCAAGGTAGACCGTGGAAGGTGAGGGGGTGATGCTCTACAAACCTACTCTACACTGTGAAGGAGAGTGCAATTCCTAGATGGTTTCTTGGAGACCGTGGGCAGGAGTGTGGGCCAAGGGAAGCGCAAGCGGTGTAGTATATTAGCAGACAGACACAAAGGCAAAGAATTTAGAGGGTTAGGGTTAGGCAATCAGAGTAGGAAGTCAAAGAGTTGTGACAGACAATCAGTAAGCCGCAAGGGAGCTCAGCATTTCAAAAGAGAGTACAAGTGTTTCCAAGCATCCGAGTCAGGGACACCAATGACCCCTGTTACCTATGCTGCGCATCGACTCTAACCAACAAAATATCAAGAGTGTGAGTCCTGGCCTCCTAGCTACCATGTTATAATTGTGTTTTCCTAAAATCTTGGCCGAACTGTTACTTCCTAGCGGCAACTGCTACTTCTTCTGCTAGTCTTCACTGCTCCTTGTTTTCCTTGGTTGTCGCGGATGTTGCCCTGTAACATTTAGGCCTCCCTCAAAGCTTGCAATCCGTCCCAGATTGTGGATTTCCCACGCGTGCGTTGGTAGGCAGGTCTTCTATCGGGCTCGGTTTCTACCCTCGGTAGCTGGGCGCGGTGTCTTGGGGGTGCTTGATGTCCATTAATGGCAGCTATGGCTGCACCAACACCTCTATGAATCAGGTTATGGTTGGTCCGGGACGTCATGGCATGTTGATATACATCATACACGGCTTTGCATCTTGCCAGAGACTATTGGCTTTGCATCTTGCCAGAAACTTCTGGCTCTGCTGCTCGAGCTTTTGGGCCTGCTCCCCAGCATTTGCTTTTTCTTTGAACAGCACGTCGACATGGTCTTGTGTGGCTCTTAGCTCAAGTTCGAGATTTTCTACCTAGTGTCGCAGGTTCGTCAGTGTTTGCTCTTTCTCCTCCACCTGTTGACGATGCTCCATGTGTGTGTTTTCCATGGTTTGCTGTGCCTGCTCTCGGACTCCTTGGACAGCTGCGGCAAATTTGCGTTTGTACTTGTCTTCAATGCCCTTGTGCTCTTGTAAGATAGTCGCCTGCGCCTGCTCTGTGGTGTTGATCCATTGGAGCATCTCCCCCACGCAATTGGCGAGAGCAGCACTATGTGCTACGAACTTCGAGGTGCATGGTCCCATGGTTGTTGACGTCCCTGCCTCCTTGGTTGACTCTGTATCCTGTGGACGCTTGCTGGGCCGGGCAGCTCTGGATCCCGAGTCGCTGCTACTACAAGATCACGCTGGACATCGAGAAAGGTACCCATGAGGGGGCCTCGGTTGTGTTGCCGGTAGAATGCCAGGTAATTAGCGATGTAGGAGTTGAGGAAGGGCCCAATTGGGCTGCTATAGTCCGCACGCTGCCTGTGGCCCCAGAGCTGGATCCGAAATTTCTCTTCGACCAAGAGACCTGAGTTGACCTTGGCGCCTTGGTCTGCCATAAGCAGGAGACACAATTGCTCCGGCAGAATGCCGTTGCAATTGTTTTTGAAGTAGACCTGACTCAAGACTCCACGCATACAAGAAAACCGAGGATCCTGCATATGATTTCCCAAGGTAAACACGTTGTACCTGCCATCATCCTTCAACTGGAGGTTGCCCACGCGGCCGCAATGTATGGCTTTGGATGTCCACTGGTCTCGCTCCACGCCGTGACTCCCAAGCCATCCCAGCCGAAGAATTTGTGCAAATAGCGACTTGAAAACTGGACCTCGATACCTTCAACTACTCCTGAAGGGAACTGCTCGGTCTTGCTCCGGGTCTGCATTGAGGTAACAAACTCTGTACAATGCTTGGATTTGACCTTGGGCTCTACCAATATGCAGTAGCGAGCTAATCCTACACCTGTGTTCCAGATGAGGTTGGCTGGCGTTTCCATTCCGAGATCATTCTGGGCAAATAGAATGGGGGCGTGATTTTCTTCCTGCGCTCCATGGTGGCTAACTTGTGAACTAAAGGGATAGTGTGCAAGGGCAGAGCAGCAATGCGGAGTGGCGCGCTGTAGCAACGGAGAGAGGGGAGCGCAGCGCTGGTTGGAACTAAGTGCAGGAGAGGGAAGAAGAAGGCAGCCCTTGGTACCAAGGAATTGGAGAGACGAGTTGGCCTTGGCGGCCTAGAGTTGACAAGGAAGGATCTCCATGGACTGCTGAGGCTGATGGCTGGGTATCCTTGGCCATGATGATGGGCTAGCGTGGTTCGTGGCGGCTGAGTCCCTATGATGCGATGTTCCATGGAGTCCTAGGTGTTCAAGAAGCTGATCTGGACCAAGCTTACATGGACTACCATGGTGTCCATGTCTTGTTGGGGCTGCGGGGCAGTATGGCTATCTTTTGAGTCTGTCGCATTTTGAGCCTCGGTTGCCAAGGTCTTGTAAATTTCTCCTAAGCTAAGCTGAGGAGTGGTTGTAGAATTTTCAGAATGATAATGTTTTAATTTTGTTGAGTTAACAATGGTTGCATGTGTGTCAAAATTCTCACCATTAACCAAGAGCACAGTATTATTAGGTAATACTAATTGGACCCTATACGGCACGTACCATATGGACTCGAATTTGGTCTTGCGTATTTTTGGATCTCTGGGACACCATAAAACCTGGTCACCTTTCTGAAATATGCGTGGAGGCTGGGAAGCTTGAAAATACCGGGCGCTCAATTCTTGTTCGTGAACTATATTTTTGATGGCGGATGCCCGAACTTCTTCCAGGGCATGAATATCTTGGATCCGGGCAGCAAGGACTCGATGAGGGCTGTAATCCTTGGGTTGCAGAGTTTGAAAAGTGGGCGCGATATATTTTGTGGGCAAAAGAGGCTGAGTGCCATAAACCATTTCAAAGGGACTGACCTAAGTTGCAGTCTTTGTTGCTACCCTGTACGCCCACAAGGCTGCTGGGAGACAGTCCCCCCAATCGGACTGATTTGCATGGATGAACCTGCGTAACATGTTGATCAAGGTTTTATTAGTAGACTCTGCTTGGCCGTTCCCTTGGGGATAATATACTGTACTTGTTCTATGTTTTATGATATGATTTTCCATCAAGTCCTCTTTGACTGCATTAACAAAATGGAAACCTTGGTCTGATATGATTTCCAAGGGGCAACCAAATCGAGTGGTAATGTTTTCATAGATAAAGGTCGCAGTTACCATGGCAGTGTTAGTACGTAATGGTTTGGCTTCAACCCATTTGGTGGTATAATCCGTGGCAACTAGAATATATTTGTAACCCTGTCTTGTGGCTGGTTTAATTGGGCCAACAAAATCTAGACCCCATCGTTGAAAAGGGCCAAGGGGTGGGATGGATTTCAGGGGTACTCGACCTTGGTATTGGAAATTTGTTGTGGAAACTTGGCAAGCATGGCAGTTTTTAACATACTCATGGACGTCTTTGTGCAGTGTGGGCCACCAATAACGGGCAGCCAAGATTATTTTAATTGTTGTCTCGGGTCCTTAGTGGCCGCTTGCTGGGCCGTCATGGAGAATGGTCATGAGATTTTGCGCTTGCCCCGTGGGAACGCAAAGCTTGGTTTCTTGATCAATGCCTGGGCGGTACAATTGTCCCTGGACCATGGTGTAAGGTAATGTATTCCGGACAAAACCAACGCGTCGAGTACTTGATAAATTGACGGGGGTTGTCCCTATGGTTAAGTATCGTATAATGTCACCCCGCCAGTCTGTGGGAATGCCCACGTCGAGGCTAGCAGCTTGAAGATATGGCTTGTTATAGGAGTCGTCGATGTCTTCCTCGGTAGCCTTGGAATCCCTGGATAAGTAGTCTGCAACTATGTGTCTCTTTCCTAGCACATATACTACTTCGAAATCGTATTCCAGGAGTATCATGATCCACCTTGCTACCCGGCCAGTGACCAAAGGCTGATTGACCAGGTACGATAAGCTGTGATGATCTACCATGAAACGGAACTTATTGCCTAGCAAGTAGTGACGGAATTTTTTAACAGCATAGATCATAGCTAAGGCTTCCCTTTCCGTCGAGGAATAATTCCTTTCTGCTTGATTTAATAGTCGACTAGCATAGGCAATGGGCTGATCATATTTGCCGTTCAGATTCTGGGCTAACATGACCCCCACTCCAATATTAGAGGCATCCGTGTGTACATGGAAAGGCTTGGTCCAGTCAGGGGCGATCAAAATTGGTGCATTAGAATATGCAACCTTAATTTTTTCCAAGGCGGCCTGGGCTGCAGGGGTCCAATCTTGGGGGTACTTGTACTTGGCATGGTTAAGTGCGGTTATAGGTGCAGTGTAATGGGCCAGTTTCTCGATATATATCCTATTGAACTGTGACAAACCCAAAAGCCGTTGGACACCTTTCTGATCCGTGGGAGGCGTGATTTCCATGATGTCCTTGATCTTCTCAGGGTCAGGAAGTTTTCCATACTTACAGACTATGTAACCCGAGATTACCCCAACAAAAAATAAAAACATGCACTTCTCGACATTTAAACATACCCCATTAGTCCTGCAAGCTTGGAAAATCTGTTGAAGGTGAGTAATATGGTCCTTTATTTGTCCATACACGGTACCATCATCTAAATGGATTTTGAAGAATCTTTTTAAGTAGGGTCTAAAAATTAACTCCATGACTTGTTGAAAAGTCATAGGGGCACTTTTGGCCCCAAATGGCATTCTTTCAAACTGATAAGACCCCCATTTAGTTGAGAAAGTTGTTTTATTTTTGTCTTGTTCTGCCATGGCTACTTGGTAGTATTCGGAAAAACAACCCAAAAAAGAATACATTTCATGGCCGGCTACTTCATCAATGATTTCTTCCATGTAAGGCAAGGGGTAATGGTCCTTCTTGGTGGCCGCGTTTAACTTTTGGAAATCAACACAGATTCGAAGTGTGTCGTTCTTCTTAGGGATGATAACCATAGGAGATAACCAGGGAGCAGCATCTACAAGCGAGATGAATTTAGCTTGGAGTAATTTATCAAGTTCGGCCTTGACCCTTACTGCGTAATTTGGATTCATGCGATACCTACGTTGTTGTACAAGTGTAGCGTTAGGTACAAGGTCTATAGTGTGTTCTGCTAGTGTGCTTGGGATTCCTTTCAGATCCTCATGTCTCCATGCAAAAATGTCCTGGTATTCATGAAATAGTTCGATTGCTGTTTTTTTCACGTGGTTTGGTGCATCCGCATTGATCTTGATGAACTTAGGCTTTTCCGAGGTGCCCAGATTTACTAGTTCTACTCTATCCTTGGCTCCATGGGTCCATCCTGTGATGACTTCTTGCTGCAAGGCTTGGGTAGCTGGCATAGCTTGTACAATTACTGTTTCTTGAATTTCTTGGGAAAAATGCAAGGGTATGTCCAGTTTATCCTGGTCAGTTACCATGCTAGCTAAATGAATTTCTGCTAAGGGAATCAGATCCGGCTTGGCCTGGAATACCATGGCTTCCTGTTTCGGTGAGAGTCCCTGTACCCAATTGGTTCCAGCTTTGTGACGGATCTGGTTAGCCTTAGCCATGGTTCTACAGCTATCTACAAGAATGATAACCGTTTTTCCTTGGCGCTGGATGCGGATCTGATTTCGTGACTAGTCATGGATAGCATTCATGTCACGTAACCAAGGTCGGCCAAGGATTATCGGGAAGTTACTACTATCAGGCGTATCAATGATCACAAACGTAGCGGGTGTAGAAATACCATGGGTGGTAATAGCAACCGTGGAGAGTATTCCCAAGGGTGTAACCGGGGCATCATTTGCTATTCTCAGTATAAACTGTGCGAGCTTGGGAGAAGGTAAGCCTAAATGTTTTCTAAGATGATTGCTCATGACATTAACACCTGATCCTCCATTAACTAATACATTAGTCAATTCATGGTTTTCAAGTTGTAAGTGAATGACCGCGGCATCAGGGTCTAACGTGGTGGCGTTGACTTCAGTGATTTCAAAACCTTTTGTTCCTTTAGGTAGCGAGGCTTGTTGTAAGTATTTTTGAAGCTCTGGACTCAACTGTAGTAGTTTGGACAGGGTGATGGTTACATTAGTATCTTCTAAAATTTGCTGGATAGGAGCGTCCTGGCTGGTGCTTTCCAATCCTGCTTGCAAGTTCTGACGGATTCGATGAAGGCGATCCCAGTGATTTTCTGGAAATGGTCTCCTTGGTTCTACTACATGGTCATCCGGGGCTCCTTCAGATCGCGTGGTTACTACTACAGTGCTGATCGTAGACACAGAGGTTTCAGTTCCATGTACTTCCGTCAGTGTGACACCTCCTCGCCTCGGATTTCCTGGATTTTGGAGTTTTCTTGGTTACCTTGATTCCCCGAACGGTACTGTGCTCATCTCTGATACAGTTGAGGGCAGTCTCTGCGCCTGTCGGTTGTGGATCCACACTCCCAGCAGGCATCGTTCCTGCCAGGTTGAAAAGGGTCAACGTTAATTTCCTCGGGGTACACGGCCGCCGTGGTAGGACGAGGGCGCCGGTTGTCTTCAAGGCGAATTGGATTATTGGCGTACCAACATCGGCCACCATGAATTTTCCCACAATTAGAACATGGTACCAAGGCGGGTCGAGTTTCTGGGCGGACATTGGGCAAGGGCAGCAGAGGAGCTTGGATTTTGTTTAATGCTCATAGTTCCCCACTAATATCATTAGCTGCAGTTTCGATATCCTGCAAGGTCTTGACTCCACGGATCACTATTCCTTGTTGTATCCATGGTAACAATCCCTTTTTGAACCATTCACAAAGATAATCCTCCTCAAGATGTTGGCTTAATTTGTCTGCCAATTGCTTGAAGCGATCATAAAATTTGTCCACTGGTTCGCTTTTTTCTTGTGCAATGCTTCCCAAGGCTCTCAATACTTCCGAGCTGGTCTTGAGTTTTCTGAATTTGTGTAGAAAACTTTGCTCCATTTCGTCCCTAATGGCATGGGAATGTTCAATCTCAAAGTCAATATACCAATTGATGTGTTTGCCTTGCAAGGTTGTACCAAAAATATTTTGTAAATCGGCAGTATTGGTGACACCATTTGTTTGAGCGATAACCTTGAATCTTCTGACGTGCCAATCCAGATCACCAGACTCATCAAACACTGGGTAGGATATCTTGGGAAGCTTAGAATGTTTGTGTGTGTCATTCTGACTAGGTAGCGTGGCAGCAGTGTGATTTTCCTGAGGGATAGTAGCTGATCTGAGTGCCTCAGGAAGAGCTTGGGAAGCTTGTGGTGTGGTGTTGATAGTTTCTTGGTTCCTGCTTTCTTGTAGAGTTTGATACTGCGCACTAAGCATTTCCAGTCTGGCATTAGTAGCCTCATTCTTGGCCACTAGGTCGGTCATTTCCTGTCTCATCCATACCAAAAATTCCTTGGTGGTTTCTTGGTCATCTTGGTTGGCAGCTTCTTCTGCTTCGTTTATTTGTTCCAGGGGGAGTTTTTGTTGAGGCATGGTGTATTAGTCTCTGGTTTCGAGGCACCTCAGTATTCCATCCCTAGCATGGTCGCCAAAATGTTATCTAGGATCGAGCATGGAAATACTGGGCAGGGAGAGAGAAGGCTTTAAGGGGATGACGCAAGGTCTTCAAGGAGGCCACGGTTTTAGAGTTAGAAGAACACGGTCACCAGGACCAAGTGTCCTGGTGCTGGGACTCGGGCCGTTAATGAAATCAGTGTAAGTTAGCCAAGGTAGACCGTGGAAGGTGAGGGGGTGATGCTCTACAAACCTACTCTACACTGTGAAGGAGAGTGCAATTCCTAGATGGTTTCTTGGAGACCGTGGGCAGGAGTGTGGGCCAAGGGAAGCGCAAGCGGTGTAGTATATTAGCAGACAGACACAAAGGCAAAGAATTTAGAGGGTTAGGGTTAGGCAATCAGAGTAGGAAGTCAAAGAGTTGTGACAGACAATCAGTAAGCCGCAAGGGAGCTCAGCATTTCAAAAGAGAGTACAAGTGTTTCCAAGCATCCGAGTCAGGGACACCAATGACCCCTGTTACCTATGCTGCGCATCGACTCTAACCAACAAAATATCAAGAGTGTGAGTCCTGGCCTCCTAGCTACCATGTTATAATTGTGTTTTCCTAAAATCTTGGCCGAACTGTTACTTCCTAGCGGCAACTGCTACTTCTTCTGCTAGTCTTCACTACTCCTTGTTTTCCTTAGTTGTCGCGGATGTTGCCCTGTAACATCACCCCATCAAGGGTAGTGATCCGCAAAGTCCGAGCGGGCGTTGGACTCCTAATCATACAGGTTATCCGAGGTAGTCCGCTCTACAGTGAGTAGTTTCTGAACAACATTACATCCAAAGCACTATTCAGTAGAAAGATATATACATATTTAAGGAGGCTGAATTCACGAGTTTGTCACACATTGCCCATGCCAAAATAACACTCCCATACATGAAGGTGATATGTGACAGAAGTGAACATCGAGCAGGCAATAGCACATACACATGACAATTGTGAGATGGCATTTTACAACATGTTAGGGATTCCATCTCACGACAATAAACAATTGAAAATTAATTAAACGCCGCCAATTCCTTGCAATGACGACCTGACAAAATTGAGAGTTTATTACATGCCGCCAGAGCATTTTTATTACATTATAAAAGGTTTTCATAAACCGATTGCTGTCCAAGAAAATAAAGGTTTGTGCAAGTTTAGACCGGTTGAGTAATCCAAAAACTAGATTTCATGGATTAGATTCCCTAATTGAAAAACATAACTGCAAAAAAGGATCTACACAAGGTAGCATAGACAATACTTCTCAAAATCAAATATTATCCTGCAAGAGCCACTGTGCGTGTAAACTCAGGAAACGGCTCTAATGCAAGTGTCATTTGCAATGGCGGCTTGAATTCCCACAAAGTCCTTCCTTCGGATCTCGGTCCCGTTGTCCTTGGCGCGGACACCGTCGTAGATTCTTATAAGCCCCTACCGTACTTCTTCTACAGCATTGTAGTTGCATTTCCTAATTTCTCAATAGGATGCCCATGTATCGCGGTTAAAGCACGTACATTCCCGATCCAACATGTGATCTTGCGGATCATTCTGCGTTGCCTGGTCACAAGTATCGCGCTTGGATGTGGTGGAGGCGACAAAAGCAGGATATTGGCGCTCAGTACCTTTGTTAGGGCGGCAACGCCGTTGTCCATGACTTCAATGCAGCACTGCGACGCGACGCCCTCGGTGACAATCCACGTAGCTCTATCAGATTGTTCCGGAGCGAGGATCAGAAAGTCGGGCTGGGCGTTTGTCTGAGCACTGACTTGCACGTGGATCGCGATGTTGGCCACTTGATCGGGAGAGTTTGCAGCTCCGGCTAGGAGCAAATTGCGTAGCACAAACGTGTGGTTCAACACATTATTGACGTTGGTCAACTGATCCTGCATACCGAGAGTCCACACAAAATCTCGAGAAGTGTTCAACAACGCCAAGACAATATCCTGGTGATCTGGTATGTATCGGAAATCTCGAATTTCATGCATCATTCGAGTTACTAGCAGCCACAGCTGAACATCTGTGGCGGACTTAGGGTGTGAAGAGAACTCTATCGGGATTGGCATTCTAAAGAAAGAACTTATGATGCTACTACGGGACAATGGGAAAATCAATAGAGACAAATGAGAGCGGAGATAATACGCATCTTACCAAGCACTATTTAGTCTTAAATGAGAGTCTCAAGGATTTCAAAAAGGAATATATTCATAATTTGGGAGGGCGTAACCAATCTATTGTATGAAAGAGGGACTCCCGCTGAAAAAGAATGAGTGAATAGTGATATGTTGGACCAATGATATGATATCCTAGGGCAGCGAAAGAGTGGCGATGATTGAGATTAAACATGTTCCTCCTAATGAGTGATGATTTTCCGGGACTCAGGACATCTTAGTGCATGACATGCAAAAAATCATCCACTTAATTCCGACGTGTCACTTCTGTCCTCCCATCGTGTTCTCCACTTGACCCCTGGCTAAACCCAATTCCACCAAGACTTATCCACCCACCCGTCCGACTCACTGTCCGCATGTAATGTCCATGACCGAACGCACTGTCTGATTGTACTCCATCTCCACCCCAACCCCACCACCTATTACTTTCCCAACCACATTCCCTCCCCTACCTCCTTCCAACAATGGCTTTTGGCTTTGTCGTCCAAAGTCCAGTCGGACTGAGGAGCGCAGAGTTGGCCTAACTAAAACCATAACCTCTGAGTGATATTCCATATGTTTCTATACTTTTGTTGTTCTATCTCAACCGCGAGGTTATTAGATAACAGAATATTCTTCTTGCGAATATGGGCAATCTGTTTGAAACTCTTACATGTTTGTCTCTTCCCAATTTTTTAAATATAATTTCCTTACTTTGAGAGATATCCACTGGTACAATTTCAGAATCATTCAAAATTACGCCTAGGTTTTAGATAAAAGGGTATTAAAGCTAGTGGCAAGATAGTGGAAGAACTAGTAAACAACATTGGTTGTCCTTTTTCTAACTATTTTGTATGTCATCCACAAGGACAATAAGGCACTAAATTATACATGATATGAACTCATAATAAAGCATGAAATTATATAATTACCTTCACAAAACATAATTAAAGTTATAACGAACTGATATTGTAATCCTTCAAGGTTATTTTTTTATATTAAAAATGTATTTTGCTTTAAATCCTTAAAGTGTCTAGATTGAGATACATCCGAAAGAAGGGTTTAACTAAAAATAAAAATTATAGAGTGGCAATGACCAAGAGGAAGGAAGGAGAGTCAAATAAAACTAAAAATAAATTTGAAAAGAACAATTACAAGATCAAGGAGGTAAGGTGAAAAATGTAAAATAAAAATTTAAGAAGAATAAAAACAGGAGACAAAAATCAAAATAAATTGAGGAAGAACAAAAACAAGAACAAGGAAGATAAAAGAAATATAAAAAAAATAACAAACGAGGAACACAAACAATAACAAGGAAGAGTGGAGAAACATAAACTATAAATAAAAAAAACTATGAACAATACGACCATTTGATAATACCAAATAGGCATATCTGAATAGTTTCTCAATTGATTTGGAATGGTATTGTTTAACTATTCCCATACCAAAGTTCAACAGTCCAAACACATCTTTCCTCTTCGAAGACGACGTGTAATTGCCAAATTCGATTGAAAGATTCATATAAGTTCCTTTATGACATGCTTCATTTGAGTCCACATCAGGGTTGTTCATGGGACATAAGGACCGGTCCGTCCGTCCGGTCCGCTCGTCCGTCCGTTAAGGGTCAGGGGAGGTCCGTTTGACCAAGACTTACGCTTGACCATCCAAATGGTGAAATGGGAGTTACCTTGGCCACCTAGGATGCCACGCGTCTGACATGTCACCAAATATTCCAAATATAGAGTTGATACGGGGGATGACGTGGCTAAGAGGAAGGGCGCCAACGCCTTGGGGGATGGGGGCGCCCGCATCTTGGGGGGGCGCGAGCTTCTTGGGGGGGGCGCGAGCTTCTTGGGGTGGGGGGGGAGGGGGGGGGCGCAAGCTTCTAAGGGGAGAAGGGGCAGCGCTTCTAGGAGGGGGGGGGGGCGCAAGCTTCTAGGGGAGGCGCGAGCTTCTGAGGGGGCGCGAGCTTCTAAGGGGGGCTAGAGCTTCTGGGAGGGGGGGCCAGAGCTTCTTAGAGGGGAGGCCAGAGCTTCTGGGAGGGGGTGCGCGAGGTTATGGGTTTAAGGTGATTCTGGAGAACGGGGCATACAATTGATATTTTATTTTTTTCCGTTCCATTACAAAAATAGCAATAAAATTTTATTCTCCACAAGAGTACACTGTACATAGCCGTCAAAAAAAGATTTATTACGATTTTGCAAACGTGTAAACAAAGCCATATAGGCAATCAAAATGTTACATATGCAATTCACTATGGTACTACAATGTGCCTCTAAAACAACTATCGGGAGCTTTGAAGTTGTAAGGGGGACTCATCAAATCATCCACAACTCTTGCAAGTGATAGCCTCATCGTGGGGTCTTCGTTAAGCAAGCCATTCAACTTCGTTGAGAATGCAATCATTGACATTGTATCCTTGAAGAGGTATGGGCATTGTTTGTCCCTCCATATCATCTTTGCCAAATAGCCTACCAAAAATGCATAAGATCGCTCCATCTTGGAACTCTAAATTTTATATTATAATCCCCTTTCTCTTCCAATATTAATGTTTCATCTCTTAATGTTTTGAACATACTTCCCTCTGTAATGATTCATTTATTTATTTCTCTTCCAACCTTGTTCCACTCTATACTATTTTTTATTTTTTTTATCTCTTCCATTTATTTTTAAACATAAAATGAAAAATAAATGGAAGAGATGAAAATAGATCGAACTTTAATATTGAAAAAGAAAGGGAAAAATATAAAATTAAGAATATAGACTAGAAGAAGGTTGCAAGAGAAATAAATAATCATGAAAGGAAGTATGCCAGAAACAAACAATGAATTAACATAGGATTAAAAATATTTAGATAATTAATTGATTTAGTACGGAAGAAACAAACAATGCTCTAACATAGAATTAAAAATAAATGGTAGAGATTAAAAAAAAAACAAAAAAACAAACATTAAAATCAGAAGAGAAAGGGATAATATAAAATCAATAGCATGGGATGGAAGAAGGTTGGAAGAGAAATAAAAATTTGAATAATTAATCAATTTAGTACAGAAGAAACAAACAATGCTCTAATATACAATTAAAAATAAATGGAAGAGTTCAAAAAAACACAAATATTAATATTGAAAGATAAAGGGAAAAAAAATAAAAAATAGTATAGAGTGGAACAAGGTTGGAAGAGAAATAAATAAATGAATCATTACAGAGGGAAGTATGTTCAAAACATTAAGAGATGAAACATTAATATTGGAAGAGAAAGGGGATTATAATATAAAATTTAGAGTTCCAGGATGGAGCAATCTAATGCATTTTCGGTAGGCTATTTGGCAAAGATGATATGGAGGGACGAACAATGCCTATACCTCTTCAAGGATACAATGTCAATGATTGCATTCTCAACGAAGTTGAATGGCTTGCTTAACGAAGACCCCACAATGAGGCTATCACATGCAAGAGTTGTGGATGATTTGATGAGTCCCCCTTACAACTTCAAAGCTCCCGATAGTTGTTTTAGAGGCACATTGTAGTACCATAGTGAATTGCATATGTAACATTTTGATTGCCTATATGGCTTTGTTTACACGTTTGCAAAATCGTAATAAATCTTTTTTTGACGGCTATGTACAGTGTACTCTTGTGGAGAATAAAATTTTATTGCTATTTTTGTAATGGAACGGAAAAAAATAAAATATCAATTGTATGCCCCGTTCTCCAGAATCACCTTAAACCCATAACCTCGCGCACCCCCTCCCAGAAGCTCTAGCCTCCCCTCCAAGAAGCTCTAGCCCCCCCTCCCAGAAGCTCTAGCCTCCCTTAGAAGCTCGCGCCCCCCTCCAAGAAGCTTGCGCCCCCGCCCCCCCCCCCCCCCCCCCCCCCCCCAAGAAGCTCTGGCCCCCCCATCCCTCCTAGAAGCATTGGCCCTCCATCCTTGAAGCGCTTGCCCCCCCCCCCCCTCAGAAGCTCGCCCCCCCCCCCCCCTAGAAGCTCGCGCCTCCCCCCTCAGAAGCTCGCGCCCCCCCCCCCCCTAGAAGCTCGCGCCTCCCCCCTCAGAAGCTCGCGCCCCCCCCCCCCCCCCCTCAGAAGCTCGCGCCCCCCCCCCCCTTAGAAGCTCGCGCCCCCCCCGCTCAAAAAGCTCGCGCCCCTCCAAGAAGCTCTGGCCCCCTTCTCAGAAGCTCGCGCCCCCTTTGAACCCGCTCGCGCACCCCTTTGCATATGTGGAATTCCCTGTCATCGTTCGTTGTCCATGTCATCAATATGTTTCCCCTATAGGTAAGTTGTAAAAAAAAAAAACTAACCCAGTAATTTTCCTCCCCTCAATGTCCGATTATGTCCAGGGACCGACCGGTCCGTCCGTCCGTCCGTCCATGTCCGGAAATTTTGCCCATGTCCGTCCGATAAGACAACCCTCGTCCACATTGAGCTTCATTATGCACACAACGTAAAGATGCTGCACTATTTGATATTAGAGCAAATGCAATAGAGTCGCACTTGACAGACCAATCTAGTTTCTTTTATATATGCTCCATTCCAATCACCAATTGCCATAGTGGTAGTTATATAGTAAAACAAAGCGCTCCTCAATACCCTCTTTTTCCTGCAGTTAAATTGAGAAACATCCGGGTTGTATTCTCAGAATCAAATTGGAATTTCACTCTAACTTTAAATCAACCTTTAAAGCTCTAAACCTGCACACACTTCCATGCACAAAGTGGGTATCAACTAAGATGATCTAAAAAAACCAACACACAGCTATGAGATGGACTAGATGCAGAAGTTCTGGCCATGCTTATCTACAGCGTGACCCATGGGTCATTCCTCTTTCTTTCGTTCAAAACACACCATTCAAATTCTTGAGGCACAAGATTTCATATCAGGTGCAACTTTTATGGTAGAAATACACCATGACCTGTTACATGTTGTTTTGTACAACAAAAGCCAATGAACTCTCTTAGTGTGGCACTATAACCTCTTAATCTACCAAGTACTATCGCATGACTATGAAAATTAATCAGATGAGAAATGAGAATTTTTAATATGAAGTTGAGCTCCGATAAATTGTCTCGGATCTTGCCAAAAAGCCGGGTTATTGGACCTTCACAAATTTTGTATTAAAGAACAATAACAATAATAAGGAAGAAGGGTGAAACAAAAATCAAAAAATGAGAAGAATAGTTAAAACAAGTATAAAGAAGAAAACAAAAAATGAAGAATCTTTAGTAAAAACAGTGAAATATCAATCTTATTGCATAATGGTAGTTATATAGTAAAACAAAAGGTGCCTTTTAATTTTTTTGGCACAAGACTGTCAGTTGTGGTAGCACGAGAATTGTGGAAAATAACTTGAAAATCCTTGAAGACTCCACTCTTGGGCATCTGGAAAATATTTTAAGCCTATCTTCATTAAAATATGAATCTCATGGATAAACATTATTCCGTTGCCATTGAATCGATCTTATAAAAAAAGTTCCTAAATAAACAAAGTAGAATAACCCCAAAACCGGTCCTTCAGTCTCTTATGTTTCTATTACATTGGTAATAATGGTACCATTTGTCCAAAATAAAAATAAAAATAAAAATATTAGTCCTTCACGGTTTTTGTAAAAGAGGCCCAATTTCATCCAGATAATAAATGATATAACAAATGGGACTTGCTACGTTGCATGCTCTACAAAAAAATGAACTTTTTATTATTGAGAACATGTGATAGGAGAACACGTATAAGAGATAGAATTGAGAGGCGAAGTGCAGAGGTTGCCAAAAGATGCGCACGATAGGAGGATTCATATAGAGCGCAAATTGATTTGGACAAGAGTCACACACTGACCGACTTGCAGCGGACAACATGCAACATCAATGAATGCTGCGTCACAAATGCAGAATATCAGCAGGATTACAAGCAAAGGAGAAGAGAAGGCGTTCAATGGGAGAATGGAATGGGGCTATATACGAGGGCGGACAAGAGGCGGACACCGGAGTGATAGCAATGGATTTCCGAGGATCAGTGACATGGACTAGGCGCCGGATAGTGTGGCAAATATGGGAAAGCAATGGGGAGTGGCAGATATGGGGAAGCAATGAGCAACGAGCATATGTCCAGCATACAAATGTAAACAGGTGGAGGAGAAGGAGGGGTGAGGGATTGAAAACGGGTGAGGCATAATTTTTTTTGACTAGGCAAATACGGGATGAAACATGGTGGACAAGGTCGGAGCTTCCCTAGACGGGAGTAGGGTCGTGGGCGGGCAGGGTTCCACATGTGTCAGAGGATAGCCGGATTAATGTGCGGACGGGGTTCCACGGGTGTGGGCATCGGGTTTGATAAGTTTGGAAGGGAGATTTGTAGAAGGCATGGTATGCAATTTTCACCCCTGGTTGATGTCTAGCGTTCACTCTTAGATTCGCACAACATGATCATTAGCTTTGTTGCAACGCGAGTCCTCTTCAGAGTCGTCTGTGCTCATGTTGTCGTTCGGTCGTGGACTTTTGCTCCTTAGGTGCAACTCAACGTTTTATGTGATAACTAGCTTCTTCGTAGGCTAGGACCCTTCGGGGTCGCGTATTCCATTTTCATCAAGCTCTGGTCTACCTTCAGTGTTATCGTAATCATACACAGCAAAGCGAGACGCCACCCCCTAGAACCTTTTATGTTGTTTTACACCTTTTGGAGTTCGTTGGATACAACCTTCTCTTGCACGACTAGTGGGCACTCTCTCCCCAAGCAAACAATTAGGTGCACGTACCATAGAGTCTTGGATGGACGTAGATGGAACCCTCCTCCGCACAGCCCAGCTCTGTAAAGAGGATGCGGACAACGCACCAGATTGACCATCGTAGGTGTTAGCAGGTTCTGCAAGTCCGTCGTGTGCGTCCCTGACGGGAGATTTGCCGCCGAAGGATATTCCTAGCGTTGGGGGTGGAGAGCAGGGCAGAATGTGGTTGTTGCTCGTTTAGAGCCGTATTACACATGTACCCCTGTAACTGCGTCCGAACCCTCTGATTGGCCAAGCGTTTGCTTACATCATTCTCACATATTGCATCTTCCTCGAAGTTGGTAGAGGTCAAATCCTCCTGATGCAGAATTCGGATCTCTCTCCCTATGTTTGCTAAGACTTCATCGTAGTCTTGCTGGCCAAATGACAAGGAATCACTTTAAGGCTGCAAGATGTCCAGATCGACTATAGGGGTCCCTCGAGTCGGGCTATCATTGCTTTCGTCCGGCTGTAGTTCCGTTGCATTGATCGGACAATCAGCTCGATGTTCATCTCCTGCCTCTGCCTGCTGTCTGTTGGAAGTATCTCGATGGAGGCTATCTTTAGCCGCTAGTCAACGGTATCCTTCATCAAGCAAATTGTGGAGCTCGGCGATTCCGACATCGCCACCGTCGTCACCGTCAGATCCAACATCGTTTGATCCGAACTCCCCATTATCGATCTCGGGTAGATCATCGTCTGCAAGTCCGACGCCACCCATAACAAATCCGCCTTGTCCAACACCGTCCATGTAGGCCGCATCCGGCACATGGTCCCCTTCCTATTCAACTCCTTCCTCCTTCTCATCTTTGTGTGTATCTTCGCCATCTAGATCATCATTGGAATGAACCTCCTCCAAACCATACCATTGCGCGGGACGTGGGGCCTGGCAGTGACAAACAAGTCTATTGTTGGTGTAGATGTACACTAGGTCCTCAGCTCGGCTATGCACGTAGGAGTACATGCTATGCACGTAGGAGTAATCTATTGCAAACCTTGCTATGCACGTAGGAGTATATGCTCTAGTTGCGCTCACATGTAGAGACAAAGTATACCTATCCAAG
This sequence comes from Ceratodon purpureus, assembly GCA_014871385.1. NCBI lineage: Eukaryota > Viridiplantae > Streptophyta > Bryopsida > Pseudoditrichales > Ditrichaceae > Ceratodon > Ceratodon purpureus. The sequence continues at coordinate 99,377,796 of CM026426.1, forward strand.
GATACGCTTGGCTATTGATTGGAGTGCCTTGACCCCACCCTTCATTGCATCCCACCATTTGTAAATAGCTGCGCCAAGCGCCACTAGATCACTTGAATCGGCAAAGGCCTTTCAATTTTTGAGGAGATCCTGGTACTAAACGAGGATTAGGACGTAGTTTTGTTCATTTGAGGCTAGTTTTGTTGGAACACAGAAACTTGCTTATCTTCCGTTTAGCACCAATAACAAGTAAAACTCCCAACCTATCCGTGGAATTCCGAGTATTGTTCCAGGGACTCAATAGTGCTTTATCAGGTGTCCTCTCCTAAGCAATCATGTTTCTCTTGTCACTACCCGGATTGTATTTGGAACTGGATACTTCTTCTTTTCTCTTCCCTCTCTCTTATCTTCTTCTCTCAATAGTTTGGTCAACCAACTCCAACGTACCCAATGAGGCATTACCTCACAACTAACCTAGAAAACTCTCATTAGCAGGTCACAAAAGTGATTCCTCCCAATCCATGAGACTACAACGACACTCCCATTCGGATCCAGGAGAACTAGGATCTAGCTATCTCTAGGCGACCCGTTCCACTTTTCAACTCTCTACTCACTGACTACGGAACTCTTTCAAAAGTTCAGGGAGTCCGATCAAGTACCCCTCGATTCGCTGCAACCCTAGCAAAGGCTATTACGGGTGAGAAATGTTAGAGACTTAGAAGGTGAGGCTTCCTGTCGTACGACAACTTGTTCAATCCTTCTGCTCAATCCCATAAACGTTACGATCCGGGTCTTGTCCAACAACTTCCATCACCTTCACATCCGGTCTACAACAAAATTCTTACTATGCTCTCGGATCATTCACACTTAGACAGAAGTCATGTAGAGTGTAGGAAATCACCAATCACTAGAGCAGAACAACATTATGTCCTGCGTTAAACTACGTCATCTGAAACGTAAACCTGGGATTATGGAAATTAGTGTGGAATTGTGATCCAAAAAAACATATTGCACGTTAAACGTTTTAACGTGCACGCGTCACTTTTGACGGCTTCAGTCAAAGAGTGTCAACTTGAATTTTGAAGTGACGGTCCACTGTTAACGATAACGCCATGAGACAGGGGCACGTCAACTTAAGCAGAGCTCTGCTTTGTGGAAAGTAACTTTTCTGAAGAGTTTTTTACCTCACGGTAGTTTAGTGATGGATGAATGTAGTCACATCCCACGTCAGCACGTTTCTTTTAACGTTTCTTTCTGTAGGCTACATCCTAGGGGGTGTCAACAGTGACGCACACGTTTTGGATGACATAAAAACGCGTCACACTGCGTTTCAAGAAACATATGGACGTAATTGACGAGTCCCCTATGCATGTAAGCTACGGTTGACGTGGCGGCTAGGTTTTCACAAGGTCTATGTCCTAGGGGGTGTTAATAGTGACGCGCTCGTTTTTAGTGATGCAAAAACGCGTCTAATTGATGCGTGCGTTAACTTAAACGTGAGATGCATTTCGGTATGTTTTGATGTGAACGTGTCACTACTGACGTAGTTTGACATTGGACTTGACAGATTGGACGCAGGTTTAACGTGATAGCGTCACAGTCAACAACGAGATCACGATTATAGGTTTTTTAACGTTCACGCGTCATGGTTAACGTTGCTTAATCATGCATTGCATTGTGGACGTTACTAAAAACGACAAGTGATGTTCAATAGACGTTGAACTGCGTTACTTGAAACAACATGATAAGTCATTTGAGATCAAATCTGTGGAGGGTCAATGCTCACTATCTGATGAATCGCCGAGGAGGTGGTCAGCTCCCTCATCGTCAGTGGCCGCTGCTACGGGACCAACCATGTGCCCTTCTACAAAAGACCCGTTCACTATGAAGTCCTCTGAATCTGATGCTTCGCGTCTACTGGTCTCTATGTTATTGGCACGTGATGAAATAGGGCCGCTGATCTGTGCATCTGCGTCGTCATCTTCTTCTGCAGATGCGCGACCTCGACGGCTGCCTCGAACATCAACCTTCCACGGCCCGTCGTCGGTCGCAAAAACCACTTGCTGTGCATGAATGGGAAAAGCAAATGACCGGGGACCCAGAGGTGCTCTGTACTGATCTGCAAAGTTGACAGAAAGGAACCCGTGTTCATCCCGCTTCATTGTAGGAGTAGCACCTCCTGTTCTTCCTTTAACCCATGAACATACAAGAACCACGACGCACGTATGCCTATAGTCTAATTCCAGTATTTCTTCAACATGGCCCACGTACTCTTCTATCTCTGCCCCTCCATCATCTGTAAAGGATGCATGCACTCCACTGTCCATGGTGGTGTTTGAAGCTTCGACTGAGCGGCAACGAAAGTGCATGCCATAAGCCTTCATTGATCGATACGCGGTTGCATTAAACAACGGAGGCCTCGACAGATCAAACGTGGTTTGGTCGATGCTCCTCGACCCAGTGGCACGGTCGGTGGCAACCGCGGCAGTCAGCCATTCTGGAAAGGGTGGCAAAGCCCGCAGCTGTGAAGGCAAAGCCCGCAGCTCTTCAGAGGGCCTCCGTCTCCTTCAAGAAGGTCTTCCACGATGGCGCTGGCGACGTAGTGACGACCTAGACTCTTGTTCCACCTCGTACGCTCTGAGGTGGGGAAAATGAAGACATTGTTAGAGCTGTTGCGTTAGATTTAAAGAAAACAGTGTACACAGTGACACATTCTAACGCATTTGCAGCCATTTTAACGGGTGTTAACACAAATTCTGGTGACGTGAACGTAAACTCATGTTTTTGGCAACATTAATTCATTTTTACGGACGTTGACATATGAAGGGGAAAAAAAGCAGAGAAGGGTCACTGCCACAGTTTAAGGTGTCACCGTCTGTAGTGCTGAAGTGAGGCGGCGTTTGTGATTACAAATTTGTGAATCCATTCACGAAGGGTGCGGGACATCACTCGCCTTACTACCTTGCCCTCCACCATTTCATCGTGCATTGCCTGATCTTCATTTGCGTCCCACACTCTGCGGGATGTAGCGCCATAACGTTCCATATACTCTGAGCAAAATCCAAGTGTTTCTTCCATAGAGTATGCCTCTGCCATGCAACCCTCGGGCCGAGCATACGAACGCACATAATCCTTGAGGGTCTTCATGTATCTCTCCATTGGATACATCCAACGACTCTGGACTGGGCTGCATAGAAATAGCTCCTCCATAAGATGCACAAGAAGGTACGCCATGATGACCATTGAACCTAGAGGGAACTCGCGCTCAATCATACAAACTGTCTCATTTGCGTCTGCAACCCACTCTTGTTCTTTGGACGGGTTGACTGTGCGACTGCACAAGCACTTAAATATCCTGCTGACTCTCATGATGCAGGTCCGGACTTTGCGATTCATATCAACATTCCTTAGTGACACGGGTAGTATCTGCGAATGCACCGACAGCGAGTCAAATATGTTTGTCAGAAAGTACGGAGTTAATATTTCGAAATCATACTACAAAAAGGACCTACACGACGTCAGATTGTTTTCGTAAGGGTGACAATAGTCTGGACACGTGCTTTGTTGATAACTTGGGGTTATTCCTTGTTTCCGATAACGTGGACTCCGCGATTCATATCGAGTTTAAAACAACATGAAGCAACATCTTTTACCGTCAACATTACGATACTAATTGTTTCAAGTAACGTTACACTGCGTTTCCGAGGAATTTAGCGTAACAGGGCGGAACATGCTCTGACGTTAATTAAAACGTTCCATTGACGAGAAGTAACGTATTGCATGTATATCTATAGCTGACACACAATCAATACGTCAACTTAAACATAATAGCAACGTAGAATTGAAATTCGCTTACCTGTTGCATTAGGATGTGAAAGTCATGAGATTTAAGAAATCTCAATCTTCCTTCGAAAACCCTTTTGTGAATGGCGCCTGCATAATTCTATGGCACCTTCGTCGATCCTATTACAGCTAGCATGTCGTTCTTCGCTTGTGGTAGGAGAACATAAGGTGCGTGTGGCATGAATAGCCGGCCGTCTGTGCCGTCGGTCTATCTCAACCATAAGTTAGACCTCACTCCCATGTCTTTGAAGTCCATGCGTCCTCGAGGAAAGTCAGTCTCCCCAAACAGAGTCTTTATTATATTTTCACATAGGTTTTTCTCGCAATGCATGACGTCCAAGGTGTGCCTGATGAGCAAGTCCTGCACCACACATTGAGGGCCGTGGTCAAAATTCTATAATTTTAAAAATTTCTTTGGAATGCAGAAAGTGACGCGTTGAAGTGACGTAGGTTGACAGAGTTTAACGGTGTTCTGTGTTTAAGGTGACGGTACTCTATGTCATAGGTTCATGTTGTACATGACATCGTCGTGACGCGGTTTAATAGAGTTTTACGTTACGCTTTGTCTCGTGCACTTAAACATATTGAGGATTGGAGCAGAAATAAAAAGTGGTAAGCGACATGGCCCAGACCTTCCAATATGGAAGGGAGTAAAGCGCGGAAATTCTCTTCACCCCGTGCCTCCTCACAGGATCGGCTAGACCGTCTGCCCTGCCACCAGAGGCGATGTAGGCCTCCCTTTCTTGTGCAAATTGCAGGACATCATTGCCAGTCATGCTTGAACAGGAACAACCGTTCTCTTCAAGACCGTTGAAGCGCATATCGGTACGGAATGCATGGTCCTCTGGAAGACGTTGGCGTGCACCTACGTACACTATCTTCTGGCCGTTCGGGCCCCTCGCACTGCTGGAAACAATGTTTGGGCCACAAACTGGGCAAGCCTTGTAGCCCTTGGTTTGTTGTCCAGAGATCAAGCCATACGCGGGGAAATCCAAGATTGTCCACAGTAATAGGCCACGAAGTGTGAAGGACCTCTCTCCACGATCTGCTGAAGCGTCCACGGCTGGTACGCCTTCCCTAAGGGCATGCAATTCTTCCAGAAGTGGCACCATGAAAACATCTATGTTCTTGTCTGTTGGTGACTCCTTGCCCGAAATTAAAATGCTCAGCACGATGAAAAAGCGTTTTGTAAGTAACCACGGCAGTAGGTTGTAAATTATCAAAAGAACAGGCCACGTTGAATGTGACGTACTACCACCCGAAAAAGGGTTCAGTCCATCAAATGACAGTGCCATGCCGACGTTCCGGTTCTCTGCTTGGAATGTAGGATCTATCACTCCATTGTGTTTCCAAGCGGGACTGTCGACAACACTCTCCATTGCGATCTCGCCATCCCCGTTCGTGCTCACCCCACGCTGTGAAAGCCACTTCAGAAGCTTTGCAATTGCTGGAGAGCCAAACATGCGCCTCAACCTTGGAATAAGGGGAAAGTGCCTTACCACCTTCATCGGTGTTGTCTTAGTACCTGCATACATGTACAGAGAAAACTACATCACGTTACAGATGGCACAAATTGTGTTACAGGTGACAAACTCTGCGACTAAAGTGACATGAATGCATTCGAGGAAGGGTGACATAAAGTGCGTTTCAGATGACATACAGTGAGTTACTAATGACTTAAATTACGTTTGACATGACATATACTGCGTTACAGATGTAGAATACTGAGTAGCAGGTGACATGGGATGCGTTACGGATAACACACGTTGACCTCCATATGACACACAGTGCGCTACAAATGACACACGCTACCTTCTCTGTATCTGCTTTTCCCGCAGCGGGGACATGATTCGCAAGCCTCGTGCTCACCACGAAATAGAACACAACCTGCGGGACAAGCATGTATAACATTGTACGCTAGTCCGAGTGCTTGCAGCATTCTCTTCGCGCTATAGTGCTTTGCAGGCAATACATTTCCTTCTGGTAGAAGCTCCTCTGACAGATAATGAAGTAGCTCAGTTACAAATGCGTTGCTAACCCCGTGCGTCGTGCACAATGTCATGATGACAACCACTGCTGAAATTAGGCTCACAGTACTACGTGGATACACTGCATGTGATGCCTGCGAGTACAATATCTCCAACGCTTCCACCGTGCTATCTGCAAAATCTGCCTCATCAGTGTCCCCATTAGTCCTATTCTCGGAATCCTGGGCGATCTCCTGTAACTCTTCAACGGTTCGCAGAGCGTCCTCAAACTGCTTGTAGACATCGTGGTGGCCAGGCGGATCAGAAATCGTGTCTTCAGGTAGAGGATGCTCAAAAACCTCTTCATCGCGTCCATTACTGTCGACACTCCACTCCTCATCGCTGTGGTACCATGCTTTGTCCTCCGGGTACCCCTCTGGGGGATCTCCTCCAATCATAGAGCGGTACAGAAATTTGTCATGGCCATAAGATTGGAGATGCTTTGTTATTGCGCGCACAGGCAAGCGTCGGCCTCCATGACAGTACGTGCATGGGCATGACCATCTCATTATAGGAACCTCCCTGCTTGCAGCAAATTGGAGTTCGTGATGGTGAATGATCTCCTCAGTCGACCTCCACTTGCGTTTTCTATTGGGAATCGCCATTTCTGCACAGGAGCCCCTCTGATAGGTTAGGATGCAGCCTTCGTACAACTAATGGCGTTCATACGCATGTGTAATTTTATCAAACTACGTTTAAAGTGACAGTACATTGCGTTTTAGGAGTCGTAACATGCCGTTTAAAGTGATGTAAACAATAACTCTCGGACACAGCAGAGAAAGAGAATATCGCGTTTCTAGGGTGGCCTCAGGACGTCTCAGTATATGTTACATTGTGTCAAGACACGTTTTCGATGACGCAAAACTACGCCATGAAATATCACGTACTCAAATCATTTATCCATAGAGATATATAGATTTCCAGGGGTGAGTAGAGGATGCTACAGCTGCTGTTGCTAATGCGTCTCGCTGTTTAAACATTTTGGTAGCCTTCTGACAGCCCATGAGCTGTACTTATTGCTCCGTCAACATCGAAGTCTAGTCTCTCCCAGCCTTAGTGATCTTCAAGACTGATGGCATTTTCTGCACCTTCGGAAGTGGTTGAAGGTGTAGGCAGCGGTGTACACTTGGGCAACTGCGACGCGTACATCTTTTTGTCCCCAACGGCACCAGCATATGGATTGGAGGAGCTTCGGATTGTTCTTTTAGCAATCGGTTTTGTCAGTTTTGGCGGCCAACGGGAACTTGAGATCCTAGGGATGTTCCTCGACCTGCGAAGCTCAGAATATGGGCCTCGACGCAAAGGATTCACGGTGTCCATGTTTTCTGCTTTCTTAATCACAGCCTCTTTCCTTTCAATGGGGATCAGATAGTCATCTAGGTTTAAGAGGATATGGATGACTTCGTACTCTTCAGAACTCGGAATCCAAACTTCACTCTCCTCTTCTACCATCCCCATACTGCTTGTATCTTGCACACATTTAAGGAACCTCACCGTTTTGTGCTCGCCCATATCTTGAAGCTTACAAGCTGCGTCAGGTGACCGCATGTGACGCCGTAGTAGATTTTACACTCTGTTAGAATGCGTTTACAATGATGCAGAATAATGACCCCGGCCATGACGTGGTCAAATCATATAACCAAGCCTACAATATTCATAACATTGGTAACATGTTCATCCAATGAATTTTGTAATAAGTGGAGAGTGGGGCTGCTATCTGGATGCAGGGAGTCCTGTTTGTTTTGGGTGTCCAAAAATCCAGGATCAATGTCCCTAATCCCTGTTTCAAGACAAACTCAGTTCAACAGGGCAGACATCGTAATTCAAAGCAATAACATTGGGAGAAACAAGGCAGATGACAAAGATGGCTACTAGGTCCAATGCTCGCAATCAGAATCGATGAACCATTGTGACCACGCTAGTCCATTTTGATGGCTATCAATAGGTCAACATATGCCGTTCTTCTGTTTTATCGCGTTAAACATTACGTTATGTCGCATTATGCATGACAGTTGATCATGCTCTATCAAGTCAATAATGACGCTACACTGCATTAAACGAGACTTAAATTTGTGTCATAGAAGACAATATAAAGCGTTATATCGCTTTTGTCAAAGACAATGCAACAAAGGATGAGAAAATCCCACAGTCCCCGTTTACTGTTGGTCAGCAGAATTCACACCGCGGAGGGTCGTAGGACAGTGAATCGTCTTCTTCTTCCTCCTGTGCTTGTACAGAACCTCACCTATTTAGTTGTAGACGAGACAGTCAGACAGAGCTATAAAATTACTCTATGGTGATTGAGATATCACGAGTGCACATTCCACACGTGCAGAGGACTGTGTGATCAATCCGAGGCACTATACACACGGCATCTGGAATCAAGTGAATAGATTTCATGTACATATGGTACCTGCAATCAAGTGACTAGATTGCATGCACGTTCCGGTTTCAGTCAATTTTAGAGGCCTGGTACAACTCTAATAGCTAGTTCAGTACGCATTCTTAGACAGTGATGATTTCTGTTTTGTCCCCTGTACCTCCACTCCAATCACCTTCGAAGCATGCAGTAATATTTTCACGCAAATGAGAGATCATGAGTGACATACAGCAAATCCATAGGACCTATTTGACCTTGGGCTCCATGCGCCTCTTTCTTTTTTCAGCATTGGGTGCGATGGCACATCACGTACCTCCCAAGAGTTTTACAGAATAGTTGTCTTAGCTCTGATTGGTTATTTGGCGGAGAACTCGTGCTTCCTCCCTTCTTCAGTTCCGAGAGAGGCTGTTCAGCTTGACTGCTACACTGTTCCGCTGCATTTCCTCCGTGCTCCGATTTAAGGGACGTGGCCGTGAACTGGAAATAGAGAAACACGAGTTCTTTAGGTGGTTGTCTGAGGTCCACTTGAGACAACTAACACATGGTGTGGAGCTTCCAAATGTCCTAGTCCTTGCTTTTTTTGTTCAATTTACTAACGAGTTCAATTGGAGTGATTTTTGTTACCAGGAGGTGCTGGATCTAGGGGACGCATCCGGCATCCATTTGGCCGACTTCTTACGTCTCCACCATCACTCCCCAAGCATCCGTAGAGCCTCCCCTGCTGATCCAATTCTCCTCAACGATGACACTGTGGAGGATGTCACTGAGGACACCGGAGACTCTCGCCCATGGTCTCACTCATTCAGAACCTCGGACTGTTCTTCTCCGATTGTACGCTTGAACACATCGTCTGATGTTTTTTTGAGTGCCAGCCAGGGATCATGTACCGCACCGAACTAGATGTTGGCCGCGAGGTGGGCTCGGTCTGGTATAGCATAGAGAATCATACGGTTATGTTAGATTACGAGGCATTAGCTTCAGCATCTCAGACTATAGGACTGCCTTTCTGAAAAACTATAATTACGTTCATGTTTTTGTGGTCGGTAATGTGTTTTCACTTCTGTACTATCCAGTACCTAACGTATTGGCTGTTTTCTCAGTACAACTATGAAACGTAGACAGAGACAGATATATCACTTTGTCACGCTTCTATTTCTGAGACTTCCTGTTTAGTTTGAGTTCCGTTGAGGCTAATATTTGCGGGAATCGTCTTGATTTATTTACTCAAGCTCCTTTGCTCGTTTATCCCTTTGGTGTATACCTACGTTACCTCGCGTTTAAATCATGATCATGGAACGTCTTCCATGACAACCGACCACGTTCTGTCACGTTAATAATGACGTAACAGCCATTAGGGTTGACTGTATGTCAAGTTACAAATGACATGCGAGTAACAGTTATATTCCGTTAAAAAAGGCAGTACTTGACGCTCTGTGTGATCAATAACCGAGAACAGTCATAGCTTTCGTGAGAACACTAGAATTTGCTACGATAACAATAGTCATACTTCTGAGTATGAATTACTTTAACAGTGGCTACACCTTTTTCTCCGGCGCGTACCTGGCATGTTTGGTCAGGCAACGTTCCTCTTCTTGATTCGCATATTGTAGAGAAAGAGGGCTTTTTCCGCTTCCAGAACCTGCTAAACAATTTGAAAGTTAGAAGCCATGGTATAATCTCAACACACCTCACTATTGAATGTCTGTCTAGAAGCAGCATGTCTAACAGAATTCCATTAGAAGAACGTAGCTTGAGAGACATTTTCGAGTTTATGCTTGCAATAACTGAAAGCAATCCTTGGAAATTGAAGATTCACACCTCTATCAAAGCTTGATGAAATAAATCTCGCGCACGCTCTAATTTCTTCCCTTTATAGCGACCCAGGAACTTATCTACGACATGGAGCAGCGTGCGTTAATATTAGGATCCTTCAACACGTAAACAAGTGATGAATTACCTACATCACGTCACCACTGACATTACATTGCGTCACAGTGGACAGTATATGACGTCACAGGAAACATCACAACACGTCTTAAGGTACATTTCATCACGTTACATATGACATTGGATTACATTGTATCACGTTAAAAATGACAAAAGATCACTTCCACGTGGTCGAGCATTCCTGGATTTAACGCCGACTCTCACCTCCTTCAATGTCTCACCATAGCCACATCTCGTGCACGCTCTAATTTCTTCCCACCATAGCGACTGAGGTACATAGATACGATAAGGTCAACATGAGGATACTTAAATACTTGTACACCTCTCTCTTAAACTTTACATGCATTTTCATAGAACTTCTGCTCCTGCATTACCAACTATATACAGGCTGTTACCATGACCATGTCCATGAACTTATCTATGGAAAACGTGACATTTTGAAAACATTAGAGGTAGTAAATTCGACATGCCTACTAGAATACCCTACTAATCCTCGTTATGAAAAGCCTCTGGATTATCGGACACGTAGGCGCAAGGCATTGGACGATAAAACATCTCCAAAACATTGTAACACTTAGCATCAACTTCAATCCATTGAGGCAGAGTTGGGAACCATTTACATTGACTAACAATAGCGGAGTTACCTTTTTTCTAACCAATTACATTGACTAATTAATTAATTTTGATTACTCACATGTAGGCTATGAAAAGCAAAAGCTCTGTCCACACAACAATTACCAGCCGTTATCAAAGAGCACCGGATATGTTAAATGTTACATAAAAACGCATCACAGCTGACATTAAATCTCTTCACAGGCGACATTAAATTATGACATAGTTGACATCATATCACATTTCAACAGGTTAAAGATGACAAAATATTATGTTAACATCCCGGTACAGTGGACAGTATACCATGTTACAGATGACAGGACTTTGCGTCTCTCTAGACAGTATACTCTGTTAGGAAAGAGGTGTGAAAACATAAACGCACAATCCATTCACAGCACGAACGTAAGGGATAATTACCCGATCACCGCCGGATAGTTGGACATGCGCACGCCCTTAGGGTCAGCAATTGGAGATAACTCATGGCAGCCGGCGTAACAAACATCATGAAGGATCCATACTCGAAATGGCGGCGGACAAGTTAACTCCTGCATACGAGGTCTTGCGTGATGCGATCGTGGACGCCAACAGGAGAGAGGTGGCGCTCCGATTGAAGGACGCAAGTTTTGGCCCTGACTTGTGTGGAGACTTGTTTCCTTCGCGTGGATGCTCGTCAATTAGGTCGTCTGCTGCTCCAACCGCACCATGAAATCGGAGTAGACGCCGATCCTCCTCTGTGGAATCGGACTTCCAACCGAGGCGGAGCACACGCCAACGCCGTCTTGTATCGCACCGAGAGGGAGCGGAGGCAGCACTGACGAAGCCGACTGCACACGCAAAGACCGTGAGTAAACCCTAAACCCTATGCAATTAGTATCTGCTGTTCAATCCGAGAGCGCACCATCTGATTTCCATCTTCTGTTAGAGTAGAATTGCGGTTTGTTAGTGTATGCTCACTTTGTGGATGGCAATTAACGCATTCTCTTGTTGAGGGTACACATTATGTTGTTGAGGGTATAATTCTTGTCAAGGTTTCTAGACGGGGCCGTCATCTCACATAGTTAGGTGGGCGGCTTTCACCAAATAAGGGTGCATTTCATTCGCATTTGTCAGAATCCGAAGGAGGGAGGCGAGGTTTTTGCAGAGTGGAGGCAGCGTGCTTCAAAGCTCGTTTCTCGAAGGAATACGCTGTCGGTGGCGGCGCTTCAATCGGCGATTGGAGGAGAATTCCACTCGCTCTCAGAGATGGAAGACGACCAGGATGATCCGAGAGGGAAGTCCCGCGCTCGCAGCCGTAGCATCATCACCAAGCCCCGGCGCGTGGAGACGAATTGGATGGACCGCGAGATTGGAGGATGCCCACCTCGGTCCAAGGCAGGGAGTGCAGGTGGTGGGAGGGCGTCTCCGGGGCCAGCTCACCGGAAACCTGCAGGAGTTCTGAAGAGAATCCGCGGCGTGGAGAGGGGAGCATTGCAAGACGCCGAAGAAGACCTAACTTCTCCAAGGCGATGGCGTCCTACATCGGATATCTCCTCTCTTGTGGGGCGTTCCTCAGGCTCCCGCACCCCTATTGTGTTGGGGAGGTTGCCCATGCGCACAACGAGGAGCGACTCCCACAGCTCGCAGGCAATTCAGTCCGAGGAGTCTGGATACGAAGACGACATGGACGACGAATTCAAGGAAGAAGACATGATGGAAGAGGAGGAAGACATGGAAGGGTACGAGGAGGAAGACGACGGGTCACCGAAGGAGCCGATGTGAATTAAATTAGATCGCTATGGCGTGCCAGTGGGATCCCACGAATCACTCCTTAACGCGGCCCTACAGAAGTTTGCACGCCCCCTGGATCCGACTGCAACACCGGGTTGGAAGGGACAACAGAAGGCGGCGAAGGCGTCTCTGATCGAGCGAGTGCGGACAGAGTTTGAATTCTACGGTGACAGTAGTGAACTGAGTGAGAAGTGGTTCAATATGAGGATGTCCAGGTGCGTGACTCGGGTGAAGTTCACTATCAACAAGCTGATCAGGTTTGGGCATTCGAAGCCACCAGACATCGCCATAGACCACAAGGATAAGCTGGTGGAGATGCGGGATGACCCAGCAGTCCAAGAAAAGTCGCAGATGATGTCGAGCATCTCACTTGGGCGGCCTTCGAAGCATGGCCATGCATGGAGCCAATCAATAGCGGCAGTGTCCGCGCTGGTAAGTTCGTTTCTAACTCTCTGTCCTGCATTTGTAACTATGTTGTGATTCTAGTGGCAGCATTTTGCGTTTACTTCTAGTGACACTGTTTTCCGGTTTCGTTTTTGATGAAGATGATGTCTCTCCTCATTTCCAATGACAGTAGCTTATGTTTACTGTGACGTTAGGTTTGACATTTTCTCAGTGCCGAAACCCTCTTCAAATGTTTGCATTTTTTTTTTTTTTTCCTTCAATGTCTGCAAGTTTTTCTACTCTACAAATTCCGCTGCAACATTCCCATGTAATGTCCCCCTCTCGTTTTTATTCTGAAGCCATGTCACCGGTTCTAGGTAGGAGTATGTGAATGCGTTGTTGGTAATGTGTTTTTTTGGCATTTTTTTGGCTTTTTCTGTGACTTCTAACCTGCCTCGCACTCCACTGACCGCACTGGTAAGTGTTCCTTTCACTACTCTGTCTTTGCTTCTAGTTAAGTTGTGCTTTAGAAGAAGAGCAATTCTAGTTTACTTTGCCCTCTCATTGCGTTTCTGCTGACGTCCGCGTTTGGAGTCTCATTTATGTGGGTGTCACCAGTGACCCTTCTTTGCGTTACTTATAATGATTCTTGTGACACGACCTCGGGTTTCAAGTGACATGAGTTTGCGTCTAACCAGGACAGGAGTGTTAAAGGGTGATTTAGCTCACCCTTAGAAAGCTAATTTACTGTCGAAGCAAAAATGAAAACCCTCAAAATTCTAGTGCCCACCTAGTTCCTGCCACTGTAACTGACCTGCTCCTGGACTATACCAGTATACTGGAACTTCTGCCACCTTAACCCTCATCAATGCAAGTACACACCATACAAATCCACCCCCAAACCCTAACAATCAATGTGCACAAAACCATATGATCAAAAGGTCCCCTTCCATGTCAGTAATGCTCCCCAAGTACATTCAGTCCTGCCCTCAATCATCCCTGCCCTAGGACAGCAACTAATCTCCTTCTAACTCCAAAACCTAACCTCCATAGCCTAAACTCCAAGCCTACACTCTGAAAACACACAAGAGAGCTCACTTGAGAGCCCTCAGCCCAAGAGGGAGAGAGAGAGAGTGAGAGCCACAGCCCCCTTCCCTACAACCCCATCCAAAACCCTAGCCGCCACCCTAGCCGCCACCAGCCGCCACCAGCCCTAACCCTGGCCGCCGTCATCCAACAGCAGTTTTCATCCGTCAGCAGCTTTCATCCGTCGGAAGTTTTCATCCGTCTGGCAGTTTTCATCCAGGACAGAGTTACTGCTGTCCAGCATAGTAACTGGCAGTTTACTGCTGCAGTTAACAGCAGTTTTACTGCCCCCTACAGTTTACTGTTCCTGCTCTTTTAACCTACCTGTAAAAATCCCGTTAACATTATCCCCCTTTTAGTTTGCATTTGCCCTCAGATGCTCCGGTTTTATGAAGTTAACGGAAAAAAAACTAAGGGTAGCAAAAAATCAAAACGGAAATTCCTAGTGGTCATACCGGTATTCTGCCCTACCCCCACTATCTAGCCACTAACTGGTGTCGTCCCTCCTGCTATTGGTGTTGGTCCTCCTGGTACTGCCTCTGGTTCTGGTGTTGCAGGTATTGGTGGTACAGCAGGAGCAATACCTGTCAGTTCTCCCCCTGAGTAGGACCCTGTACCTGAAGTGGTCTCCATGCCACTGCTTAAAGCTCCTCCACCATCAAAAGACCTTCCCACCATAGGCATCTCCTAGTCTTCTCCCTCATCCTGGTCATCATCAGACCAATAAACGTAAGATGGGTAAGCCTCAGCAAACCTCATCAAATACCACAAGTACCTGGCGTGGTCCTCCGAATAGACAGAGATCTCGTCCAACGTCTGCTTCTTAGAAGTAGACAGTAGATGTCTGGTCAACCCCTTAGAAGCTTGAGTAGAACTAACCTCTGCCAACTTCACCTTCTGCTGGAGTTGTTGGTTCTCCAAGGCCAGCCTGTTAAAATCCCTGAACCTACCGCTCATCCTAGCCTCCAACTCCAACGTCCTAGTGCTGACTACCTTTTCTTCGACCTCCTGATCAACCCAAGCCTGTCTCTCCTTGTGTTGGTTCTCCTGAAGTACCACCAACTGCTGCTGTGCATGCTGAAGCTGGTCAGTCAACTCCCGGATCCTCTCATCTTGGCCAAGTTTGATGTTTAACAGTTCTTGATAACTTAGACCTGATCCGTCTTCTTGCTCTAGCAGCTTCTTCTCCCTTGAAGCCACTCCAAACACCAAATGTAAGTGCTCAACCAACTGGTCCAACATCTTCATAATGCCACCCTGGTCTTTTAGAGCCACCTGTCTTGCCCCTCTAGACCCCTCTGGCGTCTTAGACTGGTCCTTGGCTCTTCGCTGCTCTTGTTCTACCTCCTGCAGGTCCCATTTCTCTTGGTCACTTCCTTTATTTTTCTCTTTTTTATTTTTCTTACCTCCTCCATATCTGGTCCATGTTGGCTGGTCCCTGTTTTCCTGGTCCAACCTGTCCATTCTCTTTTCGTGGTCATTTGGACTGTTGTCCTGCTGGTCCTTCTCCAGACTTCCATTCTCCTGGTCTTCTAACTTGGCTTGAGTCTCATCTTCTTGGTCTCCAAGCTCTTGCTCCTGGTCTTCAAATTCTTGCTCATGGCCTTCAAACTCTTGCTCTTGGTCTTGTCTTTTCTTGTTCTGCTGGTCTTGATGTGCCTCCTTATCCTTGAGAAATCTGCTGTCCTGGTCCTGTAAACCTCTTGTCTGCTCTCCTTTGGCACCAGCTTTGTCCTGATCACCTAGACTGGTCCCTTCTTGGCCTACGTGGCCACTATCCCCCTTTTGCTGTTCGACCAGTCCCTTGGTCGACTGCCCTAGTGTGGTTGTCACAGACTGGTCTAGACTGGCCCTTTCTGCCTCTACAACCGGCTCTGGGTCTCTATCTTTTTGGGGCAGTGCCACTGTCCCAATAACCAATACGTCCTGGTTTGTGGTTAGACAATGTTCCTCCTCTTCATCTCTGAGTCCTTCAGTAAAGTTGGAGCAGACCAGTACCTCGGGTAAATCTGGTCCAGACCCCTTCTTCTCGCTCACTGATACTGTCTTGACTGTCCCGTTGCCTCAAATTATGACCAGATTTCTACCCCAGTCATGATTGACCTTAGCATCAATTAACCAAGGACGACCTAACAGCATACTATACTCCTCATTTACTTCTTTATTCTTGATCACAGTTAGTGTAATCAGATAAGGAATGCTATGAATGTGTACCTTCACATTTCTGATTATCCCTACTGGTTCCACCACTGTTTGGTCTGCCATCCTCAATCTGTAAGGTGCAGGTTGCAAGTCCTTTAGTCCCAAATGCTTCTGCTCTTCTTCAGTAATGAGATTGACACGAGATCCACCATCCAGCAATACCTTGTCCAAGGTCCTGTTGCCAATCTGCACAGTTAACATAGGCAATTCCGTGTCAACATCTACTGCCAAGCTGGGTATTAGACGTGGTAGACCTCCATTTCTGTTCATCTGCTCCACCCCAGCCGTTTCTTCTGGACCAGAATCATTACTAGTCGTTAACTCCGGAAACACATAAGCCTTGACAATCTCAGTCATATTTGGAGCCATCTCTTGTAGCTAACCCAATGGCACAGTGATTGGACTAGCCAATATCCTCCTGCCCACCAAGTTTGCATAATCCTGCTCCTGGTCCCCCCTTGTACTGGTTTCTGCAGGTACTCCTGGTCCCTCTTGATCAGTCTTAAAGCTGTAATTGAGGACGTTAGCATCTGGGAATCCTGCCCACTCACTGTCTTGTATCTCTGCTTCAACCATCTTCTGAGCTTCATGTGAGTGAGCAGTCTTGGTCTGCTCTGCTGCTCTGGCCTCTTGCTCCTCCTTGAGCTGAATCTCTTTCAGGGCTTCTAGCATAGAATGCTGAGCCGTTCATCCTCCTTCAAGTCTTCCTTGGTCTGGACCTTCCTTGGTTCTGGTTCCTTGGACTGGTCTTCAATAGGAGGTAATCCTGCCTTCTGCCCCTGGCTTCTGGTCGTACTAGCCACGTCAATTGGGTCCTCTGGCTCATTGAGCCATTCAATTTCTACATTCGTCACATGGTGGTCCTGCTTCTTGGTCGCCTGGTCCTGTTGTGCTCGAAACTGGTCCCATTGTGATTTCACGAGGCAGTTCCAACTCCTGTGCCCTGATCCACCACACAAATAACAACATTCTGGCTTGTCACCATAACTTCCCTGCTGGCCATTACCTGGTCTTGGATTGGATGGCCTCTAATATCCAGGGGTGTACACTGCAGCAGGCTTCTATGCAGACACCACATTCACTCCTACTGGTACATCTCCATCTTTCGCAACACCTGGTCCCCTCTGGTTTGCTGGGTTGTACCAACAGTCACGATCTTCATGGCCTAGCTTCTTGCATATGCCACAGACTCTCCTAGACGCGTCCTGACCTGGTTCCTTCCTGGTCACAGTCGCTGCCTTACTGGTGGTCTTTACCTTCTTGACTTCAATCTTGGTTGGCTTACCACTTGAATCAGTGCAGTTTTCTTCACACCTCAGAGCAGCATCCACCAACTCTGTCTGGGTCTTGACTGGTGCTACACTGGTCGTAATCTTGATGTACTCCAGTAAACCTGCCCTGAAATTGGTGATCCGAAATCCCTCTCCTGGATCTGACTGCAGACACTTGATCAAGGTCATAAACCTGTCATAGTAATCCTGCACCTTCTCCCTGTCTCCTTGCTTAAAAGACTTCAGCTCCCTATACACTGCTTCATCAGTTGTTTGATTCCGATACCTTCTCCTGTAAGCAGCCTTGACATCCTCCCATGAGCAGTATAGGTGATTCTCTAGAAAATTCTCATACCAGGCACCTACCTTATCCAGTAGGGTAGTACCCATCAAATTGATGATGACCTGCTCATCTGTTTCTCCGTTATGCCACAGGGTCCGCTCAAACTAACGAATGTGAGCATCAGGATTTGTACCTTCCTTGTACTTGGAGTAGGTCAGTGGTTTTCTCTGTGCCACACTGACTAGTCCTGATAATGGTGGTATGCCTGGTCTGCCAACTGGTGGGTAAACTGGTCTTACCGGCCGTTCAGGGTAACTGCTGGGTGCTGTGGCCACTAGTACGCCAATTCCCACGGGTGGTCTGGTTCCATACATTGTCCCTCCAACTGGTTCTGCTTATCTTCGGAACCCTGTCCCTACACTCGGCGCTCCTACTCCAATTTCTGCTCCTCCTCCTGGCCAGGCTAGCCTGTGTACTGACTTCGGTGCCTCTGGCTGGTACAGATCACCAGTCAGGTGATCCACATAAGTTGTTGGTGCTCCTCCTTCTCCCAATGAACCTGCTGGTCTTGACTGGTTAAGGAAGTAGCTCTCTGCTGGTCCCTGGGGTATAGTAGTCGCTGGAACTGGTACCCCCATCACCTCTGCTGATCTTGCAGGACCAGTTCTTCCACCCTGTACCTCACACTGTTCATATCCTGGCCATAGACTCCCCTTTTGCTGGGCCTGGAGCTTCTGGCTTTCTTCCCTCAACGCCTCCTGCCACGTGTACAAGGTCGTCTGGCGGGTTGCTTCTCGTCTCTCCTCCTCATTTTTCTTCTCGTTCTCCAATCTCTGGGCCTCCTACCTCAGGCGCATAGCCTCCTGGCGTAACAGGTCCTGATGTATGGCCTCTTGCTTCTATGCTGCCTACTTGATCTCTTCCCTCCTTTGAGCCTCCTGCCAGGATCTAAGGGCTTCTTGCCTCTGTCTCTCCTGGACCTGCTCCTCTATCCTCTTGGTCTCCTGCCATAACCTCATGGCTTCCTTCATTTGAAGTTCTAATCTCATTTTCTGCTCCCAAGCCTCCATTGTTTCTCTGAACCTGGCTGCTTGGCCTAGTTCCTCCATCTGCCTCCTATAGAGGTCCTCCGTTGCCTGCTGGTTTCTTCTCTCTCTCTCTGCTTGTCTTCTAGCCAGCTGTCGAGCCTTTAACTCCTCCAGCTGTCTTCTGTCCTCCTCGTCTTCTTCTATCTCCATTCCTTGGAACAGAACTGTCTGCTTCCTGATGGCCTCCTGTCCCTGCGTGTTGGTCCTGGTCGGGTCTGAAGTGAGTACTGCTTCTCCTGTGACCTTGTCTTCACTCTTGACCTGGTCCAGCTTCTTCTTCAGTGACTCCAGCGTCTCCACCAAGTCTCCTGGTGTCTGTATTCTAGGTCTTGGTGTATTAGGTCGGTTGGTGCTTCTCCTCTCCTCCTCTTGAAACTGGTTGTACGGTACTGTTGTCTCCAGTTGAGGATTCCAACTGTGCTGGGTGTCTCCATCGCCAGGTCTTGGAAACTCCCTTCTGCTGGTCCTTGGTGATGGCATTGAGCCATCATACTTCCTGATATCCTCATCCTCCTTCCAGTTCTTGAAACTAGGACCAGGTTCGCCCATAGCCGATCCTGTCCTCCTGCTAATTCCAAGCAGTGTCTCCTGGCTTGAATTTTCTCCTACCAGGTCCATGTCTATCAAGTCCCCAGTCCCTCCCTTGGCAATGCTCTCCTCAGAGCTAATCTGCCCTTCCATGTTCCTGTCTGTATCAACTGCTGCCCTCTGCTCCCGGAGCTGGTAACTCGCTAGTCTTGCTGCTGCTTGTCTCATGGCTATTTCGTCCTTATCCCACCCTTGGTAGCATTCCTCCATTGTAGTGCAGTTACTGCTTCTCCTTCCTGGTACTCCCTGGTAGTGATCTTCTAGTCTGCCTGCTTTTCCAGTAAGCCGAGTCTGCCCCTCCAGGTGATCTCTTGGGTAGGTGCTGTGGATCTCTCTCCCAGCCCTCCTCTGGTCCCTGCGTGCTAGTCCTTCGTACTCCTGGTACATTCCTTTGCCACCCACTCTGGTCCTATGTGGATCTGTCAGTAGCTTCTGCTCCCACTTGGATTTTTTTTTACTACCTTTAGGTTTTCTAAGTTTCTGCTTATGGACCACGATTTTTACCAGATACTACTCGAATACAGTCTTACAAGTCTATCCCTAGAGGTCTGTCCTGGTTTTTCCAGTCCTGCCCCTTTAGCTTTTACTGAATCTAGTCCAGTTTTACACTTTCCTGGTCCTGTATTCACTGTTTTTCCTAGATTTCGTGATTTACTAGTCCAGTTTCCTTTCCAGACACCTATCACTAGTCCCTAGGTTCCTTTCCTACAGTCACCCCTGGTATTCGTTTTTACTGCCTTTTTTTTTTTTTTTTACCATAATTTTTTTACTGTTTTTTTTTACCTTACTTTTTTACTACATCATTTTTACCTTACTTTTTTACTGTATGATTTTTTTTACCTTACTTTTTACGACTTCATTTTTTACCTTAGTTTTTTACTGCGTCATTTTTTTTTACTGCACATACATTCAACTAGCCAGTAAATCTAATATGTTTTTACTGACTGTTCCATTAGTTTACTGCTGATCATACATTCTGCCTATTGTTCCATGCAGTGCAAAATCAGACTAGTAACAAAATACTTGCCTCATCATAGATGACTATGCCCCTTTTGCTCTTGGAGCTGCCCTCAACTCCTTTGCTGGAGATCCATCAGCCACATGAGCTCCTCCGTTCAGCCACTGCTTGAGGCGGAATCTGCCACAGGCCTTCTTCCTTGGTCTGCCAGTGAGCCTGCCTTCCACCAACGTACTGCTGCAGTAGCAGAATCCTAGCTGGTGCAGCAAAAGCCACATGATCCGAACTGTTGCATGGTCGCCAATGTTAAAGGGTGATTTAGCTCACCCTTAGAAAGCTAATTTACTGTCCAAGCAAAAATGAAAACCCTCAAAATTCTAGTGCCCACCTAGTTCCTACCACTGTAACTGACCTGCTCCTGGACTATACCAGTATACTGGAACTTCTGCCACCTTAACCCTCATCAATGCAAGTACACACCATACAAATCCACCCCCAAACCCTAACAATCAATGTGCACAAAACCATATGATCAAAAGGTCCCCTTCCATGTCAGTAATGCTCCCCAAGTACATCCAGTCCTGCCCTCAATCATCCCTGCCCTAGGACAGCAACTAATCTCCTTCTAACTCCAAAACCTAACCTCCATAGCCTAAACTCCAAGCCTACACTCTGAAAACACACAAGAGAGCTCACTTGAGAGCCCTCAGCCCAAGAGGAAGAGAGAGAGAGTGAGAGCCACAGCCCCCTTCCCTACAACCCCATCCAAAACCCTAGCCGCCACCCTAGCCGCCACCAGCCGCCACCAGCCCTAACCCTGGCCGACGTCATCCAACAGCAGTTTTCATCCGTCAGAAGTTTTCATCCGTCTGGCAGTTTTCATCCAGGAGAGAGTTACTGCTGTCCAGCGCAGTAACTGGCAGTGTACTGCTGCAGTTAACAGCAGTTTTACTGCCCCCTACAGTTTACTGTTCCTGCTCTTTTAACCTACCAGTAAAATTCCCGTTATCAGGGAGGTAACATGTTTGTGTCTTAGTAAACGTATTTGATCCGTTCAATGTTACATGTGACACACTACAAACCTTACTAGTGCGGTTTTCTAGGAGCACTGAAATTGACAAAGTGGGAAACTTCTGTGGCAAAGTATAAGACTTGGACGGCAGCCGTCAGAAGCGGAAGTTGCTGCAGAGGTGAAGGCAATGCGTCAGAAAGACTTGGAAGAACGCATAGCTGCAAGGAAGCAGAAGTCTGAAGGTACTCAGGATGCGAGGATGGAAAAGCTTGAAGCTCTGTGTGCGGCCCAGGAGTCCAGGTTGAAGAAAGTCGAGGACATGATGACGGAGTTACATGCCAACATGACGAGGGTGTCTACTCCACCACTTGTGGAGACCGTGCCGCCCAAACAGAAGGCCTCCAAGAAATCTGGAGCCTGACCCCGGCCTAACCGGACCAGCAGCAAGGCAGCAGAGGAAGTCGTGGCGCCTCCAAACACTTTGAAGGCTCCCCCGATGCCGCCGGGGACCTAGGATGACATCACAGCAGGGGAGGACGCTGCCGACCCAAACCTATGCTGACATCAGAGGAGAAATCAGCCACCAAGTCGGATGTCATATCAGCATGTCTTCAGACAACGCAGGATGAGGGGGCTGTCCCGACAACGGAGACGATCCACAGCACGGATGCACCCGAGGATATGGTGGAAGATGGGCGCGGGGAAGGTGCCACCACAGAAGAGAGGGGCTGAGAACAGCATGTGGAGGCGAAGGAGTCGGAGACGGACGACGACGAACATTCTCCAGCTCAAAATCCACGTGACAGTACTTCCGGAGCAGCTGCACCTTTTGGGGAGAAGGTCTCCTCACCAGAGTCGGACGAGCAGGAGGTCGTCGACACGATTGCAACCCTCTCCATCGAGAAGCCGGCTCCAGATGATGTAGGCACCTCACGTTGTAAACGACTACGTAGATCACCCTTTACTTTCCATATTAACTCTGTTACAACTAAGTTAGAAGCTGCGTCATCCTTTTGAACCACTCCCCTCTGCCCGTCTTCTTTGACAAACATGTGCGTTAAACATGACATGAATTTGCGTTTCTTCTGACGTAGAATCGCGTCTTTAATGACTTGAATTTGCGTTTCTAATGACATACGCGCACGTATCAAGTGACGGTACCAAAACGTAACCATTTGTAAAAGTTAACGTACCTGTGTTCTCGTATGTACATTGTTGGCGTTCCAGAGGACATTCACAAAAGGAATGGCGGTGGAATTGCTGAGTAGCGCCTATGACGACGCCTTCACCACTTTGGTTGGCTGTGGAGTGCTGCACGGAATGCCAGGGGAGTCGGTCCACTGCCAGAGAATAGAGGATGACGAGTTCTCCGTGCAGGTGACTATAAGCATTAAGGACGACCACGACCTCCAATGCCCGCTAGAAGATGAAGACGTCCTGACCATGAATCAGGCCATCGGGTACTTCATTCGGTGGCCCGCGACCGACCTAAGGCAAGCACCCGGTGACGGGGTAGCGCCGGCACTGGGGACAGTGGGGGCCGTCGAAGGGATAGTAGTGGCAGTGGGGGCTACTGGTGAAGACCCTTCCCCGCAATTCCAGACCATTTTCAAGTTTCAACACGTGCCGCCTCGAAGAAGCTGAAGTACCCGCCCCCTAAAAAGAAGGCGCAGTCCAAGCGACCGCAGAGTAAGGACGAATCCGCAAACTCCAAAAAAAGAGTTGCCTCTGAGGCAACACAGGTAAGTGGTCACCCTCGTCTTTTCTCGCACACCTTAGAGGGGGGTTTGAAAAGTGAATTGACCATCATTTTCCATATAGACTGCCCTTTGTATTCGGTTGAGTTGCAGGTCTCTCTTGGTAAAGCACGGTGTCGCAGGGTTCCCCTACAATCCGAACTGGTCAGTAGATCCCGTTTGGAGGCGTTGACGCAGGCTGTTGCTTTCCTCTACCCTTGTGATGATGAGTCAATTGTGTATACAGGGAGAAGCTGGGGGTTTGGAGAAGTCAACGGTTGAGAAACCCACAGGACCTGTGAAGTGCTACAAGAAGGTACGACAGATCTACTCTCTTTTAAAATCCTCAGCCGATCCGATTTCTCATGAGACCTCTAATGCTATGTTCTCTAATTGTTTTGTATATGATGTGGATTGTGCAGATTAAGAAGAATCCGGCACAAGAAACCAGCATCACCAACAAATAGACTGTAGCCATTTTCTGTAGGAAGGTGCTCGCTGTCACAACGCACAGGTAGCCATTTTGCATAATGCTATAGAATGACTGTCCATTGGAACCTAGCGTACATACTATTGGAACTACTGTGCAGGATCTGTACTCATTAGTGACATTTCAGTCGCGTATCGCAATAAACGTGATTGACTTTGTTATATTGCGTTTCAAGTGACGTTTATGTTTGCGTGAATGTACGTTATATATGACCTTCGAGCTGCGTCTTGCAAAACCAGTTTTTGCGTCACTTTTGACGTTGTCGTTCAACCTTACAAGTGTTACTGTACGTCACATTGAACGTTGTCCATGCGTCAACATGAACATCGTATTCTGTTTCATTTAACAAAAACTTGAAAATGGATGCCTGAAATGGTTGACATTGCCCGTGTCACAGTACGTCTAAAGCCGTCTTAATAAACGCATTATTCCCGGTCTATGTGTTTAGCAGCGTCAACTTCGACACTATATTCTGTTTCTTTTGACACAAAATTCTAATTGGGTGCATGAAATGCTAGTTTTCTCTTTCATAATTCTATGTCTAGAGACGTCCCTGTAAACGCGTTCAACTACTTCCAATATGTTTATCTGCGTCAACCTTGACATAATGCTATATTTCTTGTGACACACGATTCAAATTGGGTGCATGATCTGCTTGTTTTCTCAAACATAATCCAATGCTTGAAAACGTCTACGTAAACGCGTTCAAATAGGCATTGACTGCGTTAAACTGCGTCACATCACGTCAAAGATAACATCCAGTCTCCACCATAAAAACACGTCACACTGCATTTACATTAACAGAGAATGCCGGAAATCAAAGATCACGCCACGTGTCACAATCTCGGCCATTGAAAACTTCAGCCAGACTTCTGATTTCCGTGCCATGTCAGCCAATTTTTCATCCATCAGAGACGCGGGAAATATCCACGTCACCGTCGAAGTTACTTACCCTGGGTAACTTCCATAATTTGTGTTTTGCGTCACTTTTAACATAGCGTCAACTCCTGTTAAACGGGTTAACATAAGGTTGACGCAGCACGTCAAACCAATGCGACGTCCATGACCTTTTTGCCATTTTTGTGTCACAAAAACTGTCCACATTAAACTGCGTTGAACCGCGTTAAAAACCGCGTTAAACGACGTCACTCTGGACAATGTTTTCCTCTAGTGAATACTTTACTGTTAAGGAATATGAGAAGGAATTATGCAAAAACAAGGACACAACAGTTGCCGCTAGTCCCACTTACATAAGCAAAGGCTTTCACAAAAGCGGTGGCGCCAAAAGTTCATTTAAAAATCCTGATTCCCAATCAACTACCTAGAATCCTATCACTGCGACTAATCTAGATCTCAGATCCGATTTCTACTCCTGTAAAACCAAAAAGTGACAAGTGGTGAACTATTGGGTCTTCGTCTTCTTTGCCTTTCCCTTGTCGTCCATTGACCGCTTTGAATACTGCTCCGATCCTCCCGCCTTGTGCTCTTTACGTGCCTTCCGCGTAGCCTTCTCCTCTACCGTCTTTGCTTTTGCCTTGTCGTCCTGAGACTGGATGATGATCCGCTTCTGGGGAGACTTCGTCAAGGTACCAACTGGGGTTGAAGTCCGCGTAAGAGATCCGGTCGTGTCGGAAGGGGAACTCCGGGAGAATATGAATCTGCTGACTCCTTGTCGGACCTTTCTTGAGCTTAACACAATGTCAACAACGGGAGCTGGTGCAGGAATGTAAGTCTACGTGGTCTTCTCCATCACCATACGCTTGCTCAATTGAGAATGGATCACTTCCGTGTCGGAAAGGTGGATTGTCACATCCGGCACCACTTGGCGAGCCTCTGGTGATCTCATACGCGCCTCTTCTTGGCGGATCATTTCCGCTATCTTCTCCACTGGAGCTCGCATTGGAGATCCGATCGGAGACCGGATCGGTGATCGGATTGGAGACCAAATTCAGGATGACTCTCTAGCCAATTCCTAGTCATCCGTGATGATCGAAGTGTCTCCTTCTCTGCCGACTTGGGCAACCTAAACTCCGTCGTCTATGGCATCGCGCTGGACAAGTTCACAAAATCATATGTAATAATATATTCTATAGCATTCACTCCCTTTTTATATCCTTTCCACCTTGCCTACTTGCTTTTATTTTTAAGTTTATAAACTTAAAAGTGTACTTATCTTTTACTCTATAAACTTAAAATATATGATCTTTTACTTTATGATCTTAAAAATACATGTACCAATCAATTTGTTTCTAAAATGGAATTCTAGGGTTACTTTGTACCTAGAAACTATTACTTGATCTCAAAGTTATCTCTCTCCAAACTATGGTTCTTACAAAAGTGCTTTTTTAGAAAGTTATCACTTATCGAGGTAAATCTAACAAAGTGGGGAGCACAACATTACATAACACTTAACACGTAACACTTACTAGTGTTAATTTTAAGGGAGCGGAATTCTCCATAACACATATAGAGTTTTAACACTTATCGAGGTAACACTTATCGAGGTGTGACTGTACCAAGGAATCACGTAAATCTGGTGCTTGCAATCAAGCATGCCACTGACTGTATGCTCAATTCGACCCAGCAGTCCATTCTGCCATGTCAAAAAAATTCACGACCACGTCAGCAGCCTTAACGGGCACATCAAAAGCTGCAAATTAGCTAAACCTGTATCATTCCATTCGCAAATGGCATGAACATATGCTGCATGCATATGTCGTAGGATGATCCAGGTCGGTACATGTAGTTCCAGCTACATCCCATTCATAACAGTCGACACCAAAACTGTGACTATAGGACAAATGCAATCCTGCTGCTTATTATTGAGCATTGAGGCCAATAGGAGCAAGTTTCAGCAGATTAAAAATCAGAAAATTAATAACTAGCTTTCAGTCGTTACAGATACAAAACAGCTTTCAGTCGTTACATGTGAAAAGCCTTCAAGACAGAGCAAAGCTACTGCTAGGCGGTTGTGATGTCGATGATCAAAGGAATCGGGGTCTGCATTTACAGCGCTCATGAAGGAGGCCGTGGTACAAAATGCGATGAAGAGCAGTCTCAACATAATGGCACAACTTAAGCATGTGACTGACTGAATGCTCAATTCAACTCACCAATCCTTTCTGCCATGTCGACAAATTTCATAATGGTCGTCTTCTCGCATTGTGAGCTTTCCATTATAATTTGTGATGACTATTTAGTAAGGAGCCTCCAAGCTTGTTCAATTGGATTCCATGGACCATAGATGGACTCAGTTTCTCGTTGCAGGTCCCAGAGATTTTGCCAATACTGCTATCAAACAACCCAAGGCTGTAGAAGCCAAATGCAGCCAACGAGAACGGTCAAGTGTTCGAGGTGGAGAAATGGTTGGACCTCAAGCCCCTGCATTGGTTATTTACAAATCCTTTGGCAGTCTTGCAACTCTTCCTGTGTCTGAACTTCGTACAAAAGTTCGAACCATTTGTGGAAGATTCAACCATGTGCCTCAACCAGTCAATCAATTTACATCAGACCTGAATTATTATTCACATGGCAAAGTGCCACGAGTAAAAAGATCGCTTCGAGCACAAGTCATTGAATCCGTTGTGCTTTAAATCTCAACATAATCTCAACAATTGCAGCTGCATTTGCCATTAGCTTGTCAATCCATGAGAGCAAAGCAAGAGTACTAAAACTGCAATTAACCTGTCTAGGAAAAAATTCTGCTACAGTTGAGGTACGAGTGAAACTATCGTGGCTTCCATACTTGTCTCCAACGGAATTGCAAGAGATAGCATCCAACCCAACCTCAAGGTACAAACGTCAAAGCTTTAAGTAAACACTCTGCATTTAAGGAACCAGAGCTTTCGAAAGTCGGAAAAACTTCCCGAGCATTGAGGTCATTAGGAGCAAGTTTCGGCAGATCAAAAATCCACAGATTTAATAACATGCTTTTAGTCAAAACAGATTCTACCATAGCTCAAGGCTCGCAAAACAAGAGCTAATTCTGCGCTGTCTGCAGCTTGATAAAATACTCAAAATCAAATCACCTTCCAGCTTGATCATAAATAGCATGCAGCTTCATCGTAATCAGCATCCAGCTTAATTGTAATCAGCATGCCGCTAGATCATAATCAGCATTCAACATATGGAATTACTAGCCCAATTCAGGTGCAAACTAATCAATTCATCATTGCCGGGAGATTAGTCTGATCGGCCTAAACAATACAAATTGCAATTTGCAATTTCAAAAGAATTGCCATTACATTGTCAGCAGAACATATGTAATTCTTGGCATATCCATATCATGGCATGGTGAGGTATAGAAGAAGTTCATACCCTCAGGATGCAAATTGAAACTGAATCAGTGCAAATAGTATATTTTGATTGAGATAGGATTTTGTCTATAAAAGAAAATTTTCCTTATGTTTGTGGTATATAAAAATTAAAAAATGTATAGTCTAGGAAATATCCAAACTATGGGAGAGGGAGAGGGAGGGGAGGGGGAGAGGAGAGGGAGAGGGAGGAGGGAGGAGGGT